>OY757909.1:52625578-52668078 GCA_963585895.1 Sepioteuthis lessoniana
AATGAATATGTCCGCAAATAATTTCATATTTGATATCTAGCTTTTTTATTATTATTTCATCTAGTTGTGCGCAACACTTGTTTCGGTTTCTTCCGATTGTTTTTTTTTTATAGAAAAAATTATTCTGATAAGTAGTTTCGATTTTGCTAGATTTTAGATTTCGTGTCTGAAAATGTCCTATTGGAGTTAATTGTCCGAGAAGATTTCTAGTCCATGTAAATGAGGTTTTTGTGTATATATTTAAGTATTTATCCCGTGTGTCTGTTTATGTGCACACAAGTATACATGTATGAACACTCAGGTAATATATACGATGGTTCACACATACTTTCAAGGGTATTGGGTGGATTTTCATCCTTCTTTGTTGTTTCCTTTCATTTTACTTTTCGTCTATAGAAAATTTTGTCTTGTCTTTACACACACACACACACACACACATATATATATATATATATAGATAGATATCAGTCGTTTTGTGTATGTATGTGTACATGTATATAGGCATAGAATCTTCTTTCTCTGATTATATTACATACACCCCACCATTATCTTTTCATTTTAGTGTATTTAAATGAGGTAAGTGTGTGTTTTAGGTTTTTGGTTCGTCTTTTGCTTTTAATCGCTTTTGTTCACTCTAACACACACACAGAGACATAAACATGCGCACACACACACACACACACACACACACACACACTCAAACAAACAAACACATACGTATACACACACACACACACGCACACACACACACACACACACATATATATATCTTGCTTTTTTACTATTGAACTGTGTACTCATGCTAAATTGAATTGTTTGAAATAGAACTGATTATTTGTATAAAAATGGATTTGGCATTAATAATCGTACAAAGGTTAATATGCCGTAAATACCAACCAACCAACCAACCAACCTGTTTGCGTATATATATATATATATAAGCTTAGCTTGGCGTTTTGCTCTTCAGCTAAGTTGGCTCTAAAGTAAATTTAACAAGTTTTCTTTTGTTAATTAGAAAAAGTGTAAATATTTTAATCATTGTTATTACCGTTTAATTACAGTTTAAATTGTTATCAAGAATACAACTAGAAAAATACTTGTAATTTTTTTTTTTTGCTTTACATAAAAAGAAACAATTGATCACTAAGGTGGTTGTTTCATAATCACTTGTTTAGGAGTGAAAATTGATAAAAACATCGGTAGAAATAGAAAGAAAAGATTCCATTGATTCTAGTGCAGCAGTATGATCAAACAGAAATTTCCATGCATGATAATAATTTATTACTACCTGACGTACCCGTCAATGATTTACAAAATGTCTAGATTTGGATGAATGTGAAACATTTTCTAGTACTATGATAAGTTAACTTAATTTTTTTTTTGCCAATCAAAATTCACTTTGGACCATTAGAACTTGGAATTGTTACAATAAAAGATAAATCGCGGTGTAATGGTTATCGTCGTAGAAAATGGACACGGCGACACGAGTTCAAATCCTGAATAGACTGATTGCATTTCATATCGCACTAATACCCTTGAGAAAGGTATGAATCCAATTATCCTCCCTCCAGCTATGGGTAAATAGTAGGACAGACTGGGTTCTTCAGCCTTGGTGAGGCAACTAGTCTGGGAGAAGGAAAACTCTGAATTCAAACCTGTTAAACTCCGCTAAAAAATTGACCTTGTGTCATATCCTGCCCGAGCGGAGGGGTTGGTAAATAGGATAAAAGATAAACCAATATAAGAGATAACAGATTTAATAACTATATTTTTATGGTTATGGAAAAATCCATGATAGGATGTTGTGTAGGCACTTCTGAAGCGAGGTAATCCAGGAGTAGAGCGTAGTGAAGAACATGATCACGGTATACCGGAAGCAGAGTTTCTGCTGGGTAGAACACGTCGCAATATTCACAGATAACAGATGGGTTCATGCAGTTTTCAATTGGTATCCGAGGGACTGGAAACGACCATTCGGAAGACCATTAGGACGACGAAGAGATAAAATTGTTAAGTGATTCGGGTCAATAAGGAGAAGAAAGATGAGTTCGAGAGGGGAAGCGCATTGTGACCAGCGATGTGGAAAACATTTGACAACTATGCCAAAAAAAGGAATTTTTATGGTATCTTATGAAACTAATATTGTTCAGAGAAAATTTTAATGTGCAAAAAAACCGAACAAAATAAATAATTGGAAGAGTGCGATACAACGTCAATTTTAAGAGGAGTACAGCTGATTTAGATTCAGTGTTGTTCTTCCTCAAGACCGGTTGCTGTAAAAAGTTTAAAGAGTCCATTCTGCTGTATCTAACCATGGTTAGGGGTAGAGATGCGTTCATGCCTGATTTAGAAATCTGTCATCAAATTCCTGGTAGTTGAGAAAAGCCAAACATATGAAATTTGCAGAATAAGCATGTTTTAGTAAAAAAAAATTACAAATGGGCTAAACATACCACTATGAAGCAGAGTCATAAAGACAAATCATGAAATGGAAACGCGCTGACTCTCCGGTAAAGTAAACGTGCAGCGGTCAATTAAAGAAGGTAATGCTGTCAGTCTTCTGGGATAGGCAACGACCTCTCATGATAGATTTCCTCAAAAAAAGGTACACGTGTAAACAGTGTTTTCTGTTGCTAACTCCTTGGTATAAAAATAATTTAAATAAATTAGTTACTGTGTGTGTGTGTGTGAGAGAGAGAGAGAGAGAGAGAGAGAGAGAGAGAGAGAGAGAGAGAGACATACATACAGACAGACAGACAATGAAAATATATGTTGAGAGAGGTATATATGTTGAGTGAAAGAGAGAGAGAGAGAGAGAGAGAGAGAGAGAGAGAGAGAGAGAGAGAGAGATACTTATATACATACATACATACATACATGTAGATGGACAGATAATGAAAACATGTTGAGAGAGGTAGATATGTTGAGAAAGAAAGAAAGAGAGAGAGAGAGAGAGAGAGAGAGAGAGAGAGAAAGAGACATGTATACATACATATATACGTACATATATAGACAAACAGATAATGAAAATATATGTTGAGAAAGAAAGAGAGATACAGACAGATATACAGACAGACAGATAAATAATGAAAATATATGTAGAGAGAGGTATATATGCAGAGAGAGAGAGAGAGAGAGAGAGAGAGAGAGATAAATACATACATACATACATACATACATACATATAGACAGATAATGAAAATATATGTTGAAAGCGGTATAGATGTTGAGAGAGAAAGAGAGAGAGAGAGAGAGAGAGAGAAATATATATATATATATATATATATATATACATGTAGATGGACAGATAACGAAAATATATGTTGATATATATATATATATATATAGATAGAGAGAGAGAGAGAGAATTACTTAAAAAATTACTGTGGCATCGTTCAAATGATTTCGCAAGTATAAAATTGGGGAATGTGAGAGCCCTTGGCTTGGATTTTGTGAGCTTATATGATCCAGTATTTGGGGATGATGTCAGAGCTTTCTCTGAAAAAATTGGTCCTGTTTTGCCGGTAATATAAACTCGACAGCTATCTTCCAAGACGTATAGATTCAATTTCTTAAAACTTTTTTATTTGTTTTCAGTGTTTGTTAATTCAATAAGAATTCCCAAGCAGAAAGAGAGAGAGAGAGAGAGAGAGCTGTTTCGAAGAAATATCGCATGCTTCAGGCTTTTTTGACACTCCAAGCCGATAAAATCTCCTAAAGATTTTAAACCAGCTTTTCATAGTCTTCATTACGGAGGCTTTTTTTAAAGGTGGCCGTGAACACGTCCAGGTATCTTATGAAGCACGTTTTTCTAACTTACGAAGTACGTGCACTAACGCAAACGCATACATAGAGATAGAGACAACCAGATAAGTACAGGCAGAAAATGAAAATGTTTATACGGAGAGAGAAAGAGAGAGAGAGAGAGAGAGAGGTAAATATGTTGAGAAAAACAAATACATGGTTAGAGAATAAAAGTATTTGAAAGTAGAGAGAGAGAGAGAGAGAGAGAGAGAGAGAGAGAGTTACATACATTTATATTGACAGACAATGTAAATATATGTTGAGAGAGGTATATATGTTGAGAGAGAGACAGAGAAAGAGACATAGAAACAGAGATAGGAATGGGAACGGTATATATATATATAAACACAGAGAATGAAAATATTTGTTCGTCTTAAGAGAGACAGAGACACAGAGACAGAATGAAAATATTTGTAAGCCTAAAAGAATATTCCACTCGCGGTGTAATGATATTTAACAACCAAGTTCTCTCTTTATTACCACTGAAGTGAGAAATTTGACGCTCAGTGGGTGTCTTCTAATTGCATCCTTTTAATGGTAAATGACTTAGGTGCCTTGCCATGCAGTAAGAGGCAACGAACTAAGCTTTCAGAACATTACAAATATCTAATTAGTTCGATCCTTACTGCGTTCTGCGCACCCCTTATATGCATATATTTATATGTATATAACGAAATGGAAATGTTTCTGACCATATGTAAATATGAAAATATGAAAAGACATAATAACAAGATATTGAAGACTGTATGAAAGAAATATGTGGAAAGTTGTATAAATCAAATACTTAACTCCGATTCAGATGTGTGATGTTTCGTTCTTTTAATTCTATCGAACTTTTTCAACCTGAGACCGTTTTCTGACTTTTTCTATTTAAAAGCAACCGAGGAAAATGATAAGATGATGGGGATGATATAGGTGTAGCAGGGAGAAGGGAAAGGGTTAATAGTCAAATATATCAGGTTTCATTAAAGATTTTTGTTGTTAAACTTGAGATAGATTTTAGTGAGCTGGTGGGGAAAATCGGGAAAAGTTTAAAGTCAAATATATCAGGTTTCATTAAAGATTTTTTGTTTTGAAAAGCGAAATGGTTTTAATGGGATGACGCAAAAAAATTGGGACAGGCCTGGGTTGGAGGAAGGGGTTTTGGCATATCTTGTTTCGTAGAAAGATATTGATTATAATGTGATATCACAGAATTTTGTCTCTATTGTGGTGTCTATCCTCCCCACCATCTTATCATTTTTCTCATTTGCTTTTAAATAGAAAAACTAAGAAAACGGTTTGAAAAAGTTCGATGGAATAAAAAGAACGAAATATCACGCATCTAGATCGGAGTTAAGTGTTTGATTTATCCAACTTTCTGCATTTTTCAATTATATATATATATATATATATTACCGAAGAAAAGTTTGGGACACCCCTGAATGATTTTTCTACTTTTATTATAACGACTAATTTTGCAATTGACCGTAAACTTCGAAGTAACCTGCCAAAGAATAAGTAAGAGTTGTTTATACATTAACACACTCCTTGGGAGTTGCTTTACGAACATACTTTTATAAGTTACTTGAAAGGACGCCAAGAATTTGCGTGATGGATTCTTTGATGAAAAGAATGTAAATTTGCTTTCATTAAGATTATTACTATTTTACATTCGTTTTGATTTCTTGCATAATTGCATGCATACATAGAAAAATTAAATTTATTTCTTTAAAGACACAAAACTTTATTCATTTTATAATTTTAGAGAAAAAATCAATGTGGTCCCATACTTTTAGTCGGTTGTATATATATATATATATATATATAGCACTCATAAAAGCACCGGTTTTATTTACGAATGCACGTATTATAAATCTAATTGCTGCTGTCTATTCTCTATGAAATTTTATCTTATAAAATTCTAAGGGTTTAGAATTTCATGCAATTCTTATCAAATATTTGTAAATGATTCAAATTTAGGCATGAAATAACCCATAAGGAGTTGATATCCCGTTAAAACAACCAAAGCAAACAAAAGCTTTTATCAAAATATCTCATAGAAATTTAAATAAATCTGCAAAATTTTCTTTTACGTGATATATATAAGTAGACTGCATTACCCACTCTGGATTTTTCTTGTTCTTTCGCTTTCTCTGTTTTCTCAATCACTGTTATTTTCTGCTACTTTGGCCACTTCTAGCTATCTAGGGGAGGTAACTGTGGCATAATGGCTGAACTGTGATATCGAAGTAAGCGAGTTCGAACTCCAGTTTCACTATTACGTTCACTTTTGGACTAATACCCATGGGAAAGGCGTAAACCTCTTTATCTTCCTCCCATCTATGCATTAAATAGTATCCTTACTGTTCTTCTACCAGCATGACTTTGGTATTAAATAACCGACCAAGGTCGATATGCCATTAAATAAAGAAATTCAATTTTTGTGTCCTCTCTCATTTTTTAAGTTTCTCTTTCTTTCTTTCTTTCTTTCTTTCTTTCTTTCTTTTATTTACTGAAGTAGATTCAGGGGATTTCAATCAAAGCCTGCTCCTCCTTTCTTAACTCACCAAAATGACAAATTCAACCATTTCAAACCCATAAAAATAAAAGTGCCGATTTGTTCCAAGGCAATCTCTTAATTGATGCAGTGACAAATATAATATAGTAAGAAAAGTTGGCGACCTTAGTCGAGGGTGACCCGAAGGCTTCCTTTTCAATAGCTATTAAACCAAGGTGTAGGGGAAGGCGCTACTCTATTCCCTTGTATGCTCCACCTTACTCTTGATCCTTACCTGAGTGTTAAGCAAGGCAGCATCAAGTACCATTTTTTGAGTCTGTGGTATGACTCGACCTGGGATTGAATTCCGGTCTCCCGGACCATTGGCGAACATTCAACTCATTAGACTAATAGCCCGGTATATAATATAATATAATATAATATAAATGCTGCAAAAAACAATCATACCACTAAGAAATATTTCATCCTATGATTCAGTGATTTCGTATAGTTTTGGGGCTAAAATATCATTACCACCATCCAAGGGCGGCCCAACAGTATCTTATTGAATCACTAGAGTTTCTTACTTTTCCCTCATAGATAGCTAGGAATTGACCCAGTTTTGCTTTGTCAGACACAAGGCAACAGGATGCTTATGTACTTATTAATACGAACTGGTTGCTCTTTCAAGTGTTGCGCTAGCTCAGCGCTACTTAACGTTGTTGGTCGAACGCAGATCGGTGCTATAAAAAAAAAACTTAACCACATTTCTGTCAATACGTGCTAATAACACGAGATAAAAATGCAGCCTCAATATATATTTCTTTTTTATATTCACAACTTTCCAGCCGGTGTTCATGAGCCGAGAAATATGTATAATGCAATTTGCGCTAGCATTACTTTCTTTCAGAATTGCTTAAGAATAGATTTTATTTCCATAACAACACGCCGACAAAGTTCTTCGCCAGCAGTCATATCAGTAGTTGCTAAAAGAGTTACATTTTTCGTGTGAATATCTTAATTTTGATAACACGGTCTGTTCGGCGCCTACTGAAGCTCTATGGCTCTTAGCAAACTTTTCACGCTGACCAGCATGTTATTTCGGGTTGGATTCGTGTTGCATAACACTCTTCGAGCTCTAACTCTACGATCAGCCTATGTTCTCATCGGGCAGCTCTCATCTCTTCACTTTTCTTCCTGTCGTCTATCGCTCTGGTGAAGGTCTGGTGTTTCCATATTTGGTCTAGTTCGTTGTCTTTTAGCAACATCCCCAGCTGTTCTAAGTTCTTCTCTACTAGGATGATAAATCACCACGTGACCGCAAATTCATATATTTCTTGGTGACCAGGATTTCATCGCCCGTCTGATTAAACGAGGAGCGAGATTACAAGATGAAGTCTTCAACCATTCGCATTAAAGGTTTCTCACAAACTGAGTTCCTTTATTTAAACTACTGAGCCTCTTTGGCCATCTGATTGAAACCATTCAATTAGAATAGTGGTTTTAGATGGACCCTAAGTTCAATAATTGTCAATCACACTGAGTAACCAGTTAGGTTTTTCTATGCATTTAATGATACATGTCAGAAATAGATTTTATAAATCTATTTTGTATCATTCTAACAAGAGCTCCACATGCTTGGTGGTCTGCATGACTAAACTTTTTTTAACAAACACCAGAATTAAGCAATAATCGCTCCAAAAATAGGGCTTCCTTTTTATTTGTACTGCAATAGATACTGGAAGTAAAAGTCCATCGTGTGATCGGGGAATCGATTTTGTTTATTGTTAAATAGCATATCAACCTTCGTACGTTATTTAATGCCAAATACATCAATGTAGAAGAGCAGTAGAAATATTATTGAACCCATAGCTTGGGGATTAGGAGGCTCGTTTTTGTCCCAATATGATGGTGAGGCTCCAATTATGCAGAACTTTGGAAAATGTGGAATACCCCTACATTGCCATCGCTCCAAGGTCCACTCTGGCTGGGAGTGGTAGCACCTGATAGTGTCTTATCTATGGGTCAAATAGAACTGTTTGACATTTAAACTATGAAAACAAATGATTATGCTAAATTAAATTGTTAGAAATTGAACTGTTTGATCATTTGACTGTGTGTAAATAAAAGAGAGATGTTTAATTAAATTGTTAGTGATATATAGCAATACTTGGAACCATTTATCTTTGTTGACTTATGCTAAATTGAATTCTTAGAAATATAACTGTTTGATCATTAACTGTGTGTATTAACAAAATGTGTTTGCAAATCATGAGTCTAGTATATATGTAAAAACCGAATTTGGCGCTAAATAAACCAAAATGGTTGATATGTTATAAAACCAAACCAAATCAAACTATTTTCTCCACACAGTCGGTATCAGTAACTATGAATTTTTTCGAAAATAATCGTAAGAGACTCGCTCAGAAAATTATATCTTCTATTATATTATGATATCCCTTAACGACTGAGGTAGTTGTTGGGGAAGTGGCAGTTGGAGCTAAACCACTGCTGATGTGAAAATAGTAGGTTACCATATTTACCAACCCCTCCGCTCGGGCAGGATATGACACAAGGTCAGTTTTTAAGCGGAGTTTAACAGGTTTGAATTCAGAGTTTTCCTTCTCCAAGACTAGTTGCCTCACCAAGGCTGAAGAACCTAGTATGCCCTACTATTTACCCATAGTTGGAGGGAGAATAATTAGATTCATACCTTCCCCAAGGGTATTAGTGCAATGTGAAATGCAATCAATCTCGTCTAGGATTTGAACTCGTGTCGCCGTGTCCATTTCCTACGACGATAACCGTTACACCACGGGCACCTCCTGAAAATAGTAGGTTCCAACAGCAAGAACTTCAAATAAATGTAATCAGCTTAAAAATTAATCTTATGTCGCATTCTGTCCAAGGCGGGGATCGAGTTAATATATACATCATTTTACTTTTTAACTTCAAAAGCCTACCCCTGAACACCTCTTTCTTCGTTCAAATTCTATTTCACTGTCTATTTTGTGATCTAGGGGTGAAGATAGCTCAGCGTTTATTTTCAGGTGTCAACATTTTATGTGTTTTGGAGTACTACTTCTTTTCAGCGCATATCCATCATTTTTCACAAGCTTCCTCTTTGATCTAAATATTGTACAGTTTTCCACAGTCACTGATGGCAGCTATCAGCGTGGTGTTCCGACTCACATCCACCAGAAGCGCCAGCTGATATATTGATTAGAATGGTATTGATGATTATGATCGTCTCTTTGGTTAAAGAAACACAGACAGAAAAAACAAAACAAAGCGTTATAAATATAGGACCTTTCGTTGTTTATTTTTCTTCTTTCAGTTAATGATTCCGCGAAAATATGTGGAAACGGGTGACGATCACTAAATGTTCGTGTGGAGATTTGTCTTTCTTTTACATTCAAATAAGCTTTTCTTTGTTGCAGGGCAACCGACTCATTTTTTATCGTTGTGTTCATTATGTCTATGTACTCACTATAGCTTCTTTTTCTCATGTCTCTTCGACCTCCAAATTCCCAACTTGTAAAACTGAATTTCTTTTACGAGGTTTCTCAGAATAGGGAAACACAGCTTTTCTTTGTTAATGTGTTTAATCTAATGCTTCTCATTTATTCACATCGATAAAAAGTTAGAGTGAAATTTACCGATCAAAATTCAGCTAATAACACTCATTCGAAATTTTAACTTTGAAATCAACAGAAATCAAGACCCTTTTTTAACCAATTGAACCGGAATAACCAGTCTTACTTTTCTCCTGCTAGGTTAGAGTTTTAATTTTCAATGTATTTCCCGTTAGCTTATATTCATAGAAGATTTATTCTACGAGTTCTGTCATCCGTCCTATTGGTTAACGTGAAGTTTATTGGTCCTAATCACGGATAGCCGTAACTGAACTACCAAAAAGTCGAGTAGTGTATAATGGACCCAAAACATTTTTTAAATCTACAATCGATTATTCCAAGAATCTAAAGGATATATTCATTCATTTGAAATAAAACTATCTTCTAACTAAGTTGATCATCGCGATATTAAGCTTGGTTCCTTATTGTATTTCTTAGAGTAATGGTGATTACTTGGCTGTGCCCATCTCCTCTTAGATAATCATCCTACAATTATTTAGATGATTGATAATGCTTTTGATAATTTTGGCAATCCTGTTGGTTGTTGACTTTACTCTAGGATGTCAAATATAGCATACCGGAAGTTGTCGCGAATTTTACCGCTTTTAGCCTTCAAGATCTTTGTTTACTCGTCTCTCTTCCGGTTACCGACTTTTTAAAAATCACTTATCACCTCGTGGTGTGCAACTACTTCATTTGCGCGGTCTTTATTCATTGCACTTGATTCGAGTATTACAGAAGACATAAAACTCTAAGTTAAGTTCTTTCTCTAAATTTTTTTTCTCGGTAACACAACGCTTTCAAGTTGTTAAATGTTTTTATTCTTTTTATATAGCAAGAGATAATGACCTAATAGTGAAAACGATTTTTTTGGATATTTTTTGCAGGGAGAAGTTTAATGAACGACTGCAAAATGATTTTTTTCTTTTCAAATAAAAATAAATCCTTTGCAATTCAAGCAAATCAGTAATTAAAAAACCCGGAAGCCATTTCAAGGGATCAAAGGATTTGTTTAATTGCAATCTACTTCCTTCTTTCATTAGCGGTGATTCTCATGTTTTTTATACACTCCATCTTTTAAAAATTCTATTAAACCTTCATCTTCTGCTCATTACTTTCCAAATATTTTAAACGTCGTATTAGATTGATGAGAAAGTTCTTAGTGTCATCTTGTGCACAAGGAAAAGCTTAAAACTATATTAAAAACTTTTTAAGGTCTTTATTGCTTGGATATGCTTCCGTAATTCGAAACTTACAGATATTTGAAAGTGGATTCCATAAAATGTGAAAAAAAAAAAAATCTCTCTCTCTCTCTCTCTCTCTCTCTCTCTCTCTCTCTCTCTGTATGTGTGTGTATTCAATTTTTAGATTAGATAGGTTTATGGCCAATGTCACGCTGAAATCATTGGTTTCCACTAGTTAACAGGTACTAAGCAATATTGAGCCTGATCATATTTACCAACCCCTCCGCTTGGGCAGGATATGACACAAGGTCAGTTTTTAAGCGGAGTTTAACAGGTTTGAATTAAGACTTTTCCTTCTCCTAGACTAGTTGCCTCGCCAAGGCTGAAGAACCTAGTCTGCCCTACTATTTACCCATAGCTGGAGGGAGAATATTTTGGATTCATACCTTTCCCAAGGGTATTAGTGCTATGTGAAATGCAATCAGTCAGGTCCAGGATTTGAACTCGTATCGCCGTGTCCATATCCTGCGACACTAACCGTTACACCACGGGCACCTCCAAAACACCACGGGTATTGAGCCTGATTGTTATTCAAATGGGTGACCACTGCTCAATCGGCGAGGCTGAGAATACTCTAATTATATCCTCTTCAAAGTGATGCGTCTCATCCTCCCACGAAATAAAAAGGTGAATATGACACTAAACTGCATCTAATGATGTGACTACAGTTCTGGAGATCTGGTGGGATAAGGAGTAACCTATCATTGCCATTATTTCCAACCTCACTCTAATCAGCATCGGTAGTATCTGTTAGGGTCCCAGCTACGGATCAAATTGAGCTGGTATAAATTATACCTATCCGATGAAATCGTGTTAATAAACACTTAAGGAATAATGTCACAAACAAATATAAATATGAATGGGTTTATCATCAGTGATCTGGATAGAGCCAACGCATTTAGCGTAACTTAAACGTAAGTCTTCACACTTACTAAGCTTAACTCTGTTTGACACATGGCCATGGCTAAAGAGGTATCACAATTCTATTTTTGGTTACAGACGTGTTTTAATTTTATTTTTGGTTACAGGCATGTTGTAATTTTACTTTTGGTTACAGAAAAGTGTGGCAATTCTATTTTTGTATACTGAAAAGAGTTGCAATTTAATTTTTGACAATAGAAAAGTGTTGAATTTTTACTGGTGTTTACAGAAGTATTGCAACTTATTTTTGGTTACAGGAAAGTATTGTAATTTTACTTATAGTCACAGAACATTGTTGTAACTTAATTTTTAGATACAGAGGTATTGTAATTTTACTTATAGTCACAGAACATTGTTGTAACTTAATTTTTAGATACAGAGGTATTGTAATTTTACTTATAGTCACAGAACATTGTTGTAACTTAATTTTTAGATACAGAGGTATTGTAATTTTTAGATACAGAGGTATTGTAACTTATAGTCACAGAACATTGTTGTAACTTAATTTTTAGATACAGAGGTATTGTAACTTATAGTCACAGAACATTGTTGTAACTTAATTTTTAGATACAGAGGTATTGTAATTTTACTTATAGTCACAGAACATTGTTGTAACTTAATTTTTAGATATAGAGGTATTGTAATTTTATTTTTGGTTACTAAAATGTGAATCAATTTTTATTTTTGACGAGAGAAAATGTTGAAATTTCATTTTTGAATATAGGAAAGTGTTGTAATTTTACTTAGGTTTACAGACGTATTGTAATTTTATTTTTGGTTTCAGAGGTGTTGCAATTTATTTTTAGTTACAGAAAAATGTTGTTTTACTTTTGATTAGAGAGGTGTTGTTATTTTTATTTTTTTTTTTTGCTAGAGAAGGCTTGCAATGTTATTTTCGGTTTTAAAATTGTTTCAATTTTATTCGTGTTACAGAAATGTTGCAATTTTATTCAATGTTTTAGAAGTATTGGAATTTTGTTTATGATTTCAGAGGTGTTTCAATTTCATTTTTCGTCAAGAATGCGCTGGAATTTCATATTTTGCATTCAGTGGTGTTGCAATTTTATTTTCTATTACCCAGGTGTATAATTTGAATTTTGCCTACAGATAAATGTTGCAATTTTATTTTTTAATACAGAGTTGTTGTGATTTTATCTTTGGTTGCAATTCTTTTGGCTTCAATTTCATTTAATGTTACTGAAGTATTGTAATTTCGTTTATGTTCACTGTCGTGTAAGCGTTATTTACTAGGCTTTGCTTAGATATGACACAGTGGCCTCAGGTGTTATTTTATTTCTTGGTTGTCGAGAAGCTGCAATTTAATTTATGGTTAAAAACATGTTCCATTTTTATTTATGATTGAAGAGGTGTCGTTATTTATTTGTTTGTTTATTTTTTTATTACAGAAATCCTGTATTTCTATTTTAGTTTAGAGAGTCATTGTGATTTTATTTTTGGTTACAAAAATGTTATATTTTTTTTAGCAACAGAAGTGTTGTAATTTTATTAATAATTATATGTGGTGCAACTTTATTATTTTGTTATTTTATGATTTATACTTTCGATTTTTATAAATAACCTTTCAATAAAAATTTTGGTGTTAATTTTCATCATAATTTATGTTTTTTGGGGTAATTTCATATTACTTTATTTTTTATTTTTTTTGCTGTATTCAAATCCAGGAAGCAACTGCTGTCCACGGAGCAGTCTCTGTGGCGTTGTGGCTAATATACTGGATTGCAGCATCATCGTACCGCTATTACATTCACTTTTGGACTAATACCCTTGGGAAAGGTATGTACTCCTCTATCCCTTTAGCTGAGGATTGAATAATACAACTATTGTTCTTCTGACAGGATTGTTTTGGCATTACATAAGCCATGAAGGTTAATATACCATTAAAAAAATCAACCAAAACAAACCAAACCATTTTTATCCCAATTATCAGGTGCATTCTGAAATTATGTAACATATATTTTTATTTCTTTATTATCAGTATCAAAATTCTATTTCCTATTTTCCCAAATTGCATTTGAGATTCGAAAAGTTGACCTTATTCATATTCAATAAAAGCTTTTATTCAAAGAATTATTTTTTCTTCGTTATCTCGAAAGTCGTCACTGCAATTAAATTTCACAAATAATTTAACTGCGACAGCCAAATGACCAGAAATTTAAGATAAAAAGAGAAAAGACAAACCCGTTTATATAAGTAATCAAGGTAAACTTTTAACTCACCACAAAAGTTAATATAGCGACCTTTAAAGTACTGACTGGAATTTTTACATAATTCATACAATAAATGCAATATTCCTTGGAGAGTATACCTTTGCTCAAATAGAATGAAGTCAATTTATCTCAATTTAAGAAAACAGTGAGAGCTCATTTACTATATAAAAGCTGGTTTCGTAAATTCCTATCAAATTTTAATGAATTGCATATAATTTTATGCTTTCAAGGATCCGTATAAATTAGTAATAATTTCCAAAAAAGATCTATTTGGTCCATGGATAAACCCTGAAAAGAACTACCATTACGAGTTAAAGTAGACTTAAGAGCAATGGCAATAAGCGGGTACTCTTCTCTCAGTAGTAATCCAGAATGGGAGCCTCACCACTGGATCTATAAAATTAATGTATTATAAAATTCTCCCAAATGAAAGCTAACACAAATATTTATTTAACTCAGAAACATAAACATTTCAGGTTGATATAAGAATTTCCATCGGCAAATTTCACACAAGGATAGGGAAATCTCAGAAGTATGTTATACGTTTACTCAACTAGTTATTGTTCGTTTCAGATCACCGAAGTCAGATGAATAACCACTTTGAGCAGGTACAATAGGATCTGGCGGAATTATCTCTCAGATTTCAAATTACCGCTGCATAGTCGCTAGTTGCAGTGAGTAAATAGTAGGTATGTCTTTGAGCAGAAACCACCTTGCTATTTCATTAGCATCTGTATACACAGCAAGGGTATCGATAGGAGAGAAAATTTTCCAGTGTTTCATCTCATTACGTAATGATATCCTCTGTTGAGCTCACCTCTCCAAATTTTCTCCATAGTGAATACTTCTCCGGGAGATCCTTGAAGGTTCGAATCTTTAATCGTAACCCAAAGGCAACTGAGAAACTAACATTTTATTCATAATAAACTCGGGGGTGTCCTCGTGGTATTATGGTTAAAGCACTGGACTGCGGAATCGTAGTAAGCGAGTTCGAACTCCAGTCGCACTATTACGTTCACTTTCGAACAAATACCCTTGGGAAAGGTATGATCACCCCACTATCCTCTAAGCTATGGGTTAAATAATACCACGATTGTTCTTCTAGAAGGATTAACTTGGCGTTAAAAATAATCTTCGAAGGTTGATATGCCATTAAACAAAGAATCGTAATAAACTCACCACAATACCGAAAGTAATACCTTGACCTGTGTTGCTGAAATTCAAAGTGAGGCTTCAAGAGTGTACTGCGTGTGAGGCCAACTTCTTGAGAATAACAAAAGAAAATGTGAATTATAGTAAAATCAAAATGTTAAAAAGGACCTATTTTTATTAAAATTCCAATCCTGAGTGATCTTTCGGCCGGATTCTGAACAAGCAACTTACATCCTGAGCGCCAAACTAAGAGAAGCTTAAAAATAAAAAAATAAAAAAAATCTGTATATACTTACCCAAACACTTCCGTATTAAGAGGATGCATTACAAGGTCAATTTTTAAGAAGAGGACAACTGAACTGAATGTAGCATTTTCCTTCTCCTTGACTGGTTGCTTTACCGAGACTAAAGAACACAGTTGGGGATAGAAGAAATGAATTCATATCTTTCCCAAAAGATTAGCGTGAAGTGAAACGTACAATCTCATCCAGGATTTGAACTTGGGTCACCGATTCCATTTCTTTTGCCGATAACCGTTACATTAAATGTGCTGCTATAACAATAACTGCAGTACGTCGTTTAAAAACTTTGGCAACATTTAGAAGCTAGTGTAAATTTCAGATTATTTCATACAAGAGAATATACGGATATCGTTTGAATATTTGTTTTTTCCTTTTTTCTTCTCCACAGAGAAGAAAAAAGTCATTTTATACACAAGAGTCATTGGTTGTATAAAATAGATTTGCAAAGAGAATACAAAAACCAATCAAACAGAGAGAAGATCCTGGACCATGTTTTTCTTTCTTCAACTAATCGGAACCAAATGTTCTTATCTCATAATATTCAAAGGTAATCCTTTGTCACAAACTGTACAAATTTGGACAAAATATGAATGCGTCACGCTATAGTGATCACGTGAATAACTTAAATAGCACATTGAGAGAGAGAGAGAGAGAGAGAGAGAGAGAGAGAGAGAGAGAGAGAGAGAGAACATTTTTCTTCCGGCAAAGAAAGCAAAAATGTCTTAAACACGATGCAATAAATAATTTGAAGAACTTGAAGAGGAAGCTCTTTTACATGGAATCTCTCATTCTTTAGACCTGTCATTTTCAGACTACCACCCGTTTCCTTCTTGTCTTGTTAGCAGTTCCTAAGAGTCAGGAAAAATTCCATAAAGAATTCACCGAATGTGAAATAAAATGAAGGGAAGATTTTGTTGCGTCAAACCATCAAGTGTTGACAGTTTGGTTGCTTTGAATATATCTAGTCTTGAACTCTTATCCGAAAAATAAACAATACCCTAAATCAAAATGCACAGTAAAAATTATATATATATATATATATATAATGCATATTGGTGTAAGTTATATAATGTACATACAGAATAGCCCCAACAGGTTTTTTTAAATGCTATTTCGCTATCGGCAAATTTAATATTTTATGTATGGACATTTTTAGAATCCATTTCATATTTGCGCTGAAAAAAGAAATAAAAGATAAAACCGAAGATGTCACACCCGGTGCAATGACCTAACCAAATAAATAAGTAAGTAAATAAATACATCAATAAAACATGCCGAAGCCCAAAGAACAAAAAAAAAAAAATGGCCACAAAATTACTTTGCATGTACGAAAGTGCAATAGTTTTAATAGTTTTAATTCCATGCCTCCTTCTCTATGTATATATTTATATATTTCTCATTCATATAAATTTTTAAATATATATAATTTCTTATATATATATATATATATATATATATATATATATATATATACGATCCTTACTCAGTGCACTAATACCGAATCTTTCTGACAAACTGACATGCACCAAGTAAATGTAAAATGAAATTTTCCTCTTGGTGCCTGAGACCGATGATAGAGACCAGGTAAACCTGGATTTCAAATGCCGATTTTCTTGGCCATGCTCGGAAGATTAGTGTTCTGCAATTTTCTCACAATAGTTCCCTTCTATTTGGTCTTAAGACGTAGAAAGCTAAATTTTAGTAGACGAGCCGTGAACCTGTTGGGTTTCTGCAGTTGCCACCACCCATGATGATATCATTGCTTCTATTTAGGGATGTGTGGAAGATTTTAATTAGCATTTCATAGATATCTCTGTTACGTCACCAATCTGCAGTCGTAATAATTTATCTTAAGTGCGAAAGCTTAACCCCAAAATAAATATTTATTTTTCAAATTGGAATGGAAATTCCTTTATTCCTTAGCTTAGAACATTTTACAGGTATTGAGTTGGAGTTATACACCCCCGATATATAACACATTTTTGCAGGGTTATAATTAGCTAGTTCATTTGGTAAATCTAACTATGCATAATACTCACAGTAATATATCGAGTAGGGTTGGAAAAAGATGAACAGAGGCTGGAGCGGTCTGAGACTTAGTCTAACGTAAAGTTGGATGGGTATCGATTCCGGCTTCGAGCGTCCTACGTGTCTAGCCACACTGAAGAGTTCTGATAGAACGAAACAGTCTGTCTGTGGATGACTACATATATATATATATATATATATATATATATATATATATATATATATATGTGTGTGTGTGTGTGTGTGTGTATTTATATATCCTGAGGAGCCGTTTGGTGAAACCTTGTTAGACTCGCTCTTGGCCATGTCGTAATTATTTTCATAATATTAGCTCTGTCTTATGTATTTAGCACTTTACTACGTTTTAACTTAGGTAATTCTGTCGGTGTTTTTTCTTTTGACTAGAAATACGTGCCACTTGATTATTTTCAAGTAGCACTCGTGTTTTTCGTCTTTTCTTTTTTTTTTACTGAATTTTTTCCCCTGATATCAGTTTGTAGTATTTGCAAATTGTACAATCTAGTTTTTTTTTCTCACACCAACAGGATTATAGATCAGATATAAAGAATTATATATGTGATAAGATTTTTAGTAATTGATATATAATATTGCAGAAGATGAGATGAGATTCCACGAGAGGCCAAATTTAATGCAAAAGCTACTTTAACGATTGAACTCACTCCAGTAGCTAATGGTCTCTCAGAATAACTTGTAAATCAGAGTTTTAAGATTGGCACTTATTCAGTTGCTAAGTTTAGCTTTGTACTACCCTAGTCCACAGTAATAATGTACCGGTGAGGATATATAGTTACTGGAGGTTATCCATGACGAGGGCACCAACCGGTTTTCAATACTAGACACTCTTGATTATTAGTGTATCTAATATTCATACGCATTGCAATATAATGGAAAATTTCAAAGACGAAACTCTTATTTAACTTACAAGATTAAACATTTTCTTTATCAATTATTTAACTCTGCTTTTTTTTCAGCTATAAAGGTGAAAACATGAAGTCGGAACAAATACATAATTACTGACTTGAAACTTACGAGTTCGTCTTAACCACTTCAGTCACGCATTTTTTTGTGGCCAGACAATGAAAAAAATCTAGTTACAAGACTATCAAACATTTTCCTCTAAATATTTGCGCCATATTGTTTGCTTACAACATAATTGTAGTAGCAGCTGCAATTGCTATGTAAAAAAAAAAAAATTAACACTAGTTGATATATTCAAATTACGTCATGTCATGCGATTGAATTTCTTTTTTTAAAAAGTAAAAGGCGTTTTATGGTTTGAGAAACAGATTTGTGACGTTTTATTGTTTTGAATATTTAGAGAAAGGGGAGCTATTGCGTGAATTTCTTTAAATATAATTATTTCTAGAGATGGTGAAATTATGGAAAACCTTGACGTTGTGGTATTGTGTTGTGGTGTGCTATGGAACATGCTACAATTCTTCTTCTTTCATTTTAGTCATGAATGAAGGCAAAAATAGCAGAATTTTGAAAGTCAAAAATGTGTTCAGTTAAAATGTTGTGAGAAACAAAAACGTTTGTTGTGTTACCAGTTTTAAAGTCTTTTTATGTTCATAGTCTTTTGTTTATATTTCTGCTTGTTTCGCCTGTATAAAATTTATTGCAGTTTTGGCAGCGGATTTTGCAAACACCTACGTTGGATATAAATCTGTGTTTTTTTAGTTGTTCTTTAGTATTTGTTTTATTGTTTTTGTTTTGTGCTTAATGGTTTTTATGCCTAAGTGATTAAATTCTTTTAAAAATTAAAGTGGTAGTGGGATTTTGGGTTAAAATTATGGGTCTCTTTATAGGGTTGGTATTTGAGTAAGGTATATTTTTATTCATATTGTGGGATGTATATTTGTTGATATTCATGGCTTTTGATTTCAAAATTTCACCATCTATAGGAAAAATAATATTAAAAGAATTCGAAATTGACACTATAGATTACCTCCTCTTTATCTAAACATTCAAAGCAATAAAAAGTCACAAATCTGTGTCTCAAACCACGAAACGCCTTTTACTTAAAAAAAGAATTCTATCACGTAACATGACGCAATATGAACATATCAACCGTTACTAATCCGTTCTTTCACATTGCAAGATCTACAAAATCTGATGAAGACTACTAATTGAATCAAAATTTATCTATCAATATTATTTCTCATACTAAATGATTTTGATAAAATACTTTCGCATAAAAAATAGATCGAAGTCGAAAAACGTAGGCAAATAAACAAACAATCGAACATATTTTGTTCCGTTTTACCTTTTTTACGTACATTCAGTCAGATTCAACTCACTTCTTTATATATATATATATATATATATATATATATATATATATATATATATATCCACTGGCATAGATCGGCCCATTGGTGGGGAAGACCCGAGTTCAGTCACAGGTCGAGTCATGCCAAAGACTCAAAAAATGGTACTTTGTCTCCTTGCTTGAACTCAGCATTATAAGGTATGGATCAAGGGTGGGCGGAGCAATCCAGAAAAGGAGTAGCGTCCTCCCCTACATCTCGGTGAAGTAGCCATTGAAAAGGAAGCTTTCGGCTCGCCCTTGACAACGGTCGACCTACTTACTATGAGTATATATTTTACTTTCCCATTATCAGTATTTAAATTCCGGTTACAAAGTTTCATTGGTTTTAAATTTGTAAAAATGATACTTAATTTCGTCTGTTTTTATGGTATTTGACTTATTCATGAGGGATGATGTATTTTCAAAGCTTCGACTGTCATAGATTTATTGCTGCTGTGAAGGTGGGTCCTTTTTATAAGGTCATAGAAGTGCAACCCTATAGAGGGTCAGAAAGCATAAAGAGAAATTTTATTAAGCAGAAGAAGAAGAAGAAAGTGATTTGGATTTTGGAAGAATGGAGTAATACATTCCAAATGTGTAATTGCGTAATGGATTTTTGAAATAAAATAGAAACAAAAATATATTATTTTGATGAGAAAGGAATTTGACCAAAATGAATTATGAAAAAGAAAAAAGAAAAACAAATGTAATGTTACTTGGTAAACTAAAGACGTCAGAAGTAAGATAAATTGTTTTTACAGGTAGCTGTGTTCCGGACTGTTTAAAGTGGAAAAGCGAATTCATATTAAAAGCCCCAACTGTCAATCATCAAAAGCAACTGATCTAAACTTAGGATAACCTTTTTTCCTAACTTTTAAGATGAAATTTATTTTTCAAATAATCGCGAAATAATATGCGTCAGCAGAAAATCATTGAAATTCAACTTAGGAAAAAATTGATATTTTTTTTTGTTCCCCCGTATCACTCCTGAGATACAATATGAATATATAGAGCATGGGATTTCCTCGGTGAGTTGACAGAGGTAGACCGGCGGAAGACGACCAGGAGGTACCTACTGGGTTTCACGACGATCTTGGTATGTCAGATTATCCAGAGTAGAGAGACAGAGAAAAAAAATTATATATTGTATGGACGTGAAAGTAGAAAAGTGAAATGAAGCCTGAAATAATGCGATCCCTAGAATTAACCTTGTGCCAGACCCTCGCAGATCGAGTAGTAAAGAAAAATCGAAATCAGATACTTTAGAGATCAGCGTGGAACTGACGAGAGATTCCTTTGTGATTCTGAACTCATGGAGATAAACAAATGAATAGAAATCGAGATACTTTAAAGGCCAGCGTAGAGCGGACGAGAGATGCTCTTGTGCCAGGCTCATAGAGATAAAGAAACGAAGAGCAACCGTGATTGTATGATACTACAAGTTGACCTTTTACCAGACAACCGTGGTTGTAGAAAAAAGCAAAGTGAATTGAGAAAACACGACAATTGTACAGAGAGAGGAAAATCCGAATTAGTGTGTTAGAAGAAAAAGGTGACTATAAGATTCCACATCTTTGACCTTGTGCTAGACTGCCCTGAGTATGGAAAACGAAGAAAGTCGACCATAATACAACGTTGCAAAAAACCAAAGAAGTTTAACGTAATAAGCACTTGTGTAGTAGTGCCAAAGAGGAAAGCAAATATAACCACCCATTAAGATTGCCTTGTGCCATACTCTAGATAGTGGGAGTAGAAAAGCCTAAAACTTATACGAGGAATTGACGGACTTAATTCGTGAACTGGTCTCTGACTAAAACTTGCCATTTCCTGGGTGGGTAAATATATGTATCATTTTTGAAGGTCATTCAATTTTTTCATCCCAGATATTGCTATTTTGCATGCCGTGTTTTGTTCTCCGTTTCTTGGGGGTCAACATTTTAAAAACTTTTTTAATTGTGTGGTTTCATTCGTTTACACACTGACTGGCGACTCCGACTGACGATAGATTTGTTGTCTGGCTCTAAAAAACACAACGTAAGCAAATAACGAATTTGTCGTGTCCAGAGGATTGGAAGCGGAATCACCCCTGTGTTTGGCGTGGTGGGGTGTACCGTCACAGAAGCACCAAATCAGCAGAGAAATCAACTGAAATTGAACAGCTACAAAGTTAAGCAGTTTCATAATCAAGTTTTGATTATTTTGTTAGTTTTTTAAAACAAAAAAGAATGTGTTATTTTTTAAGATAGAAAGTGTCGACTTACCCGCTGATACATAAAGATGCTGACCCGATTCTGCTTCTTTAATAATAAAGTGTCCCATTTTAACTTTTTTCTCGTACATACAATCCACAATTTCTCGTACCTGGTTTTGATCCAGATTTTTAAGGAAATCATTTTCCAATATTGAATCTTTGATCAGTTGCCTTGACCTGAAAAAAGAAAGAAGGAGAAACGTGAGAAAAAAAAATCTATAAAAAAACAAATTCAAATACTTTTAGTTTCACATTAGTCATGATTAATCTGCCATCACAAAACATTTGCCATACAAAGTTAAATCTTAGTAACTAGTTGATTTGTGAACCTATTGAGTTCCTTTTGAAGCCAAGCTGCATAATGATACTCATACTTCGATTTCGGAAGAAGAGAAATATTCTTATTAGCGTTTCAGACGCTTTTCTATTAAGAACCCTCCGTAAACCCCATCTATCGTATCGATGAAGCTTATGATACTGCATCACCTACAGAATTAAAAACATCATCTCTAAAAGACGGGTGCCTTGAATATGACACTAAACTGCTGTGAACTTACTGTTCTATGTAATCAACCATTCCTTATATTTACTTCCAGTTTCGGATTAGTGTTATGGACCTTTCTGTGAGAGAAAATTATTGCTATTAGACAGGAATACTTGAAACCATATAACTGTGGGCAGATTATTGTATTAAGATTAGTTACTTGAATGTATATTTGTTTACAAATGATCATCAGTTACTCGAAAGTATAGAATTGTTTGCAAAAAATGAAGACAAATTTCTATATTAAATAAACCAATTAGGGCTGACATACTGTAAAACCAACCAACCAACCAAACAACCATATTTCAAACGCAAGGTGATCATCTCAGATAGTAATGAAAGACTATTTACCGTCTTTCTTTTAATGGAATGCTGGGACTTCTTTAAACAAACATATCCTGAAATAAATTTTTAACGTGTTATAGGGTCGATGTTATTTTGGGAATGTAAAGTAAAAGGTATGTTTAAGTCAACGAGCTTTGGTGTATTTGATTGGATAATATAAATCGAAGGATCTAAGATGCTTTATTGTTTCATACAAACATGATGGATTGACAAATATGTGGTCTCCATGCACAGACCGATTAATGTTGAATTAAATCGTATGAGATGAAGTGTCACCATTCTGTATGTCTCTGATTTGATGAGAACAAATCTTAATATTCCTTTATAATAAATTGTACCCCAAGAAATGTCAAATTGAAATTGTTTCATGTTTTATTGCTATCGAGAGATATGAGTCAAATTATAATATATATATATATATTAGCAAGGCACCTATCAAAACTTACAGGAGTATTTGCGCATGAGTGGAATTTACTGCTTAAGACGAGTACCCATGAGCACAGGATAGAATTAAGATGTTCTCATTTTTATTTAGGATCAGACTGTAGTATGAGTGCGCTTTCCAAAAGAGTTACAAAAATTGTACACACACACACACACACACACACACACACACACATATATATATATATATATATATATATATATATATATGTCTATAGTTTGGTTTGGTTTGGTTTTATGGTAGGTTATATAATGCCAAATCCATTTTTATACAAGTAAATACTTCTTTTTCAAACAATTCAGTTTTGTATAAGTATAGTTTTTCGTTTACACTGTTAAATGTTAAAAACAGTTCTGTTAAAAAAAATTCAGTTATACTAAATTGAATTGTTTAAATGTCAAAAACAGTTCTACTTCAGACAATTCATTTTATTATCAGTACAGTTTTTGTTTGCACACAGTTAAATGTCAAAACAGTTCTATTTCAAACAATTCAGTTTAGCATAAGTTCGCAGTTTAAACACACAGTTAAATGTAAGCACACTACTTAAACAGTTAAACTATTTAAACATTAAATATAAGTAAGCAGTTTAAACACTCAGTTAAATATAAAAACAATTAATTTCAAGCAATGCAGTTTAGTGTTATTAAACAGTTTACTTCTGTTTGACACATAGATAGGATCCTTCTAAGTGCTTCCACTCCGGGCTACAGTGGACCTGGGAGCGATGATAACGAGGGAATACTCAACATTTCCCAAAGCTCCAGGATTACTGGAGCCTCACCATCCTATTGTTTAGTGTCATAAGCAGGACACTCGTTAAGAACTCTAATCCCTCTCCATAAATACACAGTGTTTTTCTGTAGCCCCAGTCAACTGGACCATTTACGTTTTTTGATATATATATATATATATATATATATATATATATATATATATATATATATATATTATAGAACTGTAGGCATGAAACATGAAAAAACTGATATTTGTAGTACTGAACAAAAGAGACCATGTGTAAACCTAATGTTCATGAAGGTGGTGTCAGCAAGTGCCATGTAAACCCTAATCGGACACACACACACACACACACACACACACACACACACACACACACACACACACACACACACACACACACACAAATATATGTGCCCGTGTATATATACATATATAAACGCATTTCTCTAATATATACAGAAATGTAAATATTATATATATATATATATATATATATATATATATAATATTTACATTTCTGCGTATTTGTTTCTTGAAATTTTTTCAGTCCTATAAAAAAAAATTCATTTTTAAACAGATTTATTTGACTCATAGATAGTCCCTAATATGTACTATCTCTCCGAGTCAGAGTGGGCCTGGAAATAATGGCAGTGAATGGGTATTTTACATTACCCAGATCTCTAGACTTAGAGCCTCACCATATGATGCAGTTTAGTGCAATAAGCAGGACATTCCTTTTTTTTTGGTGGGAATTATTCATCTGCAGGGGGTAAAGTTAGCGTATTCTAAATATCCACCGACAGAGTGATATATTAAAAAAAGAAGAAAGACATGAATACATTACATATCTATATTCCGAAAGTGTCAGAGATATAAAGAACTAAATAAAGAAATAAAGTAACATATTTAGATGAAAAAAGCGATAACTAAAATGGAAGTTGGTTTCAAAGCCATTAACAGATATAACCTATTTAAATCAGTACCCGACCTGAGTGGCGCACGCAAGAAGTTACTTGCTGTGATCACAGATAAAAATGGTAAAAAACCACTCATACACAAATGAAACATTAATCTGCAGGAAATATCACTTTCCAGCATCTCAACACTGCTTTATCTCATGACAGTTCAGCTACTGATAATTTCTAACTCTCAACGTTGCTCAAGAACTTAGTTAAGTCGTTTCCAACGCATTTTTATAGTAAGTCGATTCCATTAAATTTTACAGTGGACGGTTTGCCTGGTATTTTTGTGGTGACTAGTTTCCATTGCATTTATCGATACTGAGATAAATAGAGAGAGAGAGAGAGAGAGAGTTGTATCAATTTTTCTTCATTTTATCATCCCAGTAATAGATTGATAGATTGATAGGGATATTGATTGCTAGCAGACTTTTATTTTATTTAATCATCCGAATTATATAAAAGAAAGTTAATTATTTTAGTCAGCCAATGACAAGAAAAGTTGCAGATGCTGAGGAAATCAATGTCTGTCAAAATGATGAATTCAGGAAAATCCCTGAATCGATGTTATCACATTGGACCTAATTAAGGCTGGTTGCGATGAAATGGTTAATATGTTACATAGGAGAATTTCTCGCCTTACCAGTGGGCCTTAGAATTCCCTGCGGTGAGTTAACACCTCTAAAAAAAGTGTCTTAGATATGACAGTATACTGCAAATAATGATGAGACTGATTCACAAGATCTGATGAGAGAGGAATATCCCTTCGTTCCCATTTTCCCCAGCTCCACTCTGACCTGCATTGTTAAGACCTGTTAGGTCCGCATCTATATGTCAATGAAAGCCGTCAAAAATTATTAGGTTAGATATGAATACCTGATATCACATAACCGTATGCAAATTGTCTATATTAGGAATAGTTCCTCCTAATTATATTTTTACTTACGAATATTATTAGTAACTTGAAACTATATAATTCTTTTTAAACAAGTAACTATCATTAAAAAGAAAGAATTACTTGAAACAATATAATCATTAGTATTAGATAGAAATATTAAAAATCAAACAACTCAGTGAAAATAATTTGTACTAGGAATAATCGATATTATATCTGGAGATCTAGCGAGTGTGGAGAACCCCTTCACTGTCATTTGTAATTTAGCCCATTTCTAAACGAAGTGGTTGTACATATTACAGTTCCAAATAAGCCAAATAGATCACTTTAAAAATAATTCTTTTTCAATAGGACCGAGTACAAAAAAGCACAAAATGTAAGATGAACGTCCAATGAATGCGATTTCCAAACCTCAAGGCATAAAAATAGCACTAGACGGGTTGTCATGCCGTAAGAATCAATCAATCAATCAATGAAAATGCGAGGAACGAACTCAATACAGCAGTAATACTCGACGAGACAAGTTTGTCTTCTATTGTTCCTCCTGTGACTTTTCTTAACAGTCGTGGAAGAATATGTTAACCACAAGACAGATGGCATTTATCTTAAGCACAACATAAGCCGCACTTACCAGATTTCATTGAATAAAGCCGGAGATAACAGTTAAAATCTGAAATGAAGAAGCCGAAAATGTGTCAGAAGTGAACAAGACAGGAATAATCAAACTGCGTAGAAAAGATAAACCACTCATTAGCGCACTGTTCTTCGGTATTGTGTATAAGAAGTATCAGTATGCGAGGTGGGTTTAGAAGAGGTGTATCACTTATTTTACTTTTTTTCGGAAAGAAAGTGTTATTTCGCAATTGATTATGCCTAACATAAATGGAAAAGATCCATTATTTTTTAGCTTTAGTATTTGTTATATTGGTAATAAAATTTTCACAATATGAAGTGAAACTATATCTGAGGTCTCTTCATGCAAGTGATTTACAATATAGTCTCATATCTTAGAAATTTACCCACTTCTAAAAAATCTTTTTCATTTTTCTATAACTTTAGTCTAAATAAATGTAAATTCTGATTCATACGGGCAAGTATACTCGCTTTTGCATAGAAAATAGATTAATTTCTAAATTTTATTCATACAGGCAAGTATACTCGCTTTTGTATAGAAAATAGATTAATTTCTAAATTTTATTCATACAGGCAAGTATACTCGCTTTTGCATCGAAAATAGATTAATTTCTAAATTTTATTCATACAGGTAAGTAGTCGAGGGTGACCCGAAGACTCTTTTTCGATAGCTATTACAACTAGGTGTAGGGGAGGGCGCTACTCCTTGCCCTCGATTGTTCCACTTTACCCTTGATCCTTACCTTATAATGCAGAGTGTTAAGCAAGGTAGCCTCAAGTACCAGTTTTTGAGTCTTTGGTATGACTCGACATGGGATTGAACTCAGGTCTCCCGGGCCATTGGCAAACACTCGAACCATTATGTCATGGTCTAGTGGGTAGAGTATTCGCCAATGTTACGGGAGACTGGGTTCAATCCAAGCTCGTATCATACCAAAGACTTTTAAAATGGTACTTGATACCTCCTCGCTTAACACTCAGCAATATAAGGTACGTATCAAGGGTAAAGTGGAGAAATCCAGGGAAAGGAGTAGCACCCTTCCCTTACACCTCGGTGTAGTAGCTATTGAAAAGGGTGCCTTCTGATTGCCGTCGACTATGATCGGCAACAACAATTCATACAGGACATAAAAGCAAAGTTTAAATGGAATAATGGATGTTTTCTATACTTTTACAAATTAAGAAAATAAAATATAACACAAACTATCCAAAAACAATATTTGTGTTACAGAGGGTTTTTTTTAAAATTTGGATTCGGAGAATCAAAGATTAGAGATGTCTATTTTAATTCTCTAATGAGAACTACTATTAGTTATGATTGGCTTAGGAAATATAGAATCTTTGCCTTTACTTTAAAGGATAGACAGTATATATCATTCATCTCTCTTGAAGCTCTAGGACATCAGCCGCTGCAAGTAACGGCTTTGGTAGACAGACTAAATCATAGAACTGTAGGTATGAAACATGAAAAAAACTGATTTCTGAAGTATTGAACTGAAGAGACCATGTGTAAACCATATGTTCATGACAAAAGGTAAATTTTTAAGCAAAATAAAAGCAGGGCTCAATTCAGATTTTTCCTTCTTCCAAACTGGTTAAATAACCAAAAAACCCAATCTGCCTCTCTATTTAACTATAGCAGAGGGGAGAATAGACGAATTCATCCATTTCCTAATGGCATCAGTGGGAAGTGAAACGTAAACAACCTCGTAAAGGATTTGAACTCGGGTCGCCGATTTCATTTCCTGCCACGATAAAAGTTACGCTACGTGCGTTTTCTATCAGGGCAATGTAGACAAAAGCATCGCAAAACACAATGCTGCAATGTTTGACTAAGGAGAGGTTAACAGTGTACGCACATAGCTAATGTGTGAGGTGTGCTGCTTATTAGTTCGAGATCAAATTAAAATAAGACTTGTATCATCAGTTTAAAATGATTATAAACTTAAAGTAAGATTTTAAAATTTAACAATACCCATTATATTTCAAACAAGATTGATAAGCATGTCATTGCGGCTTAAAATACATTGGCTCTATTCTCTGGATAGGTTAAGAATCATCTTCTACCAAAGAGAAGTGTCCGTGGTATGACACTAAATTGCATCTTTCGGTAAGAAACCAGTTCTGTAGCTGACAGGAATAAAAAAAAAAAGTACTCCTTTATTGCCTTTACTCTCAGTCTTTTCTGAAGTGGAACGGTAGTTCTTGTAAGGGTTTCATCTATGGGTCAAATAGATCTGTTTTAAGATTTTGATTATTGGATAAGAATGCTTGGAACAATAGGACTGTGTAAACGATTGTTATTTAGTAAGAGTAATCACTTTAAAGCATAATCATATATAGAATATTAGTATTAGATATGAAAACTTGATAAACTTCGCAAACAAACGATTGTTATAGTCAAAGAACGCTCTTAAAAGTGATTACTGTTAAATTCTGAAAGTATTATCATGGTTATGAGCAAATACTAAGAAATGAATCAAATTTAAATATTAATTCGCCCAGAGGGGATCGACAAGGCGTTTTATGAACTAAATTAAACCACATCAAGAAAACTGAAGCTGATTTATCCACAAATAATGATGCTACAGTGGGATAACCCAACAGGGTACCCCAATTCATTAGCGGGGACCTTATGAATTATGAGGGTGCAATGACATACATAAGGATGGGAGTTGTGAGAAGTAAAAGGCATCCAAGTATTTCAGGTGAGATTTATCAAAATATTTTGAGGCTCAGCGTATTTCTTTAACAGCATACCAGCTCTTTATCGAATATCTAATGCCGAAAGTTGATTAATTTCTAAATGTTCTAAATATTTTCAATGTTCTGATGCTTAAAGATGTGGTCAGTCTGTGAGTCTGTGAGTCTATCCCTTTATTTACCCGCACTCTCTCTCTCTCTCTCTCTCTCTCTCTATATATATATATATATATATATATATATATATATATATATATATCAAGAAAAGGCTGGAAATAAATCCGAGTGTATGAAAACGAGCAGAGATGAAAAAACACAAGGTCATCGAGGATGATTTTATTTATAGAATGCTATAAAAATAATTAGCAGAAGATCTAGTGTTTTTTCATCCCTGAGTACACACACACACACGCAATCACACACACACACACACACACACACACACACACACACACACACACACATATATATATATATATATAAAGTTTTTAGTTTTAAAAAACAGAAAAAATTCCTGGTTGGCTTCAAAAATTGGATAGAACTGGAAAAATGTTTGATTCAAATATAAGAACGAACAAAATCTAATTTCCCTTTCAGTATTTCTTATTATTATGGATGAATTCAAGTATTTCTTTCATCATCAATTCTGATCCATTTTAGATAGGAGAAGATGAATTTTTATGCTTCGACTTTTTAAATTTGAATGTGTAGGGAAAAATGAAATGTTTGGAAGTGTCACTGAATAAACTTTCCTGTTTTTCTATATATTTTCTCAGGACCAGAAACCATTTATAAGGACGTTAATGTGCTTTCAAATGTTTTTGTTTGTTCTATTTGTTTAATGGTATATTAACTACTTATGGGTCATCTAATGGTGAAATTCGATTTATTTTGTTATATTTAATTATAATCATAGCTTAATCAATATCCCATTCTATTTTTTCAATAGCTATTAAAAAAACTCAAAATATTTGTTTACACACAGTTATGGTATCAGATATTCCTATCAAATGCAAATATTTTTCTCACAGCTGTATAGTTTCACGTATTCCTATCTGACACTAACAATAGCAAATTATATAGTTTCAAGATATTATTTCTATTTAATAATGATTATGTCTTTGCACCCAGTTATACTGTTTCAAGCGTTTATATCAAATACTAGTTATTTACTATTTGACAAATAATTTGCAAACGGTTACATGGTTTTAGGTATTCATCTTTCAAACCAGTAATTTGCAAATATTTATATGGTTTTAAGTATTCATTTTTAAAACCAGTAATTTGCAAATATTTATATGGTATTAAGTATTCATTTTTAAAACCAGTAATTTGTAAACATTTATATGTTTTTAAGTATTCATCTTTCAAACAAGTAATTTGCAAACAATTATATGGTTTTAAGTATTCATCTTTCAAACCAGTAATTTGCAAACATTTATATGGTTTTAAGTATTCATTTTTAAAACCAGTAATTTGCAGACAATTATATGGGTTTAAGTATTCATCTTTCAAACCAGTAATTTGCAAATATTTACATGATTTTAAATATTCATCTTTAAAACCAGTAATTTGCAAGCAATTATATGCTTTTAAGTAACTAAAAGTATTGCATATTAAAAAATTACACTTTAAGGTAACTATTCTTAATACAAATAATTTTCATCAAGTCGAATGGTTTCAAGCTTTCCAATCTAACATCATAATCATATCAAATAATGGTTTCTTTGCACATAAGTATTCTTATCAAATGTGAATAATTTTCAAACAGTTTGACCAAGAGATGGGACGCTAACTGCCGAATTCATTCGAGGTCAGAACAGGCCATGGAATAATGACAAATACGTTTTTTTTGTTCCCCGGAGCTCCAGAACTCGAGCCTCACTATCGGATGCATCCGATAGTGAGGCTCGACACTATTATTACGCGCAGTTAAAAAATACTCCCGCTAATGTGGCACTATGTAAATTTCAAGCGGAATACAGCTGGATTGTATTAAGAGCATTCATTTTCATTGGCTGGTTGTCTTACCAAGGCTAGGCACCCTATCTGATCTTCTATTTACTCATAGCTTCTAAGGGAGCAGATGGATCTCTGCCTTTCCCAACATCATTAACACGAAGTGGAATGTAAACAACCTGTTATAACCGTTACGCTAAGTGAGCCTTTGTAACTTCGGCATTGAGCAACACAACAAGTGTTGACACGTCTTAAAACCAACCAGAGAAACTGCCCATAAGTATTTGAATAATGAAAGTATTTTACAGTGAAAATTATATGACCTTCCTTGGAAGTCTCAACAGACAGAATCGAATTAGCCAATTGGAAGCAGTAATAAGGATATACTGTCCAATATAAATTCTCCTGTGACTTAAATACAAGACGCAGGCATTTTCTTTATGTTAACGACGGCAAATAGACACAGTCTTTTTCTTAAGGTCAAATTCGATTTTCTTTTCTTTTACCAGGTTTCTTCCTTGTTTTGGATAATGGTCAGGTCTGTCAAGTGAGGTTGTTTACTATTCCGTTTCCAAAGTTACCATAAACAATTAATTCAGGTTGATCTAAATATTGGGATTGGCAGTAAAGAAAACAATGCCATCTTGCGGCAGTGAAAGAATACGCGGATATATGGATTTTATCGATTAAGACCATGGATCTTCGAGTTCAGTTGAACGCGAGGACAAAGAATTAACCCCTAACCTACCAGATTTATATTCACTTACAATAACTTGCAAGATCTAGGGATTTTGCATTTCATTTCGCGCAAGTGCCCTCGAGAAAATCACAATCTCTATCTTCTTTCTTCCTCATCAAATTAGGACATACTGCGCTTTCTGGCCCTGTTACAGTGACCAGTCTAAGAGAAGAAAAACAAAAGAAAAACATTGAGTTCAGAGCAATCTAAACTTAATTTAAAAACTGGCCTTAGTTGTCTAAATTTTTGAGACGAAGCTTGATGATTTTTATCATTAAGGGTTTTTGAAATATTGTCTTCAATTTTATCGTAATTTCATCAACGTTTCGGCCGATACGTCCTCTGGCCTTCTACAGGTGTTTGTAAAACTTGGAAACCAACATGGAACTTCAAACTACGTCCTTTATTGAATCTACAGGGATCGCCTGTTCTGATTCCGTTTGCCATAACCGGGTACAAGTATTAAATATTCCTGTATTGTTACTCGCCTGTAGTCAGGATTGAACCTGCAACCATTAGATGATTGTCTTCTTAGAAGCTTAAGGAACCAACGTCTATAAATATTACGCTATGTTTCCTGCTGCTATGTGTCCTATGTAACAATAGAGGAATACTTAACACTTGTACCCGGTTATGGCTAACGGAATCAGAACGAGCGAACCACGTGGATTCAATAAAGGAAGTAGTGCGAAGTTCCTTGTTGGTTCCCGAGTTTTACAAACACCTGAAGAAGGCTGGAGGACATATCGGCCGGAACGTTGTGGGAATAACAATAGAGATCAAGACAATAGTCCGAAAACCCTTAATGATAAAAAAACTGACCTTGTTTCACCTGGAGGAGAAGGTAAGTAAATACATGAAGCAAAAATGAAGCAAAAAAAACCCCCAAAAAAACAAATACATGAAGCAAAAATGAAGCAAAAAAACAAACAGACAAAAGCGAAAAAGAAAAAAAACAAAACAATTTAGATGCTTTTCATAATAAATTTGGTTTGTTTGGATTTTATGGCTTATCATTCCTTGTAGGTTATCTTATGTCAAATTCTGTTTATACATATATATTAAATATACGTTATATGCAAACACATTTTGTTGATAACATTTATAAATGAACCTGAGCTCATTTTTTGGCACAGTTGAATGGTTGCAAGTATTTCTATTTACTACCAATTATTTGCCTGCTCACAGCTAAATAGCCTCAAGAAAATGTCCATATAACAGTCCCAATTTAACATCAATCATTTGTTTGCACGCATGGTTCGTAGGTAATTTATTTTTACATGAGTTAAAAATGATTTATTTGCACACTAGTACTGCTATTTTTTCAACACATTCACATGGTTTCAAGTATTGTTATTTAACACTAATAATATTATTCAATATAAATCATTTATTTACACACAGTGAAGAGGTTACAAGTATTGGTATTTAACACTAATTATTCTATTGAACACTATTCATTGATTTTCATACAGTCAAATGGTTCCAAGTATTCTTATGTATCACTAACAATTCAAATAAACATTAACCATTTCTTTACACACAAAAATGATCAAATTGTTCTGTTTCTAACAATTCAGTTAAGCATAAGTCATTTGTTTGCATACAGTTTAAATGCTAAACAGTTCCATTTGACCTATAGATAGGGCCCTATCAGGTGCTACCACTCTGAGCCAGAGTGGACCTGGGAGCGATGGCAATGAAGGAGTATTCCACATTTCCCAGTGCTCCAAGACTGGAGCCCCACCATCGGATAGTATGATGTCAATATCAGGACATTCGTTGCATCTCCCCTATGCAGTAATGTAATCGGTGTATTCTACAACCCCACCAACTGGGCCCAACAGCAAGGTCAGACTACAAAATGTGACAGTAAAACAGTTGGAAACACAATAAAAAAGTAAGTAAAGTTACCGATCTTAGTCGAGGGTGACCCGAAGGCTCCCTTTTCAATAGCTACCACACCGAGTTGTAGGAGATGCTCTACTCCATTCCCTTGATTGCTACACTTTACCCTTGATCCTTACCTTATAATGCTAAGTGTTAAGCAAAGCTGCATCAAGTGCCATTTTTTTGAGTCTTTGGTATGACTCGACCTGGGATTGAACCGCGATCTCCCAGACCATTGGCGAACACTCTACTCATTAGTCTAATGAAAGATTAAATATAAACGAGTTTATATTAAGTTTTTTTTTAGTAAGTATTCCTTGTTATTTAACTTTAGTCAGGATTGACTCTACAACCTCCAGATGATTTTATTTAGAAGCTCCTTAATCAAACGCCTATATCAATTACGCCATGTGTCTTGCTGGAATAACTATAGCTTAGTACCCGCTTATGATTAACGAAATTAAAACAATCTAACCCTGTGGATTTGATAAAGTTTTCGGTTTGATGTTCCGTATGAGTTCCCCAGTTCAACATGAAACATAACGAAAGCCGAAGGATTCATCAGCTTAAACGCTATGAATATATCAAGGCAGATTAAGAAAATAATTCGAATGCACTAAATAATAAAAAGAATATTATTGTTTTGGCATTGTAAGTTATTGAAAATTTCTCAAGTTGAGGTACTCAATAACTACCCATAACTCGATTCCCAGGGGTTGAATCAACTCGATACTTATTATAATTTCATCGTCGGGAGAATGTCGAGGAGCCTTATCAGAGAGAAAAATGTATGCTGAAATGTCCCGTTTAACCAATAATTACATTATGTAAAAACAGACGACGACATTTAGCACACACACACACACACACATGAATATTTATATATATATGAGAAGACTGCAGCTTTGTCCGTGATAAATATAATATAGTAAAACACATTTTCATATTTTTTAAACAAAAATTAATCTTATTTGATTTCTGTATGAATAAGTCTTATAAACTTTCTTTAATGAAAGTTCCAGTTTTCTCCTCTGCAAATAGAGGGGAGGCTTCTGAAAATAACACGTTTTCTGTACGAATAAGACCTTCACGTTCAATTTTAAACTAAGATGTTTCGGGCACTATGGAACTTTTGTCATACTAAACTAACCTAAGATAATACTAACTATACTATAAATGAAGGTTATTTCAAATAATTGACGAGTGTGTGACTTTTTTTCTTCTTTTTATTTTTCTTCTTTACTAAAAACTGTTCTGATTATTTCTCTTATCGCCATCAGTTTTGAATGCCGGGAACCTGGCATCTAAGCCCCATCACCCATCGTACTTGTTGGTTTCTAATATTAACTGGGCTAAAACGGGCGGTATTTTCAAACAGTACAAAGCTCAACTTTGTTCGATGAAGAAATCATTCCAATGAAAGGAAATAAACGAGCCAAGCTAAAAATAATTGAATGTGAAAATTACGTTTTTTTTTCCACTCATTTTGTTTAACACGAAAATAGTTAATTTCCAGTGCCAAAATGTCGGACTGAGCAAATGTACTTTCGCCCGACAGTAAAGAAAAAAGAAAGTGTAAAACATTTTTTCAGCATGAAATAAAGTGACATATCTATGAATTATTTTGAGCAGCAATCACATTTTTTTAATTTTTAGAGCATCAAATTTCGCCTGATGTTTTTGTGATTGCTTTTTTAAAAATTTTCATCAGATGTGTACCTTAGAGTAAAAGAGACATTTTGAAGTCTGAACAGAAGTCCATACAGCGTTAAACTCACTAAAGATTTCATTGGGAAAAAATCAACGTAGGCAGTTAGTATTTACCCAATCCCTGCGTCAAGAGTAGGATTTGACATAAGGTCATCTTTTAGCGAATTACTCCTGGTTTGAATTAAGAGTTTTCCTTTCCTAGACAGGTTGTCCAACCTAGACTAAAGAGCATACTCTGCCCTACTATCTACCCATAGCTGGAGACGAGGAAAGAGAATTTTTACCTATAGACGAAGGGAAACGTCCACGATTTGAACTCGGGTCACCGATTGTATTTCCTACGGTAAAAGTGTCACTTGAATATAAGTTGCAATTCAGTAAACAATTTAAAATTTCTTATATTTTAATTTAAAATTCTAGATTTAAAACTGTTTCGGATTTTTTCTGTAATGTAAGACTGGATCTGTTTTCATATTCCTTGCTTTCTCTGTATTACCCTTGTAATATAATAGCCGAGGGATTTCGTTTTATATATCCTGCCTTTGAGTTTAGTTGGGCTCAGAACCTTTTGCTTAGCGCATGGGTTGGGTGCAAACTTGAGCGTAGGTGTTGACGCGCGCACGGGGAGGATGCGTCGTTCACAGATGTCAAAATAAAAATCCAAGATAGAGTGTGACCAGGGGATGTGAATGACGTCATGCAACGGAAGCGTGCGCGGAGGATTTTGGGAGATTTGAAAAAAGTCAGTCGAGTTAGTTGAGATTGAGACCTGGGCGAGGCCAGACGAATTTGTGTGCTACGGGCGCCGCACGTGTTGGGCGAGGGCAGATGGAAAAAACTGCATAGAAAGATTGTGCCCCTCTCCTTATGTCGAAAAACTTTTTAACTCAAAGGTAATAAAAAGTTTCGTACCTAGACTGAGAAGTTGTAAGTGTTTTTCGTGTTTCTGGATTCCTATGTTCTATATATATGTGCGTTATGAACATTCTATGTACATTTCACATATTCATGTATGGCTATGTTACACCCTTTCGTCCCGATTGTAAGGTGAAGATCATCCTAACCCTCTCTCGCCACCCGCCTCTATCGTCCATCGCTCCTGGGAGGTCTTCCAGGCTACATCCTGTATCGGAACACAGCTGACGTATATAGGTTCTAGCTGGTCGTCCAACCTTTGCTCGTCCACGTGAAAGGGTCAACAGGACTACATCGTTTATGAGTTCGTCCTTACTTCTCCAGCAGTGACTTGCATGTCTGGTTCGTTTAATTTGAATAGGTTTCGTGATGGGAGGTTGGTATCCGTATAACTGCTTCTTTGTAGGGTGTTGCCTCCAGGACTTGTTCAATATTGCTTTGCAGTATTCTTGTGTAATTGCCATCAAGCTTTTTCTCCATACGTGTAGTTAGTGTCCATGTAGTGCATCCGTATAGCAGAGTGACACGACTTCTGCTTGGAAAAAACTGCGTTTTTTTTATCACTCAGGTCTGACTTCCATATGACCGATAATCTATCGCTAGCTGTCCATGCCTTTGCTAATCGCGTGTTGATGTCTTTCTCGGTCGATGAGACACTGCTTCCGGGGTAGGTGAACTTGTCCACTGGGCCACTCTTTTGTGTGGAGATGTCGCCTCTTTGATTAAAGCACATGTATTCTGTTTTGTCAGTGTTGACATGGAGGTCTATGCCATCTGCTGCTCATTCCAGGCTACGTAGCAGAGATTAGATTCGAGCGAGTGAATTTGCCAGAAGTCCTATGTCATCGGTGTTGTCCACGTCCGTAATAGTCTGCGTGGGGTATCTTCTGCTTCTAGCCTTTGCCAGCGTAAAACCATTTTCTTTCATTAAATCTATAGACGTTCTAAGCACGTTGTCTAGGTAGATATTAAACAGGTATGGGGCTAATGTATCTCTTTGCAGCACACCTGCTACATTGTTGAAGTAGTCTGTGTCTCCATCTGGTAAGATTTGGCATAAGATAACCTACAATTGTTGATATGCCATAAAACCTAACCAAACCAGACCTAAATAAAGATATTTGAAAACTTGAAAGATTATTCGGTGACACTTCTGCAAATTTTAGTTATTCGCCTATTCTCACTTTAGATTTAAATAATCGAAGCCTGAATATTCATCCTTTTCAACATGAACTCCTCACTGTAAAGGAATGATGGAATTTCATCGATTAGAAATCATGGTGACTTCACCGAAAAATGGGAAACAAATACTGAAAAGGAAATTAAATTTTGTTCTTATTTTTGAATCAGAAACAATTTTTTCCAATTTTTAAATACAACCACAAAATGCTTCATTCAGTTTTTTTAATATTCTAAGTCTCTCTCTCTCTCTCTCTCTCTCTCCCTCACACACACACATACACACACACACACACACACACACACACTGAAGAGTGGGTTAAATAGTACCACTACTGTTCTCCAAGGATGGCTTTATCAGTAATGTGACGGCAAATTGATTAAAATCCCTAAACGGGACTTTATTTTTCGCACGTGTGAAGACGGGGCAGGTTGGCACTTGATCCCCTACAGAAATAAGTCCTGTTCAGAGTTCTTTTCTCAGGCAGATAAGAACTGGCATATTACGTGAGGGAATAATTTAAGGCCAGACTGACCGCCGCTGGCAAGGGGTTCCAAATTTCACACTATCACACACCCACCAGGTCGCTTTCTTCTTTCCCCGAGATAATGGAAGAAAGTGAGCCTATAGGTCTTAGTTGTAATAATATTAATACTGCTATAGTGGTAGTCGGTAACTCCGGTTTCCCGTGTGATACTTTAGGGATTAAGAGGACAGTTCTAAGCAAGATAATATAAGGCGAATAGAAGCTGAAAGGAAAGCATGGAATAATAACATAGACCACATGGTAAAATTAAAATACCTAAGTTCTTTACTACGGTTATATACATATATATGTTCAAAGTGTCAAAAATATGTAATAGGATAGTCCATGAATATAAATGTCTTTTCTTGGCTTTTATCCTTTTCCAAATTGAGAGAGAGTGGTAAACAAAAATTTGGGTGAAAAGGAAAAATGTCCCAAAGTTACTTATCTTATTTTTTTGACGGGGTTCCACTGGAGAATTTCTCTTCTTTCACGGGCTAATAGACTTCGTATTGCTTTTAATGCTGGCTTGAGAGACTTTGGAGTCCCTCGTGTCTCAGTCTTTTGTCTTTAGCCCGGAATGAAATGGCTATCGTCCGTCTCCCACGAGCGTTGCCCAAAAACTCTCTTTTTTTTGTATTTTCCTTCCGTTGAGGGGAAGGGAACCCTACTTCCGTTTGGGGTCCCCCCACCAATCATTTGGCTTCATTTTCTCCTTCCCCTTCCGATGTCCGGCGACCCAAGGTCACTTAGGTGCAAACATCTGTGTGACCCCCATTCTCTCATAACGGTCACTTTTTGACTGCTAGATAATTTTAGTTCAACGTGAGCCATCACGTGACACCTCCCCGCTTAAGAGAAGAAAGGGAGATGAATAGAAATACCATAGAAAAAAAAGGCAATTCAATTCACTGTTCTTTCTCCTTTTCTTTCACTTTTTTTTTTTCTCACTTTACTTTTCTTTCATCCCCTTTCTTCTCCACGCTTTGACGAATTCTTTCCTTTTCCTCTTTTTTTTTTTTTTCGTCCTTCCTAATTTTCACTATAGGGGAAAACAATTTCTCTTCTCTTTCTTTCTCTCTCTCTCTCCCTTTTCTTTTTCTTTAATCTTGTTTTCCTTTCTTTCTTTTTCTCTATCGGCTTTTGGCCGTATCATATTTCAAACCTTGAGGAGGTAAGTCCTTCTTTCTTTCTTCGTCACTTTTGATGACTTTATAATTTTAATTGTCAAGCTTTGGGGAGAAAACTTCCTTTTCTTTTCTCTCTTTCCCCTATTCGTCACTTGTTGACGAACCACTTTCTCGTCCATCTCATATTTCAACATTGGGGACGAGAATTCCTCATTTCCTTTAGTTTTTCTCTCTCTCTTTCTTTCTCTCAACAACTATGAAAGAATATTCTGCTACTACATTTTCGTGGGGCGTTAGAGAAATAAACTTGGGTACTTTTTTATTAATTTTTCTAAGCCCTCTCTCTCTGGAACAGACAATTGGCCTAATTTTTCCTCGAATTTATTCGGCATTGCCGAGTTCTCAATTTTTCGAGGTTGGCATTCTTGACGGACATACCTCTTCAATTTGTTTGTGTGACACACTTGTGTCTTCTTCTTTCCTTCGTTGGTATCAATTCTGTATGTCCTCTTGTCTATTCTCTGTGATATTACGTAGGGACCTATATATCGTCCATCACAGTGGGGTCCTTTATTTGATGATAGTAGCAGGACTTCGTCGCCCTTTTTGAATTCTTCTTTCTTTGTCACTTGTGAGGGTCCTCTTATTTTCCTCTTATCCTCTCGATAAGTATTAGGGAATTTATTCCTAATATTCGTTGGACCTTCATCCTTTTTCTGACGACTGGTCCTTTTATCTTCTTGTTTATTGAGGGGTGGAAGGTTCACTTCTTTTCTTTCCACCTTCTCACTTTGCGAGCGACTGTGTCGTTTATATCTCGCACGTGGCTCAGCCGCCATCTTGTCTCCATGCTGGGCGTTCGTTCTCGCCATCTTTCTTTCTTCATTTTTGGCGCTTATTTTGGCCAACTTGCTTTCTCCATTTTTGGTGTTCATCTTCGCCATCTTTTTTTCTTCATTTATGGCGCTTATTTTCGCCATCTTTTCCGGGTGACACTTTTTTGTTCTTACTTCATTTCCCAGTATAAGGGAAATTCCTTTCATAGGTAGTTTATCTACCACACCAACTTTCATAGGTCCATCTTTCCACTGGGACTTTAGGGTTATTTTACACAGCGGTATTTTTACCCTCTTTCCGCCGATACCCTCTATCATCACAGTCTCACGTGTTGCTTCTATTACCCTTTTAGGTAATTTATTTCGTAGAAGTAACGACTGAGATGCTCCGGTATCTCGTAAAATTGAGACTTCCACTGGTCCTCCGTGTGGGCCTCTTATCATCCCTTTTTTCGTCCAGGGTCGATAGGACTGGTTTCCTCTAGGTGTTGTTACAGCTCCTTGAGGTTTTCTCGGCTGGGTCTGGTTTCTTTCAGGACCTTTTCCAAGCTGACACCTTATGGCTATGTGACCAGCCTTTCCGCATTTGTAGCAGACCACTGTTCTGCTGCTACTTTGGAAGGTCCTTCTATTTTCTTCTTTGGGTCTTCCTTCAGGGCTTAACTCAGCTTTGAATTTCACTCTGTTTCCCGTGAAGGTTTTTTCCTTTGTCTTTCGGTGTGTGAGGATGTATTCGTCTGCTAGTGCAGCCATTTCATAGGTCACGTCAGTTTTTCTTTCACTTAGGTGAACCCTGACTTCTTCTGGCACACAGTTTAAAAATTCTTCAGCTAATATTAGCTGCCGGAGTTTCTCAGCATCTCCGTCTATCCTCTTAGAGTCACACCACTTATCCAGCGCGTTCTCCTTTTCTCGCAGAAATTCCACATAAGATTGGTTTTCAGTTTTTCTCTGTGTTCTGAATTTCTGTCTATAAGCTTCTGGGACCAATTCGAAGCTTTTAAGAACCGCTGCTTTCACCAAATCATAGTCGGCGCAATTTTCTGTCGGCAGAGTTGCATATGCTCTCTGTGCTTTTCCTGTCAGCACAGTTTGGAGTAGCACCGACCAGCATTCTTTCGGCCATCCAAGATTTAGTGCAGTTCGCTCAAAATGTGCGAAGTATCCGTCCACGTTGGCTTCTTCAAATTTTGGGACTAGCCTCGCTTGCTTCGTTACTTCGAAACTGTCATGGCTTTCTTTGCGTCCTCTTATTGCCAAGTCGACTTCTCGCAGCTTTGTTTCTTGTTGAATTTTTATTTTCTCCAGTTCCATTTTATTTCTCTGTAGTTCCATTTGTGCTTGTATTTTAATTTTCTCCAGTTCAATTTCTTCTGGAGTCATTCTTATTATTTCCGTTGGTAGCTCTTCTAATACTGCTTCCTCGAAAACATTTTCGTCGACCATGTGTCTTGCTATTTTTATAACGAGTTCATGCTTTCTCATAGAATTCTGAACATTTAACTCAAGCTTCTCGCCAATTTTTATTATCTCGCTTTTTCTCAGCCTCTCCAACTTTTCCATGGAGGGTTCTTTTAAAAAGTTCTCTATTTTGTCCATTTTTTTTTTTTCAAACAGTTATATCAACAAGTAATTTGACTGTTTCAACAATATTCCTTTTTTTCTTTCACGGTCTCCCAGGGTAGATTTAAACGGCAGGAATTGTCACACGACTACAAGCAATAAATATTATTTATAATAATAAATCCCGGACGAGCCCCCATTTTAGGTCTGTGACGGCAAATTGATTAAAATCCCTAAACGGGACTTTATTTTTCGCACGTGTGAAGATGGGGCAGGTTGGCACTTGATCCCCTACAGAAATAAGTCCTGTTCAGAGTTCTTTTCTCAGGCAGATAAGAACTGGCATATTACGTGAGGGAATAATTTAAGGCCAGACTGACCGCCGCTGGCAAGGGGTTCCAAATTTCACAC
>OY757909.1:52673078-52722582 GCA_963585895.1 Sepioteuthis lessoniana
TGGATGGCAATTACACAAGAATGCTGCGTGCAATCCTGAACAAGTCCTGGCAGCAGCACCCCACAAGACACCAACTGTACGGCCACCTGCCCCCTATCACGAAAACTATTCAAGTTAGACGAACCAGACATGCAGGACACTGCTGGAGAAGCAGAGATGAACTGATAAGAGATGTACTCTTATGGATCCCCACACATGGCCGCGCAAAAGCAGGACGACCAGCTCGAACGTACATTCAGCAGCTATGTGAGGATACAGGCTGTTGTCCTGAAGACCTACCTAGGGCGATGAACGATAGGGAGGAGTGGCGAGAGAGGGTCAGGGATATCCGTGCTACCAGTGCGATATGATGATGATGATGATATCGGTAATTCTATTTGCGTATTGGTTTGAGACAGTGTCATCAGATGTATAAGTCTTATTGCATTTTTATGTTGGTAGATATTTTGTGAGTGTAAAATTTTTCTACGTTGCCAGACGAGTCAATGACAGAGAGATAAGCGAATCTTTGTTGTCGGAGTGATGTCCTCTAAAGACGAATGCGCAAACACAATTCGAAAAAAAAAAGTAAACAAAAAACAAACCCCAAAAACAAAACAAAAAAAAAACACGAAGATTCTATATTGCATCTAAACACACAGCTTCAAAATAACTAATAAAGAAATATATCTAACTATACTTCAAACAGAAATTGAAAACTTCAACAATGATGTAATTTTAAATATTAAACCCTGAAAAAACACCTCACTGAATTGAAAAGAAAAACATCTCCACTGACGCGGATAAGAAACAATGAACAAATTAAATTCATGCAAATTTACCCTATTTTAAAAAGTCTTTGGCTCAGTGAAAAATCATCAAAATAATCAAATATCAAGATTTTCAACCCGTATATGTCAACATGAATACTTATACACTTAAAACGAATATAACTGTGTGATATTTATTACCAAATTTTAGAACATTAAAGGTCTCTTAGCAAAAATATGAATATATATCCGTCGAAAAATGAGCACTTTTGTGAACAGGCATTGGAGTCTTTTGTAATTGTTGTTGTGTAAGTAATAGAAGTGGAGAAAGTTATGCATTTTCCACGTTACAAAAATTGGTGTTTATAATAATAATCAGAATAAAAACAGTTACGATGGGTCAATCATCCGGTACAGAAGCGAATTCTGAGCCACAGAAGAGATGCAAGAAACAGAAGGAACGCCACGCTATACCATGTCTAGAAAAATTGTATGCATATTTACCCAACCCCTCCGCTCGGGCAGGATATGACACAGGGTCAGTTTTTAAGCGGAGTTTAACAGGTTTGAATTCAGAGTTTTCCTTCTCCTTGGCTAGTTGCCTCACCAAGGCTGTAGAACCTAGTCTGTCCTACTATTTACCCATAGCCGGAGGGAGAATAATTGGATTCATACCTTTCCCAAGGGTATTAGTGCTATGTGAAATGCAAATAGCCTGGTCCAGGATTTGAACTCGTGTCGTCGTGTCCATTTCCTAAGACGATAACCATTACACCACGGGCACCTCCAAAAAATTGTATGTATTGATAAGAAAATGCGTCCTTTCTTTAACAGTTTGAAACAAGGTCTTGATTTTATTTTGTAACATGCATTCTCGTGGTGTCTATTTTTTTGTTTTGCTGTTTTCAAAAATGGATGTGTATGCGGTTAATTTACCATAGAATTTATACTCAAAGAAATAAGTAATAGAGAAGGGAAAAACTGTAGTAAACTGTATTACTAATAAAGAAAGATAGGAAATAAGGGGAATGGAAGAAAAAATGTTCGCAGTCATGTGACGAAATTTCAGAATAAAAACAGTAACGATAGGTCAACCGTCCGGTGCAGAAGCAAATTCGGAGCTGCAGCTGAGATGCAATCCCCCAAAGAAACGCCATGCTATACCATGTCGAGAAAAATCGACAAATTTGATGCATTGGCGTGTCCTTCCTTTGACTGTTTGTAACTTAAGCGTTTAACATGTTCCTGTTAAAGACAATAATCACTATGAAAAATATATGAAAGAGTGAAATGTTATAACTCAGGGCACCTAATTGCTCTTGGGCTGAGAAATAGGAAGAAAAGACAGTAAATAACTGGACTAAAACTAAATTAAAACTTAAAAAATCAAAAAAAAAAAAAGAGAGAGAAAAATCACTTAATACGTATTACTAGAAACTATTGAAAGATGCCTGGTGGATATGAAGTAAGTTGGGTCATCATCGAGGACCGAATAGTTCAGTCAGGATACGACTGCTACCTATCGATAAGGGTGGTGTCTATTGATTAGGAAAAATAGCCGAACTATTTTATTTGTGACCAGCTTATGTGTTCACTTACTTAAAGAGTACTTGGTCACATCTGTGACAGTTGCTCAGATTTTGTACAACTCCTCAGGCCGGTAAAGCTACAAGATACTATCTAAAAGAAAGCGAAAAGAGAGATAAGTATCTAAACCTTGCTAGAGAACTGAAAAAAACTTTGGAACATGAAAATGACTGTGACACCAACTGTATAGTCACAAAAGGATTGGTACAGAGAATGGAGGACTTGGAAATAAGACCATTCAGACTAAAGTATTATTGAGATTGGCCAGAATACTAAGAAGAGTCCAGGAAGCTTAAGGAGATTTGCTGTCACTCAGAACCCAGTGAAAAAACATCCGCTAACACTGGTGTGAAAACTCTCAAAAGAGAAAGAAATAATAATCATCAAATCTTGACCAGACGGCTAGATCTAGTGATACAAAAGAAAATCTGAACTTTCCGAATAGTGAACTTTCCGGCTCTGCAGACCACAGAGTGAAAATAAAGGAAAGCGAAAAAAGAGATAAGTACCCAGACTTTGCAAGAGAACTAAAAAAACAAACTAAGTAACATGATGACAGCTTTGATATTATTTGCTGTTGGTGCCCTCGGGACAAGCCTCAAAGGATTGATAAAGGAACTGGAAGACTTGGAAGAAGACAAGTGGAGATCATCTAGATTACCAAATTATTAACATCGGCCAGAATCCCGAGAAAAGTCCTGGATACTTGAGAAGACTTACAGTCACTCAAACTCTAGTGATAAACCATCAGCTTATGCTGGTGTGGAAAACTCTCAAAGTAGTAAAATATTAACAGTCGTTTAAAACTAGTAACGAGTAAAATTATAAATAGATAAATAAAAACATTAGATAATTATGGATTAAACGTGATAATTTAACAAATTACCAAATTTTTATAATATAGCCGTGTAAATAACCACGTATTATAAGCTAGACCGCCCTTCCCAGAATGCTCCACAAACTAGATCACCCTTCTCACCATGCCACACAACGGTACATCAAGAGCTACCCTCCATGTGGGAGTCTCTTAGTTTGAGGGTAACATAGGCAAAAAACTGACTGTCACCAAGTCATCCTATATTATCTACAAAAAACTTTGTACACAACTATTTTATTTGATCTGTGGGCTGGGGCCGCTGAATAATACTCCACTTAAGAGGCCACCTGTTTGCCGTAAGTGGTAAAACGTATTATTTGAGAACGGGATCCTTTTGGCAGAATGATCCGTGACCCAGTTACTAACTGTTCTCGTCCACCACCGTCCTTACTTGGGCTAGACAGGCAGTCGGTAAGGTTTGATCCTGTCATTCGGCTTGTTATGTTAAGCCCTAGCTTCAATACGATTGAATATCGATCGTATTCTACAAATTGCCTATATGGCAAACAAAACCCTACTCTTTTTCTTTTAAAGGTGCTTGAAGGCAGTGACTGATGGTCAACTGCGTTGACCACTATTTTTTTTCAGGTACTAGGTTTTGAGTACTGAAAGCCTGAAATTTACTGGGGGTAAAAATCTCTCCGTTGACACGAGTACACTGATTGATGTATACTCGTCTAAGCCATGGTGAATGGTTTTCTCCCTTGGTAAATTTTCAACAGAAGTTGAAATCTGTGGTGGGTGGCGGAGCATAGGAACAGTAACATACACCCCATCAAAAAAAAAAAAAAAAGCACATATTACAAATACAAACAAAAAACCCAATCGAAACCTCTCTGAACCCGCTTCAGAAAATGAAATATTAACAGGACTCGCAAGATATATCGTGAAAGAAGAAACTTCTTTAGCCAATCTGTCCTTGTCTTGATTGAAAAGATAATCTCCAAATGCGTGAATATTTGAACGGTGAAAAAGCAGTAATCTACTTATACGAGTAGATTGCAAGAAATATGTCAAAATTTGATAAAAATGAAAAACTTTCAGAACTTTAAATGCAGGTTTACTCACATGAAAACCTTAGAAGCTCAAAGGAAGTTATCAGAAAAAGTAAATTATCTCTAGCTTCACCAGAGGAAATAAAAACAGTTTTAGGAACGCATAATGGAAAAAAGAAAGGAACAACCATTATGAATGGTGAAGAAATACAAACTCATATATATATTTTGACATTTGACATATCCATAATTCCAAAAGAAATAAATTCTACTACGAAAAAATTGAGTAATATATTCCCACATCCTTAAGATGTTTTAAATGTCAAAAATATGGAGATTTATAGAGGACTCCGACATGTATAGCCCAAAATACCCAGGATACGTGGAGGAAAATTGTCACAACGAAATCAATTGCCCAAACTACCAAGAGAACCATCCCACCTTTTTCAAGAACTTTCAAATTATACAAAACAGAGAAGGAAGACATGGAAGGGAAAAAACATTCTTAGACGCAAGAAAATGAGTGTAATTCTCGGTGAAAGATCATACAATGTAGAATAGAAAGTGAGTCAAATCAGCAACAACAATGATAAACCAGATAAATGCAGAACTCTCATCGAAAAGCAGTGTTTTTAGGATCTGACAATGGGCCAAAATTTTAAGAACAGTTATAGCAACTATACTCAGCTGAAGTATTTGGATCAGAACCACGAATTGTACTAAAAGAACCCCATTACAAATATCCATACCTCTGCTCCAAAATATCAATAAAAAGCCTCAAATTACCAACTAAATAGAAGAAAAATCATACAGATCACAGATTCATGCGCCAATTCCCCGAATAGATAAGGTGGGGGGTCCTTGTGGTGTAATGATTAAAGCGCTGGACTACGGAATCATAGTAAACGAGTTCGAACTCTAGTCACGCTAGTACGTTCCCTTTCGGACAAATATCCTTGGTAAAGGTATGAACCCCCTTATCCTCCAAGCTATCCTTCTGGAGGGATAGCTTTGGCATTAAATAACCCCAAAAAGTTGATATGCTATTAAACAAAGAAACCAAACGAAATATATAACTTTGAAAAATTAGTAACCAAAATTACATAATAAAACAATGAAAAACCAATACGCATTCTATCTACACCAGCCAATTTCCAACCTACCCGTAATCAAAAACAAATCATATGAAACCAATCAATAATCAAAAATGACTGAAAATATCACCCCTACGTCATCTTAATCCAGAAACCCCAATATATAAAGAATAAAATCTCTACCTTAACCCTCTAAAAACAATTATTAAAAAAGGTATTACAAACAAACAAAAACAATGTAAATCCCAACGATAAACCAAAACTTTTAATAAAGTGTAGAAAGTATGATATTGAAACTGGCTACATAAGTAAAAATCTCAATTTAGCATATATATATATATATATATATATTTATATATATATATATATATTATGCTGATATATGAGGAACCGAAACGCCCCGTGTTAATTTCACATGTACTTTTGCGCGGATTGCATTCCACTAATTCTAAGTCTAATCACGGTCTGATAAATGTCCTGGTGTGGGTTCATCTCTCAATGACGTTCGGCCAAAACGAGACTTTGAAAACCAATGTCGGACAAGGCAGTCAGTAATCGCATCTTAGTCAAAAACTCTAGAAATGTTTTTCGCTATTTCTGTTGTGTTTTTGTTATTCTTAAACTCCCTCAACATCACTTGTCAAATATGCATTTTTCGTCCTTCCATTTTAGAGACATGGAATCATAAATTAAATTATGATGCACAGTCTTTCTTAACTAAAATAATTAGATAATTTCCGATTGCATTTAAAACATTAGAAGTTTGAAATCCGAAGTTAAAAGTTGTTTTAAAAACGGAAATCATTTATGACTAAAGCCAATATATAAAAGGTTAATTTTCATTTAAAGCTAGGATACAGGTATTTTATTTTTTCTTGTGGTTTGTTATAAAATTAAGACTAATAGCGTTAGAGATTATCTATAAACAAAAAATGTGACATTGAAATCAGAAACAATATTGCAAAGAAGTCTCTGTAAGTAAAATTCCTTAAAACTATATTCTTTTTGTACAATGTTTTATTCATATTTACGAAGCGTTTCAGTGCAGTAGAGTTTGGTAATAAATAGTAACTTAAGTATTACACTAAAATGAACTTGCCAAACATCTATGAAACCAACTCACTTGGGTTCGCCTCAGGTCGATGGTATTTATCGGTTTGTCTAGTTATAGAGGGTCTTTCTTCTAGGCAATACCTGCTTTGCAAGCTGAGTTTATATCATGGCGCCTGAGGCGCCTCAATATGGGGGAATACTGAAGGGAACAAGCATTTTTTGAAATAACCACGTATTATTCTCAATTTGTAAGCGGCTCTCCTCCATCAAATGACCATGTATCCTATACTGCTTTGATCGAAGGTCAGGTGCGTACCATATAAATGACTGTTTCTGACAAATCAGGACAATATTGTTTGTTGAATGTCTTTTTATTTTATATCGATACTCATTTTTAATTTCGTATAAACGTCCAATTTCCATGACTCCATAATTTATTGACATAAGAAGTATTGAAATATAGTTAAAATCAATCAGTCCATAGGGTTAGCTACTCGAAAGAAATCTGTCATCTTACTTTTGAGACCAGACTTTGAAAGCTGTAGTTGTGCTAGTAAGTGTTACTGAGAAAGTTATTCGCTTGTGACATAAATCGGAGTTCGAGTTCAAGTAAAATACTGATTTTCAAGGCAGGCATTCTCCACTTGGAATCATATTACCACACTATATTAAACTTAATGCTTTAGGTAAATCAGTTGAATATTTTTCGTTGGATGAGTCTTTTTATCTTATATATTATCTATCTTTTCTAATTAAATCTTCAAAATCTGTTTTTGAGAGTAATATATAAATGTATCGAATGCCTCCCCACTCAGACATACAAAATCTCCGTGAGATTAATGTTGCAGAATTCCCTATTCGGTAAATACAAGAATCTAATCTATCAGAGCGTCGTTGAGGAATGTTAACATCAAAATAAGATTTCAGTCTAATTGAATTTAAAGATTAATATAAAAGAATTATTTAAATGCAAAAATCACAAACGGATATCTTGAAACATAAAATAGGCAGAACAATGACTGAGCGAAGAGAAAACAGCAAAATAACACAAATTTTAATTTAATATTAATTGAAGCCGAGGTTAGTTTTCTCGAAGAGTAATGATAGGATATCAGTGAAATGAATAATTTAATGCTTAGTTTGAATTCTTTTAAAACAGAACTGACTTGAACACAGAAATGATATCAATTTTAAAAAAAAGTAAAGAAAATAGATGAGTGATAAATCGTCGACGACAGCAAAAATATCTCCCTGGCATTTGAAAATCGAACAATTTAAAGGCCTCTTCTTTTTTCACTCACACAAAAAAATCTAATATTGAAAATAACACGGATAAATTCGAGGGAAAATTAATCAAATGCATTGGTTTTCTTTTATAAAAATCTTTTTTTTTTCCTTCAGCACTAAAGTAACGGATTGTTGACATTTCAAAAGATCTCTGAAAAAACATCTTTATTAAAAAAACATCTTATAAATAATATAATGGGGAAAACCTGCATGTTTAAATTAAATAAAAAATGTTAATTGTTTTTCAGTTTCCTTAATGCGGACGCATTGAATAATGTCAGGAATGTCACTGATTTAATGGGTGTTTTTATATAATTCAAGTCGATATTCAAGGCTATTCGTCGATTTCATGGTTATCATTGATTTTACAAGAATATTAATAACTTAAACGCATACCTGTTTAATACAACTTGAATTCATTATTATAATGATACCAATTGTGGTTGGTGCACTTGGAACAATCCCCAAAGGATTGGTAAATGGACCAGAAGACTTGTAAATAAGAGGACCATCGAAACTACAGCATTATTGACATCGGCCAGAATGCTAAGAAAAGTCCTGGAGTCATGAGGAGATTTGCTGTTACTCAGACTCCAGTAGCTGATAATATATTGATTAATAATAAAAGTATGTAGATAAATCTGGTGTTGTTTTATACCTAGATATTAGGGATTAGTATTCATTGTACATTCGGCTTAACATTTTCTGGTGTAGTTGTTTTTTTTTAAAGATTTTGTTTTAATACAGTCTTATCGAATACAATTATTTCCAAATTTGATCTATCTGATCGATCGATTGGGGTCTAATAGGTACGACCGCTTCCTAGATCTTTAGAACTTCAGATGTAGTATCATTGACAGGGCGATACTGATACTGATTGCATTTCACATAGCACTAATACCCTTGGGAAAGGTATGAATCCAATTATTCTCCCTCCAGCTATGGGTAAATAGTAGGACAGACTAGGTTCTTCAGCCTTCGTTAGGCAACTAGTCTAGGAGAAGGAAAACTCTGAATTCAAACCTGTTAAACTCCGCTTAAAAATTGACCTTGTGTCATATCCTGCCCGAGCGGAGGGGTTGGTAAATAGTATCATTGACAGGGCACTTTTTTAGGGGTCCTACCACTCTGTAGGGGATACAATTAGTATATTCTAAACCCCACAAACAGGGTGATCATAGCGGATGAGGATCCCAAGAAAAAACATCTAAGCAAATCTGGAAATAGAAGTTGATAAACGATTTTTATGAATGACATTTTCTGTTCTTCAAGTCAATTTAAAAGGTAATTCCCAGCTATAAACTTCCCAGCTATAAACTAAAGTCTCACGGCTGTTCTTCGACAAGGAAGGCTTTGACATTAAATAACCCTCGAAGGCTGATATGCTATAAAACAAATAAACAAAAAAAAAGAAATTTAATTGATCAATATGAACGATGACATCCCCTTTTTATGGTTCTTTGAGATTCTTCTTTAGTACTCTGAAAATGAAGTGACAATCACGATGGAAGAGATAAAAGTACCGCAGAGGTTGCATACAATAATATCAATTTGAATATCCCCCACTAAACTCTGTTTTTTTCGACCCCTCAAAAGCACTGAGCTTTCCATTTCTCTCATGAGTAAGTTTAAAATATGCTCAGATTTCTTGAAATTTTCAGACTTACTATTATCTAAATTTACGAGCACTTGTATTACCCCTTTTTGTAGTTTTTATACCTTCATCTTCCGCCTTGTTTTTACCTCTTATAATAGGTCATTTATTCCTCTGGTAATCTTGCGACATTCTTTTCATCTCCAGAAAACATCCCATAGCTATTATTTTACTCACTTGAGAGTTTTTCTCACCAGCGTTAGCTGATAGTTTTTTTTACTGAGTAACAGCAAGTCTCCTCATGACTCCAGGACTTTTCTTAGTATTCTGGCCGATGTTAATAATGCAGTTGTTTCGATGGTCCTCTTATTTCTTCTGGTCCATTTACCAATCCTTTGGGGATTGTTCCAAGTGCACCAGCCACAACTGGTATCACCGACACCTTATCTCTTTATCGCTTTCTTTTATTTTCCCCTTGTGGTCCGCCAGAACGCCAAAGACCACTATTCAGTAGGTTCTCTTTTATTTGTAGATATTCACTAGGTCTGGCCGTCTGGTCGAAATTAAGTGATCCATTTGTATCTCAAAATCCCAGAAAATTTTGTGCGTCTCATTTTCTAGACAGGTTTCTAGTTGTGCATATACCACTTGTTTTATGGCCAATTTCAAATTTTGAATTAGCTTCCCTACTCAGTAGTGGCTGGTCTTATATTTTTTTGCGCTAATTTTCTGTATTCCATAATTATATGATTGATCGTTTCGTCTCTATCACTCCATAACCTACATTGATGATTTTTTGTCCTTTTTTTTTTGGTTTATTGTAGTCCTTATGGCGTTATTTGTGCTGCTATTAGAAGAAATTCAGTTTCTCTCTTTGGTTTCCCTTTCTTAGCAATATCCAAGTATTCTCAAGTGACATCTTGTTTGTTTGTAGTCTTTTTTCTTTTAATTTTTGTTTTCTACTTATAATTGTTCTGTTGATCCTTGTGTTCTTTGTGTTGTTTCTCGTTGCTATACTTAGTCTTTCTTTGCTCTTTTTATGTAGTCTTCGAGTCGTCTTATCGATCCTCTATATTTACTTTGTATCTTTTTCTTCTTTCTCTTCTTTTTTCTTTCTCTTTTTTGTTCTGTTGTTTTCTAAATTCGCCTTGTCAAAATTTAGTATTTATTTATACCTTATCAAACCATGGGGTAAATGGCGGTACGGGCCCAGTTGAGACGCTCAGTGCAATATTATTATTCGTGGATTGATTAGCTACCTAATTTATAAATCTTGCTTCAATATGTTCAGCAGTCGAAAGAGAAAGGTTCATTATAACTTATAAACTGATGATACGAGATGTTTTAAAAATTTGATCGAAACCACTCGGAATAATTTTTGTCAGTGCCTCCATAACTCATAAATTCCCATAGAGAACAACAGGGGCTAAATTAACAGTTTTGTTGACATTTGGATTGAACAAAGCAAAATGTCAAGTCATTTGATAAACCATACAGTTGTCACTTATTTATGGGCCAGAATTTCACCAGGGATCCTTTTATGACCTTTGAATTGTCCTATGTAGGAAAGTATTTAATATTTATTACACTTTTTCCACACAGGTAAAAGCGGAAAATATTACTGCACAAGGTCAGTTGACAATATATATCTCACAGTACTTACAATATTCAACATATAATATAGAACAAAACCCAGAAGAAGGAGGCTCTTTCCTCTAATTAAACGATTATTTTAAATTTGTTATGATCATATTTTTATAAATGGCCTGAAATAGCATAAATTGTATGTGAAAAATATAAAGAAAATATTGATTCTGGATGTTTTCCAAATAACTGAGGCAGCAGAGAATAAAATTACTTAAAAGAGAATACATGTAGATTTTGTTTCATACATATATATATATATATATATATATATATATATATATGATGTGAGTAGTATCTTCTACTGCGTTTTTAAAATATTTACCGATATACAAAACATATACCAGTGTTTTTGTCCCCCATTTTTGTGGGTTGTCACCTTAAAATCTGATTACAAAAAGTAAATTGTTTACTGAAACAGACATAAAAATATATTAGTACAATTTTCAGTTCAAAAATCAGATTTCTGAAAACCATGACGATATTTTACTTTTAATTATACTTGAGCCGGAAAGCTATTTTGAAGATTGCACCAGAATATTCATGATAAATTTGCACACGCCGTCGACAGGGTTTAGAATACGATCACTGTATCTTCTTCAGAGAGGTATGACCCTACATAAAAAGGGTTGTTCTGGATACAGTAAACTGGATCTGTTATTGAAGCTCCGAGGAGGGCGAAATACCTCTTCATAGCCATGGCTCCAAAGTCCACTTTTATCTTGTGTTGTTGGACCTGTAAGCGTCTCATTTATGTATCAAATAAATCTGTTTGCAACTTATTTCTTTCGATAGGAATCGTTGATATCATGTAAACATATTTAGAAAAAATTAAGAAACTATAAGAATTTATATTTACTCATGAAATTTAAACTTTCGTCCAACCTCTTGGCATAGAATAATCCCTGACAAGTTGATATACCGTTAAATTCAATTCATCACAATCAACCCATCCTAAATTTGCACGCACAGATTTTACTTTTTATTTTTCAATAAAACTGTCAACTTTAACCGTAACTTTTCGACAAATATGATAGAAACAAAATTTTTTTAAAAATGTATGTTTGCCTTTAAATTCTAAATTAGGCACGTCCTGTTATGCTAACAATTTAAAAAAAATGCCAATGTCTGGTAAAACCCCCACAGTGTACATGGACGATATAGCCCTCTTTAGGAAACACTTGTTTATACTCTTCCCTTTCTTCTTAGAATGACGCTCTTCAATTTCCGAGAATGAAAGTTGATGACACATGACCTAACGATTAACGTGTTTGGTAATAGACGCGGTAATCAGAGTTCGAATCCTGAACGAAGCTCTTTGTGTTTCATTTTCACGCTAATGCCCTTGGCAAAAACATGAATCCATATGTTCATTCTTCTCTTGACTGTAGTGTAGCAGACTGGGCTATTTAACCTTGATGCAGCAATCAGTCTAGAAGAAAAACTCTGATTTCAAACTAGTTGTACCTACTTAAAACATAATATTGTGTTGCAGCCTGCTCAGGCCAAAGGAATTTGGTAAATTCATACAACGTGATTATGATTTTTTTCTATCAACGTTTTTTCTGTAATTTTCTCTCTGCTTCCTCATCCTCTTTTAATTTACTTTTCACAAACGCCCAGTCGGCTGGGGGTGTAGAATACACTGACTGCATCTCTTCAGAGCCTCCCACCAACGAGTGTCCTTATATGACACTAAACCATCTGATAGTGAGGCTCCAGTAATTCTGGAGCTTTAGGGAATGCTGAGTATCCCTATATTGTCATCGTACCTAGGTCCTCTCTGGCTCGGAGTTGTGATAGCACCTGAAAAGGTCCTATCTATGGGTCAAATAGAACTATTTTATATTTGAATTGTGTGCAATCAAATGACTTATGCTAAATTGAATTGTTTCAAATAGAACTGTTTGATTATTTAACTGTGTGTAAAGAAATAACTGGTGTTTAATTAAATTGTCATGTGATAGATCGCAATACATATTTAACTTTGTTGATTCATGTTTAAAAATCAAATGTAATATGTATAAATCGGATTTGGCATGAAATATTCTACAATGGTTGATATGGCATGAAACTAAACCAAATCAAGCTTTTTACAAATTTGTTTTCTTTTTGAATGTTCGCTTTTTATTCTTGCATCTTTCCATCTTTTTTATTACTTTAATCTCTTCTTTCTTTCTCTCTTTGTTCCCTTGTAATGAATTTATTTTCCTTTCTTTTCTTTAACATAACTTCTGCTTTTGTTCTCCATTATTAAAATTTCTCATGTCAAAAGTCTCGTTTCTCTTTATGCATAGTCACCTTCGCTCATTTAAAAATGTGAGGTTCAACCTTGGCAGTTCACGTCCTCAAAACAACGGAAGAGTGTTATAGAAAGCAAAATCCTCTCCAAGATCTAATCGATTGTTAAATCAATTGTTCCTACGCTTCACAGGTTAAGTTTCTCGGCAGAATTAAATAGAACTTGGAAAGAAGCCCAGTAGCTTATTTGACGTTTGATGGCGTGGTAGTTTAATTATTGAGAGAACTAGAAAGGGGTCAGATGATCCTGAGTGCTTATTCATATTGTACTGAGTACAAAGTGTCTTTGTTTAGAAGAAAGAAAAAAAACGATGGCAAAAATTAACTTTTAATATACGGCTTGGGATTAAATAATAATGCTGTCCTATCGGTGGGGCTTAGAATACTTTGACTGTATCCTATGCAGAAGTGTATTTTCCCCTCCCCAAAAAGGATGTCCTGGATATGTACAAAACTTCATCTGATAGAAATGATTGATTTCTGGAGACCTGGGAATTGTTCAGTACCCCCTTATTGCCATTTCTCCCAGGTCCTCTTTGACTGGGAGTGGTTGTACCTATTAGGGTCTCATATATTGGTTATATAGATCTGTTCTAAATTATTCTTCTTTAATAGGACCGTGCGCAAAAAACTCTTAAGTAACAGCTACACAAAAAATATAGAAATGAACGTACAATAAATGGGATTCATTATTCTCTGGGTATAAAATAACCCAATATGAGTTGATATGCTGTTAAAATAAATGAATCAAAATGTATCCATACAGAATTTTAATTCTTTTCAAAATTTAAAATTTTAAGATTTGAACTTTTAATAAAAACCTTAAGACTAACTCTTATCGAACCAATGCCAATTTTCAATACTTTTTGTTTAGCAGTCTCAGCACTTTTTGATTAGCCATCTCCAACCTTTTTGATAGGAAGTCTTGGACATTTTTGATCTGCAGTCATGCCCCGCTTTGATCAGTTGTTTTTGGTGCAAGTGCATCCTTTATACTCATCAGATCTAGCTCTGTCGAACATTTTTTATCTCATGAATTTAAAATTCATTTCAAGGGAAGAAATTGAAGAAGTAATTAATAACTAGTAGATCTATCTATCTATCTATCTTACACGGACGTTGGAGATTAGATGAAACACTTGTTAATTTATGTATTGCCATTTATGTGCAACATAATGTATAAGTCATCATGTGTGTGTATGCGTACTCTTATGTGTGCATATGTGAGAGAAGATGCATATATAAATGAAAAACATTATACATATGATTGTGATGTATATGATAAAGATAGAATGAACAGAGACTATATAGCTATATTGCTAAGTCTGAACAACACTCCAAAAATCTCACTAAACTGACAAAAATGAATACTGATGAGATTGTGTAGTCTAAATACTGATTTTGGAAAGAAGACTCTCTTAAATATCCCTTAATTATTATGTACATATAAGTCACTTTGTATTGTATGTATAAATAGATTGCCTTTTTCAAATTAATTTTATTTATTTATGCATTATATTGTCCGGAAATATGTTGGTATAATACAATGACTTTCCTCTTGTCAACGACCTTAGTGGTCTGTTGATGTGACCGACATGGAGAGGTCAAGTGGTCAATTGTTTTAATTCTCGTCGTTCACGGAATAAAGGCAATCAGATTCGAGAATTGGGGAGATTCCAAAATGTCAGTTATTTACTCGGAGAGTAACTTAAAATTTATATTTTGAGGCCTAGTGAATCCCTCCCATAGAAATAGAAATGTAGATAAAGGAAGGAAACAGTATATAGTAAAACTACAAGTAATAATTGTCGTAATAGTGGTAGTAATAGTGTTAATGATAGTAGTGATTAAAATACAAATAAAAATTATTATCATAGGTTTAGACGTAGAGAAATTCATATTTCGAAATATGAATTTAAAGTGAGGAAAGACAAGGAGTGCGATATGGTGGACGTGACTGAGTGGAAGATTTTAAAAGGTCCATCTTTTGAATTCTGATCGTTCACAGACTAAAGACTGTCACGCTTGAGTCTGAAGTAAATTCAAAAATTTTTAAGCTGGTTTTCAGGACAATGATTAGTTGAAGTGTTTTTTTGGGGGGCTAAATGAAACCACCTTTACCCTCGAGAGTGAGGCATCGATATATAGATGAAAAAGGCTTATCTTTTATTTAAAAAAAAAACTGAATGTGTTTTAATATCCCTCTTTTCGGTTTTAACAACTTGTAACAACCCACATAAAGATGATTATTTTTTGTTTCTTTTTGAGTTTTTGTTGATATGAAGAACGTTTGCTTGTGGCATTTAGTATAAAAGTGAGTGCTTTTGTTAGTTTTTTTATTGATAAAATGACCTTATTTTGTAATATCTTATTTAAACGTCAGTGTTTTTCGTTTTTTTTATTCATATGGACATCCCCTATTTGTAACACCCGTCATCAACTTGACTATTATTTGTTTCTTTCCTGTTTTCTTTCTTGATATAGACAATATTTGTTCGTAGCAGCCCAGTCGACTGGAATTGTAGAATACACTGACTGTTTCTCTTCAGAGAGCTAATACAACCCCACAATGCTTACCCTTGATATGACATTAAACAATCCGATGGTGAGGTTGGTAGTTTGATTGTTTGGGTATTGTGACAGCACCCCTGGCCGGCCGACCCCCACTATATCAGCTTTCTTAAACCACTAATAGCCATTAGATCAGATCGTCTAGTGGTTTCTCTTACCTCCGATCAGGATCATTACACATTTCTTTACAGCCACACAAAACACAACCGAGAGGGTGGAGGAAAAGAAAAAACGAACAAACACAAGCTTGGGCCAGCTCCAAGCACAAGAAGAAGGAAGTCTATACGACACTTCTGTGCAGCTCTCCGTGCATTTGCAGGCTATCGCGGGCGTGTATTTTGCGCGAAACTCCCACAAAAGCCACTTCCCATGCTGACTTCTCCTCGCGTTGGTTAACCGGGCCTCTATAGGTCAACAGGTCTTAGAAGTCGTTTTTCTGACTTCTGTTGACTCTCTTCTCTGCCCTGCCTCCATCTCACTGCCTCCTTCTGCCGACTGTCTTTCCCTGGACTGCTATCACAAGCCGACTGTTCTCTTCTGCCTTGATTTGTCAACTGGCTCTCTCTGTCTTCTTTGGAACCTTTCTTCCCTCCTCCGCTTCCGGTCTCGCGGGAGATCTCGCCCCCGGCCCTTTGTGTGGGTTTAGCGCCAAAACAGACAAAGAGATCGTCTGAGTGGCGCCTACACAAACGGAAACGAATTGCTACGCATCGTGTCACAGTATTATGGCATATCAAATTTTGTAGGTTATTTCATACCAAATCCATTCATATACAAATAATCAGTTCTATTTCAAACAATTCAATTTAGCATGAGGACACAGTTTAATTGTCAAAAAAGTTTCTATTTGTAGCTATTCAGTTTAGTCAAACAGTTCTAATTCAAACAATTCAGTTTAGTATAAAGATAGATTTTGTTTGCACACATTTAAATGTCAAAACAATTCTATTTTAAAGAAATCAGTTAAGCATAAGTACAGTTTCAATGTCAAAAACAGTTCCATTTTAAACAATTCAGTTTAGCATACATAAACAGTTTCATTTCAAACAATTCTGCTTAGCATAAGTACGCATTTTAGTTATATCTGACCCTTAGATAGGGCCCTATCTATTACTACCACACCAGGCCAAAGTGGACCTGGAAGCGATGGTGATGAAGGAGTGCTGTGCATTCCCCAAAGCTCAAGTATCACTGGAACCTCACCATCAGATTGTTCAGTGTTATATCCAGGACACTCGTTGGGGGGGGTCCAGTACATTCTACAACCTCAGCTGACTGGGCAACTGATGGTGAGGCTCGAGTCCCGCAGCTTTTGGGGAATGTGGAGTACCCAATCATCGCCATTACTCGAATGACCACTCGGACCCGAAGTGGTAATACCTATTAGGGTCCTATCTATGGGTCAAACAGAACTATCTAATCATTGACTATAGTTGAAACCATTTAACTGTCTGTTAATAGAACTATTGGTGTTTGATAGAAGTACTTGAAACGGTAATTTTACGCCGATGACATAGCGCTTCTGTCAAATGCATCCGCCCAAGCTGAAACCCTGCTATATAGTTTGGAACGAGCAGCTGCAGGTATTGGCCTCCATATCAATGCACACAAGAAAGAATATATGTGCTTTAATCAAACAGGCGACATATCCACACTAAACGGTAGCTCTTTGAAACTATTTGACAAGTTCACCTACCCCAGAAGCAATGTAGCATCAACCGAGACTGACATCAACACGTGACTAGCAAAGGCATGGACAGCTATCGATAGACTATCGGTCATATGGAAGTCAGACCTGACCGATAAAATAAAACGCAGTTTCTTCCAAGCAGCGGTCGTGTCGATACTGCTATATGGATGTACTACGTGGACGCTAACCAAACGAATGGAGAAAAAGCTTGACGGAAAGTACACAAGAATGCTGTGGGCAATATTGAACAAGTCATGGAGGCAGCACCCAACAAAGCAACAGCTGTACGGCCACCTACCACTCATCACGAAAACTATCAAAGCTAGACGAACCACACATGTGGCAGACTGCTTGAGAAGTAGGGATGAGCTCATAAGTGATGTACTCCTGTGGACCCCTTCACATGGACGAGCAAAGGTAAGATGACCAGCAAGAACCTACGTACAGCAGCTCTGTGCCGATACAGGATGTAAACCTATAGACCAGCCAGAAGCAATGGGTGATAGGGAGGGGTGGCGAGAGAGGTTTAGGGAGATCTCTGCTGATGGCGTGACATGATGATGATGATGATTTTTGGGTATCACCCACCTTTCTCCCCACAATGAACTAGTCCATCTGCCATATATAGCAGTAGCTACTAATACCAGAGCAGACTAGAAGGTGAAGAGCAGCTTATTATAGGAATATTATTAGAGCGTTGAAGACTGGAGATCGCACTAGATCACCTTACTTGCTACCGTAACAACGGAAGCAAATACTATCGTTGGACTATATCTTTATTCGGTATTCACCAATCCTATGTTCTTGTCTACTAATAGTCTCTCTATTATATATACTTTTCCTGAGAATATATCTCTATTTCCTCTCATATCGTGGTTTGTCCTTTATTTAATATACAAGCGTTCATTAACCAGAACGCAACAATGATGATGATGAAAACGGTAAATTTTATGCTTACGAATGATTAATATTGAATGGAATTATTAGTGGTAAATAGTAATTCTTGAAATCATTTAATACTGCGCCAAAAATCAGCTCTGGCTCGTTTAGAAATAATGTTACCTACATACTAACAGATTACAAATCATATATATGTATACATGGATTTGGCATAAAATAATACACAAAGGTTGATATATCATCGAGCAAAACGAAACTAATCTGCTTGAAACATCAATCATAAAAATGAGTATTGGTTTATTACTTTTCTGTTTCTCTTGTTGATATGGAGAACTGCTACTTGTCACATCCCTTATTAACATGAGTGCTTTTAGTTCATTTTTTTTTTTTTTTGTTTTATTTCTTGATATTTTGGTTAAAACTTACGCTTGAACCAAATGCGTTGTTTAAAAATGGCCCTAAAAGAAATTCGTAGAAGTCTAAAAATTGTGACACCTCTAAATATCTGCTTGTAACATCTGACGTAAATGTGATTATCTAATTGTTTCTTTTTTGTTTCCATACTTGTTTTCTAAATCTTTCTCTCCTCAAACTTTCTTCGTGTACATTCAACAAATGATACTGTATCCCGTATAAAATAATTCTACGGTAAAAGGGATAAGTTGTTATCCCGAATGTCTTATATATGTTCCAATATTATTACAAAAAATTTTAAAAATTAAAACATTTAAAAATTTTTTTGCTTTATAATTTTTAGCAATTCGTATAATAATTGACTTCATGTTTATATCTCGGGTACATTCTAATTGCTACTCTGACAATCAGAAAAGCGCCGTGTTGTCGATATTCATTATTCTTGATTACACATAATTCCTCAGGGATCATACCTGCAGCTTCCTATAATGTATGTACTATGAAGCAAGATTCCCAATGAAATATTCGGAATTCCTTCAATAAAATCATGTTATTTCCTCTTTCTCAACTTACAATATGTTATTCCAGATCGTTCAAACTGTCTTTTAAACATGACATCACCACCCTCTGTTTTCCGACTTTCCTTAAGAGGAAATAATTTGGTTTCTGACTTCTTTTTTTCCCGTGGAGTTGTATGGAATGTTATACATACGGTGTTATAAATGAACAAATATAGTTGGTATACGAGTTCTTGAAAAGTTCGCTGATCAACCAAAAAAGAATATTAATTGAAAAAATGCAATTGAAAATATTGTTGGAAGTATTTAAGAAAGTGAGAAAAATATGCCTTGAACAGTGAAATGAATATGCTTTCCGGCTCAACACCATTTCCTTTTCGATTTTTTGTATGCTTTTTGGCTCAACACCATTACTTTTTTGAATTTCTTGGATGCTTTCCGGCTCAAGACCATTCCTTTTTTGAATTTCTTGGGTGCTTTCCGGTTCAAAACCATTGCTTTTTGATTTTCTTGGAACTTTCCGGTTCAAGACCGTTTCTTTTTTTTATTTTCTTGTATACTTTCCGGCTCACAACCACTTCTTATTTTATTTATTTGAATACTTTGCAGCTCAAGACCATTATTTAAAAAAATTTCATGGCGTCTAATTGTATAGGTATCTTATTATGTATATATTTTATAGTCGATAAAACAAAATATATTGACGTTTCCTACATACAACGCCATTATCTGTCTTATTTCTGCTAGTTATTAGTGACTGTCTGCCTGCCTCTCAATATATATATATATATATATATGTGTGTGTGTGTGTGTGTGTGTGTGTGTGTGTGCATGCCTGTTTGTGTGTAATTCTTTTCATAGCTGTATCTTTCTGACAGCATCCCAGTTGGTTCATATATACACAGCTTTTTCCCATGCCTCCATCTATAACACCACAGCACCAGATGGAATATGGTTTAAGGTTACCCCTAATGGCTTCAGTCGGACCCTGTGGTAACCTTACTGTGATAAAAAGTGACGAACACCAAACGCTTTTCGTTAGCTCACTCGATACGATAGGACTAAGAGAAATTCTAGCAGTGTGTGAAAAGAAAGGGAGAGAGAGAAATAGAGAAATACGCCAGTCCGTTTAGATAGACAGATAGAATAAGCAGTGGGAGACTTAGTCATTTCTCCGCTGACCAGCCACTTACCTATGCACGCATGACCTCTGCCGTTTGCCCCATCCTCGGAGATTCTTCGTTTTCTGTCGTCTCCAACACTATCTGATCTGCGGACTGCTTCCTGGAGTCTTCGGATCTGTTACTTATTCATCTCCTAAAAATTATTCCTTATATATTCCCCTAATCAAATGTAATCACATCCTTCAGTGTCACGTCATTGCTAGATATCAGCTTATCTCTACCCAATTGTTTATCCTAATATTTTGCCTATAGCTGATACTAAAACAAATTTGTCCATCATGAGTTGTCATGTCTATAAAACAAAGGCTTATGCCATTCTTGACCATTGCAAAACGAACATACCCCCTGCCTTAACTCCAAGCCTGATTAGAAAAAGAATTCATTTAAGATAATCAATTAAAACAACGAATTATTTTGCACTACACCTAACAGAAAACTGAGCTTAAAAACACATGAAACTTTCTTGTCTCAAGTATAAGAAAAGAGTAGAGCAAACCTTTAGTTTGACACACACATACACGCACACACACTCATTCTCACACAAATGTGTGTGTGTGTGTGTGTGTGTTTTCAAAGTGGACAAGAGCAAAGACTCGTGGAAAAAGAAACCACAGAGAGAGAGAGAGAGAGAGAGAGAGAGAGAGAGAGAGAGAGAGAGAGAGAGATAATGCTGCAATAATCAAAGGAATCTGGTAGTCAAACGAAAAATTGAGTCCATTCAAATTATAGCACTACATAGATCAATTAGAATACTTAAAAAAACTCTTCGGGATTTGAAGAAACTTGCTGTCACTTAGATTTTGGGGAAAAACCACCAGGTAAATTTCGTGTGAAAATATAGCGTGGAGTAAATTAATTTCATTTATTAATAGCTCATTATAGCTATTTCACGTACAACACACACACACACACACACACACGCATATATATATATATATATATATATATATATATATATATATATAAGTAGGTTTATGGTTCTTACTAGCTCACTTGGTTAGTTAATGGAAGACCAAATGTTTCAGTATTATCAAATAGTGCTCAATATCAATAATAGAGCTTTTACATATAGAAATATATGTATATTAAATATACAAATTGTGGCAGAGCCTGTGACCCTGGATTTCATGCATTCTGCATTCGTCAGACAGAGTGAGGGTTTTCAAAATAAGACCGATTAATTTAGTCAAATTTTTTTTTTCTAAAAGTTTTTTTTTGTGTGTATGTTTACCTAAGTTTATGTGCAGTTGAACTTTAGTATATTTGTGCATGAGTTGTTGCTCGCACGTATATATATACGTATGTTTGCGTATATACTGGGATGCATCTTTACATATGTACACATATTTCCGCGGTCAGTTGATGGAAAGGGGAGAGACGAAGGAAGAGAGTGTGAGGAGGGAAAAGTGAATGAGGAGGTGGAGGGAAATGGATTGTTACAATCAGAATGATATCTGTTTCTTTTAATTCTATCTAACTTCATGATAGCTAAAGGTTTATTTGATGTGAATATAGAATGTCTTTTTTGTGGTAAATTTTGTTGAGTGATGATGATTAGTCTGTCTTTGTCTATTAACTTGCCTTTGTCTATCACTATCTATCTATCTATCCTTTGAATAAAGAACAGAGACGCTGCCTGCTTAGATTGGCCTCGTTATTCAATCCAGACCAACAGCATGAAAATTATTTTGGCCACGATCCGTTTCCATTGGGTAATTTTTCCGTAAAAAGATACTAGTCTTTTTCTTATGGAAAGCCTGTAGAATGTATCGGCCAACATATTATAATACACACACACAGACATAATAGAGCATAAACATATTTTTTTTTTATATTGAATGAAACTAAAAACCTTTTTATACTGGATCCATTCAATGCCTATGAGATTTATATTCCCTACGTGAGAACTAACTTTTTGACCAATTTCATTCCTGATTTTATATTCTGTGAGAGGGAGAACCATATTTTTGAGCCTTTTCATTTCATTGATATTAAAAAAGGGAAGTAACTCTTCTGAACTTCTATTATGCAGTTTAGTGAGTCAACGCTCAAAAGATAATCTTATTCGATTCTACGAAGTTTGTACTGCTTCGGGCTGAACACTTGAGATTGATATCACGATTCAATTTGTATGCATTAGATGACCAAGAGGAGACAGACTGATCATTAGGTGGGAAGTTGGCTGAATTCCTATCCAAGAGAAACAGAGAGAAAAGAGGGACAATTGAAGGTGCTTAGAGGCCAAAGGGAGGATTGGTACCAACTGGAAAGATCGAGATCAAGAGTGCCAAGAAAGAAAGAAAGAAAGAAACGAACAAACAAAAAGAAAAAGGAACAAATAATATTAAGAAAGAAGAAAAATATAAAATTCAGGATTCAGAAAGAAAGAAAGAAAGAAAGGAAGAATTAGAAAAGAGAAAGGAGAGAATAAAAAAGAAAAAAGAAAAAAAAAACAAAGAAAGTAAGAATATAAGAAGAAAGAAATAATAGAAAAGGAGAAAGAACGAGATAAGAAAATAGATATTTACAAAGAAAAAAAAAAGAAAGAAAGAAAATGAAAAAGAAAGAAAGAAAGAAAGAAAATGAAAAAGAAAGAAAGAAATAATAAGAAGATGGTAAAATAAATTATAGGATTGAGCAAAAAAGAAATTTAAGTGAAAGAAAGATAGAAGAAGAAGAAAAAGAAGAAAAGGAATATCGTAGCATTAATTATAGGATTGAGCAAGAAAGAAAGAAAGAAAATAAAATCGTAATTAAAAAAAGGATTTAAAAATACAGGATTTAGAACAAAAAAGAAAAAAAGAAAAGAAAGTAAATAACAGTAAGACCGAAAAGGAAAGAAAGAATAAGTAGAAAACGACGACGAGAAAAACCGAAAAAGGAAGAATTATAAAGACAGAAAGAAAAAGGAAAGAAAGAAAGAAAGAAAAATGAATAAAGAGATGCAAAGAAAGAAAGAAAGACAGAGAGAGAGAGAGAGAGAGAGAGAGAGGAGTGGTTGTGCTTTGGTTTGGTTTATGGCATATCAATTAATACCACACACACACACACACACACACACATATATATATATATATATATATATATATATATATATACGAATAGTTTATAGGTAATATTATTCTAAACGAGCTCACTGGTTTTCACGCATTTAAATGATTTCCAGTATTGATGGCTAACTCTTAAATTCTATTTGATATTTATACTCGTTTGCACAATGAAATGGTTTCAAATATCGCTTTAGCCACCACTTTCTTGCACTTTTTAGATACGTTCGGGACAATTATAGGCGTTGGGCCTTGACATAACCATCTGATTGACTGAATCGAGCCTCTCCGTCGGTCTAGCCACGTAAGAGCAAAAGTGCTGTGTTACAAGTTACTTGATCAGTCGGTTGCCGAGTCACGTATTGCTCAGCCACAAGGATCACGTCTTTAACCATTATGGGTTGCTACCCAAGCTCAAGAAGTGACCTCATTTTGGAGGTGGGGATCTTACCCCTCTGCAAAAGCACAGTCGGCGTATTCTACAGTTTCAGCAAATAGTACGGAAATAAAGGAAGAAGCAGACGACAGAAAATTAAAATAAAAAAATAAAATAAAGAATTTGAGACAGGAGAAAAGAGAGGATAGAAACTATAAAAAAAAGTAAAAGAGGGATAGAAGCGAATCACATACACAAACACCTACACACATACACAAAGAAAGAAAGAAAGAAAGAAAGGGAGAGAGAAAGAGAGAGAGAGATATCTTTATTATTTATTTCTTCATTATACCTGCGTTTGTTGTGTCTTTTCCCTTTTCTGCTGTTTTGAGAGGTTTGTAAAGATATTTTCACAGGGCTCTTGTTTAGATCTGTCTTATTTGGGACAATCGGATTCTGTCCTTGATTCTGATGTGACCTTTTTTCCCCTTCAATCATATTTATGTACCGTCTGTCGGCGTCATCCCTATGGTGCACGGAATAATTTAGATAACTTAACCTTCATGGTGCATAAAATACAAATAAACTCCACAGACAATACCATCATATTTCAACATCCTCAGTACGATACAACAACTCTTTTTCCTTTCTATCATTATTAGACTGACCGCTAAGGCAATTTATACCACTACCTCAAAATAGGCAGGTTTGACATAAGATCAGTTATTTTAAGTGAAGATCTTCATGCACATTGGTAGGTTTTGCCAAAAATTGCTACGTTCCATCAGAATATCAATTATGATCAAGCTCTGCCCTTTTTTGAGTATTGATACTTGTAAGGGGTGGGGACCTGACGCTAAACTAATTTACTTTATTTTAAGCGTATGTGTACATATAATGCGACTGTAAAAATAAATCGCTACGAGCCAATTTTTAAATATTCATATGACAGCTGATAATACGCACGGATGTAATTGAGAGAATGTCACATAATGATTATTGAATTGCGATTGGAAGATTCCTTTGATATTCTGCGTAAGTTGCGTAGGTTACATAACAGGATGTGGATATGTGTCCTAAGGCAAAAAAAAAGAACAACAAAAAACATGGTGGAAATGCTACGGGAATTGTGTGGGTGACATGCCGGAAGGAAGTGTAACCACGAGGAATGAGTGTACGCCCGGAAAATTATATAACAACAGATTTTCGACACGGGAAGGACAAAGGAGCCAACAGAAGAGTCACCTGATTTTACGCCGCACTGGGCACTGGTGTGACATCAGTCTGCCCAGGGTTGAGAGGTAAAGAAAGGCCTAAGTTGTACGAGATTCGCTAAAATGAAGAGAATCTAAGATGATTAAGTGTCTCGAGAAAATGCCAGATACACATGGAAGCAGAGGAACACGAAAAAATTGACTCGTTGAAGTCAAAAGCGGGTATGATCCCTGAAGAAAGAAGATGGGTGCCTTGCGGAGGCCCCAAAGTCGAAAAACGTATAGAAGCGGGGATAATTAAATGTTTTGAGTTGTCTCTGTACCAGACTTGCGAAAGAAGAACAAAGATGAAACGGTTCACTTAAGATTCGTATCTCGCCCCTTGGTGTGAGCTATTTTAGCCGTCCAAGACCCTCTTTCACTTCACTATTTCGTACTTTTCGTTATAAAAATAAAAGAGGCTGATTATATTTTTATACTTAAGAGTTGTTGTCTGTTCTTCTCTGTATACCACACAATTAAAATAAGTTGAATTGCAAATCATAATCTACCAGTTCTTTCTTCATTTTAGAATCAGTTATCGAAGCAAACTGAAGTCAAAACTGGTCACAATTATGTCAGGAGAATTTATTCTTGGTTCTCTTCAAAGGAAAGAGTTGAACCTTCATCACTGCACAAGTGAGCTGATTAACAGATTTAATGCATATGTATTTACCCTAACACTCCGCACGAGCAGGATGTAACGAAAGGTCAATTATTTAAGCAGTGTTTAATAGGTCTTAAGTCTGACTTTTTCTTTTATATAGGTTAAAGAAATCAGACTACCCTACTATTTAACAAAAGTTAGAGGGAGGATATTTGGATTCATATCTTTTCCAAGGGTATTATGGCTATGGGAAATGTAAATAACCTCATTCAGGATTTGAAGTCAAGTTTTCATGTCCATTCCCTATGACGATAACCCTTACACCATGAGATCTGTTGGCATTAATTTGCTGTTGGCTTTGACGCTGTCCAACAAAGGCAGACTTGAGGCCAAAAGGCCCCTGGCTTCGGCTGCGACACCTTCAGGTGAGTGAGCTGCATCACTGACACCTTTGTCACCCTTGTATAGCACTGGAACTTATCGTCCAGTTTAAGCAATAATCAGGCATAGGTGCCTGGACCCAGATTTGGGTCCATGACCAGCTAGGCTCACCAGGCCCACATTACACTAAGTGGGCCGATGACCAGCATAGTCTAGCAAAGTTCGAGTCTTGGCTCGTGCCCGACCTTCACCTTAACTAAACCCTTACTATAATCGACCTTCGGGCCATTGACCTTGCGTCAAGTCCTGTCTTGTGGGAGGCAGAGACAAATATAACTTACTCTACGAGTGCATCCACAGATTTGAAATATTGGGCAAATCTCTGATTTGTCAGAGAGAAACCGCTCTTGAATAAATGAATACATTAAAATGATGTTTAGTCCGAATCCTGAGCTGAATAGAGATCTCTTCTGAATATACAGCTCAGCATCACATTCATATTCAACAAGTGATCTCCTCATGCCTCTATCAATGAGAATAATCAGATGATGTTATTGGTGCATGTCTACGAACTGAACACGGGACATGTTCAACAGTCATTTTTAATCGTTGTATAGTTTTATTCACATAGGCAGCGTCAAACTGACATCTGATTCGATAGGATAGGCAAAATATCCTAGGAGTTGGAGGAAAACACATTTCCTAGTTGTAAAGATGGTACTGTCGCATATCGGACCACTGGACAAACAACGAAAAACTCGTAGATATATAAAAATATAATCTATATTTTTTATTCTTCGACGGCAGGGACCCTTTTTGTGAAGTGGTACGGCGGCTGCAGAATACACACGAGGAGCTGACAGGTCTGCTTGAATGACCAGCGGGTCTCTCCCTTCGCTTGATAGACCAGCGGACCTCTTCGCTTCGTTTGAGCAACCACTGGATCTCTGACCTTACAGACCTTATATTTTCTTTTCAAGTCCCATACGGATGTATAAACTTCCTCTTCGCCTCACGTATCGGAACTTACATACTTCCGGGTTTTTCCGGTAATTTGTTGATCTTGTCAGCGAACGGAAATATCTGTCACTCTATCCATAGGTAATAAATTATATTCTCATTAACATCTTTTTTTTTCTCTTTCCTGTGAGACCACTTTGTTAATGTTATCTTGTGACCGCATTGAATCTATTAAGTTCATCGTCACCTGCTAAGCTAGTATATTACGCTACAACAGAATTGAAATTCTTACTGAAAAGCAAATAAAAGTTTTTTAAGCGAGAAGGAGCAGTCTCCACTGTAAGTGACTAGCCTTTGAAATTGGAAGACCAGTTGACATACGTCTGCAGCAATATCTCATCTATTGAATGTGATTTCAACATACACCTAGCATAAGCGTGGACTGCAATCGATAGTGATTTTTTCTATGAAAATCTGATTACGTCGATAAAACGTGATTTCTTTCAAGCTGTGACAATCCTGCTGTATGAATGCACCTCATGGAGGCTAAGCAAACGCAAAGTGTAAAAGCAAGTGGTGGAACTACAAAAGAATGCCAGGTTCTTTTGTGAAGAAATCCTGTTTGCAATACTGTACAAACAGTCACTATATGGTCACTTACTTCCCGTCTTGAAAAACCTAATAAAACGAACAAGACATGGGGAGCACTGCTGGAGAAGCAAGTTCGAACTCATAAACGACTTTCTTCTATGGACCTCTACACATGCCGACCAACAAAGACATATCAACTACATGTAAACACTGGATGATGTTCGGAAGACCTGCCAGGAGCGAAGAGTGATAAGGACCGATGTAAAGAGAGAATCAGGGAAATTAGCATAACCTATATATATATATATATATAATAAAATCTTGATAGAAAGTTTCAATCAGCAAGCGATTGAAAGGACTGAAATTGGACCCAATATTGGATCTGAAAACAGATTTTATAGTAATAAAATCCTTTTTAGAAAATTTTCTATACCAACTGCAGATCTTCATCGATTAGCTGGAAAAGACAAAAAAATTTCAATCTGAAGTTGAAAAAAATAAACAGGTACATATGAGGTAGTTTCTAGATACTGTAGTTTGTCTTTAAAGGAAATTTTTTAAAATCATCAGTTTATCCAAACAAGATTATCTGTTAATTATGAAATCTGATTTGATAAGTCGATGAAGACATCAACATCGGACAAGCTTTAAGGGGATAATTTTCCATTTCAAATTTTCCTTGATTCCGTTTTTGCTCATGGCAAAATCTCTTTTTTGTTTTCACTTTTGATAAATTCAATTTTATTGTATTGCATTGGTAAATTTGCAATGAATTGCACTATGAATATTAATCAGCAAAAACCAAAATTAAAGTTTTATCAAATATAAAGAAATTGCAGATGTAGTTTCTATTTATTTATCAATCCGCATTCAAGCATTTTTATGATGTTCTATTTGTCTATATTGTCTGTCATCTCAGGTACACATTTCCCATGCATATATCAGGGGAGTCCTCGTGGTATAATGGCTAACGTACTGGATAGCAATATCGTAGTGAGTTCAAACTCCAGTCACGCTATTATGTTCACTTTCGGACTAATACGCTGGAGAAAGGTAGGAAGCCCATATCCACCCAATCATGGGTGAAATGGTACCACTGCTATCCTACGAATATAGATCTGGTATTGAATAATGCATAAAGATTTATATGTCGTAAAATAGAGAAACCAGAAACCCAGCCATGCCTATATCAACTGTCAAATCTACCCACTTCCCCAGGTTATCAAACCAGAAAAGAATCCTTGTGTTATCGTGTGTTAGTTGTCTAAACAAATACAGATTTCTCTAACGTTCTTCTTAATGTATATAAAATTGAATTATTTCTACTTTTCAGGGTTTGATCTTGAAGGAAAAGCATCTGATATATTTACGTACATTCTATCATTTGCAATGAAGAAACATGGTCAGGTGCGAGGAATACATTAGCAATTTTTATGAAAATATTTGTCACGGTAATTGTTCTGCTGCGTGCTATAGAAAAGTAGTTTGTTAGCAGCATGATTGAAACGACTGTCTTAGATTGATCTCCGCAGGAAAACGGAAATCACAGCCTATTCTATCATTGCATCCATAGTGAGAGAAGGAGAAGAAATGAATTTATAAACCAACAAAGTCTACAAAGTTTCTAAGCTAATAATATCTTGATGTCAATTTTATAGGCAGAGACTTTTGCAGAGTTATATCTGCATAAAAACAAGCATGAATAAATAAAGGGAGAAGAGATTGATGAGGCAGAATACGCGTTGTTCTGAAAAACACACAAAAAACTTAAAATGGACTAACCTTCGTTTTCAACTCAAGTGAAATAACACCAAAGGTTATCTATCTACTGACACTTTATTTTATATCAACCCTTTCCTTATTTCTTGAATGGATATCTCCTCTTCCTTTTAATGAAATGTTTATCATTTGATCTCCATATATTTGGAATTTGAGCCCAGCTGCTCAAGGTTCTTATAAAAGTATCATCTGCATTTAATGCAAGAGGAAGGCACTGTCATTCTTGCAAAATAATTTTGTTATACAAAACTGCGAACGGCAGAATGATCTCTCGAGTTTTGAACGTTAATAAAAGACAATATACAATTCAAAATTTAATTTTACGATTAGAAAGAAACATGAGCCATTTTCCTTAGTTATTGCGATCACCCTTTTTAAAGATCATATCATCCAAATGTTTTCCCTTACAAAATATACATTCCTGAATCAACACTCGGAAATTTCTCAGGCCTCTGGTATTGCTGCGGTCTCATGACAGAAAATAAAAATCTCAGATATTAGATTGATGGAATAATTTTCAGTATTCTAACCCTGAAACTACTAGAAGCCTTGCAGAGTGCTAAGATATGGCTAAAAAAGGAGTGTTCAGGGTATACAACTCAGTGGCATTCAGAGATTAGAATCCAGTTCTGGAGCTCTGGGGAGTATGATGTCATCTCTCCATTGCAATCCAGGTCCACAATCCAGTAGTTTTCAAACATTTTTGAAGCCTGGGACTCTTTCTATTTCAAGGCCTATTCCGAGGGCCCTCATATAAATAGAAATTAAAAATTTTAAAAATATCTAATCAAATTCACTTTCAGTCTTTGTACCGAATAATGAAAATTAGTGAGAAGGATGAACTTGCCTTCTTGGCACAAAATTTTCAATTCTTGGTGCTATTTTTGACCAAGATACATGCAATTCAGTTAGCACAACAAGTCAAGATATTTTTATCATTCAGGGTTTTCGGACTATTGTCTTCATCTTTATTGTTATATTCACGACGTTTATACCGATATGTCCTCTGGTCTTCTTTAGCTGTTTCTTGTCAAACTCGGGAGCCTACACAGAACTTCGAACCACACCCTTTATTCAATTCATGGAGGTAACTTGCTCTGATTCCGTTAACAATAACATGTTAAGTATTCCTGCAATATTACTCGCTACCAGTCAGGATTGAACCTGCAACCTCCTGGTGATTGTCGCTTAGAAGCTTACGCAACCAACGCCTATAACCAGCAGAACACATAGCGTAATGGTTATAAAGGACGTGGTTCGAAAATCTGTGTACGCTCCCGAGTTCGACAAGAAAAACTTGAAGAAGGCCGAAGAACACATCAGCCGAAACATTGTGAATATAATAATAAAGATGCAGATAAAAGTCCGAAAAACCCTGAATGATAAAAATCATCAAACTTCGTCTCAGAAATTCAAACATCTAAGTCTAGATATGGGATGCTTAAGATGATTGTTACTTCATGCATGTCAACACATTTGAGGTTATTTTATAACTAATCGTTAGGGAGCTGTGTACATTTATATTAACACCTGATATCATATAACTACGTGAAAGAAAGCTTAAACAAAGAAATTAGTTTGTTAAGCTTTCTTTCACGTTGTTATATGATATCAGGTATTCTATATAATACCAACAATTTACAAATAAAGCTATTTGAACCATAGATGGGACCCTCACAAGTACAACTACTCTGGGTCAGTCTAGATCTGCTGTTTGTCTTCATATTGATAAATGCTGAAAATTCTGTATCGTATAAATATGCTGTTGCAAAAAGTTGCTGCATTTTGACCGCATATTTACGTACTCAGAAGTATCGCTAGCTCGACATTTTGGGAGTGGTTTCTGTTTAAAGTGAATTTTCAAAGGTGTGTAGTCGTAACTAGAAATACGTATTTGCGGTTCAATTGCTAATCGGATATCGATAAATTTTGAAAACACCCTTGTTGCTGTTGACATTACAGACCACAGTTTGAAAACCACACTAATCAACTTTGTAATGCGTTACTATTTACAATACCTTGCTTGGATGGCGTACTGGTTTCAGATTTCTTACGATACCTGATGTTCCTTACTGAGTGCTGAACAGGTTGTTTATTGATTATCTTCTTTGGGTGATCGGGTGAGAAGCTTGGCTTTAAGCGTGACTGGAATTTCCCACACTGTAATATGATGTCGTCTACGTAGCAAGAAATCTTTAGCGCAGATTTTCCACCCGTGATTGAGAATGAGTATTCACACAAAAGGTAGGTATAAGGTTAAAAAATAAATTATTGGATTTACAGTAATGTGAGTGCAGAAGTGGAACTCTTATCCAACCACCGAAAATGTGTGCCCTGAAATGACACTAAATCGCATCTATGATTCAAATAGATCTGTTTAAAAATTATTAGTATTTGAAAGGAATACTTGATACCTTATAAGTAAATTATCTGTACTGAGTATAGTTAATTAAACCTGCAATTGTTATGTTTCTTTATTTTAATGGCATATCATCTTCGTGGGTTATTTAATGCCAAAGCCATCCTCGGAGAAAAAGAGTAGTGTTACTATTTAAACAATTACTGAGGGGATCAGAGAGTTCATATCTTTCCCAAGCGTATTAGTTCGAACTCACTTACTATGCTGTCGTAGTCCAGAATGTTAGCCACTACACCAGTGGAACTTACATCAGATCTATTTCAAAATTATTAGTACGATATAAATAAAAATTATAATTTGAAAACAACTAATTGTGTACAAAAATATTAGTATTAGATAAGAATAGTTGAAACTTTACAGCTTTGAACAAAAACATCCTAAGAAACAACTACACAAGAGTATAGATATAAACGAACAATGAACGCGATTCTTTTACTTCAAATCATAAAATAACTCCAAACGAAATGATTTTACCTTTAGAATCATTCAATCAACCAATAAATGTAATTACCAAAAAAATAAAGAAAAGAAGGAGGGATATCAGTATATTGGATGGCTTCGTTCCCACCCTTAGCACTTGTGGAAATTGAGTCATAAGGATGTTGTATTCTAGCTTTGAAAGCATTGAGATGGGAATAGGATTTAGCATGCTTCGAGAGCGGAAAAAGATCGGAGGAATCAGAAAAATCGAGCAGCTGATATCCGTGAGAGCACTAGATTTTTTAAAACTCCGTACACTGTAGTAAGTGTAAACAAGAGGTAAGTGGATATCGGACAGGCAACTTTAAACTCTGTTGAAAATGTATTGAGAGAGAGAGAGAGAGAGAGAGAGAGAGAGAGAGAGAGAGAGAGAGAGAGAGATTGTGAGAGAGAGAGAGAGAGAAAATCCCCCCCCCCAAAAAAAAAAAAGATTGCGAAAAGAAATAGGAGTTCCACAAGAAAGAAAATGGACCAACAGAAAAGAAAGAGTTATAAAAAGAAAGAAAAAGAGAAAGAGATTGAAGAAGAAACTAAAAGGTAGAGGGAGGGAGGAAAAGCAAAAAGAAAAATGAAAAGAAAAAGAAAGAAAGGAAAGAGTTAAAAAAAGGAAAGAAAAAAAAAAGGGTAGATGAAAAGAGTTGAAGAAAGTAAAAAATAAAACAGAGGAGAAAAGAAAATTGGGCACAAAAGTAAGAAGAAAAATAGACGAAAAGAAGAACGAAAAAAATGGAAAAAGTAAGAGATATAGGAAAAGAGTGAAAAAACGGAGAACAGAAAAAAGAAGATTGTTGGGAGAAAAAGAAGGTGAATGAGAGATAGAGTAAAAGAAGGAAGCAGAAAGTAGAAAAAAAGAAAATGATAGAGAAAAAAAGCAAGAGCATACAGAATGTGTTAAAAAATCAGTTACTAAGCTTACCTTAGTTCGACACAAGGCCAGAAATAGGGAGTATCCAGAAAGAATCGGACCCACGGTTTGCTAAAGTAACTCGTTAACCATTACGCTATACGAGAAAGCTGGGACAATGTTAAGAGTTTACACCTTTTTGAAGAAAGTATATTTGCTGGTAAACAGTGTCATCATTGACATTTTTTAAGTTTATTTTAATTTAGCTCGAAGCTAGAAGAATGAAGCACTCTGTCAGAATCAAACTCTCTGAAGATAATCTGCTCGGGTATATTGCTAATCCTTGTACTACATGTGACGCAGTAAATTTCAAAAACCTTCACCTCGTCTGGTAACCTATTTACCAACCCCTCCGCTCGGGCAGGATATGACACAAGGTCAATTTTTAAGCGGAGTTTAACAGGTTTGAATTCAGAGTTTTCCTTCTCCTAGACTAGTTGCCTAACGAAGGCTGAAGAACCTAGTCTGTCCTACTATTTACCCATAGCTGGAGGGAGAATAATTGGATTCATACCTTTCCCAAGGGTATTAGTGCTATGTGAAATGCAATCAGTCTCGTCCAGGATTTGAACTCGTGTCGCCGTGTTCATTTCCTACGACGATAACAATTACACCACGGGCACCTTGTCTGGTACTGAAGTGCGTTAAGCGTAATGGTTATCGTCATAGGAATTTATGACCCAAGTTCAAATACCGGAAGAAACTTTTTACATCTCACTTCATGCTAATGCCCTTGGAAATCGCATAAATCTATCAATCCTCCCATCAGCTATGGGTGAGTAGTTAAGCAGATAGACTGCTTTACCTTTTCTAAGGCAACCAGTCAAGAAGGAAAACTCTAAATTAAAACTGTTGTGAAGTCATAAAGGAGTGAAGGACCATAATACTTGTCTCTCATCTTTATGACTCGAAAGGGTCGCCATCTCCCTGTCGCTGTCTGTCCAATTGGCCGTAAGTGTGTGAGAGAGCGACAGGGAAACGGAGGATATGGACACAGACTGGCAGAGGACTTCTATATTGACCTTTTCTAAACCCACGTTGTAATTCCATATTCAGGGCCTTACGTCTTTGTTATCTTGACGAGATGTTCTCAAGCAGGTTCCCCCATGGGACCACTTGCCCCCCCCATTCCTTCTCTGCATTCACAGGCCGTTCCCTGAACTTCGTGACAGCCTTACCGTCTAACTGACTGACCGCAAACGAACGTCCGACGAGGGTACTCGTGTATATATAATTTCATAATACCTACAAATTCTTCCGGATCGTGATTCACTTGATCTACTTCTACTTGTCAACCCACATAAGCTGTTCTCTTTTTTACGCAAGGGGATCTGTGTTGAAATCCATAATTGTCAAAGGTCAATATACAACAAAACTAGATGTGCACCGTTAAAAACTGACCTTGTGTCGCGTCTTGATTTTGGAAGGATAAATACATAAAGAGGCCTCAGGTTTGCTTACTGTACCTGCGTTTTCTAATTGGTTTCCCATTTCAGAACTGCACGAGCTCGTCACCTCCTAACTTTGGTGATTTGCGCTAAACCAATGCTTTCAGCGTAACTTGACCATACCTTCATTATCGTTTACTATGTTTAGCTTAGAATCGAACTCACTAACAATGGCCTGCTAGACGAACCATTACGACACGTGAATCGCTCAAATGATATACCAGGTGTTTAAAAATATCGATTGCATTTCGTAATCTAATAACTTGACTAATTTTCGTTTCAATTATCCCAAATTTTAACCGCGTGTTTAAAGATAAGGATTTTATGTTTAATATTTAAATGTCTTTTATTTTCCAGGAAAAAGTATTTCTATAACAGAAAAGAAACAAAAAAAAACACAAGACATTAAGCATAGAATTTTGAGTTGTTACTACACATACTGTTAAAATTTAAGATCATTTGAATGAGAGTTCGTCAAGTTATTAGTTTACGAAATGCTATCAATTTTTCTGAAACGCAATGTATTATAGAGTAAACATGAACATAGTCACTTACTTTTGTTGGTTAGTTTCGAAGAAAGGATATTTGTTTGCAAGAATCAATATTGTAGTCAATTGAAAAGAACTAGGCTTTATTAACTAGAGTATCTCACAATATTCAAAACATAGAACTGTCCATTTACAAGAGCAGTTTTATCAGTTACAGACACAGCTCGAAGCTCTTTTATTATAAGGTGTCCGACTACGGATTTAATGTTAGCCGTCCGAATTGATTCATTGCTTCAAATTCTTTTTATGGAAATCTATTTGGCCGGAGATTTACATCATCTCCATTGGTAAAGGCAAGCTAAATTCATTTTTCTACCGTTCAAAAATGTTTAATTAATTCGTCCTTCAGTCCCATTGCTATGCCAATATTTGAAAAGAAAAAAATCGCTTTCTCTTTTACTTTTATCAATATTGATGTTTATGATGATTTTGTCTTCTACATCAAATGATGCATCGGTGAAGCTTGTTATTACAAATTAGCTCCGACTTTATCCGCTGACTTTATCCGCTATATAGAGATAAGACCCCAACAAAAAGGAGGTGTTCGAGATCGGGTATTTAAACTGAATCTGATGGTGTAGTTCTAGCTTTGTAGATCTGCTAAGTATGGAGCACCTCTTCATTGCCATTACTCCATGACCCACTCTGACCTGGAATGATTTTGCCTGTTAGCGTCCCATCTATGGGTTAAATAGATCTGTTTAAAATGATTCGTTTTCGATAGTATCGCGTGTAAAAATTAACTTGTTAACAAACATCTTCCTAAGAAATGTAAATATGAAGATCCATGAAAGTGATTCCTTAATAGCCAAAATAGAACCGAATTATAAAAAAATATAAGACGAATTGACATGCCATTAAAATCAACCAGCTGTATCTATACAACTGAGTGTAAATTATTTGCGTTTCATAGGAATACTTTATATATAACTGGAAATTATTTGTTTAAGGACTAGTTACTTAAAGCTATATTTGTTTACTAAGGATTAGTATCAGTTACTTGAAACTATATAAATGTTTGCAAACAAATATGAATCATTAGGTAGAAAAGATGACTTAAAATTATATAATTAATTGCATTAGATTTGAATACTTGATATCATATAACTGTGTGCAAAAAGCCCTGAAGAAATACCTGCACAAAAGATGAGAACATAAAGTACCATGAACGTGATTCCCTGACATCTAGACATAGAAAAATCTTAGATGGGTTGACATGCCGTCAAAATTAACCCCTCAATCAATCATCAAAATCCCGGTTACACTAGGAACACCAAATTAAGCAGCAATGAGTCTGATTATGGGTCAGTATTTAGGAACCTCGTGTGTCAGACTAAGCAAAGCTTATGTAAGAACATTAATACCAAATAATTTTCGAAATAGCGATTCCTTTTTTGCATTTTTCGTTTAATTCATGTCTCATTCAATTGTAAACGCACTTTCTTATAACGCCATTTATAGGTCCATTAGATCTATTTGAGGTAATGAAATGTTTACCTCCTTTAAAATTATTGTGATTTTTAGTACGGCATATGAATGGATTTTTGTATGGTATATAAATATATATATATATATATTTTAGTACGGTATATAAATAGATTTTTAGTACGGTAAATAAATAAATATATATTTTTTAGTAAGTATATAAATGGAGCATATAATTAGCAAACTACCTTCAGTATACAATCTTAGTGGGGATTATATTTGTAAGAAAGTCGGAAATTCATTCAATCTCAGTGGGGATTATATTAGTAAGAGAGTCGGAAATTCAGATATCCAGAAGAAAACAAGAAAAATCTGTGTGGCTAGAATTTATTTAATGCCAAACCCATCCTTGTAGAAGGATATTAGTGGTACTATTTACCTATAGATATTGGGGTGATAATAGGATTCATAGATTTCCCGAGTGTATAAGAACGAAAGCGAACTTAGTATCGCGACTGGTTAGTTGGAGTTTTAGGGCGTATAAACGATTTTCTGGTCATTTAACGCCGAATTAAATATCAAACAATTCAGTTTAGTATAAGTATAGCTTTTGTTTACAAACGATTAAAAGTCCAAAAAGTCATATTTTCATAAAATGTGAAAATAAATAAACTCCCAATGAAGACAAATATTTCTCCTCAAGCAATGCGATTATTGAATGATATCGCTCTATCATATGAATATATTTCCAGAAGAAAATAAGAAAAGTCTGTGTGGCTAAAACTTTATATATATATATATATATATATATATATATATATATATATATATATATATATATATAGTGGTTGATTGCCGACCCGGTGTTATATATATATATGATTTATTAGAGAATAGTTTGTAAATAACTTTTTTTAAATGGGCTGTAAAAGCTCATTCGTTTGTACACAGTTAAATGGTCAAAAGTATTGCTAATTCTTTTTAATATGAAATTTCATTGCCCACAGCTAAATGGTTTTAAGTTTTCTTATACAACACTAATAATCATATCTAATATATAATTTTTTTGCACACAGTTATTGGATATCAAGTATTTGTTTTAAACATCAGTAGTTCTATCTATAAAGAATTCCAATGTAAAATAAATAATTAATTGTCACACAATTCTCTGATTTCAAATTTAAAAAAAATAATAATCCACAGTAAAAGTTTGAACTGTTCTATTTGATCCATATATAAGGCCCCTAACTGGTACTACCTACTCCCACTCCGAATTTGAGAGGAGCTGGAAGTAATGGCAATGGTTGAGTATTCTACATTCTCTAAAGTTCCAGAATTGAAGTCTCACTCTCAGATGCAGTTTAGAGTCATAACTTGAATACTTGTTGGTGGGGTCATAATTGGTGTAACCTAGAGCCCTAGCCGACAAAGTGGACGCAGATGTATTGTATTTTTATAATAGAATTATATATATATAATTCAAAAGGAATGACATCAAAAGATGTAGTGAAGGTACGAAACCTTAAAATTTTGAATTAATACCGTTGATAAAAATTAATTTCATGCAAAAACATTTTCTTTATTTAATGGCATATCAATCGTCGCTGTTTATTTGATGCCAAATACATCCATGTAGAATAACTGAAGAGGTGCTATTTCAACCCTAGCTGAGTGATGAGTGGGTTCGTACCTTTCCAACGGGTATTAGTTCAAAAGTGAACTTAATAGTGCAACCAGAGTTTGAACTCGCTTACGATATCTCCCACGTTACGAAGATTCAGGCTAACATTTTTTTTGTGTTATTCTCAGGTTGAGAAGTTATTCTTGAATGCATAAAAAGTGAAAAAAAAAAAGAGTTTTGGTATGACATTATTTTTCTTTTCTATAAAATACTATCTTTTATTGACGGTTTTAATTTAGGATTTTAAGATATATATATATATATATATATATATATATATATATATATATTCACCGAATAGGAATAGAAACTGATATCATAAAAATAATAATCATTTCAATAAGAACTATCGGGAGCCGAGCAGTATAAATCGAAAATAATTACTTATCTTGCATTCAGTTGCCCGGCTGTTACTGACACTTGCATGCTTTTTTTCGTACTGGAGTGGTTTTTTTTAACCAGAATCGTCTGATATGTGTTGTTGTAAATAAAATATTAGATTTTTTTTGTTTTGTAATTTATTTTTTCTCACAAAATAATGTCAGAGAATTGTGTTTCTGATTTAAAAAAAAAACGCTTGAAAATGGTAGTAGTAACAACATCACATGGAAATTTGAGTGTAATAAGGATATATATATATATATATATATATATATATATATATATATATATATATATATCAGTGGCGACTCTAGCCTATTTTTGCTACTCGTGCTTCCTCCCACCGCACTCTGTCAAATTCAGTTCCCAACCCGTGGTCCGTGGACCCAAAGTAAGTCATCATAGTGGCTATTGCGTGAGTCTCCATTGTATAGCACAGATTGACAAACGTACCTTGCATGGTGTTTTTTTTGTAAACAATCAAGATACTATATAATTTGTAGTCTTGTTAATACAGTAGATAAGATAATTTTTTTCCTTTCAAAAGTATAGAAGAAAAGAGAAGATGTTCATTACTATGACGAGAAAAATATGTTTATTAGAATAAAGAAACTGATGACAATATACACAGACACAGCTAGTAGTTTCAATTTCGCTTAAAATAAAGATTATTTGTTGAAAATATATTCAAATAAACAAATTTTAGTTACAGAATGTAATATATGCAACATTCATTAAAGAAATAGACATCTGTTAGTGAAAAAAACGAATTAAAACACGCCATTTAACCAACATTTACCATAGCGATGATGATGACGTCGGCGACTGCTCTAATCTGCTATCCTCTCTCTCTTTCTCTCTCTCTCTCTGTCCCTCTCCCTCTTCCCAATATATCTCTCAACAGTCGCACGTGCTAAGATTTTTTAGCACAGTGGTAGGGCTGCTCTTGCTATTGGCTACCGCTAAAAGCGTATTTCTCTAACGTTACTGTTATTATAAGGGTCTATTGCCTGGCATGGATCGGGCGTTCAACATTATAGCCGATTTTATGGGATGTTCAATGATTCTGACGGTGGCTGGGCAAAGACCATCCGTTCAAAACAGCATCGTTCTATTATTCCCAGATATATTTATGAACTTTTGGCTACTTGAATAGATACGTAATTTAATTGAGATCAGACTAAGTATGTTTGCTTGAAATTAATGGATGATTTTTAATCCATTTTGAATAACATTGACTGAGTTATTGGTCGTGCCGGGCACGAGTAGCACTAGTCCTGTCTCCGCCCCTGATATATATATATATATATATATATATATATATATATATATATATATATATATACGAATGATCCTGATTAGATTTCCCATAGCACTAATATCCTAGAGAAAGGGTATAGATCCAATTATTCTCCCTCTAGCTATGGGTAAATAGTAGGAAAGTCTATGTTGTTTAGCCTTGGTTAGTCCATCAGTCGAGAGGGAAAACTTTAATTCAAACCCGTTAAACTCCGCTTAAAATTGACCTTGGGCCACTTCATCCTCGTGCAGAGGGGTTTGTAAATATACATATCTGAAAATGATTATAAATATAGACAGGGATTCTTTGAAAATTTTGATTTCTTCTGGAATGTACAGGGTGTTTCAGAAAAAAGTAAGTAGGTTACACTTGAACTCGCTAATGCCTGCTAGACATACCATTATGTCATGGGAGTCACTTAAATATTACTACCCCCCAATGAACAAAACATTAAGCAGAATTCCGAATTATTTCGAAAGGTGGTCTTAAAATCTACGATCATTTGAATGAATATTGGTCAAGATTCCAAAAATCATATCAATTGGTCCGGTTCCGAAAATGATATAAATTGGTCAAGATTTCGAAAATAACATCAATTGATCAAGATTACGAAAATCATATCAATTCGTCAAGATTCCGAAACTTATATCAATTCGTCAAGATTACAAAAATGATATAAATTGGTCAAGATTCCCGAAATCATATGAATTGGTCAAGATTCCGAAAATCATATGAATTAGTCAAGATTTCGAAAATGATATTAATTGGTCAAGATTCCGAAAATGATGACAATTGGTCAAGTTTACGAAAAAATTATCAATTGGTCAAGATAACAAAAATGATATCAATTGGTCAAGAATTCGAAAATAATATAAATTGGTCAAGATTCCAAAAATCATATGAATTGGTCAAGATTCCGAAAATGATATTAATTGGACAAGTTTACTAAAATAATATCAATTGATCAAGATTACAAAAATGATATCAATTGGTCAAGATTCTGAAAATCATATGAATTAGTCAAGATTCCGAAAATGACATGAATTGGTCAAGATTCTGAAAATCATATGAATTAGTCTAGATTCCAAAAATGATATCAATTGGTCAAGATTATGAAATGATATAAATCCCCCCCCACTCACATATATATATATATATGTGTGTGTGTGTGTGTGTGTGTGTGTGTATGTATGTGTGTGTGTGCTTGTGCGTTTGTGTTTTTATGTATACTGGATGGCCTAAAAGTAGATGTACCGTTGTATGATTCTAAATGTATTTTTTATAGTTTTTATGAATAATGGCAAATAATTTGAGTTAAGAAGAAAGATAGTTGGATACTGAAGAAATACCGGAGAGACAGAAAATTTTAAGCGGGCGCACGCAGCATAAGAAGACGCATTCGACACTCCTTCACTAACACGTCTGACAATAAAAAAAAACAATTGAAAAGTGCTTACCTACTTTTGGCCCAACTCTCTCCCCCCACATATTTGCGTTTGTGCGCATGTGTTCGTTTTTAAGTAAATATCCACCTATCTCTGTCCATCTATTTTTCAATGAAACTACTGATTAATCTATTTTGTATTTTGAATCAAATAGATTGGTTCAGTATCGCGGAAAATGTCGAACGAAATCCAGCCTACCTTATCGCTAGCAAGTTTTCGTTATTTTTAACCATACGAAAATTAAAATGCCCAAGGCAGTGCAGAAAAGAACGAATGTGTGCATGACACCGAGCTGTTAGAAGGGGTAGAAGATACGGTTGGGGGAATGGGGATTTAGGAGTGCCTGCCGGCGAACCCGACCGCTCCCTAGTATTTTATGAACAGAAAAAAAAGAACAACGCCATTGAATTGAATAAACACGCAAACATTCATGCCGATGCGAAAGATATTGTCTGCAATACTTGCAACATGGTTGAATTCCACAAATATGAAATACAAAAAATATGAAAATAAATAAATAAATAAATAAATGAAATGAAAATAACAATACGCAAATAAATAAATAAACGTTTTTCAGTGACTGTCAGTAAACATTGAAAGCCTAGATTTTCGCAAATTAATTTCAATATGCTTTTTTCTGGATAGAGTCTAAAGAGGATTTCTGTCATCAAGTTTGAGAACAGAATGTGCACGTACCAACTTGATGTATATATATATATATATATATATATATATATATATATATATATATATATATATATATATATACATATTTTGAAGTATGTGTAGTTGTTTATTTAAGCATGTTTCATTAGATAGTAAAGACACATTTTGTCAGTATAATTAAATTACGACCCTTTCGAGTTTCCTGATAAGTATCTTAGTTTAAGGTTGGAATTGGTGGATGAATTTACTAAAATTGTCCTGAGCGCTTTCGGACACTTCATAGGCCATCATCAGGGGTTGTTTGCATGAGTGAATAGTGTTGTTTTTTTTCTTCCTTGATAGTATTCTATTTTATATTGTTCTGTTTTTTAAATTCATTAGCAACTCAGTTTTATTCAACACCACGTTTGCAACTTTTGTTGTGTTATAAAACCCCAAAACTTTCAAAATTCATTAAAAAAAAAAATACTTTTTACATATGCAAGCAACCCCTGATAATTAAACTCGAAAGGATCTTAATCAAATTATAGAAATTTGACCTTTATGCTCTTCGATGAACAAGCAGGTGCTGCTTGGTGGGACGCCCCCTTGAAGCTCTTCAATAGATGCTTGAACTGGAACTGAATTTCCCAATATTGGTCTAACCCTTCTGCCAGAGTTTTGTTAATATCTTGTTAATAATGCTTATTATTTATTATTAAAAGTCTTCAGTTAAATTGGTATCTATTTTTCCTCATAGGGTTAGCTAATTATAATATTTTGTTAATAATGCTTATTATAAGAAGTCTTCAGAAAAATAAGATTGAAAATAAATAACTGGTTTGTGTTTCTTTTTTTTTTATTTTCCATTCTATTTTTAAATGACCTGTTTTTTTCTGATTTTTAATCTTTTAATTTAGAATTTTTATTTTTGGCTTAAAAAACTGATGGCTTCTTTTTAGAAGATTTATAAGTATTCTCTGCTGCAATAGCATAAAATGTGTACCTTAACAAACTGATAACATCAGCCTTGCAGGAAATGAAACCATCACTTCAACAAATATTCAGAAATAAACAAGGAATGAAACGTCATTTTTCGTCAAAGTTGTACGCTTGCCATTCAGCACATTTATTGCAGCGAGTTTTTCATTAGTCAAAGTACCTCTATAATTTTTTCTTGGTAAGCTGTGATGCTGCACCCACGTATTTCTTTTAATATTCCCTATGTCCCAAAATTTGACCATTAAGGTACATTTCCGGTTTGAAAAATCAGAAAGATTTGCACAAAGATAAAACTTGTGTGTATGGAGTGTTATGTAGTTGCACAATACTGTGCTTCACCGAGAACCTCCGATAAAACGTATCAAAACTGCTGACCAAAGAGAACCGAGACAACAGATCCAAAAGTATCCAAAAGGCTATCGAGAAAGGACACAGAATTATCAAGACAAGAGTCTAGACCCATTGACATCATCACTTCATTATATAAATTTTTCAGCTCTACGCATAAGCGTATAAAAATGAATAACTTACAAATAAATCTGAATTTAAAAATTTAGAATAAATATATGAATAAATCTAACAAAAAATATGCTTGACCAAACCGAGTATGGAAATCTCCTAATGGATTACCATTTACATATCTGAAACTACCCTTCTACTTACCTGTAGACGAGGGAGAAGTTAATTCCTGCCGTTTCTATGGCTATTTTCATTGAGTGAACGTAAATTATCCCAGCGACCATCTTACTGATTTCCCTGTCCATGCTATTTGCAAATAAATCAGAAATGTTGAAGTACTGATCGTCAAGTCAGACCATCAAATTAGGCCAAGTCTTTCAAATATCATTTTCCTGATAACTCGGTTAAGTCTGGCTTCAGCTGTGACTTTGCTAGCTCTAGGTCCCGTAGAAGTCTCTTGAAAAAGGCAGTGTTTAATTAAAAAAAACTTTGTTCTATTATAAAACCCTGCATTGCTAAATAAAAGAAAATGTGTAATTTTTATTCATAAAGTTGCTCAACAACTGTTTACTTTAATTAGTTCTGAAGAAAGGCCTAAAGCACGCGTACTTAATGCGGATACCGCTCTCTACTCAAAGTAATAATTCATGAGATCATTACTCCCGATAAGAATGACCGAATTTACATCCTAGCATGACCATCATGTTTTTTATGGACCTGTAAATAAAGTAATAACAGATAAGGTGAAACACATTTATAGGTGAACATTCTAACTTCATAAAATACACCTTAAAAAGACTAGATTAAATTATTCAAAATAATGGTGCCATTTTCCCCAGTTAAGCAGAGGAAAATATTACGGAATAACCAAATATTGAGGAAGAAATCATGGAATTAAACGTCGAAATAATTTGAATTAATACATAATTGCTTCTCCTTGAGCATTTATGGCAGCCTTGATTCTTTCTAGCTTGGATTTTACGAAAGCAATATTCTTTATGAAATGGTTCCAACTTTCCTGAATTGCACTTGATAAGTTCACTTTGTTGGATGGAGACTTCTTATAAACCATTAAAAAAAATTTTCAGCTTAAATTTTCAGTTGTTCACTGGGCAAATCATTGATTTCAGATGGGTTTCTTGATGAAAAGCTTTATTCCCTTTTGTTCTGTGACAAGAAGCATTATCATTCTGAAAAATGACTTCTTAATCACAAAACTATATAAATGGAACGAGAACATTATCCAGAATTCAATGTACACATGTGCATTAATAAACACACTCAGCTCCACTCCAAACACGTTGTATTTCTGATCGACGTGCCGCTCAGTTCAAAACCCGTGCGAAATCTCACACTCTACACTGTTTCATTCCTGAATCGTAAAGGTTGATATTTAAAAGGTGTTGGGATTCTTAAAAGCCATGAAAATGGATGTTTCCCAAACTGTTAAGCCATAAAAATCAATTCTGGTGATGAATGTTCTGAAAAGTCGGCCCGTTCTCCGGAAGAGCAATAATGCCATATAAACAGTTTAATAACAGTATATCAAGCGAAATATAGTCAACTATCATATGAGACCTATTGAAATAGAAAACAGACTGCAGCGTCTGAACTGACTATATGTGTGTCGGTCTTAAGTTTACTTAAGCAACTTTGTGAAATGTTGGAGTCATTCACTGATGAATGTATAGGTATGTGTGTTTGACTTTTCTCTCAGCTGCCTATCGAAATTACGCTTGTTTGCACTGCCTCTTTCAGTACGAGTCGATTCGTTCTCCCTGTAGCCCAAACTACAACAAAATCGTGACGTCAAATAAGAGTATAATCCAAATTCGTTCCCACGCTGAAAATAAATCTCTAATCACCTATTGTTCAAATCAAGTTCAAAGGTCATTTCTTTCACACTTAATAACTCAAAACAATATTCCAATATTGTCAGCTCATTTCGCTGTTACTTCTAGTCAGAATTGAAATCCAAGGACGGTTTGACTTCTCGTTTTATGGTTTCACACTTGGTCCAATCAACGATCAACCTATTGTATAAAAAACAAGAAAAATCTAATTTTTTCCATTTACCCAATTCAGACAGCTGTGAAGAAAATTATAAATACGATATTCTCAAAAGCAAGTTAAGTCTGTCGCATTGCAATCAGATAAATTTGTCATACAATTGTTATTGGAGAAATGATTGCCATCTTCCCTGCTGCTTTAAATGACATTAATTTGAATAATCTAATCTATTTTGAAAAAAGGAATATTTCATGAAGTCAGAATGTTCATAAATTAACTAAAAAATGTTTTGTATCTTATCTGTTATTTGTTTATTTACTTCTTAATAAAACTCCAGAATAACAGCCTCTAAGTGTGATAATTCTGTTTTTACCAGGGGTAATATTATGAAAATAAAGTTAACGACCTTTGTTGAGGGTGACCCGAAGGCTCTCTTTTCAATATCTACTACAAAAAGGTGTAGGGGAGGGTGCTTACTCCATTCCCTTGATTGCTCTATTTTAACCTTGATCCATTACCTTAAAGAGTGATAAGCAATGCAGCATCAAGTACCATTTTGATATGACTAGACCTAGGATTGAAACCCGGTTCCCGAACCATTGGAGAAGACTCTACTCATTAAGCCAACAGCTCGGTAATGTTATTAGATAAATTATTTCATAGTGCAGGGATTTTCTCGTAGTTTACATCTCGAAGTTTAGGTTTAACCCTTTTAGTCCTGTGCTACTGAGCGTAAATTTACCCCTGGTCGTTTTAGCGTGATCTGTACACTGGTAACCCGGTGCTATGGTGATGTCAAAAAGTACTACTGTATACCGAAAGGTCAGAAATTTAGGATGTTAAATAAGAATTGAACAAACAATGGTTCAGTAACTTACCTCGTTAAACATTACACCATGAAAGGTGGTAAATGACCAAGTTTTGCTCGATTTTGGACAAAGTAAGAAATATAGGGATCTCACTAGGAATCGAACTCACTAACAATCGACTGTTAACCTAGCATACTGACTATCAAACCTCGTAAGATGCCCAAACGAGGCGCACATCCCAAAATATTTACAGCTCTTTATATTTATGCAATATTATTTTTGTTTAAGTTTCAGAGCTGCAGAGTTGGGTTATTGATAATAGCTAGCAAGAGTCTATTTTGGTTGCATAATAATCTATTGTAAATAATAGAACTCAGAAAAGAAAAATATGGTCTGCTTCTGAAAGAAAAATGGAAACGAGAAACAACGGAAAGAAAAGAATAGGTCAATAAGGAAATAACTGCATACTTGGAAAAAAAGAAAACTATATGTCCCTCGAAATATTAGAAGCGGATACCATCAAATAAAAGGTAATGAGAGAAAAAGTAAGAGAGAAGTACCTCAAAAGAATAGGAAAGCCCCTTGAAACCTAACTCTAATCCAAAGAATAACTGCCTGGGTTGTTTCTCGTGTATAGTATTCCGGACCCTTCTTTAAATGGAAAAATGGAACTCCGATATATGGACCATAGAACAAGTAAGTGGAGGATGATGTACAATGCCTTACACCTGAGAAATGACATTGACAGAATTTATGTTTCATGAAAAGGAATTTGCCAGAAGACTGCATGGATGCAACAATTCAGAGGCCCAAGAATAATAAAGGTGTATTTACCCAACATTCTCATATTAGCAAGATATGATTATAGGTTAATTTCTTAAAGTTTATCAGGTTTGAATTCAGAGTTTTTTTTTCTAGACCGATTGCCACGGCAAGATTAAAGATCACAGTCTGCTGAAAAGAGTTCAATGCATAGACTTCACGAGGGTATTAGTGGGATGTAAAATGCGAATAGCCTTGTCCTGGATGTGAACGTGGGTCTCCGTGTGCATTTCTTACGCCGATAATGATTAGACTATGAATAGTTACACAAGTAATACCTAGCAATGTCCCTTTGATTCCACTATAAAATATTTAAAATAATAAAATTCTGGTATCTTTAGATTAGAAGAAAATGAACTTTTTATAAGTGAATTTTTAGTAGTCTCCTTACTAATTCCCACCACTATATAAACACACACACACACACACACACACACACACACATATATATATATATATATATATGGGTAGGGGAACTTTGCTATTGACTCAATAAATACATTTGATAAGTGACTTTTTCTAATTCTGTCTGATGATTGTGCACACCATATGAAATTCACAGAAATGAATTTTTGTATTTATAATCATAGTATTAGGCTTTAAATAACTTCTGTCATAATAACATCGAGCACTTTTTATGCCACAAAATTTCTTTTTATAATATATATATATTATATATATATATATAATATATAAAATGTTTTTCGGATAATGCATCATAATATTATAACATCACATTCTAATATCACCCTGTGAAGATGGTTTTAAAAACCAAAACATTAACGTATTATTATACATAAGTAAATACATGCTTTGAATGTTTTGTTTTTCATGTATATATATATATATATATATATATATATAATGCATATTTTATTTGGCACCATATTAAAACCTATTTTGAAAGCTTATACGTATCTATTATTGTACATTGTTACTTTTCAGTTTTGTTTTTGCCTGATACTCTGTTAATGTTCGCATTCAAACTCTTTGATAACTCTTTTGCGCATGCACTTGAATCGCTTCCGGAAAATTTCATTGCTTGTTTTACCTTTAATTGTAGAACCCTTTCCTCATCAAAATGTGAGGCTATGAAAAATGTCTCCTTGCGTAACCACTCATGTTTGTTCGGAGATGGATCAAAGGCAGAGAAGAAGAAGAAGAAGAAGAAGAAGAAGAAGAAGAACAACAACAACAACAACAACAACAACAATTAAGAAGAAAGACAATAAGAAAACATAAAAGTGAGAGAGAGAGAGAGAGAGAGAGAGAGTGTGTGAGTGTGTGTGTGAGAGAGAGAGAGAGTGTAAGAAAGAATAGAATGAGATCGATATAAAGAAGTAGAGAAAAAGTGATTCATAGATAAAAGAGATAGAAAGACCGAAAGAAAATGAGAGAGAAAAATCAAAGTTAATGTTTGACAAACTTAACGAAAAAGGTCAACCGTAATATACAGACAGGGCGCTTCACGCAGTGTAATGGTTTGGAAGCTAGGCTTGTAGATCATTGTCATTGAGTTCGATTCCCACAGTTAAGCTTACAGAAATATTCAAATACTCTTCTACGTACAATGTTCAAATTGCAAGCTTTTAGCAGTACAAAATATGAAACAACACTGTGATTTATACATTTCGAAAGAATTCTTGAATTTCTCTGACTTGATAAGCGGTAGGAATGGCTATTATATTTTTCAGATGAGAGGCAAATACTTCAAAAGCAATAAAAGTGTAGATTGGCTCAAGGACGGCTTAGAACCAAATAAATCACCAAGCTTTATAATGAAGAAAAGAAACCAGTGAAGAAATGTACAAATATTAATAGCAGATTACAAATATTAATCATTCTACATCAATTTTAAATAAATTTAGAGTGAATAAATATAATGTTTGCATGAAATTTTCAAAAATAACATCAGAACAACAAGATTCACCTTGCGGAGTATGATAGCTATCTAGCTGGGCTAACAAACCATTGTTAGTGAGTACTATTCTCACTGGATGTCCAATTCTTCTAGTATTTCGCTAAACTAGAACCTGTACAGGAAATGACAACATCAAAATGCACGCACAAGGAATACTTACAAACATCTGAACAAACAACAAAATGTCTCTTGTTCAAAAGTTGGAGACCTTGTACAAGAGAAATAAAAACATGTATATTTGTGGAGCAACTGGTTGTCAAGCCATAATATCGTGTAACGAGTTCGATCCTTACGTGATTGTATAGCCTGTTTCCTAGTGCCTAAAAAGAATCAAATAAGATTTGTCGACCAGT
>OY757909.1:52722782-52762782 GCA_963585895.1 Sepioteuthis lessoniana
CAAACAATCACTGGCCACATTCCGCACTCTGGACCCATACCATGATTAATAAAACCAAGTTTGTTACTGAAATTATTTATGATTCATCCCATATATGTTACATAATATCTATTGTATTGTATTGAACTTTACACAGATTTTTTAATTTGTTTTTTGTTGTTTCAGTTTGGTTTCTTTGTTTAATGGCATATCAACCTTTGTAGGTTATTTAATTCCAAATCTATCCTTCAAGAAGAACAGAAGTGGTACTATTTAATCCATAGCTAGTGGGAGAAGAGGGTTCATACCTTTTTCAAGGATACTGTGTTCAAAAGTGAATGTAATAGCAAGATTGGGGTTCGAACTCGCTTGATACGATTCCGACGTCCATTGCTTTAACAGTTACGTCTCGAGAACACCTTTTGTAATTTTTGTACCTTACCTTCCTTCAATATTAACTTGGTGAGGACAAGGGATATGTTTTAGAAACCTGGCTGTAAACTGATGATGGTAGTTTTAAATATATATATATATATATATATATATATATATATATATATATATATATATATATATATATATATATATATATTAGTTGAACCATCAGTAGAGAAAAGAACAGAGAAGACTATAATATCCCATCCAAAACGCTGCTGCTTATATATTGTTGATCTTGCTATTTTTTATCCTCCTCCTCAGACCCAATTCTGACATTGATACTTGATAAGCCAAACTTATCTTGTCATAAAATGAAGATAAGAGAACCATTCATGTTGGAATATACCATTTGCCTTAAAAATCAGAATCTAATTTTTTAAATTTATTCTACCGAGGCTTGAACATTAACGTATCAACACAACCTTGAATCAGTATCATCATTATTATTATTCTACCCATGCATACTAAGGAAATTTTTCTAAACATGATTTTAAAATGTTCCTCTTCTCAGTTGCACGACAAAGAACGGTGTATACAAAGTATATATCATTCTCTTTATTTTAGATACAGTCGTTTCACTCAGATCACAGTAACTAAGTAGGTTGGTTTGTTGGTTGGGTTGCACACAGTTAAATGATCAAACAGTTTTATTTGACCCTATTAGGTGCAACACATCTAGGTAAGAGTTTTATAAGATCCTATTAGGTGCAACACATCTAGGTAAGAGTGGACCAGGGAGTAATAGCAATAAAGGGGTAATCCATAGTCCACAAAGCTTTAGGACTTGAGCCTCACCATCAGATGCAGTTTATTGTAATATCCAGGATTCTCGTTGGAGGGGGTCTCCTCTACAGAGACACAGTCGACGTATTCTACAGCTCAAGCCGAGTGGGCTAAGTGGATTGGCAATATTACCATCAGTTGTGCAGAACATGTAATTTACTTTCTTGGCCGATCTCTTTGGCCAGAATTATTAGTTGTGTTATTTGATAACACAGTTTACTGGAAGTAGGTATGCCGTAAGAAGGCACTAGGGAAAAATGTAGAGTTTTCAGAAACGCGATAAGCAAATAAAAAAGAAAAAGTCTCGTTAGAAGAAAGTGAGAGGAAAACAGAAGAGAAAAAAGGAAAAAAGAAAGAAAGAAAAAATGATTAAAGGAGACAGGCAGATAGACATAAAACGAAAGAAGGGGAAAAAGCATGCCAAAATTCGTATGAGGAAAGAAAAATGAAAATATCATTCATCAACGAGAGAAAAAATGAATAAAAAAAGAAAGGAAGAAACATTAAAAAATGAAGGAAAGTAAGAAAGGAGTAGAAGAAAAAGAACAAAGGAAACTAAAAAGAATCTTATGAATAGAGAAAAGAGAATTAAAGAAAGAAGAGCAAAAAGTTTGAAAAAAAGAAATGGTAAAAGAATATCATAGATTGAATGAAACGAAGGAAGGTAAAATAATTGCAAAAAAGAAAGAAAGAAGAATAAAAAAGAATAAAAAAGAAATGAAAAAGTGAAAAAAAGAAATCATGAATAAATGAAAAAAAAATTGATTAATGACACAAGAAAAATAACGGCAGAACGAAAAAGAAATCCGGAAGAAGAAAATGATCGGAAAAAGAAAAGATAGAAGGATAAAAGAAGTGAAAGAACCCCCATCCCATCGAAAAATTGAAATAAAAATAAAAATAAAACAAACATAGAAAATGAACTAAATGAAAGAAAAAAAGTGAAGAAAAACTGATTAAATAACTGATAACTACTAAGAAAAAAACAATAAAAAGAAATGAATTACAAAAACAAATCCGTTGAACGAGAAAAGAAAGTAAATTGAAACAAAATAAAAACAAAAATAAATGAATTATAATAACAACAATAATAATAATAATAATAATGAATAGGAAGAAAAACAACTCTATGGGCGTATGTTGCTTATTAGTCATTTTAAACGACAAATAAGCAACATCTCACACAAGAAATCATGGATGGAACTAAGAAAGAGAAACCTTAAGAGAGAAACTGAAACTCTTCTAATAGCTGCACAAAACAACGCCATAAGAACCAATCATATCAAAGACAGAATAGATAAGACACAACAAAACAGCAAATGTTGGTTATGTGGTGATAGAGACGAAACAATCAATCACATAATAAGCGAATGCAGCAAATTAAGAAAAAGTATAAGACAAGACACGACTGTGGGAGCAAGGTGATCCACTGGAAATTGTGCAAGAAATTAAAATTTGACCATACAAACAAATGGTATAAGCACAATCCGGCGTCTGTCCTGGAGAATGAGATACACAAACTCCTATGTGATTTTGACATACAAACGGATCACCAAATCTCAGCCAGAAGACCAGACCTTATTATAATCAACAAAAAAAAAAAAAAAAAAAGAAAAAAAAAAGAAAAAAAGGGAACTAGCAAAATTGTGGAATTTACTGTTCCGGCTGTCAACAGAAAGAAACAAAAAAATAAATTAGAAAGAAAGAAAGAAAGAAAGAAAGAAAGAAATAACAGGCGGAAGAATACGATTAATTAAAACTAAAACAAGAACAAAAAATGGCAAGAAACAGGAAACAAGACATCATTCAATAAGTCCCGGGCCTGACATACAGATGGCACTACTAATAAAAAAAAATCCATAAGATTTTTATAAAGTACTAACCTTCAAATGGCACGTGTCAAAATTTGAGCCTAATTGGATTATTAGTTTACAAATTACAGTTATTTAAGTGAAGCTCTTTTTGAAATTTTCAAAACAATGAAAAAATCTGATTTTCGTGTGTTGATAAAGAATTGCTTTCTGATGGGGAAAAACTGTTTAAGCAAAGCAATGGCTTGATAACTATTATTTAAATCTGCTCCGTCAAAAACCACAGTTAAGAGGTGGTATGCTGACTTTAAACACTGTCGTACAGGCACAGATGATATTGAACGCTCAGGTCACCAAAATTTGGCAGTTGTCCTGGAAAAAAAAATCCACAAACTCGTTTTGCCCGATCGTAAATAGGAGTTGCGTGAAATAGCAGAGGAATGGAAAATATCAGAAGGCAGTGTATTCACCATTTTGCATGAACATTTGTCAATGAGAAAGCTGTGTTTAAAGTGGGTTCAACGTTTGCTCACAGTGGATCAAAAACATCACGTCGATCATTAAAAGCGTTGTTTGCAACTGTTTCAACACAAAAAAGGAGTTTTTGCATAAATATGTGACAATGGATCAAACATGGATCCATCACTTCAATCCGGAGTCAAATCGGCAGTCAAGCTGAGTGGACAGCAGCAGGTGAAAGTCGTCCAAAGCGAACAAAGACGCAAACATCAGCAAGCAAGGTTTTGGCCACAGTATTTTTGGATGTGCAAGGTATTTTGTTCATCCATTACCTTGGGAAAGGAAGAACCATCAATAGCGAATGTTATATCGTATTATTAGCATATTTAAAGGAAGAAATCGTCCCCAAACGACCACAAATGAAAAAGAAAAAAGCGATCTTTCACCAAGAGAATGCACTGTGTCACAAGTCGATCACAAAGATAGGAAAACTACATAAATTGCATTTCAAATTGTTTCTACACCCACCCAATTCTGCATTGCATTTCAAATTGTTTTTACACCCACCCAATTCTCCCCAGTGACTACTGGCTGTTTGCAGACCTCAAATAATGCTCCAGGAAAAGATGTGATGTAAAAAATTGTGGCGTAATTTGAAACCAAAGAGAAATCGGTCTACAAAAAAATTGTTAGTGAATTGTTGGAATCAGTGTATCATTGAAGAAGGAGACTATGTTGATAAATAAAGTCGAATTTTGCCTTTATTTGTTGTTTTAACTGTTAGGCCCCAGACTTATTGAGTGATGTGCTAATCATAATACAAAAGAAAAATGAAAAAAAAAAAATAGAAAAATTGAAAAAATCAAAAGAAATTGAAAAAGAAGAAAAGGACAAAAATTATTAAAGAAGAAAAGAGTAAAACAATGAAAGTGAATGAAAGAAAGCTAAGAAACAGAAAGGCTGAAAAAAGTAAAAGAGACTGAAAAAAAAAAAGATGGAAAATAAAGAAATGAGAGAAGAAAAAGAAAGAAAATTTTGAATAAATTATAAAGAACGAAAAGCGATGAAAGAAAGAAAATGAAAGAGAGAAAAAGAAAATGAAGGAATGAAAAAGAAAGGAAGAAGTCAAAAAATGAATGAAGAATGAAAGATTAGGACCAAATATAGTAAAGCAGGAAAACAAAAAAAGAAAGAAACGTATGAGAGAAAACAAGTAACGAAAAATGAAATAAAAGTGACAGACAGAGAGCAAAAGAATGTGAATGAATAAGTCCAAGGTCTCAGTGAGATTAAAAGAAAGACAATCAGGTGTTGTTTTTTTTTGCAACTCTTGTACAATCTTTTTTTTTCTCTTACTCTCAAAATCAGCATATCAACTCCTTCATTAATGTTTTTTCCTCGCCACTTCAACATATTTGCAGCCATTTTTGAGCCACTCTCCTGCAACTCAACTCTCTTCCTCTTTTATCCCTCTTCACACGATTTGTTTTCCTCGATTTGCCATGTTCATATTCTCGTCATGATTTCTCTATATTTGCTTCATATATCTCCGCATCAAGAGGAGATATATTTTTTTTATTTTTTGTTCCATATTCGTCCTTGCCGATTCTCGGCTTCCATTTTCTTATTTCTTCCCCTTTTACCTTTCCCCTCTACCCATCTCCCAGATCTTTCTCTCTGTCTCAGTCCATTACTATTATGTTTTACGATTATTTTTTTTACTATTATTCATAAACTGTCGCTGTTAATGCTTATAGAAATATAGGCGACAGCCGGAAGGCAAAAGTCAAATATTTGTAGAGATTTTTAACGATTTGAAAGTAGCGGGTGAAAGAGAGGAAAACGTGCCAAACGAGAAAAATAGTGAGCTCCCTTGCTGATTATGTTGCGTGGTGGGGGTTGTGTTTGAGACTCTGTGGTGTCTCAATCTCTAATCGAACTTCTCAGAAGGTCGACGGACTTCTTTAGGACGATCGGTGTATGGGTCGTTTGTTTTCGAACATCTCTGAGAAAGAAATTGGAGATCTTAACACAGATTATTTACTTGATGTCGATTAGACTGAGCACACGGACATCTATATGGGGCATTATGTGAGGGTCGAATTCACTAACGACTTGTAAAATAGCACCGTTTATTAAAAATTACTCCACAATATGGTGCCCAGTATATGGCTTAGTTGTTGCAAGCACGTTTCATAGATTATAGCTAGCAAAGTTAGTTCGATCCTCAACCCTGTTTGATCTAATATCTACCCAACGCCAGGGAAAAATAGACATTAACGCATTGAGAAACGTATTCACCATCATCCAGGATTTGGATTCGGTTCATCGATTCTATTTCCGAAAGAAGTTAGCAGCTACGTCCAAAATGGTCGTGTTTGAGACGTGTCTCGGCCTCAATTCAAACTTCTCTGAAGCTCGACGGATTTCCTTAGGTCGACGGACTTCTTTAGGTTGATCGGTGTATGGGTCGTTTGTTTTCGAACATCTCTGAGAAAGAAATCGGAGATCTTAACAGAGATTATTTACTTGATATAGATTAGAGTGAGCAAACGGACATCTATATGGGGTATTCTGACTTCAATTCATCTACATGGGGTATTCGGGCATCTATATGGGGTATTCTTTGGAACCGATACTACAGAGGCAAATTTTTAAGACAATATTCGAAGACTTCAGCAGCGCTATGTTTTTCTCCCTTTGTGGTAATTTTCCTTTGTTAGTTAAGCATAGTTTAGTCTGAATCATCTCGATTTTTCCATTTTCCTTTGAGGGCTTCAAAGTTTTACTCTACGTTGCATATTGTATTTCACATTGTATAAAACGCTTCTATGTATACGGCACACTTTAAAATTCATCCAACAGATAAAACATTTAAAGAAAATAATGCCATGAATGTATATGAATAAAAGATTTTATTAAAAATGACAAAACATTTTGATAAGATTGACTACGCTTAACCGAAAGTTGGCATAAATTCATCGAAAGGGGAATATTTTATTCATGTTGATAACCCATCAATCAAATGTCAAAATTGTTGAATTACACAAAGAGGAAACATATATTTTTATTCATTGCAACACACTTATAAACATTCTTGTTACTTCCTTCACGTATTTTTGAAAATATTAATTCCACGATTATACTTTTTTCTTTTTCAAATCGACAAACTCATACAAGATATAATATTTACAGAATCTTAAAAATTTAAATGTGGATAAACTGCCATAAGTAAAAAGTAAAGTTAGCGACCATAGTCGAGGGTGACCCGAAGGCTCCCTTTTCGATAGCTACTACACCAAGGTGTAGGGGAGGGCGCTACTCCATTCCCAGGATTGCTCCACTTTACCCTTGAACCGTACCTTATAATGCTGAGTGTTAAGCAAGGTGGTATCAAGTTCCATTTTTAAAGTCTTTGGTATGACTCGACCTGGGATTGAACCCCTGGTCTCCCGGGCCATTGGCGAACACTCTAACCGCTGGGCCAATGCCATAGATTAATGTTAATTGTCTTTATGGTGGCCTAATAACATAACTGTTTGTTAGATGGAGGCTGAAAATAATGTCTAGAAATATTTGAATTTTCTTCTTTAAAAAAAGAAATTGGATAGAGTATAGTTTTATATTTGTGCCTTCTTTTTCATTAATTGAATCAATTAAAAAACACCTGCGAACGAAAACAATGACATGGATGATACGCACAAGGGATTAGAAATGCTGATATCAATATAATAAAGACTAAACGATAAAAGAAATTTGCTGGACTAAAGGTGGCGACAGAGGGGTAATAATAGCAGTACATGACCAGAGCAAACCAATTAGAAACTATCAGGCAAATATTATAAAGAGATCAAACCCGATATGTTACTTGAGTGAACAAAAAACAAAATCAATTGATCCTTTAGTGTTCGGTTTCTTAATCCTAACACTGATAGAATATAAAGAAAGGCAAGATAAAATGGGAACATTATATTTATTGGAAAGTATATAAATACTATGTGATATGGGATTGTGAAAAATGGTACAAACAACCACTTGAACCAATAACAGGATCTAAAGAAGCTGCTATAATCTTGGACTTTGCTATTCGAAATAATTGAAAATAAAGAGAAATAGATGAGATATATTGGTTAAAAAAACATAGATTCTAATTGATATGTCTGTGCCAATAAATAATGACATATCCGTTAAAGATTAAAATAAACTAAGCAAAAACAAAGACATAGAAACATAAATTGGAAAAAAATGTGGAACCTTAAAACTACCACTGCAAAAGTAAGGGTATAATCAATTCATTAACAAGATACCTGGCAGTCCCAGACTATAGGAAATACAAAAGAAAATGATCTATTGATATGATCATCTACTTAGGAGAGTCCTATCATTTTGAATGAAAAATAACACACGAAAGAGGACAAAAAAAAAAAAAGAAGAAACAAATAGACGGTATATAATCACCGGCTTCCAACACCCTAGTTCTTTGGTAAATGTTCGGTGAAGAATTGTTATAACTAATAATAAAGTTGAAATTTGAATAATAATAATAATAATAATAATAATAATAATAATAATAATAATAGGAAGGAGAAGAATGTTTAAGATATCCAACGAAGTCATAAAGTTTATCGAGAAAACTATAAACCTAGGAGATTGGAACTGACAGTAGTAGGAAAAAGCTTAGCTGAATAGAAAATCCAGAGAGGAATCTTCCAGGGAAATGGGCCATAATCATTACTATTTGTAATAGCGATGATCCCACTGAATCACATACTTAGCAAATGCACAACCGGATACAAACTTCATAAATCGCAAGAAAAAAAATCTACCAACTAATGTACATGGACAATATCAACCTGTTTGCCAATAATGAAAAAGAACTGGAAACCCTAATATAGGTCGTGAGGATATACAGTGACGATTTAGGGATGGAAGCCGGGATAGAAAAATGAGCCTTGTTTATAATGAAAAGCAGAAAATGATATAGGACGGAAGGAATTGGACCACAAAATAAAAAAAAAACGCTCAGAGAAAAGGAAACTTACAAATACTTGGGAATATTGGAATCGGACAAAATCAAACAAGTAGAGACGAAATAAAAATAAAAAAGAGTACTTTAGGAGAACGAGGTAACAACTCAATATCAAACTATATAGCCGAAATCTCATCGAAGAAATAAACGCCTAGACTGTCCCCTTCGTAAGTTACCTGGGACCATTCTTAAAGTGAACGAGAGAAGAACGTCAACCAGAGAGAAAAAAACCCCCAAACAAGAAAAAAAAAACAAAACAAAACAAAACAAAAAACAAAAAACAAAAAAAGAACCCAAAAAAACTCATGTCTATGCATAGGGTTATACATCCAAGAGATGATACTGACAAACTATATGTGTCAATGAAAGAAGAAGGAAGAGGATTCGACAGCATCAATGTTGTCGAGTCCTCTTTGTCTTTCGATAAGACAACTCAAAGACTACATAATAAAGAGCAAGGAATTATTGCAACAAGAAATAGCAACAAATATTGCAACAAGAAATAGAAACAAGAAATAGCAACAAACAATACAAGCATCAACAAAATCAGAAAAACTAGAAAACAAAAATGATACGAAGAACAATTGTGCAGACATTTCAAATGACAAAAAAACAAAAAGACTTTGACATGGCTAAGAAAGGGAAACCTTAAGAGAGAAACTGAATTTCTTCGAAGAGCAACATTAACCAATACCATAGGGACCAACTACGTTAAAGCAAAAATAGACAAGGCAAAACAAAATAGTAAATGTAGATTATGCGAGATAGAGACGAAACAATCAATCATAAAATAAGCGAATGCAGTAAAATTAGCTCAAAAAGATTATTAGACTAGACATGATTAGGTGGGGAACATAAATCACCGGTAACTGCGCCAAAAATTTTAATTTGACCATACGAATAAATAGTATACGAATCACCCAAAATCCGTCCTAGAGAATGAGACATAAAAACTTCTCTAGGATTTTGGGATACAAATGGATCCCCTAATCTTAGCTAGACGACCTGTCCCAGAGAGAGTAAAAAAAAAAAAGAGAACCTGCCAAATAGTGGACTACGCTCTCTCGGCAGACTACAGAGTAACAATGAAAGAGAGCAAAAAGAGAGATAAATATAGAGAACTGGAAAAAATATGGGGATGGTAATGCCAATTGTAATTGATTAGCTTAGAACAATTCCCAAAGAATTGGTAAAGGAACTGGAAGACTTGGAAATAAGAGGACAATTGGAAACCATCCATAATAACGAGAAAAGTTTTGGAGACGTATTGTTACTCAAACTGCAGTTGAAGACCATCCACTAAATCTGGTGTTAAAAACTCTCAAAGGAGCATAATAATAATAATGATAATAATTCTCAAGGGACTTTGAGACAAACACGGATCACCCAATCCAGGCCAGAAGACCAGGCCTATTTTAATTTATGAGAAGAAAAGAACTTGTCAGCTAGTTGATTTTTCCGTCCCAGAAGATCAAAGAATGCAAATAAAAGAAGGCGAAAGGTGGAAAACTGAAAAAGTTTGTGGAAAATGAAGGTGACAGTGATACCAATTGTAATTGGTTCTTGCCCACAGTCAGAATACACCGACAGCTTCTCTGTAGAGGCATAAGACCCCACCACCCCAACGAGTGACCTGGATATTGCACTAAACAATTTTATGGTGAGGTTCCAGTAATAATGGAGCTTTGGGGAATGCGGAGTACCCCTTCATTGCCATTGCTCCCAGTTCCACTCTGGTTCGGAGTGGTAGCACTTGATAAGGTCCTATCAAAGGGTACAACTAAAATGTGTCCTTATGCTAAACTGAATTACTTGAAATAGAACTGTTTTGACATTTAGACCGTGTACCTATGCTATACTGAATTGTTTGAAATAGAATTGTTTTTGAAATTGAAACTTACTGACGTTAAACTGAATTGTTTGAATTAGAACTGTTTGACTAAACTGAACAGCTTGAAATAGAAATGTTTTTAACAAACTGTGTACTTATGCTAAACTGAATTGTTTGAAATAGAACTGTTAATAGAACTGTAATTGGTACCCTTAGAATAGAAACAAACAAAAGAATCTGGATATCAGAATAAGAATTGAAAACACCTGGACCACAGCAGTAATAAAATCGGATAAGATACTTAGAAGAGTCCTAGAGACCTGATGAGACTTGATTTCACGCCACCCCTGCAGTGAAAAACTATCAGTTAGATAGGCAACTGATTCTCTATTCAGTTACATGTTATGAAAATGAACATTTACAAACTTCCAGTCTAAAAGATGTTTGGTTGGGCTTAATGGTTGTCCACTGGCAAGACTTTGATAAACGTTTAATAAACTATTTATCAAATTTCAATTCCTGATTGAAATTACTGATCTTATGAGCTTGTATTATATCTAGTAAAAGCGTTCTACTTGTGACTTGCACCTCTCTTGATAAAGTATGTCACTAAATCTTATCATTAGTTTAGCGAAGTGAATTTGGACCATTTCTAACTTTTACAAACCCCGTTGATAGTGAGGTGATCAAGCTTAAGATCCTTCTAAGCAGTTATTGGTCAAAGATCATCGAAGGCCAAGGAAATATTTCATTTATGCTGATAACCAATTTGCATTCAAAAATTAACATTAACCTAATATTCATTGTCATATAATAGTAATAACTAGGAATGTATTGACCCAGTTATAAGAAGATCATTATTTTTACATACGAAATCCTCCACCACAATACAGTGATGACTTGGGGTTAATACTAAACTAGATCTAGAGGGAAAGTTCCCTTTAGTAAATTTGAGGAATGTGGAATCACTACTTCGTTGCCATTGCTTCTAGGTCCACTCTGACACAAGGTGTATCGGTTAAGGTCCCATAAATCGTTGAAATAGATCTATCTGAAAATTATTTGTATTAGATTGGCATACTTAAAATCATATGACAGCAATTTACTTGTATTAGGAATATTTGAAACTATAATTGTTTACAGATTAGTTTATTATTAATGAACCAAACAAAATAATTGATTGAAATATTTGAAAGCATATATGTTTGCAAATTGTAAAAATTAGAAAGGGATAACTGAAACCACATAACTAGTTTAAAACAAATGATAATTATCAAACTGTAATAGATACTGGAAACCATATAAGTGTGTATAAATTATTAGTATTTAGTGCGAATACTTGAAACTTTATAACTGTGCAAATTATTTGTCATGTTGTTTAGAAAATATTATTAGTTGGTGACCCAACAAGGGTTGATATGCCGTAAAACGAATCAACCAACTAACCAGATTATAAGCAATAACTTGATTACTTGATAAGAATTTGGATGAATAAAAGATTATATCAAAAAATGAAGAAAACTTCTGCATCAATCTAATATCTAGTGTGAGAAAATCTAAAGTTTTATGGAAAATGTAATGAATATGAATAAGATTATTTAATCTTACTTTAAATCGAATTGAGAGATCAGAATTGACATCGATTTCTGAATCCAGCACACACAGGAAATCACAACTGTCAAAGAAATCCCATCTGTAATATATCAGTTTCGAGGTTATAACTTTTTCGATGAACAAGATAACCAGAGAGTATTGAGACAGAGTACTATGATAAGAACCGACAATAAGGTTGAGTGAAGCTAATGATCAAATAAAACGAGGAAAAAAAGTTTTGATTAAAAGTTTGGAAAAAAATCTTACTATTGCAAGCTATAAAAACGAATAATGCATAGAAAGGACAAATATAATGTTATGTACGTTTATGTTCTTGTGAACTGCCAAAAACTTTCGGAATCAAAATAATTGGAGCGATATACATAGAAGACAAGACTGCACTGTAGGACATGAGTTTAATTAAAGGTAATCCACTGAGAATTGTGCAAGAAGTTTAGATTTGACCATACGAACAAGTGGTATATGCTAAACACAGAATCTGTAATGGAGAATGAGACGGACAAAGTTCCCAGAGATTTTGAGATACAAACGGATCATCTAATCTCGGACAGATGACCAGACCGAGTGATAGTCAACAACAACAACAACAACAAAAAAGAAAGAAAAAGAGAAACTGCTGAGTTGTGGAATTTGACGTTCTGGCAAATCACAGATAAAATTTTTAAAAAGCGAAAAGCGAGATAAATGGTAGGGAATTGAAAAAAAATATGGAACATACAGGTGACGTTGATACTAATTGTAATTGGTGCGCTTGGAATAATCTCCAAAATATTGGCAAAAGGAATGGAAGACTTGGGAATAAATGGACAGTTTCCTGAATTACTAGGATTGGCCAGAATACTGAGAAGAGTCCTGGAGACTTGTGAAGACTTGCTGTCACTCAAACTCCTGTTAGAAACCGTCAGCTAATGCTGGTGTGAAAAACTCTAAAGCGTAAAATAATAATTATAATTATAATCATAGCAGAACTGTTCGCCGAAAATGAAAAAAAAAAAATGTAAACCCTCTTGCAGACAAAGAAAATGTACAATTAGGATATATAGATGGAATTTAGCATAAAATAAATGTACCATGCTAAGAATGAGATGCAGAAAACGACAAATGACGGAAGGAATTGAACTACCATAAAAAAACCCAAAAAACATCAGAACGCTCGGAGAAAACGAAACCTACTAGTACTTGGGGATATTGAAAGCAGACACCATCAACAATGTGGAAATAAAAGGAAAAAATCAAAAAAGAGTATATCAGAAGAAAAAGAAAACTTTCATCAAAGGAAAAAACACTATGGCCGTTCCCCACTTGTAAAATAATCGGGACCATTTTTAAAGTGGACGAGGGAAGAACTAAATCAAATGGACCAGAGAACAATCAAAATCATGACGATGCATAAGACCTTACATTCCAAAGACGAGATTGATAGACTCTATAAGTCAAGAAAAAAAGGCGGAACAGAACTCGCCAGCATTGAAAATAGCATAGACACATTGATACGACAATTTAAAGACAACACAAAAAAAGTGCTAAGAAAGAGTAACTGTAGCGACCAGAAACAATACAAAGTACACAATGATGAAGAGAACAACAATAATTAGAAAACAGAAATTAGAAGAAAACAATTTTAGAGATGTTTCAAGCGGCAAACTAACGACATCTCACGCGAGAAGACTTGGACATGGCTTAGAAAATGAAACCTTAAGAGAGAAACTGAATCTCTTCTAATAGCAGCACAAAATAATGCCATTTGCATCAACTATGTTAAATTAAAAATAGATAAGACGCAACAAAATAGCAAATGTAGATTATGCCATGATAGAGACGAAACAATCAATCGAATCCAGCAAATTAGTTTTACTTATTTCTATCTAATACTAAATTCCCTATTTAGTTTTAATCATTTGTTTGCACACAGTTTAATGTTTTCAAGTACTGCTATGTATCTCTAGTAATGCAGTTAAATATTAATTTACATACAGTTAAATGATCAAGCAGTTCTATTTAAAGCAATTTAGTTTAGCATATATAGATTTTCTTGTTTATACTCAGGTGAATATAAAAACAGTTCTTGTTAAAAACATTCAGTTTAGCATAAGTACACAGTATAAATGTCAAACAGTATTATTTGATCCATTGATAGGACAATATCACATGCTACCACTCTAGTGCAGAGTGGACGACCTGTGAGTGATGGCAATGAAGGGGTACCCCCACATCCTTTAAACCTCCAGCACTACAGAAACCTCCTCATCAGATTGTTTAGTGCTATAATTAAGACACTCGTTGGGAGAGTCTAACTCCTCTGCAGAGATGCAGTTGGTATATTCTGCAGCCCCAGCCATGTGAGCCAAAAATAATAATGATAAACAAAAATTGATAGTACGAAACAGAATATCAAGTGTAGGTTCTGTGGTGACGAAACCCAAACTAACCCTAACCCTGCCAATTGCCAATATAAGACGAAACTATATATGACATAATAAGCTAATATAGCAAACTAGCACAAAAAGATTATAAGTCTATGCCCCCACTTTGTGGGGAAGGTGATCCACTTGCTATTGTACAAAAAATTGAAATCTGACGATAGTATCAAATGGTATATGCACAAACCAGAATACTTCCTTCAAAATTAGACTCATAAAATTCTTTGTGGTTTTGAGATAAAAACAGACTACCGAATCGCGACAAGAAGACCTTGTGATGATTAACAAAAAAGGAGAACCTACCTGTTGTGGACTTTGACGCCTCGACGGAGCACAGAGTGAAAGTTAGAGAAAGCGAAAAGAAGGACATGTCCCTAGACTTTGGTAGAGAACTAAGAAAGTTATAGAAAATGAAGGTGACGATGACACTAGTTGTAATCAGGGCGCTTGGAGTGTTCCCTACAGTTGGAAATCAGAGGACGAATCAAGAACATCTAGATGTTAAGATCGGCTGAAAAGAGTCTCGGAGACCTAAGTAGATTTGCTGTCGCTAAGACCCCAGTGAAAGACCAACAGCGAGAAAATCGCGAAATAAAACGGATCACCAAATCTCGGCCAGATGACCAGACTAAGTGATAATCAAAGAAAAAAAATCTACCGAATTTGACTGCAGAGTAAAATTGAAAAAGAAGTGAAATGAGAGATAAGTACCTAGACCTTGATTGGGAACTGAAAAACTATGAAAGATAAAACTGGTGGAGATACCAATTGTAATCGTACAGTCACGCAAGGATTGGTACAGGGATTGGAGGATTTGGAAATAAAAGACTTGATTGAGGAGAATTGCAGTCACTCAACTCGCATAGTGTGAAAACAATAATAATAATTAGAACACCACCTGTCCAGGCTAGAAGACCAAGCCTAGTTTTAATTAACAGGAAAAAAAACTCTCATATAGTTGATTTTGCCGAGTCAGCAGACCACTGAGTGAACGTGAAAGAAGATGAAAATCTAGACAAATATCTGGAACTTACTGGTAATACCAAATATAGTCGGGTCTAGGCAACAGTAACCAAGAACATGCGAAAGAGACTCAATGAAATGGAGATTGGAGAACGAATCAAAACTATCCAGACCGCAGCACTACTAAAATCGGCCTGAATTCATTAAAAAAAGTCCTGGAGACTGTAGAAGATTTGTTGAGACTCAGGCTTCAATGAAAAATCATCAGTTAGAGCTATCATTAAAAATGTACACTTCTACTACTACTACTACTAATAATAATAATGAGCAAAACTAAGATGAAAATAATGATAATAATAATAACAAATCTTGTGGTAATCAACAAAAAAAGAGAACCCTGCCGAATAGTGGATTTTACCATTCCGGCTGACCACAGGGTTAAACTAAGGAAAAGCGGAAAGAGAGAAAAGTACCTAGACCTTGCAAGAGGACTAAAAAAAACATGGAGCATGAAGGTGATAGTGATACCAGTCGTAATTGGTGGGTTCAATACAGTCACCAGAGGATTGCTACAGGGACTGGAGGATTTTGAAATTAGAGGACGAGTGGAAACCATCCAAACTATAGCATTGTTGAGATCTACCAGAATACTAAGAAGAGGTCTGGAGACTTGCGGTCACTTCACCTCCAGTGAGAAGCCACCAGCTAACGTTGGTGTGAAAAAAATCTCAGATGAGTAAAATAATATTGAAGAGGTTTGGGTACGTTGGTTAATGGCATATCAACCTTTGTGGCTTATTTAACGCTTGGGCCATCCTTATAGAGGAACGATAGTAATACTATTAAAACCATAGTTGAATAATACAAAAGAGTACACCGAGCTCGAACTTCGTGATGAAATAAAATCTAATATGACATTAGAATTAGTAAAGAAATAATTGTAATAATGATGAATGTATTTACTGAGAGATTTTGTGATTAAGAGCAACTTTATTAGATTGATATGGTTCGTAATAAAATGCCATTGTAAATATCATTTTAAAAGACAAATTAATTAACTTTTGTTAATATAGAGACAAGATTTTAATGTTAACTTCTGGTTTATAATACAAGTTCGGCAGACGAGAAGAAAGGATTTGGTACTGTGGACACAAGTATGGGCGTGTGGTTTGTAAGAAAAACGACGAGGCTAAAAACGAAATCTGATTTTTGAAAACGCTGAGCCAATCCAGAAAGAAGAAAAAAATGCAAAGAAAAAGATTGTGAGTTTCTGTAAGAAATTAAGTCTTGATAAAAATTTAAAATTGAATATATGGGGATGAACTCGGACTCTATACTTCGGAGTGCACTGAAGGTCTTCAGTCAGGCTTATGCTTAGTGGAATGCTACTATCACCTACTAATCTAATCCTTCCGCATAGGATTAGTCTGTAGTATTCTGAAACTTGGAAAATCTTATTCACTAAAAAATAAGTAAAATAATTATATTTATTTTATACACATTTCTTTATACTGTATCAATTTTTTAAGGAAATACTAAAGTTACCCGCCTATTCGGTCGGAGTTGTAGAATTCACTGACTGCATTTCTGCAGAGGGGTAATACTGTATCTCGTCGGCGTCCTGGATATGACATTAAGCCCTCCCATGGAGAGGTTTTAAACTTGGAAATTTGGGAAAGGCGGCTTACCCCTTCATTGCTATTTCTCCTAGGTCAACTCTGACTCGGAGTGGTAGCATCTGATTGGGTCATATATATGAGTAAAATAGAACTGTTTAACTATTTAAACTGAATGCAGATAAATAACTGAGGTTTAATTGAATTGTTAGTAATACATAGCAATCGTTGGAATCTTTTAACTGTGTGCAAACGAATATGTAATGCTGAAGAGAAGTATTAGTTTCGAATAGTAATGCTTGAAACTCTTTAATTATGTGCCTAAATTGAATTATTGGTATTACATAGCAATACTTAAAAACCATTTGACTGTGTGTTAATGAATAAATAGAATCGAATAAAATATTTAGTGCTAAATAGCAATACTTCCACCCTCTTCACTGTCTACAAAGAAAGAATTGATATTGAATAGAATTATTAGAGTTTTTTAAATGGTTTCAATCATTGCTATCTGAATAGACAGAATAGCAAGAAATTTGTTGAAACTCATTTAAAAATGAAATAACCAACAAACTTAGAAGTCATGAATGTGTATCTATTTGGAAGTGCACGAACGGGTGACTGGTGTTGAGTTGTTACTATAACATAACAATACGTGAAACTATTTAACTCTGTGCCAAAAGAATGAGCTCCGGCACGTTTGAGTGTGTTATCGGTAAGGTGTGTTCACAAATCATATATACCTAATATAAATATATAAAAATGTTTCGGCATTAAATAACCTACAATGGTTAATATGCCATAAAAACCAAAACCAACCAACCAACCGACTGTAATTACACACTCCAATATTATATTTATTCCGAATATTCTGTATTATCTAATTTTAAAATTATGGTACGATTTCTATGTGTACAGATATTATAATTCTAGACAAGCGTGCCAATCCATATCCACAAACAATAGATTATTTCTTGTCAAAAACGTATGCTCGTGTATACGTGTATATCTATCTATCTATCTATCTATCTATCTATCTATATATATATATATATATATATATAGACAAGAAAAAAAAGAAATAAATCCAAAAGTATGAAAATGAAAAAACAAAATATTCAGAGTATGTATTATTTATGATAATATACCAGTGTCCCTGGCTGAACCATCCTCAGGGCCATGTTAAAAAAATCCTACTTCTAGAAAATAATTGTACTTTAAAATAATATTTTGTATGAAGTAGGCAATCTGAATTTATTTTTCAGAGGAAGCATTTTAACATCACCTTGACGATTGTATTGAAAAACCCGAGACGTTTGCATATATAATATATATAATACATCATCTAAATATTTTATTTTTCACACACACACACACACACACACACACACACACACACACACACACACACACACACATATATATATATATATATATATATATCAAAATGAATAGGTCCACAAAGAGATTAATGTTTTAAAAATTAATTAACTCCTACACGTATTTTTACCATGTTATTGCTATCGTCAAGGAGAGTTTAATGACTTCTGGCGATGTCGCCTTTGATTTAAATATTGGCGACCTTTTTGATAGAGTTACCGTTTTTTATCAATTCTGTTAAAGATTTTCACTTCTAAGGGGTTGGTTCTCTTTCTTTCTCTTTTTCTTTTTCTTCTTTTTCCTTTTACAAGAGTGTACTTTGTATCTTTGTGTGTTTGTGTTGGTGTACTTCTCTTCTCCCTAATTAATATATCATAATTGATATGGCATAAAGTTTATTTGTTGCGTTCTCTGGGTCATTGTGCGTTTGTGTGCACGCTTGTGTGTGTATGTGTTGGGGAAGTGATTTATGTTTAGTGTGCTGAGTGTGTGTGTGTTTATTTGTGCGTTTCTATCTATCTCTGTATGTGTATAGTTAAGTTCTGTTTAATATTGTTTACTTTAAAATTCAACTGCCTACTATCTACTTCCCTTTGAGTATGCACGTGTTTGTGTGTTTGCTCCTGTCTCTGTGTATGTACATTTGATATGCCATAAAGTTTATAAGTCGTCTTCTCAGGGTCATTGTGTGCATGTGTGTGTGCGTGTGTGTTTTGGGAATGTTTTTCTTTATGGGTGTTTGTGTATGTGTCTTTCTCTGAATGTGTATATATATTTAATGTTGCGATTTAAAATTCAGCTGCCTACTGCCTTCTTTTCTTTAAGTCTGAGTGTGTGTGTGTGTGTGTGTGTGTATGTGTATGTGTGTGTGTTTAGTTTAAGTTCTATTTAGTATAGGTTTGATTTTTATATGAAGTTTTCTCTTTTTTGAAATAATGTGAAGTCGTCAGTATTGCATATTGGCATTGTTTTGAATAACCCATTGCAACGTTTGTATAGGTGTTTTAAAATTTTTAGTTTTCTATTTTTTTTTTTGTAATTTCATATTGCTCTTAGGGAGTGATATTTTGGTATGAAGAGCTTGTGTAGATCCTATGTATACTTCTTTTTACATTTATTACATTCGAATAAGTAGACTTTGATTTTGAATTGCTGCTTAAATTTTTATTTACTAAGAATGTCGTTTTTCGAAGGTATAGTATTTTCCTTTAAGAATTATATTACGTACTTTATATCTTTTATTCTTGCATTTTGTGACCCTATGTTTTGTGTGTTCCTCGAATGTAGAAGAAAAGAGTGTTTTAAAAAGATTTTTGGGTTGACTCTGTCTTTTAGAGGCTTTTGTTGTGTGTAGTATTTCTTTGATTTTGTCATTGTTTTAAGCTCTTTGAGATCTTTTTATTATTTCTGTGAATAGTTCTTGGTTGATTTTATTGTAGGTTGTGAGGTATTCGAAGGATTTTTCGTTGTTATGTTTTTCATATTCTATGCATAATGGCATATATATATATATATATAGTTACAAGATGTAGGCAGATTGGGAGTTATATCAGCTGTCATCAGATTTATCTGTTGGTTCAGGGATATAGTCAAATGACTATGGACGTTTAACACACACACACACACACACACACATATATATATATATATATATATATATATATATATATATATATTAGTACTATGAAGAAAATAGAAAAATTAATCCAAATGTGATGAATTTACTTTGGATAACTTTGTTTTTCTATTTTTTCACAGAGTCAGATTTACTTCAAAAATTTACTTACATATAGAAAAATATATATTTGTGTGAAAAATAACTTAAAACAGCAATAAACCGAAACACAGACAACGGGTTCAATTAATATTTCGTCTTTTATTTGGAGTAATGTGAAGTCGCAATTTTTTTTTATATTGGCATTGTTTTGAACAGACTATTGCTACATTCGTGTAGGTGTTATGAAAGACTTCATCTGAATGTTGGTGATTATATAGCGATAGCAATAGGAGGAAATATATAAAAAGGGAAAGAGAGAAAGAAGAAGAGAGAGAAAAGGAAAAGAAAGAGAAAAAGAAAAATAGAAATTCCACTTATTTCTCCAAATTTTGTTGGATCTTCCCAATCTGTTATTTCTCTCTCTCTCTCTCTATATATATATATATATATATATATATTTATGATTCATGACATAACCATGATGCATGAATCGTACATACTATTTCAAGTATTCTTGCAGTTCAAAAAATTATTAAAAATTATCTAAAACTTCTTTAAAGGAAAAAATAAAACACAACCAACAAAGACTAAAAAAATACGAATTCATTTCTTGATTGGACCGAGAATTTTTCAGCTTCTTTTAACACACACACACACACACACACACACATATATATATATATATACCCACACTCATACATACACATATGTATATATATATATAATTAGCTGGAGAAAAATAGAAATCGCATGAACGAAATCTGTATAAACTCAAGGTATTGTGACAAAAATATCTATAATAATAGCAGTGTAACTAGTCACAATAATAATTATAATGAAGAGTGTATCAACACAGTATCTATTATAAATGTATGTATAATATACATACATTTACATATATACACATATACGTTGTATATGTATATATAGACCCTAGTATATATATATATATATATAGTCTGTTGGAGTTGCTGACTGTCTTTTCCAGATCAGATTTAGCCAGTATGAAAGAAATTCACATAATTAAGATGTCATGTAATGGCAACCCGAATATTAAGATATTGCAGAACGTGATAAGCACGATTGAAAAACAAATAAATGGAAGCGGTTTAGATTCAATCGAGCAATTGAAATAGAAATGTATTGAAAAGAAAATGAAAGGGATAAAAGACTACATCATTGAAGCAACGATTAGAGAAATCAATAATGAATTTAGTTTGATCGAGATATTCATATCATTTTCATTTGTAAAACAAGGGTATTAATTTGTCAGGAACACTTGCTTCTTGAATAACACATGAACGAAACAATCGCGAAAAGTCGAGTACGGCGGTCATTTATGGGTGAATTGTTGTCCCTACTGAAATATCCCATCACCTTTAACCCTTTATAATCCAATGTTCTCGTTCGAGGACAGTTAAGATAAATATAAAAACCTCATTAAATACTTACATTATGGTTAATTTAATGTATATTTTGTATTAATAAAATTTATATCTATATTTATAGTTATTAAAGTTAAATGGATTTTCCAATGTATTTACGATGCATTTCAATGTGTTTCCTTAAAATAATTTCATTATAAATAAAAAAGGTTTGTATTATAATTGGTTAAAACTCTTGAATTACATTTAGTTTAGTTGTGATATTTACGTTTTTTATTTCATCCTTATGAATCGTTTTTCTTGATTTACAATGTAGTTTTTTAATTAGATAATTTTGAAAGCGTTTCTATATTTAAACAAACGGTTTGACTAAAAAATAAACTGTGTACTTACATTTCAACTGCGCACTTATGCTAAACTGAATTATTTGAAATGGAACTTTTTTTGACATTGGAACTGTTCTTACACGAAACTGAATTCTTTAATATAGAGCTGTTTTGACATTTAACTGTGTGTAAACAAAATCTGTACTTATTCTAAACTGAATTAGCTGAATTAGAACTGCTTGACTAAACTGAATAGCTGGAAATAGAAATGTTTTTCTCAATTAAACTGTACTTACATGAAAACTGCGTACTTGTGCTTAACTGAATTGTTTAAAATAGAGCTCTTTTCATAAAAAATGTAATTGGCGTTAAATAACCTACAAAGAACAATGCCATAAAACCTAAACAACCAACAACATATATTTAAACTATGAGGCCGGTAAATTTATTTTTTGGTAAATTCATTGTGTGGTAAATTTTTCACCAGTAAATTCCTCGCATACTAGATTTAACGCAACTAAATCCATCGTATCAGAATAATTGCTATGTTAATATAAATTTACCCTTGCCTCTAACCTAACCATTTTGCTCTTGTTATTAAATTTTAAAAGCAATGATCCAATTCTGAATTTATCCACGATAAATTTTTCATACATTTAATTTACCAACAAAAAAATTACCACACGATGACTTTATTAGGATGATTTTATCGAATATGGATATAAAAACGAGTCTTAGATCAATTCAAATATTCTAAAAAATGTAACCACCTTCATTTTTAAACTATTGCAGAGTCCAACCGAAAAGCAAATTTTCGATTCTACGTCTTAAAAAAATTGAGGATTTCACCGAAGAAAAATGTTTGAAAAACTGTTTTCATGTTTCTAAATAGTCTACTACTTCTGAAATTTTCTAATGATCGAAATAACAAACATCTATAGAAGCTAAATCTAGTTAGTTTAAAGAATATGGAAAACCTTTTATTTTGACAATCGTATCTTTTCTTGAGTTTGTTGGGCTGCAGTCGTTTAAAACGGATGTGATGACATTTTTTATGCTAATATTTAGATATATTTAACTTACGTATCCAGCCCAGCAGGCTGAGGCTGTAGTATACGCCGACTGCATCTTTGCAGAGGGATAGCCACGCCAGCAAGCGTCCTGTATATGACATTAAACAATATGCTGGAAAGGTTCATCTCCTGGAGCTCTGGAGAATCTTGAGTACCTCTTTATTACTACAAGCCCCAGTTTCAATCAGACCAGAAGTGGTAGTATCTATTTTGGCCACATCTATGGGTTATATAGAAATATTTAATCAGTAACTATACCTGGGACCGAGTCTTGAGTATGATGCTAAATTGCATCCTAGAGTAAGGCTCCAGTCCTAGAACTTTGGGGGAATGTGGACTATCCCTTCACTGCAATTATTCTCTGGTTCACACATATGCTTTTCTATTGTAAAACCGTTTAATTTTGATTCTTATATTAGATTATTTGCAATGTATTTTGAAATAAAACTATTTGCATTTATATTACCGACAAATTGTGTCGACAGGACTTAGAATACTCTGACTGCCTCATCTGCTGAAGAGTCAGATCCCAACCAAAAGAGGTGCTTTGAATATGTTGTGGTCTTCAGATAAGACCGATGGAAGAACAACTCAAACAACGGGTGATAGGTGAACGTTATTGTATTAACAGAAAAAGGAAGTCATACAAAAGAAGTGTTGTATAGCCATGACCAACTCTACAAACACATATGCATGCAGAATCATAACGACGACACAATAAAGACGAGCGACACAGTTCTTAGAAAATATACCTCTCACTTTATTTGAAAGGGTTGTGTGTGAGAGGGAGTTGGAGACCTAACAGAACTGCAACATATTGACCCCCACTCTTATGGCCATCAGCGTTTCTTTCCCATTCTCCTGGGCTGCTCAACCGGGGGCCTGGGGTTCCAGCCTCTCTGGGTGCTGGTTTTCTCTACCGCATCTTATCCCCAACTCGTCTGATCTCCAACTCGTCTTATCCCCAACTGATAATCGGGGGCCTGAGGGCTCCCTCTGCTGGGTGCTGGCTTTCTCTACCGCATCTTGTCTCCAACTCGTCTTATCCCCAACTGATTAATCGGGGGCCTGAGAGCTCCCTCTGCTGGGTGCTGGCTTTTTCTACCGCATCTTGTCTCCAACTGATTGAATTTCCTGTGCACTGAGTTATATGATAGTTCAACACCCACCTTCTTCTTGTGGGCGTCACAGTTTCGCACTCTTTCAACCTGTCCACGGTCAAGGTTATAATATCCTGATATTCCTCGACCGGATGCGTCTGTTATTTATATAGGTGCATTTCCTATTTTGACAGCCCGGCCGGGTCGTAGGTCAATATACAACAGAAGTACTAGCCGTTCTCGGCTTGCAGTCTGTCTGTCAAATGTCTCGTAAGAAACGAGAAGTTGTCTTCCCCGAGCAAGCTAAGCTCGGCGAATATGTTTAGGTTGGATGAGTCCATCTTTGGGGTATGGTAGGATATGTCCCCATAACAGAATATAACAAGAAGCTGCCTCCAGTAGTGAAGCTCCAGTTCTAGAGCACTGAGAGAGTTTGGAATAAAATACCCCTTACTTGGCATTACCCCCAGGTCAATTATCACTAGGATTGTTAGTACCAATTCGGGTTCCATCTTTGGAACAAATAGAGCTGCCTGAAAATTAATTGTATTAGATAGGAATACTTGAAACAATTTAACTACGTGAAAACAAATGAATATCATAACAGACACATAAAATAGCGTGTAAAAATGATTGCAATGGAATGTTGAAAATAGAGTTATGATTAATCAAACATTGAGATTTTTGGCATTAAGTAACCCAGAAGGAGTTAAAATGCCGTTAAAATAAATGTGGTATACAAAGCCAAACCCAACCTATCAACCATTATGCTTAAAATAAAACATTTACAAATGAATAGCATTTCGGTATTGAATATCCCATATGGCTTTGATATGCCATTAAAACATATACCAAAGTAAAGCAAAACTTCAAAATTGAGTTACAGTCGCCGGTTTATTTTAAATCAGCCGTAATTGTTTGTATATATATATATAAAGGAACAAGAGATAAGACCTATAGGAATATTTCTTTTATGTTGATCATTTTTTGTTTTCAACTTGTGAAAACAGATAAAGGTGGAGAAACAATGATCTAGGGTATCGATGGAGATCGTAAAAAAGCCAACAACCAAAATAAGTAACGAAGAATTTTGTTATGAACTTCCAATCGATCCCTTCTAAGATCTTCAAGACACCGTTATAAATTCATTAAATGTTGAGGACGAAAAAATCTAATCGACAAAGATACAACAGAGATACTAAAATGCAGGAACATAAAGCCTGCCGTCTTCTATCTACTATATATATATATATATATATATATATATATATATGTATGTCTAAAAATAAGTATACCTTTTATATATTCACATTATTCTGTTTTTGTTTCCCAAGCTTCAAAAGTGTAGAATTTGATTATAAATAATATCTAATAAAATTTATTTTGGTTATATAATTTTTGAGAAGAAATAACAAAATCCTGGTATCAGTAATTATTAAAAAAAATTAATTTTTTATTTAAACAATGTTAGAGTTTGCTAATTTACGATTGATACTATAGATACGTAACGTGTGTGTGTGTGTGTGTGTGTGTGTGTGTTTGTGTGTGTGTGTGTGTGTGTGTGTGTGAATATAAAAATATGACGTAAAAAGGTAATCAGAAGATACATTTATCTCTAGTTGAATGTTCTGGAAATGAAATTATATATATCTATATATATATATATATAGAGAGAGAGATTTCTTGAACTTGGTAAAATAAATTGGGAAATAGAGTCATGGTTTTAATAATGATTAAAATTGATTAAAACAAATATAAAACTTAGCCACCATTTGATCGACACTTCCTCAAAGGTAATCGTCAGTAAAATGAAGGGAATGACGTTTTAAAAGAAAAAGATCTTAAAATTGGAATGAGATAAAAAGAAAAAATCATTATACTTCCGATAAAATGAATAACTCCGGATATTTCTTATTTATATATGAACTCACTTTGTCTCGACAGTCAGACGTGTTTTAATCACAACAATTTCCAAGATTTTGAGGTGGTGCTTATTCCAATCCCTGTGCAGAACGGAGGAGAATGTTTCAGAATATCTGACTCGGCATGAATTTATGCTCAACAAGTGATCTCCAATCGCGGATACATGCATCTGTGAAAGCCTAGATCATGTTATTTGTGCATGTCTATGAATTGAACCCGGAACACGTCGAGGAATCTTTACCTCTAATCAATGAATTGTTTTACCCACATAGGCAGTGTTGTACTAATATTTGAAGCGATAAATAACTAAGTTTTATTAGAGGGTTGGAAAAATATACTTACAGATGGGGGTAAAGCACTTTTAGCAGAAAATATGTTATGTAGTACAGTTGAATTGAAACAGTGTTTTACAGAGAAATAAGTCCTATCAGCAAAGATCTTATTACTAAATCCGGTCTATGGAATTTTGATATAACCAAGACACTTTGAAAGACACTTTACTATGACGGATTTTTAGAATCAGTGAATTTCAATATTACTCAGAATAAAAAAATTCAGGTTGCCATTTGCAAGGAAAATTTGCAAGGATAAGGTTAATCTTCCTGGATTAAGAGGAAAAGGAATTCCAACACAGATATAACTCTGGAAAAAAATTTTGGAAAACACTAGTGACGAAACGTGTGGAAGTTTTCGCAACTAAATCATCTAAGAAAGGCAACATATTTTTATCCTCTACCAAAATCCTAAATTGTAATAAGGGGTAAAGATTGTTCAGATGTTGCAAAAATCAATTCTCCATGTTAAGTGAATCAAAAGAAGCAAAAGTGACACCAAGATAACGAATGTAAAAGTGTGGTCTGCGAAGCTTATTTTCCCGGGAACCATATAAAAATATCAACCATAAAAGGTCCCAAAGGATGACCCAAAGATATTCAATTAGCTAGTCGGTACACGAAATTATTAAAACTGAAATAAACATCCCATCATCCATATATATATATATATATATATATATAATATTTTTTATGTAAATATATATTTGTGATTGTGTTCTCGCGGGTACGTGTATACATAATCTTGAGTTGCAAGCCAGAAGCTAACCAAGAGAAAAATTCTCAAAACTTAAATGGCTTCTTCAGAGACGTTTAATTCTAATTAATTTTATTTGAAATATTTGACTGCATGGTAATAGCTGTTATACTAAGTTGAAATGGAAAATAATGTTAAATTCGTCAAAATTTTGGGAATTGCTTTTAAAATAATACTGAAACGAGATCATCAATTTTTTTAGCATATTTTTATTTTAGTTTTGAGACTCATGAAAAAAATTATAGAATTAGTTGGGTAAGGGATCGAAAGGCTAAAAAATGCTTTCTTCCTGGACATGTGACCAAATCAAGACATTAATTTAGTCAAGCTATTCAAATAAAACTATTTAGTCAAGCTATTCAAATAAAACTATTTAGTCAAGCTATTCAAATAAAACGCTAAAATCATTTGACGCTAGGAAATAAATGTGAGGTACTTAGTCATGATTTGTGAGGATAACTTGTTAAAAAAAAACTCAATGCTAAGTGGTTCGATTTATATTCTGTCATCATTTATTAAATGCAGTTTAGTCTGGCACAAGGAAAAATGTGAGGCACTCAGTAAAAGTTAAGCTCATCTTACTATGGCTTACGTGACTAGATTAGAAACACCTGTTTCTCGAGGATGCGGTGTTATTCAGTATTTCAGTCTTATCTTTGATAGAGAGAAAAACAACTCATACTTGATTAATGATTTCTTCCTAAAAGACATTTCTCGATTGAGTTGCTCAACTGAAGTTGATGGCGATAAAATGAAGAAAACTCTTGAGAAAAATTGCAACATGCACAGGAAAAGATGCAAGTAATTTTCAAATCAAGCATCAATGTCGGTACTAGTTCTTGAGAGAGAGAGAGAGAGAGAGAGAGAGAGAGAGAGAGAGAGAGAGAGAGAGAGAAAGAGATAAAGAGAGAGAAAGAGAGGGGGAAGTGAAAGAGAGAGGCATGTTCGTGTTGCAATGGATTCGGTGACCCGTATTCAAATCCTGGACGAGTTTGTTTACATTTCACATAGCGTTAATATCCTTCGGTGATGTACGAATCCAAACTATCTTTCAAGCTATAAATAATAAGGTAGACTTGGATTATTAGCAGTCATATGGCAACTGGTCTAGGAGAAGGAAAACTCTGTCAAACTGTCAAACTTTATATAAAATTGACATAGTTTCACATCCAGGTAACGCGGAGGAGTTGGTGTATATATATATATATATATATATATGGTTAGTGAAAAGTAACTCCCTATTTCAAAATACCTATTATACAAAATACTTATAAATTATAGTTTAGAAAGAAATTATAAGAATTTTGAAATGGGGATTAACTTTTCAATAAGTATCTATATATTTTCCCACTTTCTTTCCTACTATATATATATATATATATATATATATATGAGTTTTAGAATATAGGTTTGCGTGCCCTTGACATCAATCAATAGAAAATAACTGATAATTGAATCCTAATCATTATTTACTACTCATATTTTGTGTTCACACACGCACACACACACACACACATACACACACACACACCCACACACACACACACACACATATATATATATATATATATATATATATATAAAGGTGATGATATAAGGGAGTGAATTGATATTAGGAAAATGGGGAAAAAAAACCAAAGAAATATGTGAAAGAAAAAGAAAGATTTACATAATAGAAATGTTATCTTTTTTGTCGAAAATTGCGGTAAGAAACAATCAAACAAAAACAGAAACTGTAATTTTTCAGAAGAAAGAAAGAAAGAAAGATGAAAAAATTGAAAAATCCACAAGAAACGGTAGAGAGTAGGTAACTTATGAATCAAAAATAAAGGAAAAAAGAAAAAGAAAAGGAAGAATGAAGGAAAAATAAAGGAGAGAAGAAAGAATGAATAAAAAGCGAAAAGATAGTTTATCAGAGAGCCAATGCTTTCATTCCAGAGATTATGTTGCGGGGTCAGTAAAGGTAATTATCCTATTCCTGAGTATGAGGCAGACTGAACGACTTCGTTCGAATTTGAAGGCGTCAGAGTGGAAATACTTAATATATACGTTTGTGACAATAGACAATTCAATGGCCACTGCTGCTATAATTCCTACGCCAAATTTCCTGTCCTGGCTGTGCTACTGAGTCGCAAAATTTCAAAAAAGAAAATTGCATAATGAAATGAAAATGAACTGGAAGTGGATAGAAGCGAACTATATAGGAAGGGATGAATAAATGAAGGAAGGAAGTTAAAAAAAAAAAAAAGGAACAGGAAGTGAGAAAGGTTGAGTAAGAGATGAAGCAAATTATGAAGAGAATAGAAAAGCTGTAGTTATTCAGCGGAAGAACGAAATGATAGTGAGAAAGAAGAAATGAATGGGGGGCGGGAAAGCAGAGAGGAAGAGAAAAAGAAAATGAAAAAGAATGAAAATATAGACACAAGACCGAGACTGAAGTTTTTATTTTTTCTTATTTTAGTTTGATGAGTTATTGGATTTTATAGCATGTCAACTATAGCTGGCTGATTTAATGCCTATGTCAGTCTTTTTGCAAGCAATTATATGGTTTTGTTTGATTTTGTGGCACATCAACCATTGTAGGTTGATAATACCAAATCCATTTTTATACATATAAACAGTTCTATTTCAAACAATTCAGTTAAGTATAAGTACACAGTTTAATTGTCAAATCATTTCTTTTTCAAGCTATTCAGTTTAGTCAAACAGTTCTTATTAAAATTATTCAGTTTAGTATAAGTATAGATTTTGTTTACATGCAGTTAAATCTCAAAAGAGTTCTTTTTCAAGCAATTCTGATGAGCATAAGTACGCATCTTAGTTCTATTTGACCAATAGATAGGACCCAATCAGGTGCTATCACTCCAGGCCAGAATGAACCAAGGATCGATGGGAATAAAGGAGTGCTCCGCATTCCCCAAAGCTCCAGTGTCACTGGAACCTGACTATCAGATTGTTTAGTGTCATATCTAGGACAATCGTTGTGGGGTCTTACCCCTCTGCAGAGATGCAATCGATGTGTTCTACTGCTCCAACCGACTGAGCAAGCAATTATATTGTTTCAGGTAACTTATCATAATCATTTATACACAAATCCACTTCATTACTTATTTTTAAACAAGTTATGTGCACACAATCATATGTTTTCAAGTATTTCAAATAATTTTATGGTTTCAAGAAATAATAATTTTAATAGTTTTTAAACAGGTATCACCCTTTTAATCCAAATGCGCGTACGCTGTACGGTCACTTACCCCCCATCTCAAAAACCATTCAAGGAAGATGGATAAGAAATGCGCAATACAGCTGAAGAAGCAAGTAAGAACTCATTAGTGACTCTCGCTAGCCATCTGTCTCTATCGTTCATCTTTCCTGGTGATCTTCTGGACAGTATCCAGTGTCCGCACAGCGCTAATATATACCTGTTTTTTGCAGGTCGACAAACCCTAGCGCATGTATGTATGGAGTCCATAAAAGAACATACTTATTTTCCCAGCAGTGCCTAGCATATTTTATTCATTATATTTGGATGGTTTGTGAGATTGGAAGTAAGTGGCCATATAGCTACTGTTTTATGGGGTATTGCTTCCAGGATTCGATATAAATTGTATCTTAAAACTGGCATGTCCACGTGTACAATTCCATAAAAGTACAGCGCTTATGGATTCGTCCTTACTTTTTCCAGCAGTGCCCAGCATGTAAAGTTTGCGTTACTTGGATGGCTTGAGAGATGGGTAATACTTGGCCGTACAGCTTCTGCTTGGTCGGATATTGCTTCCAGGATTTGTACAAAACACCACGTAGCATTCATAGGTCGTTCTCATTTAACTTTTTCTCCATGCGTTTCGTTAGAGGTTAATTGGTGCATCCCATTTTATTTTGTCAGAGAGATCAGATTTCCATATGATTGACAACCTGTTGATTGCAGTCTATGCCTTCGCTATACGTATGTTGAAATCGATTTTTGTCGATGAGATATTGCTTCTAAGGTAAGTGAACTGGTTTACTAATTTTCAACGCACGCTACTTAAAGTAGAAATGTTTACTTGTTTAAAAACAGGAACTCTAATTTCAGTTCGCATAGAGGCCAACGTCTTCAGCAAATTTCTCCGGACGATGCAACTGGCATTCCGTTTGAGCTGGTGTATTTATGAGAAGCGCTAGATCATCTGTGTAGTCTGCGTCTGACATAGTTTCTGAGTGATATCGTCAGCTTCTTATCTTTTTAATGTGAAGTCGTTTTCTTTTATTAAATCTATGGAGATTCGTGGTACGTGATCTAGGCATTTTATAAATATAGACGGTGCCATTATATTTGCTTGTAGGACTCTGGTGACAATGTCGAAGAAGTCGAGGTTAACCATCTGGCGGGCGGACAGTTGCTTTCATGCTTTTTTTAAAGCATCATTTTAGCGGTAACAGTTTCTTTGGGGAGACCCTATACCAGTAGTATTTACTCTATGTTTTTTTCTATATGTAATTGACAAACAATAGTATTGCCTTGAGATTTTTCACGTACTCCTTCGATGATTCGGTGGATAATCAGAATCTGTGAATATATATATATATATATATATATTTGATTGAACATAATAGACATTTTTTGTTTACATATTTTTTGTTAATCTTTTCGAATTGCCGTATTGATCTTATGATATTCGGCAGGAGTTGGTTGATAAATCTTCCATAATTAGTTATTTCCCAAGTACTTTCTCAACCAATTCCCGTCGAATATCATAAGATCAATACGGCAATTCGAAAGGATTAACAAAAAATATATAGACAAAAAATGTCTATTATGTTTATTCAAATATGTATTAATGAAGAAATGCTGCCAAAATATATACACACACAAACACACACACACACACACATATATATATATATATATATTGAAAGAGACCGTGAGTTAAAGAGTTCTCTCCCCTCTCTCTCTCTTATATATATTAGTACAATCGCTACCAAAAAAAAAATGTTAGAAATTCAGAATGACAATTTTAATTTAAACTAGATAACGCTAAACAAAGAGTCAAATATACGGATCACAATAATGTAATATTTATAGAACAACACTTCCGCTCAAAGGGTCACGATTTTTACAGAGATGCAAAATTCTCCGTCATAGAAAGAATTGAAAAATATAGACATAAAATCAAAAAAGGAAATAGATGAAAAGTGAGCAAACATTTGTACCATTTGGATTTAAAAAAAAAACAAACCAGCTGGTTAACCACTGCTAATTTGAAAAGTATTCCTCCCAAAAGTAATGTAAATCCCATTATCCAGGATCCTTCACCACATATATAGCACGATTTGATAATGAAATATGTCATTTTCTGACACCGCTGTTTGGTCGACAGGGTTTATGATGGGCCGATTGCCTCATCTGCAGAAGGGTAAGAGTCAGCACCCACCCACTACCACCAAAAAAGGAGAGCCTGACTCTGAGACTAAACCTCAATCGGTGGCAAGGCTCCAGTTCTGGAACTCCGGATAGGGCGTAGTCACACCTTCAGTCATTATCTCAAAGCCCATTCTAACCCCAAATAGACGTATCTGTTAGTACCCAGTCAATGGATCAAATATATCTCTATAAGAATTATTAATAATAGATGAGGACAATGGAAACTAAATAACTGAGTGTAAATTATTTGTATCAAGAATAGTTCATTGAAGCTAGTACCCCAGATTAAATTATGGAATTAGTACACTTAGACGATATTCATTTTCTTGATATATTTAGCTGTAAATTGACTAATAAAAGACTCAAAACATGAAATATTCGTTAAACTTGATTACATAATTCAAATCAATGAAATAATTTTTCGACACAATGCTGAGAAAAATATTACGAAATAACCCTATGTTAAGGAAAAATTATGCAATTCACTGACAAAAGGATTTGAATGAATACTTATTTTTCCCTAAAGGAGGTTTCAGGCATGGATCTCTCTAATCTAAAGCAATATTCTTTATCAAAGTGGTTTGAACTTTCTAAAATGGCAGTTAATTGATCTTAATGCAGCCTTCTCCATGACCATTTTTAAAAATTACCACCATACATTTTCAACTGGATTTAGATCTGGACTGTTCTCCAGATGTTATTGATTTTTATATATGCTTTTCCTTAATAACCGCTTTAATTTCCATTGCCCTGTGACCAGATGCATTATGGTATAGAAAAATTACTTCATCACCGCCAAAACCAATTTTCGATCGACGGAATAAGAAAACTATCCAGGATTTCAATATAGTCAGGTATACTGTATTCCTATTGTTTCCTAAGACTCTAGGTAGAGAAACAAAGAATTAATAATTTATACATCTTAAAGTGCAGCAGCACAAATTCGTCCAAAATTCCTAGAAATGTTTCATACTACAGATACGCACACAAACACAACCTCGTTGAACTTTGTGTCACTTTCAGACATGATAGAAGGCTCCTATCGCACTTGGGATTTGTACACAACTGGCCAACTAGTAGATGGTCTGCAACAAAAAAAGAAAACCGGTTTTCATTAAACGGAAATGGAATCATGTCGACTTTTCTTGGGCGACAGTTTTATCGTTCCACCGTATATATATATATATATATATATTCTCTCTCTCTCACACACACACACGCACACGCGCACAGACACACAGACACACACACACACACACATATATATATATATATACTGACAGAAAGACTGGATATTTGCTTTCTGTATGAATAAATGCTGTCGAATTAAACTTTCCCGATAAACTATGGGGGCATCGAGTTCAACTGCGAACAATCCTTTGGGACAGGTGAGTTTATATGCCATTTTAAGATTTGCCTATTAGCAAAGTAGTATGTACAGAGAATAAACCCTTTCTGAACAATTTGTCTCCAAAGATTTGCAGCTCATCTATGAGAGGAACACAACAGCTGATGCCATTTTAATTCATCTGTAAATGAATTAAACCTTCTTGAGAATTTTTGAGTTAAAATGTTCTGGAAACCTGTAAGCGCTTGGCTCGTTTCGACGCCACTATGCCTCAACAATAAATATCATTAAAACACTCCTTGAGTTGAAAGGAATTCATATGAAAAATTTCATCAAGATTAGACCATTATTCCAGAAGTTCATAGGTAACAAGGAAGCAAACATATTTGTGTTTACAGTATATATATATATATATATATATATATATATATATGTGTGTGTGTGTGTGTGTGTGTGTGTGTGTGTGTTCCCAACTAAACATAGGCGCATACATATATACACAATATTTCGTTTATTCAACCAGGAAGTGTGTCTCTTTCTCTTTCCTTTTCTTTTCACATTCCCTCTCCATTTCCCTACTTGATAATATCAAGGCATAACTTGAGGAATTTGATTGTTGCAATATTCATATTCACTCATGTCCCCGATAATACCCTCCAGGTATTTTATGAACAAACCACTTGAGACAAATTGTCTCGAAACACAAGAGACGTACAGATAGGAGAAACGTGTTAACGTTGGCTGATACAAGATAGGTCTTCGTGTCTAAGTCAATTTAGACGTAGTATGCGTCTTAATTTCCTTACCCTAAGAAAATTTTGATCGTTTCAGCTTGCAGGGTAGGCGCTTCTGCTTAACAGAGAAAACGTAAAAGTTTCTATGACAAAACAATGGGTACAAAAATTAATGATGTTGTACAAAAATCTTTCTATTTCAGAGTTGTCGATTTTTACGATCAGTATCTAAACTAATCTAAACAGAGTAGTGATGTTTACGATATTGATATTTCATTCCTTCTGAGTATTCTAACCGATCTTAACAATGCTGTCGTCTTTATGGTTTCGATTCTAACTCTGGTTGTCAGTTTCTTTATTCTTTTTTGTCTAGCTTTCGCTTTCTTTGATTTTCTCTCAAATCTATTTGACGACACCTTCATTTTGCTCAGTCGGCTGGGGCTGTAGAATACGCTGACTGCTTCTCTGCAGTGTCTAACGAGTGTCCTGTATGTGAAACTAAACAATCTGATGGTGAGGCTCCAGTAATGCTGGAGCTTTGGGGAATGCAGAGCACTCCTTCATTGCCATTGCTCCTCGGTCCACTCTGGCCCAGAGTAGTAGCACCTGATAGGGTCCTATCAATAGGTTAAATAGAACTTAGTTGTGTGCTTTTGCTAAACTGAAGTGTTTAAAAATGAAATGTTAATGACATTTAAACTGTCTACCTATGCAAAATTAAAATGTTTGAAATAGAACTATATCATGTGCCTTTTATAGTCAATCGACGCCATAGATTTTTCTGTCTCATCTAGTTGTCCTTAGGGATGTGTTAATCAATGTAACTCCAGTCCACCTGTCGCATCCCTTCTCTTCCTCGGGGAATAGCTCGTGGCTTATTAACGAATCATCCATCTCCACCCTAATTTGTGCCGTTAGTATTTTTCAAATCATCGATAGGCACGTTAAGTGTCCGTAATTGCTGCGGGCGATTCCTTTTAGGGGGCCTTTTTGGATCAAGCTGGTACTTCCTTTTGTCTTCCATACTGGTACGTCTGTTTCTTGTAAGTATCTATTCATTTCGATCGCCAGTCTGTCATGGATGGAAGTGAATGTATGCTATCCATGTATGCTATCGTAGTCTGGCGGTTTCAAATTTGATACTTTTTTGAGTGTTTCTCTAAGTGAATCGATGTATATTTTCGCCTTCAGTCTTTCTTTGAGTTTTTTTTTTAAACTCTGTCGCGTAGCTTATCCATTCGGATTTTCAGTTATATTCTCCGCGTTCCTTTATTTGCTCCAAAATTGTTTCATTTCCTTGGTATCCGGTTGTTGGTATGTGTTTTTGCATTCACCCACTACTTGCCGATTGAATTTTTTCGTTGTTTTGGAATGCCCTGTTTTGTCTGTATTGTTTATCCTGTCTTGATATCTTTTTAGTCTTCTTTCTTTCACCAGTATCTTCTGGTTTATTTCCTCGAGTTGTATTGTTTGTTTTACTTGAGGAGTTGCTTTTATCTTTTCATACCAACATGTTTTCAGCGTTCTTCCACTATCTTATCATTTTTCCTTGTGGTCTTAGATTTCTTATCTGCGTTTCCAGTCTAATTTGCCATCCAGGTTTTAGTTTAGGTTTGTCTTCTTTAGGAGAATACCGATTTTATCACAGATTAATTTCATTATTATTATTATTATTATTTACTCCTTTAGAGTTTTTCACATCAGTGTTAGCTGATGGTTTTTTCACTGGAGAATGAGTGACAGCAATTCTCCTCAAGTCTCCAGGATTCGTTTAAGGATTCTGGCCGTTCTCAGCAATGCTGTCATTTGGATAGTCTCTACCCGACCGCCAACTTCCTAGTCCTCCAGGCCTTTTAATAATCCTTTTGTTATTGTGTCTAAAGCACCAATCACAATTGGCACAATTGTTACTTTCATGTTCTACAGCTTTTTCAATTCTCTAGCCAGGTCGAAGTACTTATCCTTCTTTTCACATTCCTTCAGATTTATTCTGTGGTTCACCGGGACAGCAAAGTCGACAATTTTGCAAATTCTCTTTTTTTGTTAATTATTATAAGGTCTGGTCTTCTGGCCGGGATTAGGAGATCCGTTTGTATGTCAAAGTCCCATAGAGTTTATGCGTGTCATTTTCTAGGACAGGTGCTGGGTTGTGCATATACCATTTGTTAGTATGGTCAAATTGAAATTTCTTGCACATTTGCCAGTGGATCATCTTGCCGACCCAGTCGTGTCTCGCCTTATGCTCCTTCTGTGCTAATTTGCTGTATTCGCTTATTATGTGATTGATCGTTTTGTCTCTGTTACCGCATAGCCTGCATTTACTGTTTTGTTGCGACTTATCTATTCTCGCTTTGATATGATTGGTTCTTATGGCGTTGTCCTGTGCTGCTATAAGGAGAGATTCTGTTACTTTCTTAAGGTTTCCTTTTCTTAGCCATGTCAAGGTTTTCTGGTGTGATATGTTGTTTATTAGTCGTTTTAAGCGGCCATAGAGTTGTTTTTTCTTCCATTTTTGTTTCCGGATCTTGTCTTTCATTCCCACTTGTTTGATGGTGTCAGCCTCCAAGATACCCAAGTATTTGTAGGTTTCCTCTTCTCCGAGCATTCTAATTTTGTCCCTAACCCTAACCCTGCCGTCTGTCATATGTCGTTTGTCACTTTTCATGACGAGCATGGCATATTTTTCTATGCCAAATTCCATTCCTATGTTCTGACTGTATATTTAACGGCGTGTATGAGAGTTTCCAGTTCTTTTTCATTTTTTGCAAATCGTTTAATGGCATCCCTGTACATTAGGTGATTGATCTTGTCTTGCGATCTGTTGAGTTTGTATCAGGCTGTGCATTTTCTGAGTATCTGGTTCAGTGGCATCATCGCTATTATGAATTTAAGAGTGATAGTGCATCTCCTTGGAAAATTCCTCTTTGGATCTTTGTTTCAGTTAAGCTTCTTCCTTTTGCTGTCAGTTCCACCCTTCCGGTTTGCATGGTCTTTTCGATGAAGTTTATGACTTCATGTGATATTTTGTACATTTTGAGACAGTGTATTATCCAACTTTGTGGAACCATATCATATGCCTTTTTGTAGTCAATCCAGGCCATAGCTAGATTTTTCTGTCTTGTCTTGCTCTCATTTAAAATGTGTTGATCTATGTAGAGTAATTCTGCTGTGCCTCTGGCTCCTTTGCGGCATCCTTTCTGTTTGTCAGGGAACAATCTGCGGCTTGTTAGCGAGTAGTAAATCTTTTCCCTTATTTGTGCTGTTAGCATTTTCCACATCATTGGTATGCAGGTTATTGGTCTGTAATTGTTTGAAGCAATTCCTTTGCTTGGGTCCTTTTGGATTAATGTATTCTTTCCTTTGGTCATCCTTACAGGTACTTGTGCGCCTTGTAGGCATCTGTTTATTTCTAGTGCCAGTCTGCCGTGAATGGAGGTGAATTTCTTGAACCAGAAGCTATGTATCCCATGATGGCCTGGCGTTTTCCAGTTTGATATTCTTTTCGGTGTTGTTTTGAGTAAGTCGATGTGCATTTCCGTTTTGGGGCCTTTCAAGTTATTAATGATATTCTTAAGCAAGTTGTAAGATTTATTATTGGCTATTACTGATAACATGGCACATCTTCATAATGGAAAGCCAACTTCAGTACTGAAATGTAATACATCATTACATCATATTCTTATATTCATATAGTATTACATCAGTTTAAAAAATGAATTTCAGGTCTTCTTCTTAGTTTATGAAACAAGTGTTTTCCATAAATTCAAATTAAGCAGTGGTCAATAGCGTTCAATAGTATTTGAGACATTTATTCTTGTTCTTGTGGGAGATCCGGGACTCCCACTATATGTTAACTGAAGTGTCCTTTGTATCTAATTTTCATCATTAAAATATCTTAGAGGAATCTTTCTCCTTCCTTACCACTAATCATGCTCACATTAGTGAGACACATTCGAGTTGGGAATGCAGCATCCTTACAGCCTTTCTTGAACTGTTAACTTGTTTATTAAATTAGCATCATTTTCAGCTGTAATGGACCAAAGAAAGGCATGAACAATGCAAATAAATTCCATATCACCAGCATAAGTGGGTTTTGTTATTTGATCATATTGTCAGGCATCACTTCTCTGATCTCGGGTCCAATGAAGATGTTTGTTTTCAGTTTTGCATTACTTTTATATCAACAAAATGTTTTGGTTTTAACGAAGTTCTTAATGAAACTGAATTTGGTGTAAAGGGGTAGAAAGACGACCGTTTACGGGTATACCAATGGTATATGACATGCTAGAATAATTCTAAGCACGATTTCGGTACCAGTTCGTTCGATTTAGTTTCAAATAAATATTTTTACCTCGGTAGCAAACGTTTTCTTGACCAATGTTATAAATATACATAGGGAAGTCTGATCTATCCGATGAAATAAAATAGGATTTCTTGAAAGCTATATCTGTGTCAATACAACCATATGGATGCACCAGGCAGAAGCGAACTAAATGCATCGAAAAAAGCTAGATGGGAACAACACAATATTGCTATGAGCTATTTTGAAGAAACAAGAGCTTTACGGGCACCTCCCATAAAAAAGAAACATCCAAATAAGTCAAACAAGACATGCGAGACATTGCTGGAGAAGCAAGGACAAACTCATGTGACGTTCTTCTATAGATTCCGACACACAGTATTGGCCAAACAAGAAGAACTTATTTACATAAGTTTTGGGCGGACAAAGGATATAGTTTGGAAGACCTGCCGGGTTTTATAGATGATAGAGCGTGACTTGATGATTATGATGATGATATATACTTTTATCTTGAACAATCCATTGGAAGAATTAATTGTAGATGTTCTAGGAAGATTAACCGAACAAAATATTTTCTCACTCTCTCCAAAACTGTTTTTTTAAATCAATGCTAGAAAACCCAGTCTACCTTACTATTCTATCCATAGCTTGGAGGAGCGGAAGAACAAATGGAATTAATAATATCCTTCCAAGGCAATTCACACACACACACACACACACACACACACACACACACACACACACACACACACACACACACACACACACACACAAACAATATTATCTTATCCTAAAATACGCATTAGAAAACTAAATTTTGAATGAACCAAAAAGAATAACCGGATGAAAGTTCAGATAAAGCATTCCCTGACAAAAACCAATAGTTTTACTAAGGCTAGAGTGCTCAGTCTGTCCTATTTTATCAATAGTCGAGTTGAAGAGATAGAATCATATCTTTTCCACAAGGATTATATACAATTTTATCTTGAAATATGTATTGAATGATTGAATTGTAGAGAGAGCCAGAATGAATGACAGAATGGAAGTTTAGATAAAGCATTCGCCGACAAAATCGACGAATAGATATTTTCAGAAAAGTTGGTTGCCGAACGGTGTTTAACACTGGCACCACTTCTCTTTCTGTTGAATGGATATCGATTGCTGGGCGCACCATTTGATGTAATTTCCATTGAGCACTTTGAAAAGGAGTATAAGTTCTTTCTTTCACTCTCAAAGATGAAAAATAAGTTTCAAGCAAATGAAGATAAAAAAAGCATG
>OY757909.1:52767782-52850282 GCA_963585895.1 Sepioteuthis lessoniana
GACATCTATGTATTTTGTTTGAGTTTCAATTAGAAATTGTTATATACATCATCATTATCATCATCTAAATAATAATAATAATAATAATAATTGATATTTCAAACTTGCGGGATTGATCACTAGAAGATCTGGACATGGCTAAAAAAGGAAACATCAAGAGAGATACTGATTCATTTCGAATGCAACAAAGTCAAAAAGAGTAATTATATTGAATCGAAAATAAATAGTTCGCAAGAGAATAGCAAGTGGGGGCTATGTGGAGAAAGAGATGAAGCGGATAATTACATAATAAGCGAATGCAATAATCATCATCATCATCATCATGTCGTGCCGCTAGCTGGGATATCCCTGACCCTCTCTCGCCACTTTTCCATATCGTTCATCGCCTCTGGAAGGTCTTAAGGGCTACATCCTGTATCCTCACATAACTGCTGAATGTATGATCGTGTTGGTCGTCCTGCTTTTGCCCGGCCATATGTGGGTGTCCATACGAGTACATCTCTTATGAGCTCGTCCCTGCTTCTCCAGCAGTGTCCTGCATGTCTGGTTCGTCTAACTTGGATAGTTTTCGTGATAGGAGGCAGGTAGCCGTATAGTTGGTGTCTTGTGGGGTGTTGCTCGCAGCATTTAGCACAAAAGAAATACAAGATTTGGCACGGCTTGGTTGGAAAGGTGATCCACTGAGAATTGTGTAAGAAATTTGAATTCGATCATACCATCGAAGGATGCATGCATAAACCAGAATTCCTCCAAGAGAATGAGACATATATAATTCCCAGAGGATAGAAACGAATCGCTTAATTCTGAACAGAAGTATAAATGAAAATAGAGAAATTGCCATTTAGAAGTTTTTGCCCTCCCAGTGGACAACAGAATAAAAATAAAAGAAAACGAAAGGATAGACAAATACTTGGACATTGCTAGACAATTAAAAGACTTATGGAACGTGAATTTATTATGTGTATTATAAAGTTTATACCAAACTCTATTTGGTGTTCATGGAACGGCCACCACAGGACTCGGAAAAAACTTAAGGGACAGGAATTCAAGGGAACAATGAAGACCATCCAGACCACAGTATTGTTAAGATTAGCTTGAATTATCTGGAGAGTCCTGGAGACCTGACGATATTTTCTGTCACTCAGATTTCAGAGAAAAACTTCCAGCTAACATTGTTATGAAGAACTTGCCAGGACTGAAATAATGATAATAATAGTACTAATACTAGAATGCCCTAACTAGAAAACAAAAATGGGAAGAAAAACATCTCTATGGGCGTTTTAAATGACTGCTAAGCAACATCTCATACGAGAAAACCTGGACGTGGCTAATAAAAGGAAATATTTGAAGAGAAACTGAATCTCTTCTCATAGCAGCACAAAACAAAGCCATAAGAACCAATCATATTAAAGCAGGAATTGATAAGACACAACAAAATAGCAAATGTAGGTTATGTGGTTATAGAGACGAAACTATCAATCACATGAGAAGCGAATGTAGCAAATTAGCACAGAAGGAGTATAAGACGAGACACGACTGGGTGGGCATTGAGTGTTGTGCAAGAAATTTAAATTTGGCCATACAAACAAATGGTATATGCACAACCCATCATCTGTCCTTTGGGACTGTGACATACAAACGGATCACCTAATATCGGTTAGAAGACCAGACTTTATAATAATCCACAAAGAAATAGAGAACTTGCAAAACGGTGGACTTTGCTGTACCGGCTGACCACTGAATAAAACTGAAAGAAAGTGAAAAGAGGGATAGGTACCTCGACCTTGCTCGGGAATTGAAAAAACTGTGGAACATGCAGGTGACAATTATACCAATCGTGATTGGTGCTTTTGATCCAGTCACCGAAGGATTATTAAAAGGACTGGAGTTATTCGAAATAAGAGGACGAGTGAAGACCATCCAAACTACTACATTATTGAGAACGGCCAGAATTGAGGAAACTTGCTCTCATTCAAATTTCAGTGAAAGACCAACAGCTAACACTCTCAAGGAGTTAATAATAACAATTTCAATCCTTACGAGTTTTTCTCACTAATTTTAATTGGTGGCTGTTGTCTGGAGTGTGAGTGACATGTTTCTAAAAGTCATCAGGACTCTTCTAAGTATTGCAACCTCTCTAAAGAATGCTGAGGTCTATATATTCTTTATTCTTCCTCTGATTTCTTGTTTCCCTAATCTCTTTTCCAAGCTCTTGGAGACTCTTCCAAGCTCACCAATTATTATTATTATTATCATTTAGACATTTAATCTTCATTAAAAGCAGCAAAAAGCATGCGATCCTGACTAATCATTTAAAAGGAAAAAATGTAGTGTAACTCTATGTGGTAACATCTATGTGGTAACAGAGATGAAACAGTTAATCATATAATAAGCAAAAGCAGTAAACTGGGATAAAAAAGGAATGCAAGATTTGTGCAAACAAATGACACGCTAAAATGAATTGCTTGAAAGAGAACAGTTAAATCATTTACCTGCGTGTAAGCAAATGACAGATATTTCCTTGAATTAGTAATGATACATAACAATACTTGCAACCATTTAACTTTGTTGTCATGCTAAACTGAATTTTGAAATAGGACTGTGATCATTGAACTGTGTGTAAATAAATGACTGATGTTTAATTGAATCGATAGTGATAGCAATATTTAGAATCATTTAAATCTAACTAATTCTAAATTGAAATTTTTCTAGATAGAGCTGTTTGATCATTGAATTGTGTGTAAGCAAATGACTGATGTTCGTGATACATAGCAATACTTGGAAGCATTTAACTTTGTTGACCTATGTCTATAAATTATGTATATCTAATATATATCAATAAACCAGATTTGGCATTAAATAACTTACAACCGTTGATATATCATAAAACATAACCAAACTAAACTACACAGAGAGGTAGTAACTGTTAGGGTACAATTGTTTAAGATAATTAAGTGTTTACACGTAAAAAATTATCGGAAAGATACATTTTAAAACTGTATATAATTAAAGATTATAATGAAACTTACTATGGTGTTAAGTCAATCGAATTTTTTCGAAAACGTTAACACATTTTGTGCGTCTGCCTGGATCTATGGACACACAACCCCAACATGTTGTGGATAGTGAAGTCATTCATTCACAGCCATTACTCTCTTATCAAGGAGGATAAAGAATGATAATACATATTATAGTCCAATCTATTGGTAAAATAGATCTGTTATAATGAAGTGTTCACATGTTTAAAATTATCGTAAATATGCATTTTTATACAATATATATTTAGATGAACATACAAGCCAAATATGGTGTCTTCAGCATCACAATTTTGAAGCTCTACAAATACTTTCACCAGCAGAATTCATATTGCTTCTATAACTTGTTCTGCGAAGGTTTGTTTGTTTGAGTTTTAAGGCATATCAACCTTTGTAGGTTATCTAATCCCAAATCCTTTTCTATACAAATAAAAAGTTCTATTTCAAACAATTCAGTTTAGTATAAGTACATAGTTTAATTGTCAAAAACATTTCTATTTCAAGTTTTTCAGTTTAGTGAAACAGTTCTAATTCAAACAGTTCAGTTTAGGATAAATATAGTTTTTGTTTATACACTGTTAAACGTCAAAACAGTTCTTTTTTCAAGCGTAAGTCGAGTTTCATTATCAACAGTTCTATTTCAAACAATTCACTGGAATTTCACTCAGATTTTTAAGTGTCATATACAGGATACACGTTGAGTGGGGGTTACCCCTCTGCAGAGGTTCAATCGGTGTATTCTATAGCCCTAGCCGACTGGACTTGTTCCTTGAAGAGTAGTGATGTTTTTTATATTTGTTTACATTTGGTGATATGAGAAACAGTTGATGTGATGTTAAAAGTATATTACTTTAGTTTACTTAAGACGAAGGTCTTTGCTCATTTTCGTTTTTTTAATTTTTATTATCGTTGCTATTGTTAGCCTTTTTTACGACAATAATCTCCACATCAGTCGCACTAAGAGGATTTTTTCACTATACAAGCCTGATTCGACAAAGCCGCTGTAACCGTTACAACACAAATGGTGAGTCACAAAAATCTCTATAACAATATGACTTAGCCAACAGATCGGATTATTAACAACAACAAGATGCCAGTACCGGACGAAAATACATCAGAGGAAATTTACAAGAAGTGACAGAACAAGTACGCGAAGATAAAATCTTTTTACTTTTTTTACATGACTAAATGCAACATATAAGGTAAATGTCCTGTGATCTTTTATATTTCACATTAAAATACGCCTTTAAACTTTGTTAAAGAGGCTTAGAATACGTACTCTGTATCCTGTACTTGAGGGTAAGACTTTCCCAGCCAGAGTGGGTATCCTCGGAATGACATTAAACGGCAACTGATGGTGAGGTTCCAGTTTTGAAGTGTGGAGTACCTGTAAGGTTTCCTTCGATTGTATACAAAAACATAATTTAAGAACCAACTATACAAAACTATACATGGACGTATGATGAACCCAAATCTTATATTGGCAATAAAAAAAACCTTGACGAATTTACATACCATTAAAACCAATCACTCGATCATTTTAATGTGCTCTAAAGGAGACTGTGAAGGAATATTCTGAAAGTGTATAAAACTTACCTATGAAGGCAGAAGATAAATAAGGAGCTTAAATTTCAGTGCTATAGAAACCTCCACCCACAACAGGTGTGAAGCTAAACTTAATAGAACAATAGAATCTTCATCGACTCAAAAAGTACAACTCAGTTTTTTTTAAGCTGGCTCGTAGGGAGGCTGAAAAATCTTTGAAAAGAAGTGGATAGCATATAGGATCATGCTGAGTTTTTGTAACCAGTAGATTCTGTTTGTTAAGATTGGTTGTGATACTGCTTAATTTTTAATTTAGAGATTATTCCTCTAGATCAGTTGCCAATTCTGCCCAACTATTCATCAATAACTGAGATGAGAACACAGGAATTTATACATATCAATATATAGACGATAGCATTTTTGAAAAAGAAAAGAAATATCAAGTGAAATATAACGGAAGTGCCGCATTCTACATAAAAATAAGATAAACGAAGCCTACTTAAGACAGATAGACGGAATTTTTCCAGTTGTTTCATTTAAAAAATTGAAAACTTGGAGTCCCTGTAACGTAATGGCTAAGATGTTTAATTGTAACCTCGAGGTAAGAGAGTTCGAACTCCAATCACGCTATTATGTTCACTTTCGGACTAATAACCTTAAAAAAGTTATGAACCCCTGCTATGAGTTAAATTGTCTCACTACTATCCTTCTATAAGAATGGCTTTGGCACTGAATAATCCACGAAGATTGATATGCCATTAAACAAATGAGCCTAAACATTAAAGATTAAAATGTAGATAAGTGCACATAGCTGTTCTACTTTTTAAGTAAAATAAAATGATGTCTACTAAAATAGACGAGTCAGATCGATTGAAAAAAAAATGAAGTTTGTCTCCATAATTTCTGAGTAAGTTTTGTAGAAACACAAGTTTGTACCAATACAGTAGCCAAGTTACCAGAAATAACTGACTGCAACTTTTTTTTTCTTCCTCAATTGAAAATTTATTTCAAGTAAAAGATTGGATGACAACCCCTTCCCCCCCAAAGCCCCCCCCCGAAACATCAAAAGAAATAAATGTTGCAGTTTAACTCCATATCAAAAGTTTTGAAGATGATTCAAATATTGAATAACAGTCGGAAATAAGTTTGGAAGAGTAAGGGTACGGTTTTGAAGGAAAGTAACGCTTCATGTCTGGTTCGTCTTTGTCTTTTTATATACAGCTTCAGCCAAGATAGCTTTTAAACACACTTCATATAGCTATTGTGTACTTATATATGCAGTTCTTGTGCATGTATATATATATATATATATATATATATATATATATAATCCTTCGCAACGAGCAGGAGATGACAAAAGGTCAAATTTTAAGTGGAGTGAAGCTCGTTTGAATTCAGATTTTTTCCATGACTGATTGCTACAAAAAGGTTAAGAAGGCCAGTTGTCTCTACTGTTTTCTCCTTGCAGGAATGGAGGGACACAACCAATGGATTCATTGTTTTTCGTTTTTCCTAAAAGCAATAACGCGAAATGGGACGCAAACATCGTCTTCCAGGATTTGAACGCGGACCACCGTCTCGATTTACTACGATGATAACCGTTACACAGAGTGTACCTCCGTTTTATAAATGCATATATTATTTTTCAAAAAGTAAGTTAAGAAATGATCAATGACTTTAGGGCGCAACTGGTTCAAAATCATCATATAGCAAACCCATAGTACTCTTCGTATTACTGTGAATTTATCCAAAACATCAACTGTAACTATTACTGCCACCTTCTTTTGAGAGAAAGTGGTGTTGGTCACAGTCGATGCTTTTAAAATAGTAAAAACAATTATTATCCATACAAGCATCAGGAGATCGATTCATAACGTCAAACTGACTGTGATGCTAAATGATTATGACGATTGGGATCGTAATCCGTTTTAAGCTAATTTTAAAAGCTTTAAATAGTAATTTTAATCATTATTCTTCATTTGACATTTATTATTTTTACGTTACGAATATTATATATATACATTATACTGTAGGCCTAGCATATGTATTAGGTGAATAAAAAATATTTTGATCAAATCATATTAAATTGGTCCTTGATTATTTAAGCTTGTGGTAAGAGAGTTTTGTTGAATGTTGTTATGAGGATGGGATGCGATCCATCTTCACTTTCGCTCTTAATTTTAGGGTATTTTGCCGCGGAGTGTAGATAGATTTGGTTGTCTGGTTTTCGATCAACATATCGAAATACACCCTGTTAAGAACTGCTGGTTAAGTTTATCGCTTCTTCTTTTAATTCGTTGTCATCTGTGAAGATTCTTCTCAGTTTAATCGCTTGGGGTGAAATCTGTAATAGAATTAGTTGTGTGCATTGGTAGCTTTGTGTATAATGTTGCTTTTAGTTGTCTGTTCTTGTCAGTGTATACTAGAGTGTCTAATATGAGACTGAATGTGCAGACTTTTCTATAGAGTCGTGCACCATATTTAAGTTAAGAAATTGTCAAGTTTTTCTTCTCTGCCTGTGTATATGTTGGATATATTATCAATGTATCTTACATAAAAGAAGAAGTCTTTCTTAATTTCATTGTAGATGTACGTATTTACCAAATTGTCTATGCAGACTGCATGAAAAATCTGCAACCGTGCCCATGGCAAATCGTTTTGTTTTTAAGGAAATGTTTGTTAAAATTGATAGCGTTAGTTCAAGTTGAATTAATGTTGTTATTACATCTGTTGGAGGTTTTTTTTTGTAAGTCTCTTGTTTAGGTATTTCCCTAAAACTGGATATATATATATATATATATATATATATATTGACCGGTTAGAGTGTTCGCCAATGGCCCGGGAGACCTGGGTTCAATCCCAGGTCGAGTCATACCAAAGACTTTAAAAATGGTACTTGATACCACCTTGCTTAACACTCAGCATTATAAAGTACGGTTCAAGGGTAAAGTGGAGCAATCCTGGGAATGGAGTAGCGCCCTCCCCTACACCTTGGTGTAGTAGCTATCGAAAAGGGAGCCTTCGGGTCACCCTCGACTATGGTCGCTAACTTTACTTACTATATATATATATATATATTGTCACACACGAGGCGTTTTCGAAACCCGGTTATAGTTCTTCCACGGAAATAAAATAAAACGAAAACGTATCTTGAATATTTTCAAACTTCTAGTGATAGGCTGTGCATATAAAAAAAAAAGAAAATATGAGGCATGAAATCCCTCGAAGAGATTATAACACAGATAACGGGATAATAATTTTAATCGCTCCTCAAAGGGACTAAACTAGAGATTTTATCAATAACAATACAAAATTACAAAACAAAAATCAGAAGGTAAAAGGTTCGCGATTGATTGTGCAAACATTAATGTCACGATGTATGCATAAAGAATGTTCATTGTGAAATATACATATGTAAAAAGTGTAAGGGAGGTGAGGTCAAACAACACTATTGCGTAGTTCGTATCTTTTGTGTTGTCTCTTCTACCAGCCGATATGAACTCGTAAAGTCTTTATATATTTTTTCTCAGTTCTTGAAAGTGGTCCGTTCTTCCCCCTGTGGTTGAAACTAAAGTTGTAATTTATAACAATACAAAATTACAAATCAATATCAGAAGGCGAAAGTGACAATGTCACGAATGCTATGTAACATTTGTTTATGTCATGATGTATACATAAAAATGTTCAGCTTCAGTTCCTTGTGAAATGTACATGCGTGAAAATATAAGGGTAGGGAGGTAAAAAATGTTATTACTTAGCTCGTATCTTTTGTGTCGTCTATTCGATATGAACTCATTAAGTATATATTATCTCAGTTCTTTAGAGAGTTAAGTTTTTGTCTTCGTGGTTGAAGTTATTTCTTCATCTCTTTCTTTGAGCAGTTAAGAAGTATAATAAGGGTTTATTGCGTATAAAAGTTGCCAGGTCAGATACCATGTGTTTCAAGATACATAGATACGGTTTTAATAACATCTCTTGTCCTTACCTTATTAATGTGATGAAAGATTAAACACTTATATCGCCCCGTTTTTATGCCTTACAATACGCCAACTTTATACTCTGCAGATGAGGAAGACCCCCCCCCCACTAAAAAGTGATCTTAGTATTACAGTAAACTGCATCCAGTGGAGATGTTCAGGAGCTCTGGAGTGTTTGAAATACCCCTTCATTACCTTGATACCCAATTCCACTCAGCTCCGGATTTGTAATACCTGTGATTAAATCTGGACTTGTCTCAAAAACAGGAAGATGAGAAATGGTATTTTCCACTCAATCAAAGAAAAATACATTCAGAAATTCTAGCTCAGTATTAATCAGTGCGAGAGTTTGCTTAGCACTAAAATTCATTTTTTCTCAGTAACAAACTCATTGACCCTTTTCGCTGTATCTCAACAGTTATCTTTGTTTAACTTTTGTTGTCGGTCACAGAGATGGGCACCAGCATCCCTGGTGGCAGGAGGCGGCCAGTATTTTTCATTGGCCTTTTTAGCTCGGTTATTCATGAAAGGTTAGAAAGTCTAGAATGCCCTGGCGAGAAGATATTGATTCCAAAGTTTAAGCCAATCTATTTATCATAGTGTTCATAGCTCTCTCTCTTTCTAACTCTCTTTGTCTCTCTCTCTCTCTCTCTCTATATATATATATATATATATATGTGTGTGTGTGTGTGTGTGTATTTGTGTGTGATGATGTACCATCTACGAGATTAGCAGATTGTCGTTGGAGATTTTTATTTTCACTAGAATCCCTATGTCCTCATAAACTAATCTTTCGTTTAAAAGGTAGTTTTACTTCTGATTTACTCTGTAGTTTGAAAGACATCTTATACGAGGAGTTTTACAAGGTTAATGACGTGTTAAATGTTAATTGGAGATGTTTGTTTGAGATATGAACTTATCAGATAACCTACATATATATACATCGTTTATTGTCGGAGGAATGTGTTTCTAAGGAAAAAAGCAGTCAGCTACTGAACCTGAGTGCGCATGCGCGCTAAAATCGACTTTGTAATGTGATGATCGATTGAAAGTACGATTGCATTTGAACTGAAATCCGAGTTTCCTTATGTTCGTTTATTCTTTTTATTGACAAGTATTAATATTTTGAAAAATGTATCTTTACAGCTTTTCTTCTTTATTTTAAAATCCTTTTAAAAGAACTTGTTTGTTCATTTTCCACAAGTTAATTACGTGTTTAAGGGGAACTAAGATGTCGAACAAACATTGTTTTGAAACAATGAAAAAAGGCAGCAACATGTGAGAAAATGAAAAGTCTTTTTTTTTTTTTTAAAGGAAATAGTTTCCTTTTACATTTAGTCAGAGATACAAACGGACAACTGAAGACATGTTCGAAGTGATTTGGTTTCATTGTTTAAAGGCATATTAACTTTTTGGGGCTGTTTAACGTGAAAGCCATCCATGAAGAAGAACATTAGCAATTAGCATAAAGGGGTTCATACTTTTCTTAAAGGCAACAGTTCGAAGGATAACGTAATAAAGCGACTTGAGTTCAAACTCGCTTACATAGATATCTCAGTCCGGTACATTAGCCACAACGTCATGCTGACTCCATATATATACCGTGAATCTTATGATGGAACCTTTTCTTTTCAAACCAATCAAACAGCAGCCATTTTGCATCCCACCCAACTCAAACATGACTCTGTACTCAACGCCATCGAACAATTTGTAGTCAGAGGAGCAATACATCTGCTCAGTGATGGTGTGACAACGTCTGGTTTGGTTGCTGCTCCAAAAAGATCAATATCGTTTTCTCTAAAGAAGTCGCTGATTGATGGACGCCTCACTATGACTGCACTGACTACAAACGTCTTTGTTCGATTTGGTTTGGTTTCTTTGTTTAATGGCATATAAACCTTTGTTGGTTATTTAATACCAAAGCCATCCTCCTAGAAGAACAGTAGTAGTACTATTAAATCCATAGCTGGGAGGATAAGGGGGTTCAGACCTTTGCCAAGGGTATTTGTCCGAAAGTGAACGTAATAGCACAACTGGAGTACGAACTCGCTTACTACGATTCCGCAGTCCATCGCTTTAACCATTACACTACGAGAACACCCCCGTTTTTGTTCGAGGATAAACCAAAACCTTTATACTCAATTTAAGTACGAATAATTCGTAAGTCATTTTCCAAAGACATAATCTGATGCGTAGCTTTTTGTATTGTAAGGTGTCTTGTTTTCTACCTTTCTCTTCTTTCTTTTATTTATTCTTCACACTCACTCTTATTTTCTCTTTTTCTTGACCACCAACATTTCATCTGATAGGAACTTGAAAGATTTGAAAGAACTAAAAAAATTCCTATTAAATATAATGTTTTATTTTGATCGATTTTGAGTGTCTGCTCAAAACCAATTAACAAGACTTTTTTTCTGAGCGTTTAGCACCGATACATTAATTAATTCGTGTATACATTTTAAAGAGAGAGAAAAAAATCAAAGAGAAAATTGTCTAGTCATTTATTAAGTGTTTTATAGCTTATCACAAGGCTACGGGATAATCGCCCACTGAAGATCAACCTTATCACGATTGTAATAGTCGGTGATATTAACTTGCTAATCAGTGCTCCTCACTATCATTGATATTAACAAAGCTTAGCTTATCATGACACAAGGCCATCATCAGAACTCACCCAATGAATATCAAACAGACTTAGTTGCAACTAAACGAGAAAATTAATGAATTAATATATATATATATATATATAATCTCTGAATAAGAACAAATATATCTGTATTAAATGTTTGAATTATATCAAAATTCTCTCTCTCTCTCTCTCTCTCTATATATATATATATATATATATATATATGCGCGTGTGTGTGTTTATGTATGAGCCAGTGAAAGCGTGTATCAATCCAGTTTATATAGACATATGTTAATCCTCAATCTATAAGTATAATACAAGGTTACAAATTGTGGGTATTCAGTGCGTATCAAACTCACTCTTGCTATTATTTTCCATACATGTTTAATGTCAAGTACGTGAGGCGCTAAGCAAATTAATATATATATACACATGTATATATGATTCACTACTTAATAGCAGAATTAATACACACACACACACACACACACACACACACACTCACAAATATATATATATATATATATATATATATATATACTTCTTCACAGAAACAGGAGGCAGCACCAGATCTATTTCTAAGCGAAGTTTAACAGCTTTGAATTCAGAGTTTTTCTTCTAGATCGGTTGTCATACGAAGGTTAAAGTACCCATTTTCCCTACTATTTATCCACAGCTGGATTGAGAATTGTTGGATTCATCTCTTTCCTAAGGGTATTAATGACATGTGAACTTTAAACAGCCTTGTTAATGTTTTAAAGTCAGGGCGCAGTGTCAATTTTCTACGACGGTAACCATTTAATGTATATATATATATATATATATATTGTATGTATATGTATAAATATATATATATATCCAGTCGAAGTCCGAAGACAATTGGCGTGGAATATTCGTATATAGATTATATGAGGGATATTATAAAAATCTATGGAAGTGTTCGATGTATGGCTATTATTATCTTGGTATTTCAAGGTTTATACAAGAAAATTCACACACAGAGAATATATAATGTAACTGAAAGAAAACTCTACTACGGACAAAGTGCCATGATAAATGCATTTCGAAGAAGGATATTTCCCTTCACCTTTTCAGATGACATACGCGCTTATTTTGAGGGTGAAATCAGCAAATATGGATTACAATAAATATATATATATATATATATATATATATATATATATATGTAAAGGAAATGATCAAGACAAAAAATAAAGCGAGTGAAACAATAAAGATGTTAAGGACTTAGAAAAAAAGGATGCACCATTCGGCTCACCTCAAGTTCAACATGTGTGGGTTAGTCATAGTAGGTGGAATTTTTGTATAATTTAAGCCTGTAAACTAAATTATCATGTTTTTATTTTTATTTTCTCATTCCCATGTGTTAAGTTTCTTGATTATTTGGGCCACAATACCCACGGAACTTTAGCACTCTCAGGTGCTTTTTACAAATGTATTGCTACTACGTTTATTTTATTATATCTCATTGGGTGGTGATGGGGTTCCACCCACCTCTACTAGTACTGGCTAAAGACGGCCGAAAGAAGTAAACAATGCTAAAATTCTAAACTTATAAATACGAACTTAGCTTCAACGCTATAAAGCCTCCTTTAAGCTAACAAATTTCCTACATAAGGCTCTCGGCAACGCTATTCTATTAAGTAGTGAAATAAATGTTACTTTTATGACTATATATTTTAATAACCCTAATTAAACTGATTTCATCGAATACATATATCATGGTCTTCCAATTAGTAGAACTAACTTGGATTAGTGCTCAATCAATTTAAACTTAATTTTATGTCTACATTTAAATATTAGCTCCCTACGTCGATCAAGTAGACGTCTATTGTCCTTAAAATTAATTATACTAATTTTCTCTTCAATACCAAGGTTACATCTGCTATTGAAGCTATTTGCCGTCGAAGATTGTCTATTTTCATCTTCATCTGCGTGGAGTTAGCCCCTGATCTTTCAGGCTCCAAAAGCATTTTGACAATGCTGTTTGGTTCCTAAGTCGTGGATTTGTAAAAGAACGTCTATGATTATACAGTCTCAGCTTCCAATTCCCCGTTGAAATTCATATGTATATTTTCTCCACACTCCATGGATGAAATGCATACTTGGTGTAGAATGTTCTCGGCGTTACATCGTCCGTCCAAGGGACATTTATCTCTTTTCTACAGTTAAAAATTACTCTCTTTTTGTCCTTTCATTATGCTTATTTAATTCATCAAATAGTCCCCTATTGTGGTTATTCAATATTTTATACATATTGTTAGTATAGGAGTTACTGATTTTAACTGTGTTTCTATTTAAAAAATACTTAGTGAATTGTTCTTATTGAAGTGCCTATCCCAAAGATTTAGGAAGTATTTTTCTATGTTAATGTTTGTAAATTTACAGAATGGTGGGTTAAACCAAATTACTTTTCTATTTCTGTTATTACCTCTTCTATTAGAATGATTATTATTGGTGCCCTCTACATTGATAAGTCTTTGGTTTTCTCTACTGTTATTTCTGCTAGTGGTGATGTTTTGTCTCTTAGTGCTGGAGGTCACTGGGTTTGCGAACTACAACCTTATTCAGAATCCACTATATCTGAGGGCTTCATTATATTTTTTATTCTCTTCAAATATTTTTTCGCATGATGATGGCTTATTTATCCTCTAGTTCATGGCATTTGGTATCTGTTTCAATATCGATCTGGAGAGGTTAGAGTTAACGTTTATGTAGGTGGGGTGAAATTGCTTTTATTAAATGGCTTGAGAGTGCCGTTCTCTGAATTAAGTATAACATCAAGGAAATTAACTATTTTCAAGTTCTTGGTTATTTCAAATCTTAGTTCTAGTAATTAAAATGCCCTAATAATTTTTTATGTATCTTCGAAGTTTTAGGTCTGTTACTGATTCCGTCAATCTGATAAAACCCCATCTGCTCCGAGTTAACAATACGACCTAACGTATCCAAAATAAATATCCCTATTAAGTCAGCAACCTGGATCAAGTCGTAAGCAACCATGGGCACGTAAAAGTTGTCCATGTGGCTTTTCACCCAAGTTCTACGGCTATCAGTTAGAAGAGATTTCTTATGGCTAGAATGATTCTTCTTTCTTCATCACTGATATGCACATATTATCTTGCGTGGTTCAGACTGTTAAGTAATAATTCCCAAGAAATGGATGGGTAAAGCTCTTTGATATCGAATTGGATGAACGTAGTATTCTTTTTATTCCTAATGGTTATGACCCAATCAATAGTGTCTGGAGATTTTTTCTATAAATTATATTTAGAGCTTCATTGTATCGAAGACGTTATTTTCTGAATTAAATATTTCGACAATAAGCCTAGTTTGGTCTTGGTGGAGTTCATTAGCCTGGCCTATTTCCTATCCTGGAAGTTCTGCTTATGGTCCTTAAATAAAATGTATTCACATTTTTTATTTAGTTTCCTTAACCTATTCTTTTTTCTAGGTCCTTAATATCTTTATCGTTTCACTCTCTTTCTTTCGCCTAATCATTTCTTTATATATATATATATATATATACTGTAATCAATATTTGCTGATTTCACCCTCAAAATAAGCGTGTATCTCATCTGAAGAGGTGAAAGGAATATCCTTTGTCGAAATAAATTTATAATGACAACTTAACTGTGGGTGAGTTTTCTTCCAGGAACATTGTATATATGTGATTGAATGATACTAAATGAATTATATATATATATATATATGTGTGTGTGTGTGTGTGTGTGTGTGTGTGTGTGTGTGTGTGTGTGTGTGTGTGTGTGTTTGTAAGCGTGTGTGTATGTGTGTGTGTGCGTCAGCTAAACCTCCATTTATAATTTTTGAATTTTCTACGAAAAATCTACATGATGGAATTTCTCATTTAAATTTGTTGAGCAACAAGAAGAAACTCTTTTTCAAATTTATATTTTCTCTGATTAAATTCAAAGTAAAAGTAAATTATAATGAATAAAAAAATGAACTAATTTATTTAAAACACATTTCTTACTTTACTGATAAATTTGACGGTATTCACTCCACCTGGACAACGCCGGGTTTCTCTTCTAGTCTCATAACTAAGTCACAAAAATATGATGAAAAGTAAAAATTGAACTCTCCTTTGATTTTTAGTAGCAACTCAGATGATTTCAGTTTCAACGTAGAAAAAATACAGTGAGCATTTAAAATGTTGGAGGAAAGATATGTTGTTAAACCATGAATCTAGTCATCTCATAACCACCCTCGCTTTGATAAATAAACATAAATTAAAAAAAATATATTTGACCCACAGACAGGATTCTAGTAAGTACTGCCTCTCTGTGTCAGAGTGAATTGGCAATAATGGCAATGAAAAAAATTCGTCATACTCTCCAGATTCAAAGAACCGGAGCCTCGTCATCAGACATCATCATATGTCGGGCACCCGTTTTGTGTGAATCACTCTCCTCTTTAGGGGATACAGGCTGAGTATTCTAAGTCCCACTGACAGGGTGTTAATGACTCATCATCGGATACGAGTGGAGAAATACAAACACAATACACTCCTCAAGTGTTATGACCTTTATTGCTTTGTTGCTTTATTTACTTCGTTATTTCTGAGGCCATGGAAACCGGTAAAAACGGATGAGAGACAAAACTGTTGACATAGAGCAAGGCACTTTATTTTTGAAACAGGAAACGGTAGTGGGATAATAATTCATAACATGTGTTGTTTACTCCTCGGTGGATGTAGCTGTCCGTTTAGATAGGAACCAAGTCTCTTTTCTTGCCTCTTTTTCTTGTCAACTTTTAGACATAATTAATCATACAGCCGTGTCATTACTACTGTATGCTTGTATCATGTGGATTCTAACGAAAAAACTCGATGGGAACTACATAAAGATGCTACGGTCTGTTTTAAACAGATCATGGAAAGAGCCCTCTACAAAACGGCAGCTGTACAGCCACTTACATCCCATCTCGCAAACCATCCAAGTGAGACAAGCAAGATATATAGGGCCCTCCTAGAAAACTAAGGGTTGACTCATAAGTGGTGTTCTATGAAGTCCTACACAGACACACCAGTGTTGGCAGACCAATAAAAACTTATATTCATCGGCTCTGTGTGAACGTTGAGTACCCTTTAGAAGACTTACCAAGAGCGATGGTTGATGGTGAGAAACAATCAAGAGATCTGCATAGTCGACACGCCTTGATAATGACTTCATATGATTATTCTCGGTACTTATTCAAAATGAAGAAAATGGTTACGATGATGTAACAAAATATATAGTAATGCATTTCTTTATTCACAAAAGGGGGTGTCCTCGTGGTGTAATGGCTAAAGCGCTGGTCTGCGGAATCGTAGGAATCGAGTTCCTACTCCAGTCGTGTTATTACGTTCACTTACGGGAAAATACCCTTGGGAAAGGTATGAACCCGCTTATCCTCCCAGCTATGGGTTAAATGGTACCACTGCTATTCTTCTTGGAGAATAGCTTTGGCATTAAATAACCTACAACGGTTGATATGCCATTAAACAAAGAAACCAAACTATTACAATACAGATAAGAATACGTTTCATTATTGTCTTTTTATCGTCCAGTCTAAAAAGGCAGCAACACTGATTCCCAGCCCCGTATCCCTACAGCTAACCATACTGAAATGTTAGCAGGAAAATAAATTAATTTTTTCTTATATAGTGAACATTCTCTCAAAATATATTTGGAGACATTAATTTAGTCATTCACACGTAATCCTAACCTCAACTCTAACTCTTATTAATGCACCATTTAAAAATTTAAAAGACATTCTGGCTGAAGGAGAGAGGGTTTTCTTCTTTATGAAAAAATCAATATAACTGCTTTTAAGATTGTAGTTTAAAAAACGATTTTGAGTGAATAACATTTCATAAAGGAAAAGAAGACGAGGACTGAAATTTATTATTTGAATTGAGAATTGAGAATATATGTAATACTATTTTTATATACAAGTCTTATCTATTTTTTAAAAATATTCTTTCATTGAAATTGTCTGGAATACATACACAAAAAACTTTGGGAATTTTGAATTGAAGATGGGATTTAATCCCCATAGTGTCAGAATGAGACACAAGTTTGGTGAAACGGTCTGAGAGAGAGATCCTTCCAAGTGATCTCTTACAAAAGTCGTCGTAGTTCTATAGAAATTCCCCCAAATGAAGTTCTTCATTTATCAGTCTATAAACTCAAACTTTACTGCTTTAGGAAATGGGGTCTGACCCTGACTAGGAGCATTAACGTAGGATTTAACCTTAGATCTTAATCCCAGTTGCCACCCACGTAATTCAAAGCTCTCTAACGAATTGAGCGAAAATGTAAACAAACGAAAGCTATTACGTAATGCGTTATAATTCTCGAGCTGATGTAGGTTGCCTGCTGGGTGAACAGTAAGATACTAAGTCTAACGAAATGTTGGGAGAGTTGCGTCCTGCATGTCATGCCACACTGAATAGTTGATACAACGAAACAGTCTGTCTGTGGATTGCAATATATATATATATATAACTCTTCAGGGTACTGCAAATTCATTTGCAGTGAGTATATATATATATATATATATATATATATATATATATATATATATATATATATATATATTGTTATCTTGAACCAAACCTTGGTCTGTGCGTGTAAGTATACACATACAAGATCGAAAAGAAGACGAGCAAGTGATTGTTTACCTTTTTACTTCGTCGCGACTAGAAAGGAGGTGACCTATGTCGTTTCTCATTGGCCTCTTCCAGTTTTAAAGCTCAATAGCAGAAGCATTTTGACTTTTTTAAAAGGTGTGTGCTGTGTTTTGGATGCTTGGCGAATTTTTCTGTGCAGGATTACCTTTCGGTAGGGTCGGTTGAGGGAGCAAGTATAATGTTGGAAGACCCGAAACTTGTAAGGACCCCAAGAACATCACTGACGAGGCGATCCTGCGCACCCTTTGAATGTGTGACTGCAATACACACACACACACACACACACACATATATATATATATATATATATATATCCACAAAGCAAATGGAATTGCTGCACCTTGAAGAATTATGTACTGTTGATACATCCCTTATTTTAGAACCTATGCACATACTGATCCGTATATGCCCTCATTTATTACAATTTCTCTTCATTACTTGTATGTATTATCTTCAATTGAAACGTTTTTAGTGCGTTAGTTTATATATATATATATATATATATATATATATATATATATATATATATATAATTGATCATACTAAACCCTTACGCTAAGAGCTCAAGACTATTTATTTACTGTTTCTTTTTTTCATTACCATTTTTCTAGTAGACTATTCTAAATATAGGAATCTCTTTATTAGTGCAGTTTTAAATTGTGTGTTTTTGATTACTGCGCAAAAATGAATTTTGACAATCCTTCGTTATGGATGTTTTAAGATTTTTTTTTGGTATTTTGAAAAGTCACATTAAAAGGTTATGCAGACACTCAGTAGCGGCTTGTCTATAGACACTGTGAAACTGCTGCACTTATTTTCTCCTAGTATATACTGAAAATATTTTTTTATTTGTAAAAGATATTTAAGACAATTATCGATAATCCATAAGCTTAATATTAATTGGTCAAATTTTCATTCCCGGAAAACAAAAGGAATTGCTGTATGAGCAACAATTTTCTGAAGCAGCACCCTACAAATTTGTCACGAACCGCCACTGCAGACTCTAATTCATACTTACTGTTTTCTGAGAGAGTTCTAAGTTTTTGTTGCATGGAAGGCTTCCAAATCTCTGAAACAATGGAATCTATTGCATCACTATGATTTTTAGGGATTGTTTATATTAAATATCAATAATGAGTCGTAGAGTCTTTAAAAATTTTCAATAACGAAATACTCTGGCTTTTTAAAATCTCTTGTTGGGTAACGTAAATTTGTATTCACTTCTTCTTTGTCGATTTTTGTGTCATCGCTCTCTTTTCGCTATAAGAAAATAATGGGAGACGAGATGAAAGCTCACAAATTCAGGAAATTTCGGATACGTTTTTCAACTTCAGATTGAGTTTTCATTATAAAAAATCTTTCTAGTTTGAATTACTTTTTCAAATATCAAATAAGTATTTTTTGAATTTGTTTTATTTTGCAGGATTTATTAAAACAATTCTCGTTTATTTTTATGTTTAATAAATGTTTTTTTCATGTATGCGTTGACATAGAGGGTCTAATCATCCGCACTAATGAAGAGATCCCTTTTAATTTCCTCTTGCGAATAAACGTTTCTGTCAAGTTTTATATGTAGTTCTTTTACCTGGGTATGCCAAATAACCGCAAAGAAAATGAGTAAGTAAAAAAGTATATAATAAAAATTCCTTAAATATTTTCTGTTGTGACACTGTATAAGGTTTCTTGATCTTGAACAATATCGAGAGAGTTATCTAAAATACAAAATAATATCAGGCGTTGGTAAGCATTGATTTTCACATATTTCCCCACAGTTTCAACACACTTTCAATAGGGGTCATATGACTTGAGGAAAGACTAGTATTAGCTGGTAAAGAGTTCAAAATCACTATCACGTTATTATGAAATGAGATCCACACCTAAGACGTGGGAATAGAATAACATCATGTGAGAAAAACAATTCCGATCCGTCACCGCAAAATTGGTCAACTGTATCAATAACAGTGTAAATATATTATCAAGATTTTAAATCGATTACAGGAAGTCAGGTGTACCTTACTGTCCTTAGTGTTCCTTTGTTTATTGGTATGGGTTACAATTTTAAAACTAAGTCTTTTGAAATGAAACTATATAGAACATTGTTTTGATTTTCAGTCGATTTGACATTAGCATCTCGTCATATAATTAGAATTGATATCATTAACTTAACGGCTCATTATTGAGATCTTGACGTTAACTTTGCACATAAATCTTTTAGAAAGTCTCTTCAGTTCAGTCAAATCACATGCCACTTTGTCAGTTCAAATCGTACATCATTGAATTAACACATTGTAGCAGGAAAGTTGAGAATACAAGATTAAACGAAAAGTTTGCACATTGCCATGACATTAAAGTATGTGACGGAAAAATGAAAAAGTCAAGTGGTAATGTAAGATGATGCTACGGTCCGGCCATCTCTTGTATTTCTTTTGTGGCTGTGTGTATTATTATTATTATTATTATTATTATTATTATTAATTACTCTTTGCGAGATTTCACATCATTTTTGGCAGATGGTCTTTCACTGGAGCTTGAGTGACAGCAAGTCTCCTCAAGTCTCCAGGACTCTTCTCAGTATTCTGACCGTTCTCAATAATGTTGTATGGATGGCCTCCACTCTTCCTCTTATTTCCAAGTCCTCCAGTCTCTTTAATAATCCTTTGGTGACTGTACAAAAAGCACCAATCACGATTGGTATAATAGTCACTTTCATGTTCCATAGTTTTTTCAATTCCCTAACAATGTCGAGGCACTTATCCTTCTTTTCATTTTCTTTCAGTTGTACTCTATGGTCAACCGGGATAGTAAAGTTCCCAATTTTGCAAGTCCTCTTTTTTTGTTGATTATTATTAGGTCAGGTCTTCTGGTCGAGATTAGGTGATCCGTTTATTATTCTTATTATTCTTATTATTATTATTATTATTATTATTATTATTATTATTATTATTATTATTATTATTCTTTAGAGTTTTTCACATCAGCGTAAGCTGATGGTTTTCACTAGAGATTAAGTCACACAAAGTCTCCTAAAATCTCCAGGATTCTTCTCAGTATTCTGGCAGTTTTCAGTAATGATGCTGTTTGGATGGTCTCCACTCGGCCGCCAACTTCAAAATCTTTCAGGCCCTTAAATAATCCTTTAGTTACCGTGCCAAAAGCACCAATCACAATTGGTATAATTGTCACCTTCATTATTATTATTATTATTATTATTATTATTATTATTATTATTATTATTATTATTTCACGTCTTACGAGTTTTTTTGACATCAGCTAAAGCTGGTGGTTTTTCCCTGGAGTCTGAATAACCGCGAGTCTCCTCACGTGAGTTAGATTGGGACCGTTCTTGCCAGATCACTATTAATAGTAAGACATGGTTACTTTGGAATGAAATGGCCCAAGTGACCCATGTTCAAATTCTGGATGAAGTTGTTTGTTTTTCACATATTACTGTTAACCTAAATAAAGATATGACTCCAATTATTCTACTTCCTCTTATGAATAAAGAGCAGAACGGACAGAGCTCTTTAGCCTTGATATGACAACCAGACAAGAAGGAAAACTCCGAATTGAAGCATGTTAAACACCCCTTAATTACTGACTTTGCTCATACGGAGGAATTGGTAAATATATAAGATATTGTTTTACTGATATTATAATAAATTGAAAACTACGTATTGATCGCTTACCTACCATGGCTTGTTATATTCTTATTTTTGAAAACTCTTTCAAAGTAAAGTGTACTTTTCTTTGAAAATCGTCAACATTCGCACCAGCAGACCAAATTTTCCTGCGACTTTAATTATCGGACATTCTCTAAGGATTCGCAATCTAAATTATTTACAGAGCTAGAAAGTTTTATAAATTTTTCTTTGGCTTTTAAGGAAAAAATCGTTCTTTAAGAACCTTGCACTTAGGACATTAACGTGCAGAGTTTAAAGAGGGAGTAAATACACAAGTTATTTGACACAGAAACTCTCTTTAAAAACAACAAAAACTTCAAGCCTCTCGTAAACAAATTCTCATCCCTAAAATCACAGCCCTAAAAAAAGAAATTAAATGAAGATTTTTTGTCGATAAAATTATTCTTACATGATTAGTCACTTGGCTTGAACAAACTGTTCTGAACTAAAACAAAAAATATGGAACTGCATTACTTGAAGGAGTAAAAATAGTGGTATTAGCAATAGATGTATTTGTGGAAAAGAAGGTTTGTGGAAATGAAGACGGTGATTTACTTCTATGGGGGAGTCCCCGAGGTGTGATTGATGAAGATGTGGACTGAGGTCTCAAAGTAAGCGAGTTCGAACTCCAGTCAAGCCATTTCGTTCTCTTTCGGACTGATACCCCTGGGAAAAGTATGAACCCCTTATACTTAAGCTATGGACTGTATAGTACTTTCATCTACAAGGACGTCTTTGACATTAAATAACCCATGAAGTTTGATATGCCATTAAACAAAGATACCAAACCAAATTCTTTCAATAGATGAGGGTATGTTTAAGTTCCACTGGTAAGATTGCATTCATAACTCTGACTCACAGCAATGCCAACACGTTCAGCAGAATATACTGTTATTTGCTGTTGAATAAATAATTGATTGATGTTAACTTGTCTAGGGATATTTTATGTCTTGAATTCGTTGTTCATTCATATCTACATTTTTTGTGTAGTCGTTTCTTAAGCTGTTGCTTTTTCTCTTGGTATAATTTTTAAACAGCTCTGCTTGACCAATAGATAGGACCCTAAACAAGTATTAGCAATCCGGATCAGAGTGGACCTAGGAGTAATGGAAATGAAAGGGAAGTCTACACGCTCTAGGTTTTCATCAAATGCAGATATTCTCAGAGAGTATGTGTTATTTCTTAATTGCCTATGTTGTAAAAGAAACGAAAATGGCTATTTTTTTCTTCAAACTTTGATTTGGTTCTCGGGATAAAAGAAATTTAGAACTTGACATATTTTCTTTTTAAAAACGAGCAATTTTTTTTATATTTCCATTTAAATAAGATCTGAAAGAACATAAGAATCAAAATTTACATGTATTTATTCTAAAGTTATATGAAAATGAATGAGAATTTTTCAAATACGTAATTTTTTTGAGAACTGCGAATATTAATAGATTTTTTTCCTGTATCAGTCCCCAAATAAAGTCTCTCATAATGCTTTAAAAATTCTATTATAGAGGTAGCAAAAGCAAAGTTTTAAGTGAAAAATAGACTTTTTCCATTAACTTTTTATAAAAGCCAAGAAACAAGAAAAGTGAAAAAATAATTGTTCCAAATTGTTATTATTGTTTTACACTTATTTAGACTGCTTTTAAAAGAAAACAAATTGATGAATAACCAGAAAATGAATCTTAAGGCCTTTGGGCGTTTGGTTTCTCAGAAATCTGTTGCTAAACATAAATTTCGCATTTTAAAATGTATAAATATTTGATGTACTGACATAATAAAGAAAGTGAAACATTGGAAAATACAGGTGCTTTCCCTGGATTTGCAAATCAAAGGAAAATCAAGATTCGAAAATATAATAGTTTGTATCTTCATAGTTTAGAACGTTGGGCATTTTTGGAAGGATGTGCTGGCTTGATTCTGAATCATTTCATGAAAATTGATGTACAGTTTCAGGTAAGACGATCTCTCAGTTTTGGAACTTAAATAAAAAAGACAGCATAAATCCTATTCAAATTTCAATAATCATATTAATAAATTACAAGCAATTGAATTCAGCTCAGTCATTTAGTTCAATTATTTTAAATACGTAGTTATATTATCAATGTTTTGAGATTCATTCTACAAATTCCCACAGAATAATTTCTCAGGTTTGGAACGAAAATAAAAACCCAATATAAATTCTATTCAAAATTCAATTTTACAGTAAGGAAGAACGGTATTTGCCATTTTGTCTTCTTTTTGTCATCAATTTGTTTTAGAGATTATATCATCCAGGGCTAGGTCCCCTGATGTTGTGGCTTATGTGCTTGACTGTAACATCGTAGTAAGCGAGTTCGAACTCCAGTTGCACTATTGAGTTCACTTTTGAATCAATGCCCTTGGTAAAGGTATTAAGCTCCTTCCCGGCTCAGGGTTGAATAATACAACTACAGTTCTTCTACAATGATGGATTTGGCATTAAATTACCCACGAAGGCTGATAAGTCATTAAACAATGGAACTAAACCAAACCAAACCTATATCGTCCTCACGAGCAAGCCTTATCCTGAAATTTTGTAGTGCTTGTCTAGTCATTGCTTCCATTATTGCTACGATTTCTTGACAAATAAAATGCTTCAGTTCGTCAGTTATCTGTGGCCTATGTCTAAGACTTGATATTTCCGGTATTCACACAAAATTAATCATAAGTGGATAGAACTATTCCGAAATACTTACAACATATCCAAACCATTACAATAATAGTCACCATCTTTAAAAAATTAAATCTCTCAAACGAAAAATATTCACTTTTCAACGATATGAATGCATCTGAAATAGTATAACTGCTGTAATTGTTGTTATACATACATCACACCTGCTTCAAAAGATGCGCCTAGTGTAACTGTTAGTGTTGTAAGAAATGAAACTGGCAACTCGAGTTCAAATCTTAGATGAAGATATTTGTTCGCGAAGTGATAAAGATCTTAGAAGAGGTATGAATCCATCTCTTTTCCTCTCAGCTATAAACTTTTCTTAAAATTCTTAAAATTTCTTTTTTTGTCTTCTTTGGTGGTTTGCTTTGGTTTGATTTTATGGCATATCAATCATTATAGGTTAGTTAATGCCAAATTCTCTTTATACATATGCATCAAATATATGATTGATAAACACATTTTGTTGATAGAATTTTAAACAAAAGCTTGAGCTCTTTTTTACATACAGTTTAATGGTTCCTTATATTGCTATCTAACACACATAATTCTATTTACTATAAATCATTGGTTTGCTCTTAAGAAAGGGTTACAATTATTGCTATTTAACACTAATTTTCTTTTTGAACTCTATTCATTCTTTTGCACATAGTTAAATGGTTTAAACTATTGCTAAGTATCACTAATAATTCTATTAAACATATATATGCTTAAACACAGTTAAATGATAAAACAGTTCTTTTTCTAATTCAATTTAATGTCAGTCATTTGTTTGCACATAGTTTAATGTTAAACAGTTCTATTTGACCCAAAGATAGGATCCTATCTGGTGCTTACAACCCGAGTCAAAGTGAACCTGAAAGTGATGGCAATGAAGCGGTACTCCACATTCCCCAAAGCTCTAAGACTAAAGCCTGACATAAGATTGTTTAGTGTCATATCTAGGACACTCTTTGGTGGAGTCTTACCCGTCCGCAGAGATGCAGTCAGTGTATTCTAAAACTCCTGCCGAATGGGCAGTAATTCTTAGTTAATTTATCCTTGAAATTTGTCTGACTCTTCAATTGAAACAGTGCATATGACTATATCACCCTGTGGTTTGAAGTCAGACCTCCTCCTAGGAAATAGACATATTTTAACCAATGTTTTTTTTTATCCAGCAAGCCATTGATAAGCAATGTATTCATTTACTAACTTGAGTTTTTTATATATAATATATTGCCGCTGAAAATAAAATCTATAATCGAAGTTTAAATCCCACACGTTAATGAATCCATATTTTTGTCCCTGATGAATGAATAGTTCAAAAAACAATCTAGGCGAAAGAGAACTCTGAATTTAAATCAACTGTACTCCGAAAAAATAACCTTCTTTCATATCTGCATGTGGCGTGGGGTAGTTAAATATAAACCTCCCACCCTTATTCTTACTAATGTTTGCAATTTTAAATTCCGAATATTATTCTGTTGGACCCTTTGCAATATGTATTATACAATTTAAATAAATTTAATGTTCGGTAAATTTTAATTATTTTATGAATTGCGTATCAAAGGATTGAACATTTGTCAACCCGCATCCTAACATAGTGGCTAACAAGAGAAATACAATACATACAATGGAAGAGTTAAGAAAGGCAGTGCCCAGTGGATAGGTTTCCTCTATTTCGTATCGAAATGTTACTTCTAAAGTGAAATATGTTCGACACAAATGATCGATTCTGATTCTTGTCTTGAGGCCTACATAAATATCAATTTACCTACGCAAACATTCCTTCCTCCCAGCATCAATGCTGTTAATATACTTTTAGTCGTTCCTCAATGGAACTGAATATCCCTCTATCATTCGTTTGTTTCATCCTTCCTTCATCACGCAAGAACAGACACACACGCAGGAAGAGGATATGAAACTAATAAGTATTGATCATAGCATTTCAAGGTATCTTGGCTGTCAACTGATAACTCAAAGCAAAGAAACTATTTTTATCACGGTATATATATACTTCAAAAAGATCTGAATAAGTCCTGTTAATTTTTTTTCGTGTTTTTGGAAATTTCAAAAATGCGTAACAGGATGGGAATAAATTTATAATCCTTTGTGACCGGCTTCGTTGTTTTTTCTTAAAGAATTTATTGCTCTGTATTAATGGTACATTGAGCTCTTTACCAGGAAAATTCTAAATATTCATTCATGAATAGTTTCTTGTCCTGATGGAATTACTCCCAACTCGGGTTTAACTGGACTAAGAATACCCCTATATATATATATCGAAACAGAGTAGAGAACATATTTTTTTTTACACAGCAAATGTATATATATGTATTTCTTTTACACAACAAATGTGCTTTAAAAAAATCTGAATGAACATTTTTTGACAAGAAATTCGTGATTACATAAATATTTGCGTATATATATATATATATATAATCGACTCTCAAATCGATTTTACCACAATTACTTTCTTTGTACACTTATTGCAGTTGCACAATGACAGTCGAATTACTTACACATTTGTCGCACTCAAACTCTTAGAATCACGGCACTCACCACTTGATCCTTTAGTACACCCACTTCACTCACAAAGTCAAAGTAGTTGCAAAATTCCTTGAGCCATACAATTACTGCACTTGTACTTGTGCAATCATTGAACTCATGCATTTCCTGCTCTTGTTGTTCCACTGTACTGTTATCTTTCCTGCACTCGCACAATCACAACACTAATACAACCGAGGCATTCTTGCCATCATTTCACTTGTACGATCAACTGCTTTCAAAACTTCACTAATCCATTAATGTAAAACTTCCTTCTCCATTTTTATTGTCTTGTGACACAGGCATTCATAATTGAATTTTGTATATCTTACACACAATTGACATTAATTAAGTGAATAAAATCAGTCCAATAGAGAATCATAAACGTAAGTTCTTAATATTCCGATAGTGTAAATTTTCTGATAATCTTTATCTTCATATATACATAAAGTTTAGATCCCCGCTGCTTATAAAAATCAATCAACTCCTATTTTACATTCAAATTTCAAGATATGTGAGATAGATTAAGTCAAATGGCTCGATAATCTTTAGTTTGAGGCATCTCAAATTTGGCGAAATTTTGATATTTCAGCATTTTTGTTAACAATCTTTCTGATTTTGTCCATTTTGAGTGAGGCCCCCAATTCTCAACTTCTAGAAATTGAACATCAAAACGATCCTATAACGCAATTCTATCCCTTAATAATTGTGAGTTTAACAAGTTCAGGAATGGCCCACGAGCTTACTGTTTCACCATTTCTATCCTTTTCAATTAGGTTTTTGAAAAATGCCCAACTTCGATGTTTTTTTAAAAAGATGAAACCAAATTCCCGGGTAATTTTGGACGGTCAAAGCAATGTTCATTCTCTATTAATGAGATCCTTCACGGTCATATACCATCTTCAGAGGTTAACATTGACTTTAAAACGTGTCCCTTTTGTAAAATATCACCTAAAATTTTTCAATGGTTTATGAAGTCAGCATTTTTCATACAGCCTCAACAACAATCAAATCGATTTTATAGGAGACATTGTATCGTTTATATTTAAGAAAATACCCTCTTCCTATTTGGTCAAAATTGTAAAAAATGTCAGGTTATGATGATACGCCACTTTGCATTTCCATCACACACACACACACACACACACACACATACACACACACACACACACACACACACACACATATATATATATATATATATATATATATATATTGGCAGCATTTCTTCCATTATACATATTTGGTTGAACATAATAGACATTTTTTGTCTACATATTTTTGTTAATCCTTTCGAATTGCCGTATTGATCTTATGATATTCGGCCGGAATTGCTTGATAAACCTTCCATAATTAGTTATTTCCCTAGTAAATTCTGCCTAACTTTTAAACTCCATGATCCTGCTGCTCATAAATATAACAGTACTTTGGAATACAGACGTGATCTCGAAAAGAGACAAATTGCACTCTGTAAAAATAACATCAATACACTAAATCTTGACAAAGTAGTAATGTACATACAAAAGTTACATCACTTTTGTAATACATCCTCCTCTGATGATGGCCCAATGTTGGGCAGAAAGTGCTTGGGAAATAACTAATTATGGAAGGTTTATCAACCAGTTTCCGCCGAATATCCTAAGATCAATACGGCATTTCGAAAAGATTAACCAAAAATATGTAGATAAAAATGTCTATTATGTTCAATCAAATATATATATATATATATATATATATATCCCAGGATCTATAATTGAAAGGCATGAAGTTGTGAAGATATAGAGGCGATTCAAACTTGGGAAGAACGCTGTGTGTGTGTGTGTGTGTGTGTGTGTGTGTGTTTGGAAATGATTATAAATTTTCAAAATAAAGCCAACAAGTACACAAAACTTTGAGTAGAATAATATGCAATAGATATCAAATATAAAAAAATAAACAAAAATATTCCAATGTCTCAAATTTCGTGAATATATGGGGTATAAGAGGTTTTGGTGGCTTACTTTTTCTTCTTATCCCCAGGGATTTATAATCTTCTTTTGATGGTCGTTCTGGATAAAAAAGAATGAATGAAGGAAAAGAGTCAGGGATACTTTCAAACCCAACTTTCCAGGGTTACAACTCTTTCGTGGAGTGGAATGTCTTTCTCAAACCAGTCGTATTCCAAATCGTGGTGTATATTGAGCTCTGAGAAGGAGTTTCTTTTCGGCGCCAGGAAGCTCATATTTTAAGCCATGCGTAGGTTGCTCTTCATGTCAGAGGCCTCCTGGGAGATTTTTTCTTTGTATCTACTTTATATTTTATATATTATTTTTATTTTTATTTTAATTTTTATGCTATCGTTTTTTTTTTTTTATCAATTTATTATTCAATCTTCATAAATATCGATCCACGGGTAAGTAACAAAATTCAAGCTCTAACTTATATATATGAATTTTTTTATATATTGGATTTTTACTCGGCCGATTGGCTCGCATTCATCTTGTCACTTTTCTTCGCTTCGTTGTTCGGTCGGCAAATGGCACCATTTTGGTTTTTGTTTATCGTCTTCTGTCGGCATCTCCTGTTGTTCTAAGTTCTCCGCTGGGATGATGAATTACAACGAGACCACATTTTCATGTCTACATATTTCTTTTATTTCCTGGACACTTTTCAAATACTCATCACCCGACTGACTACACCAAAAATTAACGATAAGAGTTGAGATGAAGTATTTCAACCGCTCGAGTCGAGCCTTTCTCAGTAATGTATTATATAAATAATTTCTGACTCTAGAACAGTTTTTGTCATCTGATTGAAGTCATCTAATGAGAGCCGTGTTCTCAACCTAATCTGGAGTTTATTAGCTGTCAATCATACTGGTTAACTCGTAGTGTTTTCCACGCGTTTAACAGTCAAGGAATTAATTTGAATGGTACACTACATGTAAATCATATATCCTACCAATTCTAATATGTAACAGACAAAATTGGACAAGAAACTGACTAAGTCTTCATCTACCGACTGTATCGGGATAGTGAGAGATCCAAGACAAGTCCATGATGCGAAGTATCACGGATAGCCACCGAGTAACATAAACAAAAAAAAAGTGAATATAGAAACAATAAATGTATTGTCGAATTTTTTCTTTGTTTATCAGACTCGAGGCTTGTATGGTTTCGGCTTAACCGAGTGAATGGCAGATCTCCTTTGAAATCAAATACAACGTCGGGGGATAGACATCGATTAGTTGGTGAAATTATGTAGGCCATGCCAATAGCTGCCACATTGAGAAATAGAAAATGCGATAATGTAAGTGTTTGAATGCCATTTTATCAAAGTAAATGCAGTTTCAACCTCAGTACTTTTTGATCAGGCATCGCACAAAGAATTTTAAAATATTACTCTCCGCTGAAGATTAGGTAAGTTCAGTGAGTGTCGCTTCTATAAGCACATATGATTTAAAAGACTAAAACAGTGAGAGAGAGAGAGAGAGAGAGAGAGAGAGAGAGAGAGAGAGAGAGAGAGAGAGAGTGTGTGTGTGTGTGTGTATGTGTGCATGAGAGAGAGAGAGAGAGAGAAAAGAAGAAGAAGAAGAAGAAGAAGAAGAAGAAGAAGAAGAAGAAGAAGAAGAAGAAGAAGAAGAAGAAGAAAGATAACGTGAGAAAAACTTACCAAAATGAGCTTCACTACACCAGCTTTCCAATTGAAAACACAAAATGTACTGAAACTTACCTGAAAATAAAAAAGAAACAAAAATAAATTCAAGAAAAGAAACATTCAAATAAATATCTCTGTATTTAGAAGCGTTTTAGAATATTCATTTTAATTTGCAATAGCATTGATAAAATCCACTGAATAGAAAATGAAATTTGGAGATACTAATGGTATGGTGTGAATAAAATTTCCATGATATAATTATACCTTGACGAAGATATACAAAGATGACTGGACAAAACGTCTTATAATAATGCTATCAATAAAATGAATTTCAAATTTTGCTATTCGAGCAAATTCTATGAAAATGTATCGTATTGATATCTTCTAAATCACATTCGTAATTCAATGTTTTGATATATCTTGATAGATAGATAGATAGAGAGAGAGAGAGAGAGAGAGGGAGAGAGAGTGAGAGAGAGATAATTATCTCTTCAAGAAACACGCTTATACTCCACCCTGTCGATGGAGGTTCGTATAAATGTAGCCCCTGCAGTGGGATAAGACTTCCTGACTCAAAATAGAATCCGATGATGAGACTCCAGTTCTAGAACTTTGTAGTTTGGTCCGTTATTTAATGACCAAGTCAGTCTTTTCTGGAAGCAATTCTAATGTTTCAAGTTACTGTCCTTATATAATTATAATCATGACTTTTCTTAATACAGATAATTTGCGAACAGTTGTATAGTTTCAAGTATTTATAATAGTAATATTTTTCAAACATCTATAGATGGGACTCTAACCGGTTCTACCACTCTGAGTTTGTATTGATTAGAGAATAATGGCAACGCACATATGATTATATTATCCAGGAATAGAACTAAAAGGCCCAGTCGGCTGTCTCGGCAGAATACACCGACTGCATTTCTGCAGAGGGGTAATACTCCTCAACGAGTGTCCTAGATATGACACGAAACAGTTTGATTGGAAACCCCAGTAATGCTAGAGCTTTAGGGAATGTAGAGTACCCATTTATTGCCATCGCTCCTAGGTTAACTCGGACTCGGAGTGGTAGCACCTGATAGGGTCCTATCTATGGGTCAAATAGAACTAAACTGTGTACTTATGCTAACCTGAATTGGTTGAGATGGGACTGTTTTAACATTTAAACTGCGTACTTCACATTTAAACTGCGAAACTAAATTGTTTGAAATAGATCTGTTTTGAAATTTAACTGAGTGTAAACAAAAAAAAAAAAAAAAAAAACAACAAACTATTCTGTTTCTAAACTGAGTTGTTTGAAATAGAACTGTTTATTTTTAAAACAATGAATTTGGCTTTAAATAACCTACAATGGTTGATATGCCATAAAACAAACCATAGCAAAGCAAACCAAACCAAACAGAAAGGAAGCAAAAACAAAGGATGCTGCCAAGTGACTTAGTCTGGAACCTTTTCTTATTTCGGTCATGGGAAGTTTTACCTCATGGTGTATTCGAATATTTCTGACAGGTCAAATTAGGGAGTGGAGGCACAATTTCGTTGCTATTACCCCCAGGTCAAATCTAATCCAGAAAAGTAGTCTTTGTGATACTTCCATTTAGGGTTTACAGATAATGAATTATTCAGCTGTTCAAAATGAATGTGAAGATACATTTTCTACCGCATATCATTGGAAAACTTCAGAGTTTTGTGATTCAGGTGAAATGAAGTCACTGGCCAAATTCAGAGTTCAGATTCCAGTATAAAATAAACCAATTTTGGTCATTGTGCTGTAAACCAACAAACCAACCAACCAACCTACATACACATACACGCACATTGAGAAAATAATTACAAAGCAACCTATTTTTCTATTATTTGTTAAATTTCATATTTTGCTTGCTAAAGTTAATTTTATCAAGTTACACTAGTTAGTATCAGTAAGTCACGCGACTGACACTTATTATCTGAACATTTAACCGAAATTTTCCCTGTATAATACTTGATCATCTATAATGTCTTTTGAAATAAGACGTCAGTTTTCTACTTAACCAACGATACTATGATTTTATTATTTCTTGCGCAGCTTTAAAAAAAGGATATCATTAGGTATTATTTATGGCCAAACCACATAGCATTGTAACAAAATAACCAAAAATTAAAAGTGAAGTCCCTGAAGTGTAGTGGCTGAAGTGTTAGAATGCGACATTGTTGTAATCCAGTTTGACCTCCAATCGGGATTTTAAGTTTATGAATACCATTGGAAAAGATATGAACCTTCTTATCCGTCCAATTATGGGTTAAATGGTACCATGACTCTTCTTCTACAAGGATGGCTTAGATATCAAATAATCCATGAAGGTTAATAAGTCATTCAAAACAAAGGTACCAAAAAAAAAAACAAACTATATAGCCTAAATGTAAATAGATGGACTTATTTTTGGACAGTTACAAATTAATGTTTGGTTATAGAATTTCAATGCAATATTGAATTGTCATAAATAATGCATAACAATATCCGTTTTGATTGTTGAGACTTTTACTTGAATTAAAATCCTGATCTATCTGTTTAATAAGAAAATAAACTTGTTTTAAAAAAATTGCTTCTGGTATTTATTTACTAGCGACCCTCATTCTCGATGTCTTCATATATATATATATATATAGAGAGAGAGAATTATGAGCCATTATTCATTGATTTGGAATGCAAACTGACGTCTACAATTTGTAATCGCGTTTTCTTATCAAAAGCCGGTTTTGTAAATCACACACGGGCATACGACGTGGATAATTGTTAGTGGGTACATTATTTATGAGCGATATTCTTTCTTTTGTTTTTCTCTCTTTATATATATATATATATATATATATATATATATAGAGAGAGAGAGAGAGAGAGAAAGAGAGAGAGAGAGAAAGAAAGAAAAGAAGAAAAAAGAAAGACTGAACAAATTCACTGAACAAATTGTAGCATACGAAGTTGCGTGTTTTATTCTTTCTCTTCTTTTTATTTCTTTTCGTTTTAGATCACGGATTTTTCCCGAATGTATAATTATAGAAATGAACGAATTCTGTCCTTAATTATTTCATGACGATCGAGTCTCCTCTGTGCGAAATTTTAAGTTAAAAAGTGAGGAATTTTTAGTTATTCAGTATATATATATATATATATATATATATATCCTCATCTAGTCGTGCTGATAGCTTGGAGTTTATTAATTCTCTCTTTCCATCCGTCCCTATCATCCATCGCTCTTGGCAGGTCTTCTACACTACATCCAGTGTTTGCACAGAGCTTATGTATGTAATTCTTTGCTGGTCGGCCAACATTGGCGCTTCCATGTGTAGGAATCCATAAAAAAACACCACTTATGAGATGGGAGGTAAGTAGCCGCACAGTTGCTGTTTTATGGGATGATGCTTTCAGAATCTGTTCCGAACAGCATGTAGAGTCGTGTATTGTTCCAATCTAGAATTTTCTTTATGCCTCTTTCTTAGCATCAAAATGGTGCATCCATACAGTAGTACTGTTACAGCCGTAGCTTATAAGAAATCCAGTTATATTTCTTCAAAAAGCTCTATAACTTGTTAAAAGCAGTTCATGCTTTTGCTTGGTGTATATTGGCATTATTTTCAGTTGATGAGATATTGCTGCCGAGGTATGTACACTAGTCTATTAGTTTCATAGGCTTGCATCTTAAAGTGGAGATGGCACGAGTCTTGTTTAAAACACATGAACTCTGTTTTATTTTCGTTTATGTAGAGGCTAATCCCTTCTGATGTTTGCGCCAGACTATTCAGTTGGTATTAGGCTTGAGCATGTGTACTTGAGAGAAGCGCTTGCTAATCTGAATAGTCTGCGTTTGTCATAGTTACTACTTCTTGTCTTTTTTTTTTAGCGTGAAACCATTTTCTTTTATATATATATATATATATATATATATGTATATATATATATATATATATGCTATTTTTTATCAGTGCTATAAATGCAGGTGATTATATTTTTTATGCTATTTGGATAGATTTAAAATACAGTTTTTTTATATTCACTCTGATAAGGCGCAATTTGTTTCCGAACATCCTAATATGCTGCTTTTCCAAAATTTTGTGCGCTATCTAAAACCAAAGTAATGTTTTGAAATAGCGGAAGTACCCTATTTTCATCCACCCACCCACCCACACACACACATATATATATATATATATAGTTGGGGTGTACTATTTCATTCAAGCATGTTTGATTAAATAATAAAGAACATTTTGTCAATATAATTTTATTTAGATCATTTCAAGTTTCCTGATGTCTTGGTTTCAGGTTGGAATTTACTAAAATTATTTCCAGCGCTTTTGGTCCTTTCGTCAGGAGTTTTTCTATGTATACTGTCATTTTTTGGGACATTCTAGGCTACACCAATAAGGTGATTGATTTGGTTTGGTTTGGTTTAAAGGCATATCAAGTATTGCTGGTTATTCAATGTCAAATCCTCTTTACACACACACACACACACACACATATATATATATATATGTGTGTGTGTGTGTGTGTGTGTGTGTGTTTGTGTGTGTGTAAAAGAGAGAGGGAGTGTGTGAAAAAGATAGTGTGTGTTCATATACATAGAATAATATCAGCAGTTGCGGAAAAGCACAGAAAGTAAGATATTTTCATCGAAAATAGGTAAATGTTGAGGGAGAAAAAGAAAGACGTGTTTATGTGTATGTTGTTCTTGCATGTATGTATGTATGTATTTCAGTCTTTGATTGTATGTACGATAGCCACACAAGATCATGATGAATGCGTAGCTCCTCACGAGAGTATAAGTGTTGAGATAAAAACTGCTCATCTCCTGTGTAATTCCCGTTCAGGAGGCACCGCAAGCGCTAGAAACTAACACTGGCCCTAACCTTTTTTAAGTGCAATGTAAAAATATTGGCAAGAGGAGGCAGGTTGGTTGGTTGGTAGGTTGGTTAATGTTTGGGTTTTATGGCATATCAACTTTTGTTGGTTATTTAATGCCAGATCCATTTTTATGCAAATAGTCAGTTCTCTTTCAAACAATTCCGTTTAGCATGAGTAGAGTTTAATTGTCAAAAACATTTCTATTTCAAGCTATTCAGTTTAGTTAAACAGTTCTAATTAAAAAAACAAAAAACAGTTCAGCATAAGTACGCAGTTTCGATGTCAAAACAGTTCCATTTTAAGCAGTTCAGTTCAGTATAAGTACACAGTTTAACTGTCAAATATATATCTATTTCAAGCTATTTAGTTTAGCCAAACAGTTCTAATTCAAACAATTCAGTTTAGTATAAGTACATATTTCGTTTAAACACAGTTAAATGTCAAAGCAGTTTTATATTAAACAATTCAGCTTAGCATAAGTACGCAGTTTAAATGTAAGTAAAGTAAAGTAGGCGACCATAGTCGAGGGTGACCCGAAGGCTCCCTTTTCGATAGCTTACTACACCAAGGTGTAGGGGAGGGCGCTACTCCTTTCCCTGGTAAGTTTAAACTCCTTTCCAGGGAAAGGAGTTTAAATGTAAGTGCACAGTTCAATTGTCAAAAACATTTCTATTTCAAGCTATTCGGTTTAATCAAACAGTTCTAATTCAAACAATTCAGTTTAGTATAAGTATGCAGTTTAGTTCTATTCATACCATAGATAGGGCCCTATCTGGTGCTCCTATTCTGGGCCAGAAGGAACCTGGGAGCAATAGCAATGAAGAGGTGCTCCGCATTCCCCAAAGCCCCAGCATCACTGGAACCTCACCATCAGATTGTTCAGTGTCATATCAGGACACTCGTTTGGTGGGGGGTCTTACTCTTCTGCAGAGGTCCAGTCGGTGTATTCTACAGCCTCAGCCGACTGGGCTATACCCAGAGTTAACGTCAAGACAGTTTTATTTCAGATAATTCTGTTTAGCATAAATACGTAATTTAGAGGTCGAAACAGCTCTATTTCGAGCAATTCATTTCAGCATAGGTACGCAGTTTAAATTTCAAAATAGTTCTACTTTAAACAATCCAATTTAGCATAAATAAGCAGCTTAAATGTCAAAACCAGTAAACTCAAACCACGGTTTAATTTTATTTAAGCCAAAGATAGGACCCTTATTAGCTACTACCACTCCGGGATAGAGTGTACCTGGGAGCGATGGCAATGAAGGGGTACTCTGCATTCACCAAAGCTCTAGCATTACTGGAACCTCACCATCAGATTGTTTAGTGTCATATCCAGGATACTCGTTTGGGGAGGGGTTACTCCTCTGCAGAGAAGTAGAGGGTGTATTGTACAGCCGCAGCCGACTGGGCTATAGTGGAGACAGCTCGGTAGCTGTGTGGCATACATCTTGTAATGGAAAAGGGAGTTAGAAATTGCTTTCGTGAGCGTGTGTATATATCTATATTTATAAATGTTTGCACGGGTGTGCAATTGGTAAACATGGGCGCCTTGGGTGGTGTAATGGTTAACGAACTAGAGTGGCCAACCTTCATGAGTGAGTTTGAGTCTCATTGGGTGCACCAATCATACGGCTTTGTGCCACATCTAAGCAAAACGCTAAGTAAATTACAACAATAAATAAGTAGAAAACAACTATTTTTTTTCACAAAAAGTTAATTTTCTTCATAGTCAGTGGTTAGTAAACTCGTCGACCAAATTTGGCCAGTGACTTCATTTCACCTAACTCACAAAGTTTATTGAATAGACTTGGTTGGGATTCATTTTTTAAAGGCTTATAAATTCCTTATGGACTAATTTTGTCGAAATTGGATTCGTTTTAAATCGTTTATTATAATAATAAATATTTTTAATGTTCCATTGCGTTTTTCACGATTGCACTTTTATTCGTCCATAATCATTTGTTTGCACATAGTCATATGACATCAAGTATTCCTATAGAATGCAAGAAATTGTTTGGTTTCAAGTATCCCTATCTAATATGTCGCTCAGTCAGCTGAGGCTGTAGAATACGCCAAATAAACTTTGCAGTGAAATAAGACCATCTCACGAGTGTCCAGGACATGAAACTAAACTGCCTCTGACGCTGAGGCTCCTGTTCTGGAGCTTTGTGAAATGTTGGGTACTTTTTCATTGGCATTATTCCCAAGTTAATTCTGACCCAGATTGGTAGTACCTGTTTGGGCCTCACCTATAGGTTAAAAAGGACTGTTTAATCATCTACTAAAGATTATTCTTATATGTTATTTGAAACCATGCACCTGTGTTCAAATTATTTATATCAAATGGGAATACTTGAAAAATAAAATCACTAATATTAAATAACAACATTGAAACCATTTAACTGCCAATAAACAAATGAGTTCTAGCGGTACATTTAAAAATAAAGATACTTAGGAATTATTCGGATTCAGTTTATATATATATATATATATATATATATATATATATATATATATATAAGTAGGATTTGGTATAACTCATAAGGGTTGATTTGCCATGAAACACTAATCGATCAACTCTTCAATTCAAATGATTTACTCACAGTTGTACAGATTTATGGGTATTTTTCTCAGCAGCGGTCATGTCCATACTACTGTATGGATGCGTCATATGGACGGTGATTAAAGGCATAGGGAAAAAAGCTTGACGGTAATTGTTCAAGAATTCAACGAACAAATCCTGGAATCAACATCCCCCAAAAGTGCAGCTGTACGGCCACTTACCTCCCATCACTAAAAGCATTCAAATCAGATGAACAAAACATACGAGACACTGCTGGAGAAGTAAGGATGAACTTATAAGTGACATTCTCCTGTGGACCCCTTCACACGGTTGATCAGGTGTTGGACGTCCGGCTAGAACTTATCTACAACAGCTCAGTTCAGACAAAGAGGACCTGCCGAATGCATTGGAGACGAATGGCAAGGGAGAGTCATGGAAATCCTAGCTGCAGAATGACATGATGATGATGATGTTTGGCCTTGTGGCTAGAGTGTTCACCTCTAGTCCGAGAGACCTGCATTCAATCCCAGGTCGCGTCATACCAAAGACTTTAAAAATGATACTTGACACCTTCTTGCTTAACACTCAGTAATTTAAGGTACGTATCAAGAGTAAAGTGGAACAATCCAGGGAAATGAGTAGCGCCCTCCCATACTCCTCATTGTAGTAGCTATTGAAAAGGGAGCCTTCTGGTCACCCTCGACTACGGTCGCCAAGTTTACTTTACTTTATATGGAAGCCCTGTCACCGAAGTTTAGAATACACTGATTGTATCTAGTGTAGAGGGTAAGACCCACAAAAAGGAATGTCCTTGTTATGAAACTAAACTGCATCTGATGATTTAGTACCAATTCCGGAGATCTGAAGAGTTTAAAGTACCCAAATCATTGCTATTACTATAAGTATCACTCTTACCTCGGGTGGAAGTAAATATTATTGTCCCATCTATGAGTCGAATAGATTTGTTAAAAAACATTTCTATTTGATTGGACCGTGTGAAAAAGAAAAAAATCCTTTAAGAAAAAACTACACAAAAAATGTAAATATGAAAGTACAATGAAGCGCGATTCCCAAAGCTCTAGGCATAAAATAATCCTAAGCAGGTTCACATACCGTTTAAATCAACCAACCAACAACAATTATATGGTATCAAGAAGCTTTTTATATTCAATGAAAATAATTTGTTTATAGTTTTAGTTATATGGTTTCAGGCTTTCCAATCTAATAGTAATAATTTTCAAAACAAATCTATTTGACCTACAGATGGGACTCTAACAAGAATTACATCTCTAGGTTTGAGTGGAACTGAAAGTAATGACAATGAAGGAATTCTCACATTTTTCAAAGCTTCAGAACAACCAAATGTACTTTGTTGTTATACTCAGGACACCCAGCTTTTGGGTGAGTCTTACCCACTGCAAAGAGAATACAGTCGGTGTATTATTCTCGCCGATAAGGCTAATTAGTGAATGGAACGGCATTTAATAGACGAATGCCCCACTACCATAGAAGAAAATTGAAATAATTGAATAAGCGGCACAATTTTTCATTTATTCACGTTGACTCGAAAAACCTTGTTTTTGATTAACGATACCAATATTTTATTGTTTTAATATCATTGGTTTTGAAGAAAAGTAGGACTTACTCATGGAAAATACTGTGTGTATATATCTGTGTGTAAGTATTTGTGTTTGTGTGTGGCATTTATTTATAGATTTGTATTTGAATGAGTGCTGTGTGGTTAATAGTATGTACATGCAAATCTGTTTGCAAGTGTATATCCTGCTTCTTCATATTCTCCAAAGAAAGCTAAGAAGATGTGTGCGATGCATTAGTGTCATATAAATGTGATTAAAAACGAAATCGGCTTCACTTAATGGAAACGGTGCCATATTTTTCACTCTATTTTTCGACATTAGCCCTATTTTCGTTTCTGATGGTTTCTTTGCCAAGGGCAGATCACTCATTTTTATAAACTCAGTATTATCAATACTGTTATTATAATCACCTAATTTCTTACCAAGGCCATCATATCATTTTTTATGGTATTATTCTAAGATGTATAAAACAGTTTCCAGCTTTGTCTAAATTATCATTCCATACAACTTTTCACAAATATTCATGACAATTAGTAATGTGAAAGGGAGATTGATTGATTGATTTTAACGACGTTTCAACCTTTCTAGAGTTATTTTAGGCTAAGAGGTTAGGGAATTGTGTTCAAGCTGGCAAAGGAAAGAAGCTGAAGATTTCCCTCACAAACAATTATGGACGCGAACTACGCTGATGACATAACGCTTCTGGCAAATACACCTGCCCGAGCCGAAACCTATCTACTTAGTCTTGAACGAGCTGCTGCTGGCATAGGCTTCTATGTCAACGCAGACAAGTCGAGATACACGTGCTTAAATCAAAGAGGCGACATCTCCACACTTAATGGTATTTCTCTGAAACTAGTGGACAAATTCACCTACTTAAGAAGCAGTGTCTCATCAATCAAGACAGAAATTACACGCGACTAGCAAAGGCATGGACAGCTATCGATAAGCTATCTGTCGTATTGAAGTCAGACCTGACCGATAAAATAAAACGCAGTTTTTTTCTAAGCAGCGGTCGTGTTGATACTGCTATATGGATTCACTTCATCGACGCTAACTAAACGGCCACCAGCCACCAATCATGAAAACTATCCGCGTTAGACGAACCAGAGATGAGGGACATTTCTGGAGAAGTAAGGGCAACTCATAAGCGACACACACCTGTGGACCCCTTCAAAGTTATATGATTTCAAATATTATAATCTAATACTAATAATATGCACAGAATTGTAAAGTTTTAAGTATTACTATCGAATATTAGTAATTATATGGGTCTAAGTTATTATTTCTATCTAATAATAGTCATTTGATTGCACATAGTTATATAGTTTCAAGTATCTAATAATAAACCTAGGTAAACAGTTATAACTTCAAGTAACTATTCTTAATAAAAATTATTTACAGTTATATGGAATTAAGAGTTCCGATCCAATACGTAGTAAGCGTATTCAAAGTCCAATCGCGCTATTATGTCCACTTTCAGACAAATACTTTGGGAAAGGTATGAACCCCCTTATCCTACCAGCTATGGGTTAAATAGTACCGCTATAGTTCGAGGACAGAATATATAGATTAAAAATAGCAAAGAAAGACTAAAAACAGCAACCAAGGACAGTAATGCCAAATTAAGGGGAAGCACTAAAACAATAATATCTATAAAACAAAAATGAGAAGAAAACAACTGCACAGATACTTCAAATGACAAATTTGAGAGATTGCACATGAGATAACTGGGATATGGCTGCGAAGAGTAAACCTAAACAGAAAAAAATGAATATTTTTTAATAGGAGCACAAAATAATACAAAAAGAACCAATTGTGGCAGGTAAAAATTGCTAATACACTACAGAACAGCAAATTTAAGTCAAGGAGAAATAGATGAAACCCCTTAATCATTTAATAAGCGAATGCAGCAAACTGACGCAAAAGAAATACAAGACAAAGCATGACTGGGAGGGAAGAGTGATTCATGAGGAATTGTGCAAGAGATTAAAATATGATCATACATATGGTATATGTACAAATCAGATGTTCTAGAAAATGAGACGGATAAGATTCTTTAGGATTTTGTGATACAAACGGATCACTGAATCCCGGTCATAAGATCAGACCATCTAACAATAAGGAAAGAATTAATGATATAGTGGATTTGCTGTTGCAGCAAATCCCCATGGGAAAATAAAATAAAGCGAAAAGATAGATAAATACTTGGATCTTGCCAGAGAGTTGAAATAATTTTGGAACATGAAAGTATCAGTAATACTTTGTAGTTGATGCACTAGGATTGGTCATGAAAGGCTTGGAAAAATATTGAAGGAAATGAAAATCATAGATAGATACAAACTACAGCACTGTTTTTATCCGCTAGAATATTTAAAAAGTCCTGGAGACTTCAGGAGATTTCTATAACTCAAACCCAAATGAAAGATCACCAGTTAAAACGAGTGTGAAAAACTCGCAAAAGATGCAAGAAAATAGCAAACGAAGGGTATGTGGTAATTGAGACGAAACGATAAATCATATTATAAGCCAATGTTGTAAATTAGTACAAAATAAGTATAAGTTTAGACACACTGATTGGGGACGGTGATCCAGTGGGAATTGCGCAAGAAATTTGAATTTAGAAATACAAACAAGTGGTTTATGTACAACCTGGAATCTATGTACAACCTGGAATCTATCCTGGAGAAAGAGACACACAAAGTTCTATGGGATTTTGGAATAAAAACTGATCTCCTTATCTCAGCCAGATAACCAGATTTAGTGATAGTCCCCCCTCCCATAAAAAGCAAAAAGAACCAGCCGAATCGTATACTTTTCTGTCTCGACGGAATTCATAGTGAAAATAAAAGAAAGTGAACAGAGAAATAGATATCTAGACTTTGCTAGAGAACTATAGAAATTATGGAACATGAAGGTGAGGTTGTTACCAGTTGTAATTGGTGCACTTGAATCAATCCCCTAAGAAACGGTCAAGAGACTGGAAGACTTAGAAATAAGAGGACAAGGGGAGACCACTCATACTACATCATTATTAAAATCGACCAGAATACTGAGAAGAGTCCTAGAGACTTGAGGAGGCTTGCTGTCACTCAAACTCTTGCGAGAACCCATTAGCTAACGCTGGTGTGGAAAAACTCTGAAAATAATAATAATCAAGAGTAGGCATGGCCAGTCGAGGAAAGAAATTCACTGGTAACTGAAGAAGAAATTTCAATTTCTTGTAGTATTTCACCATATTGACGAATGCTATATGCATTAAACATGATTTTATGGAAAACTAAAGGTATAAAATTATAAGAGAATTGGAGATGCAAACAGATCAACCAATCAAAACCTGAAAACCAAACTCAGTTTCAATCAACAAGAGGGGAAAAATCTTTGCATATACTGGTTTTTACTGTGATAGTAGATCACAGGGTAAAGTGAAAGTGAAAGACGGCGAAAAGTTTGACAAATATCTGGACCTAGCCAGAGAGCTGAAAAAGCTGTGAAACGTAAAAGTGACAATGATGTCAATCGTTGTTTGGACTTTAGAAAAATCCTCAAGAACTTGAAAAAAAGCCTTGATGGATCGAAGATTAAAGTAGGAATTGGAGCCATCCTGACACGAATACAACTAAAATAGACGAGTATATTTACACGAGTCCTGAAGATCTGATGGTACTTGCTGTCACATAGATTACTAGGAAAAACAGGTAGACCTGATGTGAATAATAATAATAATAACAACTATAATAATTCCGGCCAAAATACTAAATATCGTGCTTATTAACAAAAGAAAAAAAAAAGAAAAAAAGTTTTTTCCGGTCGACTGCAGAATGAAAATCAAAGAAAGTGAACAGATAAACACATACTTAGATCTTGACAGAGGACAGAAAATGTTGAAGAACATGCGAGTGACAGTAATACAAATCGGAATTAGTGGGCTTGAAACGATCTCAACGACTTGGGAAGGAAACTGGAAGAGTTGGAAATCACAGGAAAAATCTAGATCCATTAAAATACAGCATTTTTGAGATTAGCCAGAATACTAAGAAGAATTCTGGAGACCTGAGAAAACTCAAGGTCTTTCAGATACTAAAAGATCACCAAATCATGGCTAGAAGACCTACCTAGTATTAATTAGTAAGAAGAAAAGAATTAGTCATTTAGTAAATTTTATCGTTCCAGCGGGTCATAAATAGAAAATAAAAAAGAAAGCAAAACTATACATAAAGATGACGGTGATACCAGTTATTGTAGAAACCCTTGGAACGGTCTCCCTAAAACCTAAAAAATAAAGTAGTTTAGAAGAACTGATAGCTACTACACCACTGCACAGTTAAAATCAGCTAGAATAATTTAGAGTCAAGGAGACTTGAGAGGATTTGCTGTTTCCCAGGCTTTAAAAAACTCACCACTTAAATCTGGTGTGAGAACTTCGCTCAGCGTGAACATACAATAAAAAATAAAGGCAAAGAGAAGTTGATTGCAACAGTTAGTAACAGCAAGTACAGAATTAACCTAAGACAAACAGTGAAACAACATTTCTAAAATCTAGAAAAATGGAATGGAAAGAAAAAAATTCTATGGATTCATAAAGGAAAAAATACTAAAGAAATTGCTCATGAGAGAAAATAGACATGGCTATGATGGAAGAAAACTTAAAGAGAGAAACTGAATCTCTATTCATAGAAGCACAAAATAACACCATAAGGAATAATTATGTCAAAGTAAAAAGAGATAAGATATGAGATAAGCTGGTTTGGTTTCTTTATTCAATGGTATATCAAATTTCGGGGGTTACTTAATGCCAAAGCCATCCTTGTAGAAGAACAGCACCGGAAAGTGGGGAGTTTTTGTAGCTTTCCAAAGAGTATTAGTCCGAAAGTGAACGTAATAGCGTGACAGGAGTTTAAACTTGCTTACTTCGCGGCCGCAGTGTAGCACTTTTGCTATTACGCTGAAAGGACTGATCCCACTTAGAGCTGGGAGAACTAGCTTGGAGAATAATAATAATAATAATAATAATAATTAAAGAAGAAGAAGAAGAAGAAGAAGAAGAAGAAGCTTTAACAAAAGCAGTGAGAATATAAAGTCTGGATATAGGGATGGAATTTGGCAAAGAAAAATATGTCATGCTAATAATGAGTTGTGAAAAAAGATAAAAGACGGAAGGAACAGAACTACCTAATCAAGAAAAAAATCAGAACGATTGAAGAAGAGGAAACTTACAAGTACTCGGGATATTGGAAGCGGGCACATCAAACAACCGGAGATGAAAGAAATAAATTAAAAAAGAATACGAGAACGAGAACGAGCCAACTACATAAAACCAAGAGAACGAGCCAACTACACAAAACCCAACTACAGAGCATAAATCTCATTAAAGGGATAAACACCTGGGCTATCTTCCTCGTTAGATACTCCGGACCGTTCTTGAAGTAGACGAGGGAAGAACTTCAAGAAATGCACCAGAGAACATGAAAACTAATGACGATGGATAAGGCCTCACATCCCAGATATGACATAGACAAGAAAACGAGGAAGCGAACACGCCAGTATTTACGATAGCGTCGATACATCGATACAACGACTCAAAGCATTCATAAAGAATAAACAAGAACTAATTACAGCGACTTGAAACAACACAAACAACACCAGGATCAACAGAAAAAACAAAAACTAGGAAATAAGAATTGAAAGAAAAACAATTGAATTGATATTTTATGTTATAAACAAACGAAATCTCAGGGGAGAAGACTTTGACATGGCTAAAAAAAGGAAAGCTTAAGAGAGAAACTGAATCTATTCTTATAGCAGCTCTATAAGGACGAACAATGCAGAAGCAAAAATAGATGAGATGCAAGAAAATAACAAATGTAGGTTATGTGGTGATAGAGATAAAACGATAAATCACATAATAAGCGAATAAGTATAAGACTTGGCACGACTGGCTTGAGAAGGTGATCCACTGTGAATTGAGCAAGAAATTTAAATTTGATCATACAAAAATTTGGTATATACACAACCCAGAAACCTTCCTGGAGAATGAGACCACAGAGCTAAATTGAAAGAAAGCGAAAGGATACATATATAACAAGACCTTGCTAGAGAACTAAAAGACTATGGAACATGAAGGTGGCAGTGATAACGATTGTAATTGTTGCACTTGGAACAATCCCCAAAGGATTGGTAAAGGGACTGGAACATTTGGAAGTCAAGAGCATCCTACAGCATCATTAAGATCGACCAGAATACTGAGAAGAGTCCTGGAGACTTGAAACTCAAGTGAAAAACTATCAGCTAACGCTGGTGTGAAAAGCACTTAAAGGAGTAAAATGATAGTAATAATAATATAAACAAGAGCAAAGAAAGATTCATTTTTGCCATATCAGAAATAACTCCAGTAGAAAAAATAGAGGAAAAAAACACTATTGAAAAAATTACTACAAATAATTGTAATTAGTAGTAATGGTTTTTGAGGTTTGGTTAGGTTTCTTTATTTAATGGCATATCAATCTTGGTAGGTTATTTAATGCCATTCTCCTAGAAGTACAGTAGTGGTACTATTTAACCCATAGATGGGAGGATAAGAGGGTTCATACCGTTCCCAAGGGTATTTGTCCGAAGGTGAACCTAATAGCATGACGGCAGTTCGAACTCGCTTATTACAATTTCGTAGTCGATCGCTTTAACCATTACACCACGATGACCTCCCCAATAGCGTTTGACTACGAGTTCAATAAAATTTATACGAAGAGAAAAATAGCGGGAAAAGATGGTCAAAAGAAGAGATAGAAAAAAAAAATGATAAAGAATTTAAAATTGCATAGAAATAAAATCAGGTGCAAAATGTCGGATAAAAATATATTCACCGGCTAAAGATATTTCATGCTTTTGTTGACAGTGGAAATTGAAAATTAAATCAGCCAAAGAAATTAATCAGAAACAATTCCCACCAACACTAGAAACTTTTTTCACTACAAGCTACTAAAAGATGATTTAATTACATTAATGACAGTCCCTTAAACATCTGACATTCGATTCAAATCATCTAATGGTCCCCATCAATGATTGTCCGCCCGAGTTTTAAGAGTTACATCACTGGAAGACGTATTTTCAACTTGAAATTCTCGTGAACCACTTCTGAGATGTACAGACAGAACTTCACTTTTAGCAAAAGCTGTGCAATTTTTCACTTGACTTCTTTTGCCTTTGTTTAAAGTTTTAATTCGTTAAACGAACGACATCAGGCAATCTCCTTTTTAACTATTTTACTGGTTTCACATATTAAGTGTGTACGCTTGGAAAACAACCTTGTGTTTTGGTAATTGATATAGGAAAGGGAGCTATGTGAGCCAGGTTCAATTTCGAGACGAAACTGATCACATTTTACTCGAGTAAGTTAAAAGAGTTTACAATATATTGGTCCCATGAAGCGCAGACCATCAATTCCATATGAGTTTGCCAAAATCGGGAAGGTAATCAACGGATTTGTCAAGGCTGTGTAGGTGACGAACCACACTGAACTGGGAGATGCCAAGCTCACCGGATACTCTTCAAGTGCTACTCGTTAGATTTGTCTCAATGACTTTAATTTGGTTTCTTTGATTTTTTAAAATGGCATATCCATCTTCATGGGTTATTTAATTCCAAAGCTATCTTTGTAGTAGACCAGTTGTATATATATATATATATATATATATATATATATATATATATATATATATATATATATATTTCAGGTTATATTGCTTACATCTTTTTTCTGAGCGGGAGGGGTATTATATGTAGAAAGCATTTTTCAAGAATTTCAAAAATCTGATAAGCCTTTCTTATGCAAACTGTCCGTCAACTTATACTATAAGATAATTCAAAAGATCAGTGATAAATTTCTAACTACGTGGTGCCTTCAATAAGTTTCCAGACTATTTTTGTACAGACATTTAAAATTGTCTTAGACTCTTGAAAATTCGGTATGTTATTGCAATCCATCTTATGAGATGACTGACCAATTTTTATGATTTCAGGTTCAAATGAACAACTACAGCAGCAATTGGAATACACCCTACTAAAGATTGATTGTCACAGCTAGTGAATTTCAAAAATGCAATCTGGAGGTGAGGAAACTTTAAAAGAACAATATGCAATAAAATTCTGTTTTAAACATGGAAAAAATTCTAGAGAAACGTATGGAATGCTTCAGACTTCTTGCATGAATCGAGCATCAGTTTTGGAGAGACATAAGAAATTCAAGTGAGGCAGGGATTCCGTGATGGATGATGAGAGGTGTGGGAGGAGTAAGGAAGTCAATACACCAGAGTTGATTGGCCAAAGGGTTAGGGTTACTATGTTGAGGTTTTAAGGGAGTTCCGTCAGAAGAGGCCAGCACTCTTCAAATCGGGTCAGTGGCATTTCCACCATGACAATGCACCAGTTAACAACTCCATCCTTGTCACAGACTATTTGACCAAGATGGGCATCAATACAGTTCTTCCTATAGTCTAGACGTTGCTCCCTGTGATTTTTGGTTATTCCGTAAGCTCAGAGGCTGTCGTTATGAGACAATTGAAGAGATGAAAGAGGCTTTGACGAACTTCATTGACAGGCTCACTCAAGAGGACTTCAGTGGGGCCTTCCAGAGGTTGTTTGAACGATACAACAAGTGGGTTTTAGCTGGAGGAGGTTACTTAAAAGGGGACTAGAGTTTCATGTGTGTACTATCAATAAAAGTGTCCATACGAAAAAAGTCTGGAAACTTATTTAATGATCCTCGTATTTCAAAGCGCTAAAGTTTCGTCATCTTTAAAAATCAAATAGCTTATTATTAAGTACTCTATTAAGTACTCAGATTTTCCTCGCCATAGAAGCATAACCTTGTATACGCCTATGGCATTTTCTACGGAGATATAACACACACACATACACACACACACACACACACACACACACACACACACACACACACACACACACACACACACACACAGAGGATATCCTGAGTCTGACACTATATAGCATTTGGTGGTAAGATTCCACTTCTGAGGAGAGTGGAGTCGTCTCTTCGTTGCCATTACTCCCAGGCTCACTCCAGAAACTGTGAGAGTCTCATTTATAGATCAAGGAAACCTACCTGAAATAATGTTTAAAAAAATCTTCAACGAAATTAATACTAATGCACTTGAAACATTTATACTGCAACAAAGTACGAAGTGTTTACCTGTTTAAAGCTGTTAATGACCTTAATCAATGCGATGACAATTAAAATACAACTGTTATAACCTAGCAGTTTTTATTTGTTTGAAATGGTCATGAAAATGCGTTTTTGTACGGTATATAACAGGAGATCATTAAATTTAACGTAGAATAATTCAATCAACTAACAAACCAATTCATTTTTTTCCAATACCAAGCGATATAATCTCCTAATGGCCCAGTCGGTTGGGGCTGTAGAATACACCGACTGCATCTCTGCTAAGGGATAAGACTCCCACAATGAGTGTCATGGATATGACACTAAACAATCTGCTGATAAGCCTACAGTAACGCTGGAGCTTTAGGGAATATGGAGTGCCCCTTTATTGCCATCACTCCCAGGTCCACTAAACTATGTACTTATGTTAAACTGAACTGATCGAAATAGAACTGCTTTTGTATAAAAATGGTTTGGTTTCTTTGTTTAATGACATATGAACCTTTGTAGGTTATTTAATGCCAAAGATATTTTCCTAGAAGAATTGTAGTGGTACTATTTAACCCATAGCTGGGAGGATAAGGGGGTTCATACCTTTCCCAAGTGCATTTGCCCGAAAGTGAACGTAATAGCGTGACTGTAGTACGAACTCGGTTACTGCGATTCCACAGTCCATCGCTTTAACCATTACACCACGAGGACACTCCACCCCTGTATAAAAATGGATTTGACATTAAATAACCTACCATGTTTGATATAAGAAAGCAAACCAAACCAAACAATCTCCTAAATGTATTGCTGTTTAGGGTAAATAAAAGTATAATAAAAATCTATAAACACCTTCATCATGATCATCATGTCGTGCTGGTAGCACAGATATACCTGACCCTCTCTCGCCTCTTTTCCCTATCATTCATCACCTCTGGCAGGTCTTCTGGACTACATCCCGTATCCTCTCATAGTTGCTGAATGTATGTTCGTGCTGGTCGTCCTGCTTTTGCACGGCCATGTGTGGGGTCCATAAGAGTACATCACTTATGAGTTCGTCCCTGCTTCTCCAGCAGTGTCCTGCATGTCTGGTTCGTCTAACTTGAATAGTTTTCGTGAGAGGAGGCAGGTGGCCGTACAGTTGGTGTCTTGTGGGGTGTTGCCGCTAGGACTTGTTCAAGATTACTCGCAGCATTCTTGTGTAATTGCCGTCTAGCGTCTTCTCCAGCCGTTTTGTAAGAGTCCATGTAGTGCATCCATATAGCAGTATCGATGTGACCGCTGCCTGGAAGAAGCTGCATTTCATTTTATCGGTTAGGTCTGATTTCCATATAATCGATAGCCTATTGATAGCTGTCCATGCCTTTGTTAACCTCGTGTCGATGTCCTTTTCGGTTGATGCGACGCTGCTTCCTAGGTAAGTGAATTTGTCTACTAGTTTAAGAGGGGTTCCGTCTAGAGTGGAGATGTCACTCGTTTGATTATAGCACATATATTCCGTTTTGTGTGCATTGACATAGAGGCCTATGCCTGCGGCTGCTCGTTCCAAACTATGCAGTAGTGTTTCGATAAACACCTTAAAAGTAAGTAAATTTGTAACGTGGAATGTTGGGCTAATAATTTCTGACAGTGTATTTAAAATATGACGCCTAACTTAACCGGTAATAATTTTTCCTGTATTTCAGTGCCTAAATGCTGTTTCTATAAGTTGTTTTTGATTTTCACTTTTTAATAAGCTAAAAAAAAAAAAAAAGATAAACTCTTTGAATAGCAACATTCCTTAAATATTTTCATCAACCGGCTGCCAACACTAATTAAATATTTATAAGAAAGTAATTTTCAGAAAATAATGCGTGAAAGATTTTTATGGCATCTCTCCGTCTCACGTGAGTATTTATCTGTAACTGGATTTTCGAATAGGTCTGAGTAAGTTTATGCGGAAGACTGACAATTGCTCATGGTTTTTAGAACTCTTCACTTCAGGATACCGCTGTTGTCCAAGGGATGGGCAAGTTGCGATAAATCTTGGTATTGATTTTTCTGTAGTATTACCAGAATGAGGCCGAACTAATATCAAACTGCCTTTGAGATTTCAGCTCTGGATTTCAAAACTTCACCGCAGCAATTGACAGGGTTTCGATTTCAGAGCTTTCTTTCTCCTCGACCAGTTGACCCAATCAAGGTTAGAGAGCCCAAGGTACGGCACTATTTACCTATAAGAGGAGAAGAAATGAAGTCATGCATTTTTTAACGTGTTTAAACAAAGGGAAACTGCCTCATCCAGGATTTGAACTTGGCTCGCTGCAGTAATTTGGAGGGTATTTACCCAACCCCTTCACCATGAGCAGGATTTGACACAAGGTCAATTTTTTAAACAAGAGTAATGTTAGTTTGAATTCAGAGTATCCCTTCTAGACTGGTTAACTAAGTAAGGCTAAATGACCCAGTTTGCTCTTCTACTTACTTAGAGCTGGGAGAAAGATAGAAATAGGACTTTTTTAATTGATATTGCACGATGAGAAATGGAGACAGCCTCGGATAAATAAAATAGGATAATTTCTTTATCCTTTTGTACATTACCACCCGTAAATAAGTACATACCTACCAATGTTTATTATTCAAAAACAACTTCTAAAATGTTTATTATTGAAAGACATCAAAAATAAAGGTACTATGATTTCATTATTTCTATGAGAAGTTTATATGATCAAAACAAATATTACGAGTTATTTATTACTCGAACTTATACTATTATTAGCTGTCCCAAAGTAAGTGTTTCCCTGCGAAAGAAGGTATTTCAAATCAATACGGACTTTATATTTAATTGCTACTTTAATCTTGATGATATAAATTGATTAATTGATTGGTGACTATGTCCTGGACGTGACACTAAACAGCATTTGTCGATGAGGCTACAGTCCTAGTGCTTTGGGCAACGTGAAGTGCCGACTCATTGCATTAGATTGCTGGGCTTGAAATCATTTAACTGTGTGAAAATAATCAATAGCAATACTTGAAAGCATTTCACTGTGCAAACAAATGATTAATAAGAAATAGAATTATTAGTGTTAGATAGAAAATGCAATACTTGAAGCTATTTAACTTCGTGCAAACAGATGAGTTCTTGTTAATTAAAAATAATGTTACCAAGAAATTAGACCTTTGTATATATATATATATATATATATATATGTGTGTGTGTGTGTGTGTGTGTGTGTGTGTGTGTAAACAGGATTTGACATTAAATGATCCAAAATTATTCCATACAGTAAACGCAACCAACCAACCCACCAGCTTAGAGTTTAACACTATAGAAATATAAGTAATTAAAGTTTGCGACCATAGTCGAGGGCGACCAGAAGGCTCCCTTTTCAATAGCTACAACAGGGAGCAAGGTCTCGACTATAGGAAGGGTGAGGAACTGTCTTGTTGCCCATCTTGCTCAAATAGTCTGTGACAAGGATAGAGTTGTCCTGGTGGAAATGCCACTGACCCTATTTGAAGAGTGCTGGTCTCTTCCGACGGAATCTCTTCCTGAACCCCCTTAAAACCTCAACATAGTATTCTTTGTTGACTGTCTGTCCAGTGGGAACCCAGCGCATGTAGATCATACCAGTGATGTCAAAAAAGGGGTCATCAAAAGTTTGTGGGTTCTGTCTGGCCATCTTGGGTCTGAGAGAGCTAGCGTGCTTCCACTGGGAACTCTGTCTTTTGGTCTCTGGGTCATAGCAGTAGAGCCGGTTTTCATCGCAGGTCACCAGAGCATCAAGAACTGCGGGATCTAAATTGATCAGCTCGATCATCTCCCTGCTGTCATGACAAAGCCTTTCTTTCTGATCTTCTCTGAGCACCCTTGGGACAAACTTCACACAAATCTTCCGCATCTTCAGTTCCTCGCGAATGATTGTGTGTACAGTTCCCACACTGACATTAAACTCTGCACTTACTGTCTCTCTAGACACACGACGGTCCTAATCCATGAAATTCTTTATTTGGCCAATCAACTTTGGTATTCTGACTTCCTTACTCTTCCCACACCTCTCATCATCCCTCACAGACTCCCTGGCTTCATTGAATCTCTTATGCCACTCAGAAACTGACGCTCGATTCATGCAAGATGCTCCAAAACCAACCTGAAGCATTCCATACGTTTCTGTTGCATTTTTTCCAAGTTTAAAACAGAATTTTATTGTATATCGTTCTTCTAAAGTGTCCTGACGTCCAGATTGCATTTTTGAAATTCACCAGCTGTGACAATCAAGCTTTAGTAGGGTGTATTCCAATTACTGCTGTAGGTGTTCATTTGAATCCTAAAAATTAGTCAGTCATCTCATAAGATGTATAGCAATAACATACTGAATTTTCAAGCATCTACGACAATTTTAAATGCCTGTACAAAAATTGTCTTGAAACTTATTGAAGGCACCTAGTATGTATATATATGTGTGTGTGTGTGTGTGTGTGTGTGGTTTGGCAGCGGTCGTTAATTTAAGCATGTTTGATTAAATTGTAAAGACACATTTTGTCTATGATTTAATTAAGATCCGTTCGAGTTTCCTGGTAAGTGTCATGGTTTCAGTTTTAAATTTGTGGATGTTTTTACCAAAATTGTCCAAGGCTCTTTCGGACCGTATAGGCCATCACATATAGGCTTGTGGTGTAATGGTTTTCGTCATTGGAAATTGACGCAGTGACTCGAGTTCAAATCCAGTATAAGACTGTTTGCATTTCACATAGCGCTTATACCCTTCATAAAGGTATGAATCCAATTCTCCAACAAGCAATGGATAAATTGGGCTCTTTAATCTATGGCAACCAGTCCAAGAGAAGGAAAACTATGAATTCCAACCTGTTTTAAATAAGAAATGCTGGCGGCCTTAGTCGAGGGTGACCCGAAGGCTCCTTTTTCAATTGCTACTACACCAAAGGTAGGGGTGGGCGATACTCCATTCCCTTGATTGCACCGCTTTACCCTTGATCCTTACCTTATAATACTAAGCAGGGCGGCATCAAATACCATTTTTTGAGTCTTTGGTATGACTCGACCTGGTATTGAACCTCGGTCTCCTGGACCATTGGTAAACACTCTACTCATTAGGCCAATGTACCACTCAAAAATTGACTTTGTGAGGCAGTTGGTTCGTAAATACATACATTTATATAAATGTAAATATATTCATTACAAACAAATAGTTTGTAGGTAGCATTTTTAACGAGCTAGAGCTTATTTGTTTGCTTACAATTAAATGGTTTCACGTATTGCTATCAAACACTAATAATTTTATTTGACATTATTCATTCATTTGCATATAGTTAATTGGTCTCAAGTATAGTAAATGATTAAATATTTCTTTTTAACTAATAGATAGGACTCTACAAGTTGAACTGGGAGTAATAGCGATGAAGAGGCACTTGAAACATGCCAAATCTCCAGGTTTAAAATCACACCATCAGATGCAGTTTAGTGTCATATCAAGGACACTCGTTAGTGGGGTCCTACCCCTCTGAAGAGATGCAGCTGGCGTATTCTATAGCCCCAGTGGACTGGGCTCTTGTGTTTAGAAAAAATATAAACAAGAAACTTTTTATTTAAAAAGCAACAAAAAACAAAACAAAAAAAAATAACCCAAACACCCGCAAAAACTGTGGAGTATGTTAAACTTCTGGGTAATACTATAAATAGCAAAAATAAAAACTGTTAAACAAGCAAGCAAAGAGAAAAACAAAAAGATAAAAATCAAGATTATGTTGAATTCCCAACATTGAGGAAGTAGCGGTTTCCAAAAGGCAACCATAATTCGTCCAGACGTCTTCTTTTTTTTTTTTTTTGGAAAAAAAAAAGTGCTTTAGCTAGATTTATGTCGAGATTATAAGCGAGATAGTATTCTGATTTGAAGAGGCAGATAAAATTTTCAAGCATTATTTGAGATTAAAAAAAATGCAGGTTCTGCCGTCTTGAAACAAAGAAGATCAAACTGAAAAGACACGCCCCTCCCCCAAGAAAAAAAAATGATGCCAAGTACTATTTCAGCCATTTTTTTTTTCGGATGATTGATAAGATATTTTTACTTTTACTCTTTAATCAATTCATTCGGTGGCCTTCATTCTCTGTAGTACTTTATTACATTTAAAAAAAAAATATAAACGAACCTTGCGTAATTACATGTCTCATAATGGATTAAGGCAAAAAGTCCAATATATAAGTTTGAGAACTATTTTATTATACTATATAAACACAAAATGTCTAAACCAGTGATATTTTGTCAGATACTACTAATAAAAAATGTAATATTACGGTCACTCAGAACCTCTTCTTCAATACAATAATAGGATGGCTAGTTGATTTTACGGGATTTCAATCTTTGCTGGATAAAGTAACCCTGAAGTCAGTTATTTTCATGTTGTTTAATGGTTTCAAATAACTAATGATAATAATTATTTGTAATCAATTAAATCTTTCAGGAACTCTTTTTACTACTTATGAATAATACAAAATAATCTAATTCAAAGTAACTATTTCCAAGGCGGATGAAGACATACCAGCACTGAAGATAATGTGGATTCATCAACATGACGACTCGGAGACTACATAAATATGAGTAATAAAGGTTGGTTGGGTGGTTTGTTTCTTTGTTTAATGGAATGTCAACCTTTGTAGGTAACTTAATGCCATAGCCGTTCTCCTAGAAGAACACTAGTGTTACTATTTAACCCATAACTGGGAGGATAAGGGGGTTCATACCTTTCCCAAGGGTATTTACCCGAAAGTGAACGTAATAGCGCAACTTGGGTACGAACTCGCAAACTACGATTCTGCAGTCCATCGCAGAAATAAAGGACTAATTACAGCGGCCAGTAACAGCATAGGCAATATAAGGACAAACATAACATAAACTATGGAACAGAAATGAGAAGAAAAACAACTGTAAGGATAATTCAAGTGACAAACTGGCAAAATCATAAGAGAAGACCGGCATATGACAAGGAAAGGGAAACATTTAGAGAAAAACTGAATCTCTTCAAATAGCAGCACCAAAAACGCCAGAAGGACCAATCATATTAAAGCGAAAATCGATAGTACGCAACAGAATAGCAAATATAGAGAGAATGGTAATAGAGCCGAAGCAATTAATCATAAAATAAGCCAATGCATCAAACTAGGGAAAAGAAGTATAAGACTAGACATTACTTGGTGGGAAAAGTAAATTGCTCAGATTTGTGCAAGAAATTAAGTTGTAAGTAGTTGGCGACCGTAGTCGAAAGCTCCCTTTACAGTAGCTACTACACCGTGGTATATGGGAGGGCGCTACTCCTTTCCCTGGATTGCTCCACTTTACCCTTGATATATACCTTATATTGATGAGTGTTAATCAAGGAGGTATCAAGTACCATTTTTAAAGACTTCGGTATGACGTGACCTGAGATTGAACTCAGGTCTCCCATGACCATTGTCGAACACTTTACCCACTTATTACCAAATAGCATTCGCACAAACCAGAATCTGTCCCAGAGTATGAGACACATAAAATTATCTGGGATTTTGAGATGCAAACGGATCTCTTAATCCAGGCGAGAAAACTTGTAATGATAATTAAGAAACGACAAAAGAAAAGGGAACTTACCGTCGAGGGGAATTTGCTGTCCCAGCAGACCAAAGAGTGAAAATCAAAGAAAACGTACTTTGAACTTGCCAGAGAATTAAGAAACCTATGGAACATGAAATTAACTGTGATGCAAATAGTAATTGGTCCGCAAAGTGTTGGAAAGAAGCTTGGAAGAGTTGGAAATTGGAAGAACAATCGAGAGCATGCAAACTGCAGGATTATTGAGAATACCCAGAATACTGAGAAGAGTCCTGGAGATATGAAGAGGCTTGTTGTCACTCAGACTATAGTAAAAGAGCATCAACTGACGCTGGTGTGAAAAACCCGCAAGAAGCAACATAAGAAAGCAAAAAACTTCAATGAATACGACGTAGCACTGTATCAAAAAAGTAACAAAAGTGAGTATATCATCTAAACAATTTTGTCCTCACTTTTATAATTTTGATATAACTCACGTGTAATTGTGTTACTTGCTTTTAATTGTAGAATGTACTTTTGCTTTTAAAATCTTTCCCAATAAAAAAAAAAAACAAAAACAAAAAAGGCAGCTAAGCTAGGATAAGAAGTGGGAAAGAATAAACTAGATAAAGGAAGAAATTTCTCGTAGTGACAGAAGGAGGAAGGTGACAGGAGGGAAAAAATAGAAAATTTTGCCATGTGAGGGAAAGTTATGAAGCAGAAGCCATATGTCCTGCATCGAAAACAGATTCGGTTAAGAAAGCATAAGAAAGCTAAAAACCTCAATGAATACGATGCTGCAATGTCTCAAAGAAGTAAAAATCGTGAGTATATTATCTAAAAAAAATTGTCCTCACTTTTAATATTTTGATATAACTAGTGTTTAATTGTGATTCTTACTTTTGCCTCCACCTATATTTTGGCGATTTGAATATATAAGGACAGGAACGGATTAATGTAATCTTTAAAGAGTATCTCTTATAGCCAATAACCACAATAATGGTATGCAAGATCTAAATTTTATAAGTCTTTATAATTGCCTTTCGGAAAAAGATGATCAGCTGGACTTTAACTTAGTTAAAACTACGAATCCAAACGCGAGGAAGTGGAAAGAGGTGAAAAAAATTAACCCATTAGAGATCACTAGAAGCCATGGGAAGCAGCATCATGGATGTGAAATAAGGTGGGTGAATCCCATGTTGGATCAACGGTTAATGACCAAGGTCAAATAGTTCATTCAGGAAACTATTGATATCTTTCCATAAGAGTGGCGTCTATAGTTGAGGGAAAAGTAGCCAAATGAATTTTTTTTGTGAGTGTGACCCACATATGTGTTCTCTTATTTAATAGTATTTAATCATATCTGACAGGTGCGCAGATTTTAAGTAATCCCTTGGAAAATCTAAAACACACAGTGATAATATACAGTCAGGACATAGGGATGGAATTTGGCATAGAAAAATACACCAAGAAAATAATGAGACATTGGAAACGACACATGACGAAAGGAATAGAACTACAAAATAAAGAAAAAATAGAACGGTCGGAGAAAAAGAGACTTACAAATACTTGGGCATATTAGAAGCTGACTTTATCAAACAAGTGGAGAGGAAAGAAAAAATGGATAAAGAATATCTTTGGAGAACGAGAAAGTCACTCGAAACGAAACTATATAGCAGGAACTTTATAAAAGGCATAAATACCTGGGGTGACACATCGTAAAATACTCGGGACCATTCGTGAAGTGGACCAGAGAAAAAAATTAAACAAATGGACCAGAGAACAAAAAAACTGATGACGATACATGAGGTCTTGCATACCAGAGATGACTTTGACAAATTATATATGTGTCAAGAAAAGAAGTAGGAAGAGGACGTACCACATTGAAAGCAGTGTTGACGCATCGATAAAACGACTCGAAGGCTACATAGGAAAGCACAGAGGAAGACGCAGTATCCTGAAACAATATTGACAACACGAGGAGTTACCGAATGGAAATAACCAGAAAAATGAGAAGAGAAAACTCTATGGATGTTTGTGCCACTAACAAACGACATCTAACAATTGAAGACGTCGACGTGAATAAAAAAGGGAAACCTCAAGAGAAAAACTTAATCTCTTCTAATAGTTTCTCAAAACAACGCCATAAGGACCAATCATATCAAAACTAGAATACATAAGCCGCAAAAAAACAACAGATGTAGGCTATGTGGGGATAGAGATGAAACAATCAATCATATAATAATCTAGTGCAGTGAATAAGCGCAGAAAGAATATAAGACTAGATACGACTGGGTGGGTATGTGATTCACTTGAAATTGTGGAAGAAATTGAAATTCGACCATACGAACAAATGGTATATGCGCAACCCAAAACCTCTCCGGAAGAATGAGATGCACAAAATCCTCTGGATCACTTAATCTTGGCCAGACGACCTGACCTAGGAATAATCAATAAGAAAAAGAGACCTTGCTTAATTGTGGACTTTGCTGTTCCCGTGAACCACAGAGTTAATTTGAAAGAAAAGAAAGGTAAGTATCTCGACTTTGCTAAGAAATTGAAAAAAAAAACAAAACTGTGGAACATGAAAGTGACGGTGATACTAATTATAAATGGTATATTTGCTACAGTCACAAAAGGGTTGATACAGGGACTCGATGACTTAGAAATAAGAGGAAGAATGGAGACCATCCAAAATATAGCAATATTGAGATCAACCAGACTACTGAGAAAAGTCCTGGAGACTTGAGGAGACTTGATGTCGCTCTAACTCCAGTGAGAAACCATCAGCTAACGGTGGTGTGAAAAATCGAAAAAAGTAAATAATAATTATGATAATAATTATTATTATTACTATCATTATTACTCCTAGACAGTTTTTCGCATCAGCAAGAGCTGATGGCTTTTCCCTGGAGTTTGAGCAAGTCTTATCAAGTCTCCAGGACTCTTCTCAATATTATGACTGATCTCAATAATGCAGTAGTTTGGATGGTCTCCACTCACCCTTTTACTTCCAAGTCATCCAGTCCGTTTATTAATCCTTTGGTGACTGTACCAAGAGCACCAATTATAATTGATATAAACGTAACTTTTATGTTCCACAGTTTTTTCCGTTCCCTAGTAAGGTTGAGCTAATTATCCTTCTTTTCACTTTAATTATAATTATCATTATTTCCCTTTGTATACGATTATAGCTTCAAATAACTATCCTTTGTTTTGTGGTAGACGTCTTACCTCTCCGCTAGGGATGTAATCTTCGTAATCAAGACACTGATGATAGAGCGTGATTTCTGTTAGACTTATGGGTATAATTTTTTTCATTTCTTAAACTCAACTTCCGAAAGAGAGACAGAGACAGAGACAGAGAATAACAATCAGATCAATTATCCGAAAAACCCAAAATGAAAAGAACAAGAGACAAAAAACAAATACCAAACAAGTTTCTTCATATCAGGAGAAAAACTCTTAACTTTAATGGATCTAGAAGCCAGAGTGACTGACGTGGTTCAGTATATATATATATATATATATATATATATATATATATATATATATATATATATATGTGTGTGTGTGTGTGTGTGTGTGTGTGTGTGTGTGTGATAAACCAATAGAAAGCCTCTATAAAAAAGAAGATCACATGATTCAAACAAGATAGCGTTTGAAATTCTATTACAGATGACGATAATTTAATACGGCACAAACTGAAGGATAAATTTAGAGTTGAGTAAATAAAATTCTAAAACTAAACATATGTCATGTGTAGGATACTAAACTTCGTCTGGCTGCAAGGATTCAGTTCTAAAGATCTGGGGAATATAGTGTCAACATTTTGTTGCCATTGCCCTAATCAGGGGTAGTAGTTCCGGTTCCATCTATAAATCGAGTTGAGTCGAAAATTATTCGTATACATCAGAATATGTGAAATTATTTAACTGTGTTCAAACAAATGATCCTTAATAAGGAATTGTTACTTGAAACCATTTATGTTAACAAATTATAATCATAAAGAAATAAAAATACTAGATACCGTATTGCTGTCCCAATAAAAATCATTATTGTAGAAGAAATTGCGATTTAAAAACTGATTTCAATAGAATGTTCTACTTATAGTCATGATTATAATAATGAACTAAAAAAAAGATTTTGACATTAAATAACCATGTACGTTTGATATATTGTTATATAAACCAAACTAAACCAAATCGCATCTTTAGATGAAATTAATTTTGAATAATAATAATAATAATAATAACAATAATCCAAACTATTGCATTATTGTGATCGGCCAGAATACAGAGAAGACTCCTGGAGACATGAGGAGACTTGCTGTCACTCAAACTCCAGTGAAAGACAATCAGCTGATGTGAAAAACTCTCAAGGAGTAAATAATAATAGTAATCTCGACCTTGCTAGAGAATTAAAAAAACTATGGAACATGAAGGTGAAAATTATACCTATCGTGATTGGTGCTTTTGGTAAAATAACTAAAATATTATTAAAGGGACAGGAAGACTTGGAAGTTGAAGGATGAGTGGGGAATATCCAAACTACAGCATTATTTAGAAGGGTAAGAGTACTGCAAAGAGTTCTGGAGACTTAAGGAGACTTGCTGTCACTAAAACTCCTGTGAAATACCATCAGCTAAAACTGATGAGAAAAACTCTCAAGGAGTAAATAATAATAATAACAATAATAATAATAATAATATACAAACGGAACACCTAATCTAGCCAGAAGACCAGACCTTATAATAATCAACAAAAAAAAAAAAAAAGAAAATCTGCAAAATTGTCGACTTTGCTGTCCCGGCAGACCACAGAATAAAACTGAAAGAATGTGAAAAGAGAGATAAGTACCTCGACCATGCTAGAGAATTGAAAAAACTATGGAACATGAAGGTACTATTTACCAACCCCTCCGCTCGGGCAGGATATGACACAAGGTCAATTTTTAAGCGGAGTTTAACAGGTTTGAATTCAGAGTTTTCCTTCTCCTAGACTAGTTCCCTCACCAAGGCTGAAGAACCTAGTCCGTCCTACTATTTACCCATAGCTGGAGGGAGAATAAGGGGGTTCATACCTTTCCCAAGGGTATTTGCCCGAAAGTGAACGTAATAGCGCGACTGGAGTACGAACTCGCGTGCTACGATTCCGCAGTTCATCGCTTTAACCATTACACCACGAGGACACCCCATGGAACATGAAGGTGACAATTATACCAATTGTGATTGGTGCTTTAGGCACGGTAACTAAAGGATTATTAAAAGGCCTGGAAGATTTAGAAGTTAGCGGCCGAGTGGAGACCATCCAAACAACAGCATTATTGAAAACGGCCAGAATACTAAGAAGAGTCCTGGAGACTTGAGGAGACTTGCTGTCACTCAATCTCCAGTGAAAGAGCATCAGTTTACGCTGATGTGAAAAGCTGTAATGAGTAATTGTAATAATAATAAAAGTCGGCCAGACGATCAGATCTTATCATATTTACCGACCCCTCAGCTCGGGCAGGATATGACACAAGGTCAATTTTTAAGCGGAGTTTAACAGGTTTCAATTCAGAGTTTTCCTTCTCCTAGACTAGTTGCCTTACCAAGGCCGAAGAACCCAGTCTGCCCTACTATTTTCCCATAGCTGGAGGGAGAATAACTGGATTCGTACCTTTCCCAAGGGTATTAGTGCTATGTGAAATGCAATCAGTCTCGTCCAGGATTTGAACTCGTGTCGCCGACGATAACCATTACACCACGACCAGATCTTATAATAATCAACAAAAAAAGAGAACTGACAGAATTGTGGACTTTGCTGTCCCGAAGCATCACACTGTGAAATTGAAAGAATGTGAAAAGAAGGATAATTACCTCGACCTTGCTAAGTAATTGAAAAAAACTGTGGAACATGAAAGTAACGATTATACCAATTGTAATTGGTGCTCTTGGCACAGTCACCAAAATATTAGTACACGGACTGGAGGACTTGGAAATAACTGGACGAGTGGAGACCATCCCTATTAATGCATCATTGAGATCGACCTGAATACCGAGAAAAGTCCTGGAGACTTGAGGAGACTTGTTGTCACTCAAACTCTAATGAGAAACCATTAGCTAACGCTGATGTGAAAAACTCTCAAAAGAGAACAAATGATAATGTAGTATAAAAATAAGCATACTCTTTATAGATATTTATACAATTTATTTTTTGTTTTTGTAATAGTTTCCGCTTTAGTTGTATGTTCCACGAGAAATAATAAAATCCTGGTATCTTTAGTTTAGATGAAGATTTGAATAAAGTTAAAAAATGTTAGAGGTGTACGTATGCTTTGGCGTTACAAGATTCAGCCTCAGCTTAAGTCTGAAATAAGGGAAAGAAAATGATTTTTAAACGCCACTGTTTAAAAGTGGCCTTTGTTTAGGTTCATAGCGAGAAAATCAATAAAAAGAAGTATTTGATAAAAACAATGTCCTTCACCGATCGATATGTTTAAAATAACAATTATATAAAAAGAAATTGACCTCTTTTATTACATAAAATTTTCCCCAAGGAAAAAAAAGTCTTTCCACACACACACACACACACACATATGTATGTGTGTGTGACAATTATTGATAGAAAACATTCGAACAATCGACTGCTAGACTGGATCGTTACCACAACACCAGATGTTCAGTAAATAAGTAGGCTAGGCTGCGTTTGGCACAAGATCAGAGTGATCAGGGCATACTGTGAGAATCAAACGCACAAACAACAGACTGTTAAACCTGTCCTTTAACCATGACAGATGCTCAGTCATTAAGTAAGCTTAGTTTAGTTTGGCACAAGGACAGGAATATGGGGCTCACAGTGAAAATCGAACTCACGAAAAATGGACAGTTAGCATAGATTAATAACTCTTAAATCCTGAGAAATTAGTAAATGACTATTTTTTAAAATAAAAAGTGGTCGTGAAATTTAAGAAGCCATGTCGATTGGGCAGAGAATACGCTGACTATGTTTCCTGTAGAGGGGTAAAAAAAATCCAGCAAAAATGTAATTCCATCGTATGATACTAAATTGCATCTGATTTTGGGGTTTCAATTCTGGAGATCTGAGGAGTGTTGAGTAGCCTTTCATTGGTATTTCTCTCAGATCTTCTCTGATAGGGAGTGGGAAGTCCAGTTAAGGTTACGTCTATGGCTCTAATTGATCTATTTAAAATTATTCGTTTTATTTGGGATCACAAGCAAAAAAAATGACGACATAAAAATGTTAATATGAACATACAATGAACCCGATTCCTAAAATCCTGGGCATAAAATAACCCAAGATGATTGGCCGTTAAAATCAATCAATCCATCATTAATCGGGAATCGACCGATAAAAATTGGATCGTTATTTGTATCCGACGTAAAGTAGGCGAAATTAATTCGATGAATTTTCCTTGGGCACCATACTATTTCTGTACTGCTGTAGCCAAATATTAAGACAAATAGTGTTGTACCTTGTGGTCTGAGGAGTGTGAGATGAATAGAAACTTCGGACAGCTATGTTGGGTGAGGGTTTCTCGGAATGTGGCTTTTTTTTTGGCAAAAGTTGTGAAATTTTCGTCGTTTAGTTTTTGAGAAGCAATCTGTATCTCTTGTCACGTTAAGACTCATCAATTCCGACGCAAAGAATTTCAGTTTTACTGTTTTTATTTGTTCGTCAATAATTAATTGAAGCACAATTCATGTGTGTGTGTGTGTGTGTGTGAGAGAGAGAGAGAGAGAGAGAGAGAGAGAGAGAGAGAGAGAGAGAGAGAAAGAGAGAGAGAGAGTGTGTGTGTGAGGCTGACAATTGGGTATTTCTCAGTTACAAACCACTAGACTGTTCGATTTGGGAGATCAAAACTTTCTTGGCTGTCTGGGTTGGTGGTCGGATAAACTCTCTTTTTCTCAAACGCACACTATGCCGGTCGTCCACCTTCTTTGACGGACGAATACTGAATGACCTCAAATAAACTCTAACCTGGCATCTAAGAAATATCTCTTTACTACTTAAAAAAGAATAAGATTTGATCAGTAGTGAGCACTCGTGATTTTAAGACAATTTTAAGAAATTTTTGTAAGACTTGAAGAAAACAACATGTCTGTGGATTTTAACAAAGCATGCCAAAGATGAAAGGTGTTACCTATATATATATATATATATATATATATATATATATATATATATATATATATATATATATAATTCCTGTGTGTGGTTTTATTCGGTCAGTTTCTAAGACTATTGTTATAACGAAAGGTTATGATAGATTAGTTCTTATGAAAAACATCTAAGAGTAATATAAAGGTATGTAAGCTGGATAGCAATGAAGAATAGGCTAAACGAGGGAAAGAATCACCGCCCTTTTAAAATCATTTTTAAAGTATGTTTTTTCTGTTGTGGGTGACCGAAATATATTGAATTTCAAACCCATTGGCTCATAATTTGTTTAAAGTTGTGTGTATAATCAGAACTGCGTTTATCTGAAAATTCCCCCACGTGACCAGCCATTCATAGACCCAAGGAAACAGCTTTATAGGAGGAAGGTTCAATTGATATATCAGTTTTGGGGCCAAGAAAGCCAAAGTGAAGCCCATGATTTGCTAAGGTTGAAATTTGAACTATTCGGCTCTAACTATCGGTAAGTATTCTGAAGTAGGTGTGAATGCCATTTTTCAGTATCTCATTTTTAGGCCAACATTTTAGAAATAATTTAGTTAGGTTTAAATCTAAGCATAATCAAAAAGACTAAATCAGTAATTTCATAACCGTAGATCAAGGGTCACATGATCCGCTTATATTCGAGTTGATACAATGTCTTTTTCCAATTGAGGTTTTCAATGAGTCATATAATTTTGTTAATCATCTCCTATAAATAAGTACAATTCAAATAATTTTTAATATAAAGTTTATTTTCTTCTAAAACAAAGTTACCTGTAACTGTAAAATTGGGCCCAAAATGATTGTTAGTTGTACGTACGTACGTATGGACAGACCTTTAGTTAGTTATAAGAATTTTATAGATTGCAATATTTTATGATAAAACAAATTTAATAAATAATAAGAACTATTTTCAGACAAAGTGCTACTTCCTCATTTTTGTTACTGTCTTTCTCTTTAGGCGTAATTACAATTAAAGAAATTATTATCGATTAGAATTATTCGTATGAATTAAATACTGCCTTATTAAAACATAATGGCAATTAGCCCACCAACAAGAGTTTTAAGATGCTGTTGAATTGAAAATCTTCCTCAATTAAGAAAATAGGAAGCTCTCCATTCTATATCAGGAAACTCAATAGCCGATTTAAATTGCTTCGTACAAAAATAAAAATAAAAATAAAAATCGATTCAAGATGTATGCATGAGGGAAGAACCTTTTTGAGTAACAAATTAGCATATCTTTTCGTGGAACCTTTCAAGAAATCCTGCATTAATCCATATATTGGAGGAAATGGTTGACCTTGAAATTTTATGAAGTCATTGTGCCCCATTCTCTTTTGGAGGAGTTAGTCTCTTTTAATCTTTTGATGTAAAATTAAAAAAATCCACTTGGACTCTAACGAAATAATTGGATTAAAAACTAGATGAGAACTACACTGGGATGCTAATACTCATGGGAAATGTATGAATTCTACTATTTCCCTCCAGCTTGGAGGGAAAAATAGTAGGGCAAACTAAATTCCTTAACTGAGAGAGAGAGAGAGAGAGAGAGAGAGAGAGAGAGAGAGAGAGAGAGAGAGAGAGAGAGAGAGAGAGAGAGAGTGTGTGTGTGTGTGTGTGTCAAAAGAATCCCTGCTGTTGGCACACCTTAATGATATTGATAAAAAGATAATTCATAAAGAATCCAACCTTAAGGATGAAAGCGCAGAATATACGTGCATGTTAATTTTATTCTTCAATATCAGACGTGTCACAAGAATGTATTTCAGAGACGACAGTATTTAGCATCATGTGCAAGCTTCCTTCAAGTATCCTTTTATTTTTTGTTGCTTCCTCAATTAAGTTTTCCTCGGAAAATGATAAACATTGCTAACGTCGACGAATCTAAAGAGTAACATATTTTAATGAAATATTTTCCGTGCAATCAAGAAAGAAAAAATTGGAAATATCCATATTCAAACGTATAAATAGTTAAGCTAGAAGAGATGGATCGCAACTTGTTGGAATCACAAATTATAAATACTGAACAGTTACGAACGATAATTGCGATGATAAAAGCAATCTACACAAACGAAAAGACTTTCCAATTATATTTCTTTATATTACACAATATAATGCAATTTGTTTGTCTGGATAATATGAGTTATTTCTTAATTTATTTTCTCATAAAAGTATTGAAAATGGCCATTGTTCCCTTGAAACTTAGCTTTTCTGCTCTAGATAACACTAAGACAATTTTTTGTCTAGATAGTATGCGTTATTTCTTAATTGATTTTCTCGTAAAAGAATAGAAAATGGCCATAATTCCTTTCAATCTCTGTCTTCCTGCTCTAGATAACACTAAGACAATATTTTTGTCTGGATAGTATAAGTTATTTCTTAATTGATTTTCCCCTAAAAATATTCTTTTAAAAATGGCCATTATTCCTTTCAATCTTTGCTTTTCTACTCTGAATAATACTATATAAGAAAAATTTTGTTTTTGGATAAAATGTGTTATTTCTTAATTGCCTACGTTCTAAAAGTATAGAAAATTGTCATCATTTTCTTCAAACTTTTCTTTACTCTAGATAGCTCTGTATAACACACATTTGGCTCGAGAGAAAAATCAGCAATTTGTGGATATTGATGATGAACAAATTACAACTATAAAGCATTGCCAAATGCCCTTTATTTTCAACGATAATCTTTTTTGGAGTAAAACATGTACTAAAATATGTTTGATATTGATAAGAGATTTTATGAAGCTGGAACTTGTGAAATCGTAGGAATTTCTTTACAGTAAAAAAAGGCATATGAATTAGATAAAGAATGTACCAGACATTGCCGTAATAAGTAAAGAATTATAATGGTAGACAAGTCTATTGTGTTAGAAAGCATTTGATAAAAATCTTTGAGAACCATGGCTTAGATGTAGAAGTAAGGTCTCATTAAAAAGCTGTCAACTTTCTAGACGTTACATTCAATTTGAATAATGGTCCATGGCATCCTTATAGAAAACAAAGCAACACACCAGTATACGTAAACATTAAATCATATCACCCACCCGCGATCACAAAGCATTTTTATAAGTCTGTAGCACATAAGCTAGCTACTAATTCCAGCAACGCAAATATATTCAATACAGCCAAAATCGAATATGAAACCGCGCTAAAAATAGCTGGATATTTAATAAATTGACTTATATCCAAACAATGACAGAAAATATTCTAAACGCAGTAGAAATAGAAATATGATTCAACTCCCACAACGGTAACACTTTGAACAAATGCGAGTATAATATTTTCCAGTTAATGAAAAAATACTTAGAAAAATATGCGACGCGTAGCAAATTGTTTAATAAAAGCAATTTAGAATTTAGTAACTGAATTTAAGAAACTTATCAAATTACTTAAACTGCAAGTGTTAAATGAAAACTATTACAAGCCAGAACGCCAGAGGCAACTGAGTGGGTAACAGGAGATATCCTTTGAAAGGTAAATTCTCGAGTGATAATATGATATGTACATGGCTACCATCGGAAAGGAAGATGCTAATAATAATAATAATAATAATAATAATAATAATAATAATAATAATAATAATAATAATGAAAGGTACTACGGAATTAAATTGGAAAAATCGACGTTTAATCTTAGTCATAGCTTCACCAACAAAAATATTTTAATAGTATAATATCAAAATATGTATGGCGAATAAAAAGATGAAACTAGAAAATCTTCCATAAGATGATATATTGTGAAAAAATCCCGTGTGTATAGAGGGGGTTATGACAATTGTAGATTATATCTGAAAATAAAATGATGTATTCCGAAATACGGTAAATATAATAAATTGCTGATCAAAAAAATTGAAATGATTGTATCAACATATGAAGAAATTTATTTCTCTTTCCCTTACCCACAGATTAAACTCAAGATGTATTCTCTCAACATTCCTACGTGTTTAAGACTTTTCAGATCATAGAAATAAAAAAAATAAAAAAATAACTGTCATTTTTTACGTCAAGTTTACAAATAAAGTAAAAATAATTTTATACCTTAAATTATTGTTACAAAGCCATTTTTCTCCTCTTTACGTATAATGATTGTATGGTTCATATGAAGCTCCAAGTAAATAGAATAATTTTGATATTTTGGGTTTTAAATCTGCTCTGCTAATGTAGCATTGATCCCTTTTTTGATACAACCACTCTTAATTGTCTTTATTTCCACTTGCACACACACACACACACACACACACACACACACACACACACACACACACACACACACACACACACACATGTGTCTGTGTGAGTATATGTGTGTGAAAATATATATATATACTAGGATCATTAAATAAGATTCCAGCCCTTTTTCGTATGGGCACTTTTATTAATAGTACACAAATGAAACCCTAGTCCCCTTCGAAGTAATCTCCTCCGGCTGCAATGCACTTGTTGTACCGTTCCAGCAACTTCCTGAAGGCCCCATGAAAGTCCTCTTGTGTGAGCGTGTCAATGACCTTTCACAGCCTCTTTCATCTCCTCAATTGTCTCATAAAGACAGCCTCTGAGCTTAAGGAATAAGCAAAAGTCACAGGGAGCAACGTCTGGACTATAGGGAGGCTTAGGAACTCTCTTGATGCCCATCTTGGTCAAATAGTCTCTGAGAAGGATGGAGTTGTAGACTGGTGTATTGTCCTGGTGGAAATGCCACTGAACCGATTTGAAGAGTACTGGCCTCTTCCGTAGGAATCTCTTCCTGAACTCCTGTTATGAAATAGCCGAGGGATTTCGGTTCATGCCTTTGAGTTTAGTTAGGCTGAGAACCTTTCGGCTCAGCACATGAGTTGGTTGGGTCTAAGATTGAAGCAGGTGTTAACGTGGGTGCGCGCGAGCGGATGGAGGTGTCACTCAGATGTCATAACAGTCCGAGACGATACTGGGCGACAAGGTGCGGGTGACGTCACGCACCGGAAGCACGCGGAAGTTTGTGTGAGAATTTGAAGAAAATAAGAGTCGGGTTTTGGACGCCGAACGAGAAGGATCGATTTTGGAGCTCGCAGGCGCGAGGCGAGTTTGTGCCCTATGGGGGGGGCGCTCGAGTTGGGGGCCAAATGAATAAGACAGCATAGAAGATTGTGACTCTCCTCCTTACGTCGAAACCTTTAACTCAAAGTTAATAAAAAGGTTTCGTACCTGAACAAGAAGTAATTACGTGTTTTTGAGATTCCTGTTCTTTATATATTCTATCGTTATGAACATTACATGTCTATTTCGCACATGGCCATATTCGTGTATATGGCTACGCAACACTCCCTTAAAACCTCAACATAGTAACCCTAACCCTAAGCCTTTGGCCAATCAACTCTGGTGTATTGACTTCCTTACTCCTCTCACACTTCTCATCATCCATCACAGACACCCTGGCTTCCTTGAATCTCTTATACCACTCAAAAACTGATGCTCGATTCATGCAAGATGCTCAAAAAGCAGTCTAAAGCATTCCATACGTTTTTGTGGCATTTTTTCCAAGTTTAAAGCAGAATTATACTGCATATCGTTCTTCTAAAGTGTCCTCTCGTCCAGATTACATTTTTGTAATTACCAGCAGTAATAATCAGACTTTTGTAGGGTGTATTCCAATTGCTGCAGTAGCTGTTCATTTGAACCTGAAATCATAAAAATTGGTCAGTCATCTCATAAGATGTATAACAATAACATACTGAATTTTCACTTTTAAATGCCTGTACAAAAAAAGTCTGGAAACTTACTGAATTCCCCACGTATTAAGGTATTCAGAAAGTAATTTTGTTTCATCAGATCGGGCATAAAACAAAAGTGAGTTAAATCTACTTAAATGTAGATTTAACTTACTTTTAATCATAAACAATGTAATCACCCTGATTTTCATCGAGTGCAGCCTAAGAAACAAAAGAAAAGAAAAGGTTATTAGATTTAGAGGTTCTTCTACATCTTTCATACTCAGCAGATTAAGCACCTGCACATTTTTATTTGTTTCCCTCGCTAGAACAATTCCAGAGTGGCAAAATATTTAAAAACAAAGAAGAAATTAAAAAAGAACTTTCAACATTTTTCGGTGAAAATTTCGTATTTCTTTAAATCTGAAATGGAAAATTTAACTTTCCATTTAACTCCAGTTGTATGAAATCAAGGGGATTACATTTCTTGCGCTAATATTTTAACATCCGAACAACATTATATATATATATATATATATATATAATTTGTTCCGAAACTAATCACACACACACACACACACACACACACACACACACACACACACACACACACACACACACAAATATATATATATATATATATATATATATGCAAATTTCATTAAACATAATAGACATTTTATGTCTACATATTTTCTTTTGGATCTGTTCGAATTCCCGTATTACTTTAATCGTATTCGGGGGGAATTGATTTATGTATTGTCCATAGTTGCATGTATCCCTAGTACTTTCTGCCCGACTTTGGGCCATCATCAGGGGAGGATCTATTACAAAAGTGATGTATTTTTTGTGATTCATGATTGAGTGAATGGATGTTATTCTTACAGAGTGTAATTTGTCTCTTCACGAGATCACGTCTGTATTCCAAAGTGCTGTTATATTTATGAGCTGCAGGATCATGAAGTTTAAAATATGTATATTTAGGCAGCATTTCTTCGTTAATGCAAATTTCATTAAACATAATAGACATTTTATGTCTACATATTTTCTTTTGGATCCGTTCGAATTCCCGTATTACTTTTATCGTATTCTGGGGGAATTGATTTATGTATTGTCCATAATTCCCCCCGAATACGATAAAAGTAATACGGGAATTCGAACGGATCCAAAAGAAAATATGTAGACATAAAATGTCTATTATGTTTAATGAAATTTGAATTAACGAAGAAATGCTGCCTAAATATACATATATATATATATATATATATATATATATATATATATAGCCTTGTTCAGTTTTAACCCAAACCTGCAGCCGACTTATCTTGTATTAAAAGAATCCAAACCCCTTTAGTTACGCCCTTCTCGGTAGGGCTTAGAATATACTGATTTTATCTTCTGCAGAGTAAAGCACCCTCAAAAAGGAAGTTTTCTGAGTTTGACACGAAACTGTATCTGACGTTTTGGTTCCAATTCTGGAGATCTGGAGAGTGTAAAGTATCACGTTATTCTCATTACAAAGTTAGATCATTCCAAATATTGTTATGTATTTCTAAGAATTTAATTAAACATCAATCATTTGTTTACGCATAGTTGAATGATCAAACGAATAAGGCATTTGTTTGCACAAATAGTCAAACACTTTTATTTGATCCATAGATCAGGATCTACCTTTCCGGGTCAGAGTAGACCTGGGAGAAATGACAATGAAGGCGTCCTCCACATTCCCCAAAGATCCATCATTACTGGAGCCTCATCAGCGGATTGTTTAATGGCTTATCCAGGAAACTCGTTGTGGTGGGGGGCCTACCCCCTGCTGATATGCTGTTGGTGTATTTTACTGCTACAGATGACTGGGCTAGCACCTAAGTTAAACTAAAGAACCTTGCTGTAAAAAACGTTAATTTTCTAAATCGTACCAATAATTTTATTCCCAGCGTATATTCCCTGCTTATAACTAGAATTGATTACGTATTTTGAGGTAATTTTCCTCGTTTGTAATTGTCGTACACATCACACAGCGAATTATTCCAGTGAAAGACTGACAAGAGAAGACACGCTCTTGGTGTTAAGACCGTTAAAATGTTATGGTTGGACGAAATCTCGGGTTTTTACTTTGTTGCACACTGAAAATTCTAACTGGATATATTGTGACAGATAGTGAAAATCTTGGAGTTCCTTGATGCCTAACACCAGCAACTGGAGAGAGATTTCAATGAAGAGTGCCGTGTTTACAAAAGCGTATATCATCATTTTTTAGAAGAAAAACTAAAAAGCCTAGATAAATGTCCCAATACTGCAAAAAAAAAACAAAACAAAAACAAAAAAACAAAACAAAACAAAAACAAAACATTTCAGGACCAGTATCAGAAGATAGGTGAAAATATAAGTAAAGTCTGACTAAAGTACCTTATCCTGGACTTTAACTAAGTTAAAACTTAGATTAAAATTAAAGCCCCCCCCCTTTTTACGTACACATGGGAAGCAGCATGATGGACGTAAAGGTATTTCAATAAACCCATCGACGGCCAAACTCAATACCTAAACAGGTCCTGGACGTGAGTTTGACGACTTAACGCTCAGGATCGTTAGTTCGATCGGGGGACTACTGCTGCTCCTCTATAAGAGTGGCTTCTATAGAAGAGAATAAAACAGCCATCGAAAGATAACCATGACCCACACTCAAACCATGATATCATCATCATATACCGGTTCTCTGGAAGGGTAATGAAACATTTTCAGCCCACAATAATTCTTTCATTGCTCATTTCGCTTGGGTTACAGAGATTTCATTAGTACATCCTTAACAACTCACCACTCAACGTTTTAGCAATCATCTTGTGACCAAAATGTAGGCTTAGCCTATGTAACTTAGCTACATGTGAAACAATGAAATCATCAGTCTAATGGTCATACAGTTTAGTTCAAACTCATCTAAATATATTTCATATTTATTTGATATTTATATACTTTATATCCGGGGTAGTACTATATAGCGTAACGGTTATCGTCTTAGAAAAATGGACTCGAAAAGCCAATAGCCCTGTCAGTGGGGCTTGACCATGATTATATTCCCTGGACATGGGTAAGTCCCCTCGAAAGGGCTTTCCTAGGCATGACACTAAACTACATCGGCTTCTGGAGATCTGGGAGTGTCGAGTACCTCTTAATTACCATTATTTCTCGTTCCTCGCCAACCCGGAGTAGTAGCGCCTATTAAAGTCCCATTTATGGGTCAAACAGATCTATTTAAAATTTATCCGTATTCGATTGGACCGTACTCCAAAAAATTTCTTAAGAAACACCTGCAGAAAAATGTAAATATGTATGTACAAGGAACGTAATCCCCTATCATCTAGGTATAAAAAGTATTAGGTCGGTCGACATGCTTTTAAAATTCATCAAGCAATCCATGAGGTATGTCCAAATCCTGGACTATACCGTTTGTGTTTTACTTCTGCTCAAATACCATCAGGAAACTCATATTTATCAATATTCCCAATGACACTATAGATAAATTGTCGAGCAGACAAGGATCTTTAGCTTTGGAAAGGCAGCCAATCTTGAAGAGGGAAAAATCTGAGGGTTTGGGGCAAACAACTCTCTACCAATTAAAAACCTGCTTTGCTACGAAACCACGGCACCATAACGGAAGAGCGTTAGAAAATGGTATTACAATTTTATATCGAACAAAAACAAGTACACACCAAAAACTTTTTAAAAGATGTTGATTATTTCCAAAACTAAAATAAAAGAGTTTCATTATTTTTAGTGGAATATTTTACAATCTAAAGGAACACTATTAAGAATTATTACAAAACTACAGAATTGAAACTTTTTTACCCCGACACATGATTATTGGATTTTGGTTATTCAATATAAAAACTTTAAAAATATGATTGATGTGGTGTAAAAATATTGGATACATACATACACACATACATACATACATACATTTGAAGTTGAGTTGAATTTAGCTTTCCTTCTCCTAAACTGATTGAAATAGTTATAAACAGAATGAAATGAATCGTAAAACCCATGGACAGACATTTAGAGAGAAAGATTGATGAAAAGATAGTTTACTCTACTCTTTGCCCATAGCTGGTGAGGGAGGAGGGTCAAAAATGGATTCATGCTTTTCTCAAATATACATATTTACCCAAACCCTCCGCTCGGCAGGATATGACACAAGGTTAATTTTTAAGCGGATTTTAACAGGTTTGAATTCAGAGTTTTGCTTCGTCGAGACTATTTGCCTCACCAAGGCTGAAGAACACAGTCTGCCCTACTATTTACCCGTAGCTGGAGGGAGAATAATTGGATTCATACCTTTCCCAAGGGTATTAATGATATAATAAATGCAATCAGTCGCGTCCAAGATTTGAACTCGTGTCACCGTGTCCATTTCCTTCAACGATAACCCTTACACTACGGGAAGCTCCATCTTTTCTCAAATATATAAACGCGAAACAAGCTCTTACTGTAAAAAAAGTTGTTATCTACACTATCGGTCATCCTCTCAACCATGCATTCACAAATAAATGATTCAAATATAAATCAATGTGCGTGAGGATAAAAATCCAGAAATATATTTGCAAGATAATTTTAGAGTTTTATGTGCACGTGTTTGGCAAAAAATGCGGCTTATTTACTGAAAGATCACTGTATTCGTAAATACCTCACATAAACATGTATTAAAACTGATTGCATTCAGCTTGCTATTAAACCCTAGCTAGCTTACCAGTAATCTTAATCTCGATTTGGCTTAAACTTAGCTAACACTCTTTACAATCAGTGTATCAGACTAGTGTGCAAGTATACCAGCATATTTTGATCCCCCCTAATCTCACTCTTCTCGCAGGCGTGTACCACCTATTATGGTCATAAAACGACTCCTAGTCAATGCTGTTCGATTAATGGGCAGAAAGAAAAAAAAACGGAATTTGTGAAGGAACGACAATCGATATTAAAATGCCAACACGCTTCGCACAGAATTCGTATTTGATGGCATTGTTATTCGGTCATTAAAAGTATTTTCCCCTGCTTTCTCTGACCTTCAGCTAACATTTAGATAAACTGTCAATTCCTTCATATGAACTTGATACGAAAGTTTCCAACCAACTTTTGACAAGGTAATTTGTTCGTATTTAATCATAGCATCATTATTCAGCCACCAAAGTATTTTCCCTAACCATCGATCATCTTAAATCACTTTTCAGTTAATTTGAGGGTGGGGGGTTCACATAAGATTTTTTTACATCTTATATTTATATAAATTCATTCCGTAATCAAGGTATTTTTGCTGGCTTTCTTCGAACTTGCACCAAAGTTGAGCAAAAGCGTGTATTCTATTATGCTCTATTCGTGAGAAAGTTTCCTGCATATTTAAAGCAAATCATTCATATGCACCAATAGCTTTATTGTTTGGCTATCAGTAAATTTTTCTTGGTTTTCTAAGAGCCTCTACAGTACTCAGGTAAATTCTGTATTCCATCACAGTAGCTTATTTTGCACCATTTCTAAAGGAAATCATTTATTCCTTTTAATCCATAGTATTAGGATTCAGTTCTCGGAATATTTTCGCTGGTTCTCAGTGATGCTGAGCACCTTTTTAGATAAACTACATATTTCAATACATTATGTAGATGTAAAAGTTTCCAACTCATTTTTCACATAATATCTTATTCATAGGGTTTTAATTCATATCATCTTTTATTTTAATTTTGATTTTTCGGACTATTATCCTTATCTTTATTGTGATATGTTAAAACACAACGTTTCGGCCGTGTATTCTTTAGGATTCTTTCGGTCGTGTATTCGTTTCGGTCGTGTATTCTTTAGGATTCCCTTGTTTACGTGATTATAGGAATGGTTCAACCTAGGAAATCATTTTCAAAGATTCTCTGTTGATCAAACAAGACGTGTAAGAACTCATGAAGATCTTATTCAAATAATGACGTCATTGTTTTTGCACGCTTATCAATCCGAAAAGCTTCTGAAGAAATTTCGCGAGTAGCGTCATGAGAAGAATTCGAAGCATAAAATCCAGTAGCATCATTTATCCTGGATATTTTTCATTTTTAAAGTAATTTACTTAATTAACAATTTGGGGGTGTCCTCGTGGTGTAATGGTTAAAATGTTGGACTGCGGAATCGTAGTACGCGGGTTCGTACTCCAGTCGCGCTATTACGTTCACTTTCGGGCAAATACCCTTGGGAAAGGTATGAGCACCCTAATTCCCCCAGCTATGGGTTAAATAGTACCACTACCGTTCTTCTAGGAGAATGGCTTTGGCATTAAATAACCTAAAAAGAGTTGATATGCCATTAAACAAAACATTAAATAACAACTTAATCTAACCTTTTCAATTATTGGTCTTCCTGTTCTCTTCATTTCTTTACTTGATCTCACCATTCTTGTGATTTTACGCTTCCAATTCTTCTGATGAGCCTTCTTCTGATGCTTCTCGGATTGATAGATGTGTAAAAACAACGATGTCAATATTTGAATAAGCTCTTCATAAGTTCTTAAACGCCTTTCTTGATCAACAGTGAAACTTTGAAAATAATTTCCCTGGTTGAATCCTTCCTAAACTTAGATGATTAAAGGTTTCTTTGGCTTCTTTGTTTAGTGGCATATCAACCTTTGCAGGTTATTTAATGCCAAAGCCATTCTCCGAGAAGAACGGTAGTGGTACTATTTAACCCATAGCTGGGAGGATAAGGGGGTTCATACCTTTCTCAAGGGTATTTGCCCGAAAGTGAACGTAATAGCGCGACTGGAATACGAACTCGCTGACTACGATTCCGCAGTCCATCGCTTTAACCATTACGCCACGAGGACACCCTTAGATGATTAAAGGACTCCTGAAAAAGGCCGGTGAATACAAAGGCGGAAACATTGTGTTTTAACATAAAACAATAAAAATGAGGACAACTGTTGGTAAAAATCAAAATCCAAATTATACGTATGAAGCCTAATCTCAAAAATTCAGATACATCATTCCATCTTTATTCAGTAATCCACTTACCGACCTTTTCTTTTCATGATCTTACGTCACTTTGCAGCTAAATTCTATTGTGTATCATATAAGGTCATTTTTCTTTTTGCAAAATATCATATTTATATGAATTTAAAGCTTTAATACTTTGTCATTAAAGTATTTTCGCTGGTTTTCCATGAGATTAAGTCACTAGTCTACTTCTGAAAATTTTTTTAATATTTATTCAAATTCGTAGCATTATTATTTAGTCATTAAAATATTTCCCCTGATTTTCAGTGATCGTAATTAGCTTTCCATCTAAATTGCTGATCATATTATTTTATCATCAAATATTTTTAAATCGACATTGATTTCAATTTTGGATTCTGTCATATCAGATCAATACGAATGTTTTTGGCACAGTATTGTGTTGATATAAACACATATCATTATTATCCAGTCCTTTTTTTCTCTCTTTCCTGACTTGCGTGACACGTCACGTAAATTGTGTATTCAATCATATGCTGACGAAAAAATAGCTGGTCTCATTTGAGAAAATCTTTATAATAAAAGGGTTGAACAACTACCTTCTCCGAGGTTTACGCCATATTTCAATGAAATCTTTTTCATCATAAAAAAATGATTCCACGTTTAAGTGCCTGTTATAGAGATAAAGATATGCTGAGAAAACGCTATACGTTGAAGAAATTTTTCCCTTTCTTGCTTTAATCAGTTGTCGAATACTTAACTCAGAAAGTTTTCTCATTCAGTGTGTCATTCAAATATGTCACTTTCTTTCTTTTGCCTCGTGCCACTTGCTTTATTTTATGTCATTTAAGAGTGTCGCATGCTTTCTTTATTGTCGAGTAGAAGCATTTTGTACCATTTCGAGGAATATAAAAAAATAATTGAAAAAGCCTATTTTTGTTTCAAAAAATAATTTTGGATTTTACTTAACACAGAAAAAAATTTTTTCCCTATGTGAATTCTGTTTAAGGTTTAACTTTCAGGGAAGATGTGCTTTTGTTTTAGCTCTCCAAACTTAAATCTATACCATAATGACATCCGTTTCCGGCAACAGAAAATATGGAAGAAAATGCGCAACGAGAATAAATATAATCCATCAAAGCAATATTCAGAACATCTGAGAGAGAGAGAGAGAGAGAGAGAGAGAGAGAGAGAGAGAGAGAGAGAGAGAGAGAGAGAGAGAGAGCAATAAATGGTGTATGAAAATTGGATGTGATAAATTTGATAAAAAAATATTCTATAAAATAAATGCAATCTGAAATGGCAGCTGTCTCTGTACAATATATAAGTGATTTTAAAAAAGTTAATTAAAATCGAAGGCTTCAAACACTCCTGAAAAAAGACTAAAAAGAAAACCTGAAGAAATCTTCTCGAACGATGACTCTTTAGTTTAGAGCTTAGTTGTGACCTTTTTTTCCTACGAGACAAATCGCTAAAACTATTTTTAAAATGCCAGGCTTCAGTTGGAGCTGGGCAAGAAGGCATTAAAAGAACAACCTATTAATCGAAAGTGATGTTTTAGATATATCTATTCGTTATATAGGTGGGATGGACGATAAATCTAACAGATATCATCGAAGGGAATGGAATCGGCGATCCGAGTTCAAATTCTGGACGCGGCTTTAAACGTTTCGCCTTGCAAACTTTAATGGCTTCTAGCAAAATAGCCGGGAGCCTGGACTCTTTAGTTTTGAAGCGATTTAGGTTGGCAAACTGGCCTTGGAGAAGGAAAACTCCTTCGACATTTAAAGGCCAAGGCATTAAGTCCACGTGGCAGTAGAACATGCCGCATTAAATCTGATCAGTGATAGTGCCTTGTTACTAGTCACATTTAAATCAATACAACCTGCCACATGGTACTTGGAGATAGCGTAGTCAACTACAAGTAGCCCAATCATGGCCCTGAAAGAAAGCTTGATCGAGAAATTGCTCGGCATGGTGAAAAGATTATGTGATTATATAGGCCATTTTGATGTAATGTTTATCGTCAAAATAAATGTATCCGGTGATCAAGAAAAAGGCTGTTCGCATTTTGCATAGGAATTGTACCTTTGAGAAAAGTGTGATTTCTAATAGTCTCCACCTTATACGGGAAAACAGTTTCGCAGACTGTTTTTTTAAACCTTGGTTTAGAAATCAGAGTAAAAGAATGAGAACACTGAATTCAAATCAGTTGTTCACCATTAAAAAATTGACCTTGTATAACATCCTGCTCGCATTGGAGAAACAGGGTAAATACATATATATGGATAAATGTTTTGTTTAGGCTGAGATCCTGAAGCGAGTATCGGATGAAGATGTTCGTTTCCGTTTTTATCATATTTACCAACCCTTCCGCTCGGGCAGGATATGACACAAGGTCAATTTTTAAGCTGAGTTTCACTAGTTTGAATTCAGAGTTTTCCTTCTCCTAGACTAGTTGCCTCACCAAGGCTGAAGAACCTAATATGCCCTACTATTTACCCATAGCTGAAGGGAGAATAATTGGATTCATACCTTTCCCGAGGGTATTAGTGCTATATGAAATGCAATCAGTCTCGTCCAAGATTTGAACTCGTGTCGCTGTGTCCATTTCCTACGACGATAACCATTACACCATGGGCACCTCCTTTTCTGTTTTTTTAAATTTTTTTAGTAACTCATTAAATAAGTTGTCAATAAATTATTTTGTCTCAGTCGAGAAAGCTAAGAGAGACACGCAGTAAACATCAACTTGCACTAGAAAATTAAAGTTAAGCAAGAATGTGCCTGCTTAACACTTTGAAACTGTTGATAGTGTAACTAAGCCGGCGAAGCATAAAGTTTAGTAAATTTTATGAAAAAGCGCGTTTAAATGATGCTTCCCGTCTATATGTAGCGATTTATTTTCCTTCTTTGATGTTATTGTAGTACAAAAGTATTTCAACCAGTTATACTTGCCACATGGTCAAGCAATTGGCTTCTAAACGGGTTTCTATACTGGACTTATCAGTTGAGGAGATAATCTAGACACCCGGCAGGATGAAAAATATCTTGTCAAAAGACAGCTGACATCTATGGGAGAGTAAGTAGACATTTAGAACTCACATGGTGTTGCGGCTAGAAGAGATTTTGATAAACAAAAAATCCGGGAGAGAAAGCGAAATAAATAAATCTGGGAGTGATGGATCCTTATTGTTTGCTCAATCCTCTGTCTAGAAAGATACTCTGATGTAAAATATGTTCTTTGACATATTAATATTTAAAATACTACACGAAAACATTTATTTTCAGTCAATCCATCCAGCACGAACAAAATTTCGACACGGGTCGTTTGAATTCAAAGATTTCTTTCTCGTTGGATAGTTGCCTAACAAAATTAAAAAAACAAACAAACTATCCTATTATTTACGTGGGGGTATAAGGAGGAGGAGAACAGATGAGTTCATGCCATTGGCAGGAGCATCAGCGCAAACGGAAGCGCAAACAGCATCGTCCAGAATTTGAACTCGGATCATCGATTCCATTTTGTACGACGATAACTTTTATACTAAATTCACTTCAAACGTTGTTGATATATACAAATAAAAACTTATGGAAAACATTTATATACTTGAGGCAGATACAAAATTTCTGTATTATACAAGGGTCATTAAATAAATACGGTGAGTTTAGTCTCAGGGTTTTGCAATAGGAAACGTAGTTTACAGTTTCATCTCTTTCATGAAAATCAGTACTGATTGGTCCTTCCATTTCCGAGAGCAAAGTCAACATAACCTTCTTTACTGACCGCTGCACATGTAACTTTTTCTTTCGCTGAGAGTCAATATCTTTCCATTTCATGTACCGTCGTTTCGACACATGCTCGTTGTCGCAAACTCACATTTAGCTTCTTTTTAAATAATATTTTGACTAAAGCAAGTTTATCTGTATACATCAAGCATTTTTTTATAAATTTCATGTGGTTTGCATTTCTCAACCATCAGAAATTTGATGGCAGATCTCTATTTAATCCCAGAGCACTTTGTTTAAATTTTTTCCCGTTTTGAATAGCACCGAAATAAATATTTTTGTGAGATTAAAATAATGTTTATTATAAATCAATACCGAACACGGCAGAATTTACATATTTGGAAAATAAATCAGAAAATAAAAACTTGCTTTTGGTAAAAAGTTCCCCTTATGTATTGAATAACCCTCTTAAAAACTTTTATTTACTTATTATTATTAGAGATACTTGGGAAGAACCAAAATGGCTTCGGAGAAATCGATCCAGGACACCATAAAGTTTGACTATCTGTCGAATTCTACAAGGTGTATGTGCAAAAAATCTATTACTTGTTGACTTCTCCAAGGACTTTGACTCCATACACAGAGGGAAGAGTCCTGGAGACTTAAGGAGACTTGCTGTCACGCAAACTTCAGTGAAAAACCATCAGCTAACACTGATGTGAAAAATTCTAAAGGAGTAAATAATAATAATAAAACCTTAAGAGAGAAACAGAGTCTCTCCTAATAGCAGCACAAACCAAAGCCAAAAGAACCAATTATATCAAAGCGATAAAAGATAAGACAACCAAATAGCAAGTCTACGCCATGTGCTGATAGAGACGAAACAATCAATCACATAATAAGTGAATGCAGCAAATTAGTACAGAGAGACTATAAGACTAGACACGACTGGGTAAGCAAAGCATACACTGGGAATTGTGCAAGAAATTTAAATTTGACTCAACGAACAAATGGCGTAAGCACGACCCAGCATCTGTCCTGGATAATTACACATATAAACTCCTTTGGGACTTTGACTTACAAACGGATCCCCTAATCTTGGCCAGAAGACGAGACCTTATATTAATCAACAAAAGAAGAGAACTTGGCAAATTGTGGACTTTGCTGTCCCGGCTGACCACAAAATAAAACTGAAAGAAAGTGAAAAGAAGAATATATACCGGGACCTTGCTAGGGAATTGAAAAAACTATGGAACATGAAGGTGACGATTATACCAATCGTGATTGGTACTTTTGGTAAAATCACAGAATGATTATTAAAGGACAGGAGAACTGGGAAATAAGAGGATATGTAGAGACCATCTAAACTACTACATTACTGTGAACAGCCAGAATACTAAGAAGAGTACTGGACACATGAGGAGACTTGTTGTCATTCAAACCTCAATGAAAGACCATCAACTAACTCTGATGTGAAAAACTCTCAAGGAGTAAATAATAATAATAATAATAATACTCGGCTAGACGACCAGATATCATGATACTCAACAAAAAAAAAAGAACTTGCTGAATTCTGGACTTCGCTGTCCTGGCAGACTTCACAGTAGAATTAAAAGAATGTGAAAAGAGGGATAAGTACCTGGACCTTGCGAGGGAATTGAAAAAAAAACTGTGGAACATGAAAGTGACGATTATGCCAATTGTAATTGGAACTCTTGGTAGTCACCAAAGGATTGGTACAAGGACTGGAAGACTT
>OY757909.1:52855282-53041702 GCA_963585895.1 Sepioteuthis lessoniana
ATAGGGGTTTGATTTACAACTAGGCAAACCTGTAGGTTTGTGAAAAGGTCAAAGTTTATGACATAGCTGTCACTACCAAGAATTATTTCAAAGCTTTGAAATTAATAACCTTTTATCAAAAAGAATTTAAAAAAATTGGTTAATTAACAAAAAAAAAAAAAAAATGAAAATAAGTGATAAAAAAAATTTTATTCAATACCAACGTTTTTTCTGGAAATATATTTTCTCTTTTAATTCGCCAGATTTACGTAAGCAGAAATCTCTTCAAAACTATTAAACATATTTTGTATATGTACACGCACGGATTATTTTCTAAGACTTTTGGCAGCACCAAGTGTCTACAATATCACAATGAATGCCAAAAATGTTTGTTGTTGAGAAGGTATTTTGTGTGCTTGAATTAAACAAAATGAATATGTAATGCGGCATTTAAAAACAAATTCCAGCATATCATCATCGACAAGACAATACACCTACTTTCGGTTCAAGGAAATTGAAACAACAGGATTACGGGAGACAATCAGTATCCAAAAACAAACAATCAATGTTCGAGCAAGCTACCTACGCTGCTCAGAGACATGCACGTGGAGACAGTTCACGAATTAGATTCGACAGCAGACTATTAAAAAAAAAACAGCACAAATATTTGAAAATGATCCCTTGAAAAATACAGTTGTTGCAAAGCCTAAGTGATTTGGACAAAAGTGCACGTTGTGATATCTGTACAGAAAAGCTAGAAGATGAAGAAGAATTGAACTATTAACTAACTGTAGTTTAGTTGTGGCAAAAGGCTGGAAGCATGGGACATTCAGTAAGTAAGGAACTCACTGTGTTTTGCTAATCTAGCTTCATAACCATGACGCTACGTGAGTTGCCCTACTTATTTATTAAGCATAGCTAAATTATTATCAAAAACTGAAAGCACGTGTACCCAGTAAATATCAAAATCCCGACCGATGGTAAAATTAGCTTGTTAATCAGGAAACAACATAAGGGGCCCAAGATGAAGAAGGATTAATATAACCTTTAATTTTCACTGACGAATCGACTACAAGTTGCAGTGGTAAACTTTGAATGAGTTGATAAAGTGTAGCGTTTATCGATTGATTGCTTTTCAACACATCTAGGGTTATTTCAATCTAAAATTTAGGAAATTGCGTTCATTGTACATTTACATTTACATTTTTGTGTGCTTATTTACTAAGAGCAATATGATATCAAGTATTTCTATCTAATACAAATAATTTGCTAACAGTTGTATGGTTCCAAGTAATTATTTCTTTTGAATTATTGTTATTTGTTTGCACACAGGTATATTGTTTCGAGTAACTAATAATAATCCTAAATAAACAATTATAGCTTCATGTAAACACTCTTAATAGAAATAATTAACAATTATATGGCATCAAGTATTCCTATCAATTTTGAATCTAAATGACCCTAAAATGGGACTCTAACAGATTCTTCTGTAGCATATTGACCCTCGACCGAGCTGTCAAACAAGAGATGCACCTGTGTAAATAACAGGTGCATCCGGTCAAAGATATCAGGATATAACCTTGACTATGGACAGGTTGAAATGGGTGCTGATGTGACGCCCAAAAGAAGCAGGTGGGTGTTAAACAATTATATAACCCGGTGCCACAGACAGTTTCAGTTAGTTAGAGTCAGTTTGTTGCAGTTCGAGGCAGTGAGAACCAGCTCACAGCAGAGGGCTGGGCCCTCAGGGCCCCCGGTTGAGCAGCTCAGCAGAATGAGAAAGAAGTTCTGCTAAAGACAGAGGAACTGGAGGTCAATATGTTGCAGTCTGTCCAGTCTCCAACTCACCTCTCACACATAACCCTTTCTCAACCATTTCGAATAAAGTAGGAGAGGTATATTTTTCTAAAGAAGTGTGTTCGTTCGTCATTATTGTTGATTTTGCTTCCACATGTATATGTGTATAGCTGTATATGTATTACGGCTATGCAACACTTCTACTCCAGGTCTGAGTGGATCTGGGATTAATCACAATAAAAGGATTTTCTACACTCCCCAGATTTCCAGAAATGAAGTCTCGCCATCAGATGTAGCATACAAAGAAAATCCTTTATTTAGGAGGGGACTCACACCTTAACATTTGCTCTAAAGCAAATTTCATTAACATATCTAAAAACCATCTATGGCGTCTCATCGTGCTGTGACGGTCAACAAGCCATCTTTCGCATATCCATAGCTACCTAATTGTGAGTTTGTTCCTCATTGCTACACTGGGAAAGGTATGAATCCAATTATTCTCCCTCTAGCTATGGGTAAATAGTAGGACAGACTAGGTTCTTCAGCCTTGGTGAGGCAACTAGTCTAGGAGAAGGAAAACTCTGAATTCAAACCTGTTAAACTCCGCTTAGAAATTGACCTTGTGTCATATCCTTCCCGAGCGGAAGGGTTGGTAAATAGGACTGGATGCTACACTTTTTTTAGGGAGCCTCAGAGAGTGTAATGATTAACCAAGCTAGATTCGGAGACCATTGTTAGTGAGATTGATTTTTACTCTATGCCTCATACGTCTGGCCTTATGCTACATCTAAGCAAAGTTTAGTAACGTACAGTATATCTTTTTTAGATTTATCATTTCTATAGGGTAATTTTTAGATAAACTTGTGAAAGTAGATAAGTATTTCATTCAATAAATGAAATGAATTGTTATAAAGGAGTTTGCAATAGGAACCATTGTTTAAAGTTGCATCTTTTTCAGTGAAATCAATAGTGATCAGAAGCCTACCTTTTCTGAACCCTGACGCTGGAAAGTTTTCTTTACCTGAGACCCATCTCCCAGCTATGGGTTAAATAGTACTACAACTACTACTCTCCAAAGATGAAGTTGGCATTAGATAACCCCCGAATGTTGTTTTTTCATTGAAGAAAAGGGGGATTCCCCATGACATAATGGCTAAAGCGGTGGACTGGAACATAGTAGTAAGCGGGTTTAAGTTCGAGAGTTAAAAAGAAATTCAATGTGTTTCCATTCTATGGACTCAGGTTTTTTGTGGCAAATCCATTTTAGCTCATATATAAAGATTTTTTTTATTATACATCGCACATTTTTCGTTAAATTTCACATTTTTTGCATTTTTAACAATCAGAAATTTGATAATAGACCTATGTTTAAGTCGAGAGGACACTGTTTGATTTGTTATATTTTGATTAGCCTGAAGAAAAAAATGGCACGATAAGAAAAAAAGATTTGCGAGATTAAAATAATTTCTGCAATAAACCATTTTCAAACAGGGTTTATATTTATGGAAAAAAAGTTCCCAAAAAAATGTGCTTTAGTCATTTATTGAATGACTTTCCGATTTCTTTTGTAAAAACACAAAACTTTAAGGGCGAAATGATTATAGATTAAAAAATTCTCAATAGATTTGTAAGTTATCAATCTTAATATCACTGTAGAGTCGGTATTTGTTGTTCATCCCACCAAACGGACGAGTGTGGCACAAGGCCTTGTTTTAGGTGGATTCAGGCGCAGGGCCGTAGCCCAGACACACCAGATGGCTCCAAAAATGCCTCAGGCCTCAGGCCTCAGGCGCCAGGCGATTAACCCAGCCCTTCCAAGGAGAGTTAGAGCCTTGGGGGACAGCTCCCTGAGGCTCAAGGATGCTGGTTTTGGCGGGCATGACATGAGTGCCGGCTTACCGAAATCCATGTCAGATGGCCTCGACCGACCGCCAACGGAACCAGAGCATACCTGACCAGATCCATGTACCAACCAACATGGCTGATCGTTGGATGCCCCAGCCCAGCCCTAGGAGATCACTGAAGAGTCGGGTATTATCAAAAACACTTTGCATTTATTCAAGTACAATGCAACGTACACTTAAATCAATAGTTTTCTTTTACCTTAAACATATGACACCTGGAGGTAAATGCTATTTAAAGCATTTAATGATGTTCAGATGGAACACTAATAAAATTAGTACTCCCATAAGGTATAATCTTTCTTTTCAGCTTTTTTAAAAATCTATATTAGGCTTTAACAACTTGACATTTACATCAACCTGGTATATTTTTGACATTTGCTGCTCCACTCTAAAGGAGGTGTCCCAGTGGCGTAGTGGATAAAGCTCTGGACTGCGGAATCATAGTAAACAACTTCGAACTCCAGTTGCGCTATAACGTTCACTTTTAGACAAATACCCTTGGGAAAGGTATGAAACCCCCTATCCTCCCAGCTATGGGTTAAATAGCATCACTGCTGTTCTTTTTGAATGGTGGCTTACGTATTAAATAACCCACGAAGCTTGATATGCCACTAAACAAAAGAATGTTTTATTCTAAGCAAAGCACGCACAGTTATGAGGTAACTTTTAACAGAAGAAACAGAGGAAAACTAAATGGTTCACATTGGGGTACGATGATGAATCCGTTACTGTATATTGACACGAAAACTAAAGCAAATTCTAAAAGGAAAAAATTGTCAAATATTAGTGTGTATCAAAATTATTTCCTTTTTTTTTCATTTGCTTTAAAGGTTATTTCATGCGTCCATCTAAAGAATATCTATTTGTCTATGTATTTTAGATTATTCATCGCTCTTGTCTGTTCCGTATAATTATTTAATTTGTTTTCTTTCTCTTTGTATCTGGTTGTTTATTCTGTATATTTATATAATTTGGTTACTATCGATCTATCAATCTAACTATCTATCTAGTGCACATAATCGAAATTATTTGGGTAACCTCTTCGCAATGTAACGAAGTTTTAATTTTCGATTTAATTTCCTATCAATTTTCTTAATTGTAAAATACAATGATTAAAAGGCACTGATTACGCAACGAAAACTTTTGTTAATTCATTTCCGTTTGCTTTGCTTATAAAACAAATAAATGGTTGGTCTTAATTAGAAAATGATTTGAATGCTGAAAATATGCGTTTATGCAATGTTGGTAGAGGTTAGATAAGATGGTGCAAACTATCTATCTATCTATCTATCTAAGGATACATCGAAAATATTTTTGTTTTTACAGCTCTTTGAAAGAAAGCACAATTCATGTACATATGAAATATTATCTATGATTACAGTGTATATATACATTGAGAATTAGTAGGCCGACGTCGTAGGTGAGTTTAATGATAATTCTGTTCCCACTCTCGTGCAGTGTAATGACTTGTCATCTTGTCAGTTAATTCAAATTTTACATCAATAAATAAATGCATCATTGCAGAAAAGTTGGGAATATAACAAAGGACTATGCGACGAAGTTGCATGTTGTTCTGGCGAAAAGGTCTGGTTGTATGATTGGATAAAGCTGGAGTGTTCTGGCACTAAATGGCCCAAATAGTGTTGATACGCTGTTAAACAAATAAACCATACCATAAACGATTACGGAAAGTACGGTAGATTTTCTGAAAATACTCTTATATGGACAATGCAATTTAGATTAAGAGTGGCCTAAGGTATAAGATATCCAAAAAAGAGGGGTGTCCTCGTGGGGTAATGGTTACAGCGATGGCCTGCAGAATTGTATGTAAGCGAGTTCGAACTCCAGTCATTCTATTACGTTTACTTTCGGACAAATACCCTTAGGAAAGGTATGTATCCTCTTATCCTCCCGGCTGTTGGTTAGATAGTATCATAATTGATCTTCTCGAAGGATGGCTTTGACATTAAATAACTTACAAAGGTTGATATGCCATTAAACAACCAAACCAAATCCTATCCTAATGATAATTCGGTTAGTGATTAATGATGCTGAACAAAGAGTTCATATAAATATAAAACTTTGTCAGAAATAGTCAAATATTCGATCACAAAATTTTATTGAAAAGTGTCAAAATGTCAGATATAGCCAGAAAAATATTTTGATGATTAACTAATGATGCTATGTATTCATATGCATAAAAATCGTATTAAAATGGTCTTGAATACTCAATTCATCTGAATAGTTTCGAATTTCATAGAAAGCTACGTAAAAAAACCCATTGATAACTGGTTAATGACGCAATGAATTTATATGAACAAAAGATTTTCTTCAAAAATTACCGGATATGTTTATCATGGCGACAGTGCCCAAAAGTGATTTCGAAATTAAAAGGCAATTTTTATTATCGGCTATTCTCACAGCTTATTATCAGCTCGTTTAGCTCAGGTTCACCTTGCAACTCGGGTCAATAACTTGGAAGATTGTCTTTAACTATGTTTAGTAATGAATTTTTATCGAGTTATTTTTGATCAAGTGATTGTCTGTTAATTAACAGGAAATCACTTTCTAATTGCTAATTATGACCCTAGTAATTACTTGAAAACAATAGTCCAACTGTCTGTGTGCACGGCATCGATTTAAGATCAGTAACGGTTCTATTTTAGACAAATGCTTCACCTCGTCTAATATGGCTCTCAGATGATTATTGAATCTATTCTGCAAATGAAGAAGATGCGTATTTTAACATCGAGGTAGAATGAGATGAGCTAATTAAATCTTGGCTGACGTAATTATCCACACTCAGACACTCACACATGAATACACACACACACACACACACACACACACACACATATATATATATATATATATATATATATATATATATATATATATATATATATATTGTGTGTGTGTGTGTGTGTGTGTGAGGATGACTGTATGCCAAGAAAAGGTTATATGATTAGAAAAAAAATTACATCGGTCGTTCAATAATCTTGGATTTAAGTTGGGCATTAAAACTAATTTAAAAGTTACGGATTATTTAAATGTTACACTTAACTTGAATAACAGTACCGTGTCCTCACTCAGGAAAATCAACCAATTCCCCTGTTATATTAATGTAGGTTTTAATAATCCTAGACAGGTTTTCAAGCATATAACCAAATGATATCAATGTTACCTTATCCACTAATCCTTCTAAAATCGATATCTTCATTCAAAACAAATACGAATTTGAGGTGGCGCTAAAAACAATGGGTATGAAGCTAAACTTGTTCATAAATCTAGGGAATGAGCAGATGTACTTAATAGGAACAATGTTTTTAATAGGAACACATTTTTTATGGTTTACGCCACCATACAATATGGCCATAGCTAATAATATAGGAAAAGAATTATTTAGATTATTAAAGAAAAAATTCCTCCGTCGAATAGTTTATATAAAATATTTGATAGGGACATGGTGAAATTAAGATATAATATGGCCTAATGAGTAGGGTGTTCACCAATAGTCAGGGAGACCAAGGTTCAATCCCAGGTCGAGTCATACCGAAGACTCAAAAAATGGTACTTGATGCCGCCTTGCTTAACACTCATCATTATAAGGTAAGGATCAAGGGTAAAGTGGAGCAATCCAGGGAAAAGAGGAGCGCCCTCTTCTATACCTCGGTGTAGTAGCTATTGAAAAAGGGAGCCTTCGGGTCACCCTCGACAACGGTCTACAACTTTACTTACTATACCAAATGTGGTAAGTTTGATCAATAAATGTAAGGATCAAGAAATTTAGGAATAATCAATGTACAAAATGAAATAGCATTAATTGTATTAAATTGTGTATAAGGTGGAGGTACATAGTCGTAGATTTAACTATAGTAGCGTTAGTAGAAATACTAAAAAGGTATACGTAGGTTCCACGCTGGGACCCTTCAAAAAAGATATTACAATTATAGAAGTAGCTTGCATATGTTAACATGGAAGATAATAAAAATGTAAATATAAAGCGGGGTATTAATATAGCAATTTATGCTTGGAGAAGAAACTTGCCGTAGCTTCCTATAAAAATATCAATGAACTACTGAGTCAAAGGTCGGAAATATTTAACGCTTTTAGACATAAGAAAGTTGGCTACTCTGTAAATAAGTTACGATTTATTTTAATCTTATCTATTATATTTTTCTTTGTTTCTTTCTTTATTTAAAGAAAAATTAAATTTTCATTCATTTATTTTTTATACAAATTTTATTCTTGTTAGCAGTCTTTTAATCAATAAAATATAGTGTTGGTCAAACCCTTCTTAGATCAGAATCGTCCTGATGATCCGTGCAGGAGAGAGAGAGAGAGAGAGAGAGAGAGAGAGAGAGAGAGAGAGAGAGAGAGACTCTTGCTAACATGTATTTATCCAAACCCAACTCACAAGCAAGATGTATTACAAGCTCAATTTTGAGCGGAGTTTAATTGTTTTGAATTGACTTTTCCTTCTCCTAGACTCATTACCAAACCAAGGCTAAAGAATCCAGGCTGCCCATTGTTAAAGAGAGAATAATTGGATTCATATCTTCTTCAAGGGTTTTAGTGCTAGGTGAATTGCAATCAGCCTCATCCAGGATTTGAATTCGTGTCGCCGAATCCATCTGGTAGATAAATACAATGTGCAATTGTTCATAAAATATCCAGCCCTCATCAGTTGCTAATCAAGCGTGATATCTCAAATTCAGTGACTAAGGTGGTAGTGCAATACCAGGCGCTACCAGCCTCAGTTACCGAACAAGGTATGATTTTATCTTATCTATAGTTTTATTCATACCCTTGACTTTTATTTCTATTAACGATGTAGAATTGATCAAGTATTTACTCTAATACAGTTTCACATAACTATTCATCCTTAAATTAACAATCCTTTATTTTTACGTAGCTGTATGGAATCAAGTACTCTTATTTAATACTCATCATTTAGGTATAATTATATGGTTCTAAGTAAATATAACTTATTAATAATACAGACAAATAGTATATGCACAACGCAGAATCTGTCCTGGAGAATGAGACAAACTCCTCTGGGTTTTGAGATTCAGACGGATCACCAAATCTTATAATAATTTAGAAAAAAAAAAAAAGAGAACCTACAAAATTGTGGACTTTGTTGTCCCGGCTTACCACTGAGTAAAACTGAAAGAAAGCGAAAAGAAGGATTAATAAATGAACCTTGCAAGGGAATTGAAAAACTGTGGAACACGAAAGTGTCGGTTATACTAATTGTAATTGATGGTACAGTCACCAAAGGATTGGTAAAAGGACTTGGGGACTTGGAAAAAAGAGTACGAGTGGAGACAATCCAAACTACAGAATTGTTGAGATCGGCGAGAATGCTGAGAAGAGTCTTGGAGACTTGAGGAGACTTGTCACTCAAATTCCAGTGAAAGACCGTCGTCTGACGTTAACGTGGAAAGCTCTGAAAGAGTAAACTAATATCAACGACAAACGACGACCTTAGCAACCTTTCAAATCAGAGACTTCAACGCAGCTTCCAATGGACTAGGGAAGACAACAAAATATCTAAAAAAAATGATAGACACCTGGAAAGAATTCGCTAGATTTAAGTCAAGCCAAAGATTCAGTCACCAAGCTAGGATGATAATAAAGCAAGTTTTATTTTCTGACCTTGAAATATAAGAAATAGATCAACAAATAAAAAGGGAAACATGTCGACTAGTAAGTAACCTAGACGCTAAATACAGAAAAAGCAGAATCTTCCAACCGAAACACTATACACCCAAACACTACTGAAGAAAGACTAACACTAGAAGTAAAAAGCAATGTAGAGATTTTGACGATAATTTTTTCAGAAAAGAAGACCACATTACCATCTAATAGAAACAAAAACTGGAAAACAGTCAAGGCAGAAAAGAAAGAAATAAACGAATTATAAACACATATCTTAACGAACACCATCATGGAATTAAACCTACTAATCTATGCTGGAACGAAATTAGTCTGTGAAAAAACAGGGTTTCCTGAAGAACACGAACGGAAATTCGAAAATTGGATGGGAAATATGACTTAAAACACAAATAAGAAATTTGAGGCAACCAGCAAAAATGCTAAGACAGAGCAAAAACGCGAGAATAGGTTGGGATGAACAGAGTAAAGCAACACAGAACAAACGAGACAACTCGAAGAGATAAATCAGAGGGTATAGGCAAAAGAAGGGAAACTAAAAAGATACCGACATTGAATCAAGCAATACAGACAAAACAGGATATTCTAAAACAAGGAAAGAATATGCAAACACGAAAAGCAGGATAATAAACTGTCTCAAAATGTACAAGATATCTAACGAAGTCATAAAAAGTTTATCGAGAAAACCATGGAAAGCTAGAGGGTGGAATTCATAGCAGGAGGAAAAGGATTATTGCCCATAACAATACTTCACGTCCACGTAATAGAAAGTATTAGTCTTAACAATAGTATTATTGTCTGTATTGCTTGTGAAGAGGCTGAAAAATATTTCGTAAACAAGTTATTTTTCCTAAGGTCTTCGTAAAACTGTAACAGTTAAATTATTATCTCAATGCTCTGAGGAAGGGGGTAAAAGTATTGATTGTTTCGAGGTGGCTGATAGGATAAGTCACGAGAACTGTTCTTGCTTTAAGTCTTCTTACTCTTGAAGGGCATCAAACAGTAATGCGAGATAAATAGAAAATTGATGCTGTAGATAGTGAAAACTTATTTCATTGGAGCACCTGATAAAATCTTTTGCGGTCGTATCTCACAATATGCTCAGTTCAATGTTTTTAATGTAATAAGAAAAAAAAGAGAAAATTCTAAAAGAGAGGTTATAACGAACCTAAATATTTAAACAAGATTTTAATAACAGGAGTTACCTTCATCAAAAACCAGTATTCGATTTATATATATATATATATATATATATATGGAGGTGCGCTCAACATAACGGTTATCATCGTCGGAAATGAAATCGGCGAACCAGGTTCAGATCATGGATGAAGATGTTTGGGTTTAACTTCAGGCTTATATCCTTGAGATAGGTAATCTGAATTCTCTTCCATGGACCGGAAGTTGTGAAAAATGAAATTTCATTTCCGGTACCGTGTAAGTAGCCCTCATGTCAACGTAATTGGCTGGTCACATGATCTAGGAAATAATAGAGATGACATGTTCAATTGTTTGTGACTCCTTTACAACAGAGTCCGTTTCTTGGTGTATAATTAACAATCTTAGGGTAATGGTAATCTTTTAAGGAAACAGAATTAGCGAACCGACTTCTCATCCAAGACGAAGCTGTTAGCTTTTCACTTCACGAAAAGTATGAATTCATCCGTTACTCCCTCCATGCTATGGATAGACCAGGCTCTTTAGTATAAGGAACTGTAATGAAGTAAAAGGAAAAAAATGAATTCTAATCAGATTTGTTTTGCTTAAACTTGACTTGCCCAGTCGGTTGGGGCTGTAGAATACGCCGACTGCACCTCCGCAGAGGGGTAATACCCCCCAATGATAATTAAACCGTATATACATTCAAACTGCATGCTTATCATAAATTGAATTGTTTGAAATAGAACTATTTTCATAAAAATGGATTTGGCGTTAAATGTAACCTACAACGGTTGATATGCTGTAAAACCCAACCAACCAACCAATTAAACTTTACCTTGTGTCACACTCTGCTCATGTCGGAGGGGTTGAATAAATATGTACTCAATATATCTTGATTAGAACCTAGATTGCTCGGATCATAATATGTCACTCTTTCTCTTTTGTTCCTCTTCCCACCATCATAAACATCGCTGTGGCTATTATACACATGACTCAGTAAAGAAATCGATTGTTACTCAACAACTTCTAGCCTCTTGCTTGTGAAGAGGCCAACGAATAATCATACATTGCACTCTGAAACGCTTCGTCTATGGCGGAAATTAACCAAGCGGCCTCTCTTATCTCTGCTTAGATACGGTCAATTTTCGGTTATTCGTCAAAAGGCGGTGTAGGGTAGAGAAGAAAAATAAAACGTGTGGGATTTGGGTCCCACGGCCGGGAGACAGCCATATATTCTTCCATCAAATAATTAACCAATCAGCTGGCATTGATATTAATCAGAAGACACTACGAAAAACGGCACACTGGATAATGTACTTGGTCATCAACACGTCGTGCCGGATCCAAATGTCTGCGATAACGGCAACCGTTCTCTTCGTGCTGATATCAGCAAGAAATAGCCACTTTCATAATGATTAAAATTCTCTTCAATATACTCTTACTGTTATTATATGTTCTCGTTTAGTTTCCTCATTAGTGATATCAGATGGCTTTTACCATAAGTCTTCTGGGTGTTTCTTGTATTCTATTTATTATTTTTTTCTTCATTCAAACGGCTTGATAGTTTTACTATTAATTTATTTATAACTGTCTGATTGGCATTTAACGGCTTTCATTGAAGATCAAGTGACAGCAGGTATTCCGGTATTTTAACTAATTTTAGTTATACCAACGACTTATGTTTTTCGATTATTAATTACACTCACTGAATTTTTATGCAAACAGTACCGGTACTGGTGGGGTAAATATATATCCCTCTGCCACGAGTAGGGTGTAATAAAACTTCAATTTTAAGGAGAATACACCTGGAGTGAATACAGTTTCCTTTTCCAAGATCGGTTGCTTAACCAAGATTGAAAAAAAAAACAGTCTGCCTCACAATTCACCTATTGCTGGGGAAGAATAAATGGATTCATATCTTTCTCGAGGGAAGTGATAACCGAACAGACATATCTAGGATTTGAATTCGAGTCACCGATTACATTTCCTACGACGATAACCGTTGCACTACAGAAAGGGTGACCTGAGCATGACACTAAACTTTATTCGGTGGTGAGATTCCAGTTCTGGAGCTCTGGGAGAGTGTGGAAGACCTATTTGTTGCCGTTAATTCAGACTCTAATCTGACCCGGAGTGGTAGTTGCTTTTAGAGTCCAATCTCTAGGTAAAAGATAACTATTTGAAAATCATTATTATTTGATAAGCATACGAGAAAGCAAAAACATTTTTATTGTTGAATAAGAATAGTTACTTGAAATTATATAATTGTGGATAGATCACTTAAAACAATAATTGCTTACAAATGATTTTCGTTAGTTACTTGAAACCATGTCATTCCCTTAAGAAAGACTTCGGCATTATATAAACCTAGTGTTGACTCATTGTAAAACCAACCAACCAACCAGCTAACAAAACTATCTCTGCAGACTTCATTTGAGATTAAGTGACAGCAAATCTCACAAACACTCCATGACTCGTCTTAGAATGGTTAATCTTAATCCTGTTGTCACTTACTGGTTTTGTTTTTATTGAATCTGTTTAGTTTTTCGGCCAAATAGTTTTCCCTGTAGATCAAGAGGCAGCAGGTAGCGTAAGTTTTCAGTCCTATTTCTCAGAAATCATGTTGATTCCAGAAACTGTTTACTTCAATTCTTTCTCAGATTTCTATTTCTTTCATTTTTTCTGCTGTCTTCCAAACCGTCTCAAGATAATTATTTGTCAATTTGAGGTGGAATACTTTCAAACTCGGTATGCATTTTTTTCCCATTAAAGATTGTCGGATTTTATCTGGATATATAGTAAGTGTTGGGTATCACCCACCTTTTTCCACACAATGAACTAGTCTATCTGCCATATATAGCAGTAGCTACTAATACCAGGGCAGACTAGAATTAGAAGAGCAGCTTTTCATAGGAATAGTATTAAAGCGTTGGAGATTGGAGATCGCACTAGATCACCTTATTTGCTACCGTAATAACGGAAGCCAATACTATCGTTGGACTATATCTTTATTCTGTATTCACTAATCTTATGTTCTTGTCTCTCTATTGTATATACTTTTTCCTGGAAATATATCTCTATTTCCTCTCATATCGTGGTTTGTCCTTTATTTAATATTACAATTGTTCACTAACCAGGACGCAACTGTAAGCAAAGTTGATGACTGTAGTCGAGGGCGACCAGAAGGATCTCTTTTCAATAGCTACTACACTGAGGTGTAGGGGGGTGCAACTCCTTTCCATGGATTGCTCCACTTTACCCTTGATCCCCACCTTATAATTCTGAGTGTTAAGCAAGGAGGTATCAAGTACCATTTTTAATGTCTTTGGTATGACTCGACTGGGATTGAATCGAGGTCTCCCGGACCATTGGGGAACACTTTTTGGGTTTAATTTGGATTATTTTATTATTTGCATATCAACCTTTATTTGGGAGAGCAATGCCAAAATTTGTTATAGTCAATTTGCTCACAGTTATATGGTTTCAAGTATTTCCATAAAATACTAATATTTTCAATACAAATCCATAATTTCAAGTTACTATTCCAATATCAAAGTTATAATAAGCCTTTTAGTCACATTTAGCCCGAAAGAAACTGTTTTCTTTTGTCATACTCCACCGTGGATTGCCTGACAATACTTTCCTCTGTTCCAGTTGACAGTTCTTTTGTTGGAGCCATGTTTCCTTTCAATTAGGTATGCTCGATCTCTTGCTGTGCTCTGCTAGAACTTTCTTTTCACTGTAGGTTGATTTGCATATCTATACTTCTGCTGATATTAGTTTGAGGAATACATATAACAATATAATTCCTTAATTTTTCCTCTATGTTGGGTTATTGCATAATGTGCTCCTCTGCATGGCTCAGGAAAATATACCATCAATTAAAATGATTCAATCTAGTTTAAGGAAAATTTTATGAAATGATAGTTTTAAACAATTAAATAAAATGTATCTTGTGTCTTATCTATTTTATTTTATTTGCTTCTGAATAATAAAACAAAGGCAAGAATCCTCTAAATGTGCTAAATCTCTATTTTTTACCAATTGTACTCTACAGTTTCAAGTATTTCTTACTAATACAAATAATGTTTAAACAGATCTCTTTGAACAATAGATGGGACCATAACAAATGCTTGCACTCAGGTTCAGAGTAAACCAGGAAATTAAAACTAGGATGTAATGATTCTACTCTCTTCAGAGCCTCACTATCGGAAGGAATTAAATGTCATATCCAGGACAAATTTAATACAATAAACGTATTTATCGATAGGGATGCTGGAATATTTACAGGGTGCGATGAGTAGATTATTGTCTGAATAATGTAAAAAGGAAAATAATCTGAGTTAATCAGGTATATTTGCCAAAATTAAATGTAAGTATGTTTATTCAAAGAAATCACCAATAGCTTTAACTACAACCTCTAGATGTCTTCTGAATCTCTTGTTTTTTCGACGGTCTCCTTGTTTAAATTGGTAAATGTTGCCGTTATTCTTGCCTTCCGTTTTTCTTTGATGTGAACCAGAGTTTTGTCTTCAGCTCAATCGTGACCCACACATAATAATCAAGGATATTGCAATCAGTGGCCAGATGCTTGGGGTGATGTCATTGCAGAAATTTTTTGATGGTCAAGACTGGATTCTCCTGCTTGACTGGTATGGCGTAATGTCCTGCTGCCAGACGTAGGGTCATCCATAAACCACTCCTTCGATTAGGGTTACACTTAGTTCCCCAGATACTTGATGTAGGTCTTCGTGCTTAGCCTGACTGTTGCCGACAAATGTATAAATGATTAAATAAAACACCGGTCAACAAATTAATACATCTTATTTCTTTAAATCGAGTGAAATGTTTGTGAAAGGCAGAAGTCATTAAATGTTTTTTCGAAGAAAAGATAAAAGTGTACCCTATGAGTGATGCCAATGAAGGGGTACACCGCATTCCCTAGCATTACTGGTACCTTACCATCAGATTGTTTAGTGTCATATCAGGACACTCGTTGGGGTGGTCTTACCCATCTGGAGATGTGTAGTCGGTGTATTCTATAGCTCCAGCCAACTAGGCCACTCGCTGGTGGGTATTACCCAGATGCAGAGATGCAGTGATGCAGTTGATGTATTCTACATCACCAGCCGACAGGGCAAGTATGTCACTATGTAAGACTGAAACTATATTTATGTGCCAATACTCATATGGCTGCAGCCGAAATCTTGATTATCTGGAGAAATATTGAAAAGCAGTACGCATATTTATGTAAAACATATTTCTTCGTTCACTTTAAGATAATTATCCAATAATGAGTATTAGATCTTTTACTCGAAAGAAATAAAATCGAAAGTTTGAGTAAGTTACAGAATAAGTCTAAAAAATCTACTGCCTGATGTATTATTTTTACCGCTTATCTAAAAAATTATTCTTGGCTTGAAATTGAATCATGAATTTGATGATTTAGCAATTATTCTAATGAGTAAAAATGTATTTCAAACAATCTTAGACGGAAAAGATTTCTTAAATTATTAAAGTTTTGATCCTTTGAATTTTTCTTGACAAATCAAATTCTGTCGTCTAGGAATCCCAAAGAAAATTTTTAAAACACTACGTAGGTGCCGATTGGTCAATAAATTCAGAAATACATATACAAAAATTACAGCTTCTTGATTCAATTTTTGCGCAAATTTTTTTTTTTAATTTGAAAATAAGTTAATTTTCTTTAAGCCCCCATATAATAATCAAACGGTTGGCAATATAAAGCCAGAAGCTAGGGGTGATGTGGTCGCAGAAATTTTTCGGCTGTCAAGACAGGATTCACTTGCTTGTGTGGCACGGCGTCGATTTCTGTTGCTAGACATAGTGACTTCCAGAAGATACTCCCTCGATCCAGAGCATTACTTCCTTCTCCATAAACTTGATGTCTGCCTCCGAATTGAGTCTGACCCCATGTGGGATGATGAATAGGTAAAAGTTTACCATGGCTAGTGACTGTCCCAAACATCATGATGTGGACTGGGTGTTTGGTTAACATCATTAGTGGAATATTTTGTGGGGACAAAGTAAGCCAAAGGTTGTTCTATGATCTTTCACTTTTCTGTGAGTTCACCATCAGATCAGGGCTGAAATTTTTCTCATCAGAGAAAAAACAAAGCATTTCCGGTTGAAGGGAATGCTTGAGCTTGTTCAGCGTGGTTTTCCTTCTTGTTCTAAATAGCTTGTGTTAAAAATTGGCCCTTTCTCATTATATATGAGAAATACCGAACGTTTTTATGCACTACCTGCCTGATAAAACAACTAAGACTCCCGTTTTACTGGATATGAACCTGATTGACTTGCTGGGATTTTTCTTAACAATCAGAGTGAGGAATTAGAATTACCGTACCTTTGTAATCACCACCGGACAATAGTTTTCACATCCTCTGCACTGGCCTCAGATTGAGACATAAACACAGTGAAATCTTTGTATTTGAGCTTCCGTGTGAATGATAATCAGTACATCATACTGTTTCCGAATTTCTGTAGGAAACGATTGCGTCATGGTGCTGCTTATATTTACCAACCCCTCCGCTCGGACAGGATATGACACAAGGTCAATTTTTAAGCGGAGTTTAACTGATTTTGAATTCAGAGTTTTCCTTCTCCTAGACTAGTTGCCTCACCAAGGCTGAAGAACCTAGTCTGCCCTACTATTTACCCATAGCTGGAGGGAGAATAATTGGATTCATACCTTTCCCAAGGGTATTAGTGCTATGTGAAATGCAATCAGTCTTGGCCAGGATTTGAACTCGTCATGGTACTGCTAACCTCACAGATTCTAGTTTGCTGCATAGTACTATTTACCTAACCCCTCCGCTCGGGCAGGATATGACACAAGGTCAATTTTTAAGCGGAGTTTAACAGGTTTGAATTCAGAGTTTTCCTTCTCCTAGACTAGTTGCCTAACCAAGGCTGAAGAACCTAGTCTGTCCTACTATTTACCCATAGCTGGAGGGAGAATAATTGGATTCATACCTTTCCCAAGGGTATTAGTGCTATGTGAAATGCAATCAGTATCGTCCAGGATTTGAACTCGTATCGCCGTGTTCATTTCCTACGGCGATAACGACTACACCACGGGCACCTCCCCAAGGGTATTAGTGCTTTGTGAAATGCAATCAGTTTGCTGCATAGTAGACAAAACCGGAAACAAGCAAAGTAATCGTACGTAATCAATTTCTAAATATGATAATAATCTACCCATATCACACACTGTATGCCCATATATATCACATAGTCCAGAGTTTATTACTTAAGCTATCTTGGTAGATTTAATGTGATCCGAGCAAAGTTTGATTCCTTTTCTCTTTCATATTTCAATATACTCAATATACCTAGGAATTCTGCAATGGTACAAATGTAATCATTGAAGCAAACCCTGTAAATCTATTTCAGCCTTATGCATCATATCAAAAATGAAAAAATAAACGTAGAAATAGTATATCCAAATTATTCATAGACAGAAACTATTTTTATTCATCAATAAACATTACTTTTCTTATGTAAATACGTACATGCATACAGACTGACATATACATATATATATATATATATATATATATATATATGAATAAAATTAACCTCGTTTCATATTCTTCACGTGTGGTGGGGATAAATACATCCCCCATATATATATATATATATATATATATATATGGGGGATGTATTTATATATATATATTATTATTATATATATATACATATACATATTATATATATATATATATATATACATATACATATTATATATATATACATATACATATTATATATACATATATATATACTATTATTTATATATATATACAATGTATTTATGCATGAAAGAGTGTATCTTGACCAAAATGTAAAAATATATTTTATCAATGAAAAGTTACAGAAATATTGTCTTTTAAAAACGTGATTGTATAAAGCTTTTCCAGAAGCAATTTAGAAATGTTTATATCGATTATAAATGAATTTTCTTTCCTGTGATATTTTTAGACTTCCTTTTTCTAGTTAATCCTATTTCGGGTTTCTTCCGTTTACGCTAAAATATTCGCTTCATTACTTACACACCACTTTTGTATTACAAAATTAGAATATATATATATATATATATATATATATATATATATTCGGCTATAGAAAGATCTAAACTAAAAATATTGTTGCGTGAGCACATCTTAAGTGAGGAAATTAGAGAGCTGAGAGAAAGACATGTTTGCTGATTACTGAAAGCAGAGGTTCCGTTAGGTCGGACATGTCGCTAGGTTTACATACAATAAGTAGAACATTGCTGTTTTTAAGTGTTATCTAAAAAAACAGAAATGACCCCTTGGAAGACCTCAGTGTCGATGAGAAGATAAAGTTGTCAAAAAACTTGGGCTAAAATCGAGAAGAAAAGCAACATTAAGAACGAAATGAAAGCCTATTGTGGTCAGCGATGTATTAAACCATTTGATCAGCTGGCCAAAAAGAGGATATATATATATATATATATATTTATATATATATATATATATATATATTATTCGCACATGTATCTAACAATCACCTTTCTCTGTGAAAGTAGCTTCTTTCCGAATGTATGTATTCACCAGCACCTTCACGCGAGTAGGACGTGACACAAGGTCAATTTTTCAGCGGAGTTTAACAGGCTTGAATTCAGAGACTTCCTTCTACTAGACCAGTTACATTACCAGGATTAAAGAGACAGTCTGCCCTACTATTTACCCAAAGATAAAGGGAGACTAGTTGAATCAATACCTTTCTCAAGAGTTTCGGCGCTACGAGAAATGCAATCAGCTCAGTCCAGGACTTGAGGTCGAGTCGCTTAAACTATTTCCTGCGAAGATATCCATGTGTCTTTCCTAATTTATTTGATGTTCGTTTCCTATATGCACTCTTTCATTGTTTTAATAAATCCCAAAATTTAAACACCATAGATTGTCCGAAATCTCATCTAATAACTTAATCTTTTGACAGGTAAAAACACAATAGGAAACAGTCTTAAAAGAAAGGGATCATAAAAATACAGACCTTGTTTTCAGTGAAGACATAAATATCAAATCTTAATAAAGGAGGAAAAGAGGTAGATAGATATAAAATAGTTCCATTCTTCTGTTAAATTATATAAAGGGTAAAAAATTTCTTGAATAAATATTTTTCTAAAACAAGCAAGGAGAACAAAATACTCGATAAAGATCAGTAAAGATCAGATATACAGCTGAATGAATAATTCACAAAATATTATTCAAAAACATAAGTAATAAATATAGTAAATTTTGGAGAATCGCTTTGCAAGTGCAGGTACAAAAATGAATGTCCTATACAAGAAAAGTATTTTACCGGGAATGTTAAATAGCAAACTAATGAAAAAAATAGACAAAAATCGGGCAGAATTTATATTGGAGCTTCTCAAGAGCCAGGAAAACAAATATTTTATAATCACAAATAGGATTTAAAAGATATATATATATGTGGTAAAAATATATATTGCATAGAACCATTAAATCATAAAAAAGTGCATGTTTCGACTACTGTTCTACAAAGAATGGTTTTAGCATTAACTAACTTGCAAATTGATAGTCCATTAAAAACAACGAAACGAACCGAAACACATAAAACGTGAGTTCAAAATACTGTTGAGAGAGGAAATTGGGAATAACAAAATAAAAGATCAAACTCGAAACCAAATATCTCCCATCAAATTTACCGCATTACTAGTTAAGATGAGGTGATATTTCAGATAAGTTAAATCTAATTTTAACGGACGAAAAGTGTTTTAAGATTATACATACTGCATGACTGTTTACAGCATGTAACATCCAGTAGAATTCTTAAATTAAAATATTCAAACTGAAAAATGATTACTCCTTATTAACTCAATTTTTGCTTTGCCCAGTCGGCTGGAGGTGAAAATATACCGACTGCATCTCTGCAGAGAGGTTAGACTCCCGCAACGAGTGTGCTGGATATGAAACTACACAATCTGATCGTGAGGCTCTAGTAGCACCTAATAGGCTCCTATCTATGGGTCAAATAGAACTAAACTGTGTACTTATGCTGAACTAAATTGCTTGAAATAGAGCTGTTTTAACATTTAAACTGTGTACTTAAGCTAAGCTGAATTGTTTGAAAAAGAAATATATATATATATATATATATATATATATATATATATATATATATATATTGATTTGGCATTAAATAACCTACAGTAGTTGTTTTTCGAAAAAAACAAAGGAAACCAACCAAACACACCCATACCAATCTATTTTGCTGATTACCTAAGGATTGATGTTTTAAGGAACTGGAGTATTTGGGTATTTAGTGAGATTTTAAAATTGATATTAATTGCAACATATATATATACATATATATATATATATATATATATATATATATATGAAGTAATGATATAATTTAGATGAGATATATATTATTATATATCATTGTATATTATATATATTATTATATATAATTATTTCCACTAATTATTTTACAAATATGTCATCGAAATCTAGTTGATATTAAATAATGATGATGGAATTTTTTGCAAATTTGCTCATCACATTCGTTAATCCAACTTTCAAGTATAAGAAATATCTTAGATGAATGCGGGGATGAGGTGAAAGTTAAATTAAATTTCACCACATCACCTCATTCATTTAAGATACTTCTTATACTTTATAGTCTCAAAAAATTCTTGGAAAATTTTAATTAATACTATATCAATAACCCACAGCGATGAATTGAATGAAAATGATATTACACCCACTTTAAAAAAGGAACCCCAGTGATATGAATAAAAAGTATGAATCCTTCTTATAATTTAACATGGCAAATTAACCAGGCGAAAGATGACGTGGAGCAAATACACATCCTGTGTTTCTTGCCTGCTTGTTTGCATTCCTGCCATAAATATATTGGTCGTCAGGTCTTTCAGATCTATATCAATCCCCTGTCAAAATCTGTAAACCAACTTCTATTATATATTTGCTAACGGTCAAGTCAGCCTGAATGTACCGGTTCTCGTCAGATTAGCGAAGTTAAGCACTTCTTAAATAGGAGAGTAATTAGAATTAAATGGCAGAAATTATAAGTAGTATGTATGCGAAACCAATTGAAGCTTTGTAAATAGTAACTTGTATTACGACCACCTGCCTCCCATCACGAAAACTATCCAAGTTAGACGAACCTGACATGCAGGACACTGTTGAAGAAGCAGGGATGAGCTCAAAAGTGATGTACTCCTATGGACCCCCACTTAAAAGCAGGACGACCAGCGCGAACATACATACAGCAGCTATGTGAGGATACGGGATGTAGCCCTGAAGACCTGCCGGAGGCGTTGAACGATTGGGAGAAGTGGTGAGAGAGGGTCAGGGATATCCGTGCTAGCGGCACGACATGATGATGATGATTATGTAGTTGCTTATGGTAAAGTCCAGTTGAGAGCCCTGGTTCTCGTCACAACAGCCAAGTTAAGCAACGATGAACCTCTTTACTTCTGAAATAGGAGAGTAATTAGAAATGCTAGGTACTGTAAGCAATTTATATGCGAGAACAATCGGAGCTTAGTAAATAAGAACCTGCATTTTGAAGTTGCTTATGGTAAAGTCCAGTTGAGAGCCCTGGTCCTCGTCAGATCAGAAAAAATTAGGCAACGAAAAGCGTATTCGATACTCTTGATAAGGGCCTACAAGTGGCTTATTTGTCAAAAAAGCAATGCTTACTAAATAAAATCTTCTACAATATATCTGGACAATTTTACTTTGATATACCAGTTAGTGTATCGGCTCATTGGTCGAATTGGTAGAGTGTTCGCCAATGGTCCGGGAGACCTCGGTTCAATCCCAGGTCGCGTCATACCAAAGACATTAAAAATGTTACTTGATACCTCCTTACTTAACACTCAGCAATATAAGGTATGTGTCAAAGGTAAAGTGAAGCAATCCAAGGAAAAGAGTAGCGCCCTCCCCTACACCTTGGTGTAGTAGCTATTGAAAAGGGAGCCTTCTGGTCGCCCTCGACTACGGTCGCCAACTTTACTTTACTTACTTTATAGATAATTATTTCAAGGTGAAAATTAAATTATATTTTTCCCTAAAATTTTGTATTCTGAATGTAGAAATATATGTAAACATAAATAATTATTTAGAGAAAAAATACGTGGGATATTTCGATTATATCGTACTGATTGGATATACAGAAAAAACGCAGTGGACATTGTTTCTTAAGCTTTATGAGTGGCGTAGTAGTCAGTGGAGGAGCAGAGACTGGCCGTCACCCCAGAGTAAATTCTAAGAAAAATAGTGCTTTTTCAACTTTTTAAATATTTTGTCCTTTTGTGCGATAAATTTGAATCTATATTGGTATTATTTTTTTTATATTATCGCCTTTCATTGAAAGAATTGACTAGAGTCATGATTTTATCCCGCCACTATCGATAACGACCAGATTATATTTTATATTAAATATTCGATTATAAATTGACATTGACCATGTCATTAAAAAAGTAGGCAATAAAATGGCCGCGTATATTTTTCTGATGAATTTTAAAAAGCAGAATAGCTAGTCTTTTTGTTTTGGATAGACAATTCTGCTTTTGAAAAATATTATATTCAATTTTTAGCAGATAGTTTCATTACTTTCAGGCTTGTTTCTGTTTAGTTTTGTAATATATAATAAGTAAACACCTTCATGAAAACATTGGTATTTATGTGTATAATATATATATATATATATATATATATATATATATATATATATATATGTATATAAGATAGGATTCAAGGGTAAAGTAGAGAAATCTAGAAAAGGGAGTAGCGCCCTTCCCTATACCTCGGTAGAGTAGCTAGTGTAGTCGCCAACTTTACTTATATATATGGTAAATCTGACAAGATGATGAAATAAGAGGAATATTATGATAATCCTTATTATCAATTTGACTAGTATTTTCATTAAACCTTTGGATTTTTATTACATTTTATTGTAGCTCTCTCGGGCTTTCATTCTATGATAGTAAAGAACCAGCAGATCGGGCATAAAGGAAAAGCTATTGGAGAGAGACTAACTCACTTATTTAAAGTGAGACCGATATGAACGCTGCAACCGCTCTACCAATTACAAAGAGACATTTGTTTATAGAAACTCGATTAAATCCGGGGTGTGTATTATGTTGTAAAGTATTTGTTAAACCGGTGATAGTCTTGAATTGGGAAAAACGTCAACATGACCTTGATTACCACCCCACACACGTTTTTGCAGTTAATAAGTTAATCAGTGATTTTAAATAGATCTACTAGAGCAATTTATTGATAGTTTTACGGTTGGATTATTAATTGATGCGTTGACCATTATGAGTTGGTTTGTTTTGTAGAATTTTCTTTTTTGCATTTTCTTCCATATTTTTTAAAGCAATATTTCATTCTGTCTTTTAAACCAGCCTTGTCACCCGATGAAATATCAAATATGTGAATCTCCGATTATCCCCAGGAGGACATGTTAGTTTTAAAAACGTTCCTCGCTACTACTTAAATAAAATCAACTTCATGTTATTCACAGAGTACTAATTTGGAAATATATTGTAATTCTTGGCTCCTAAAAACAACGGCATTTTACACAAAGGTACAACTCCTCGTGCACTATTCCATCAGTTCATGGAAAAGCACCAATATTTCTGCTATAGAGCAGTTTGAAAATCTACGATTCCCGTCACTGATCAATTATGCAAGCGTATATTTAAACTTAACATCGAAAAACCGCTCATCCCAGCGAGCAAGTTCTTAGAATTCTCTAACTTAGTAAATAAAGCAATTCCCCGGTCCAATTCTAAACGAAATGATAATTCTATGGGGTCAGCATTCGCGCTGATCGTTATTGTTTAATCCTCTAAATTCACAAAATAATGTACATAATTATTAAATCCTAAATTGAATCACTCACTCCTTAAAGAAAATTATCAATATTATCGTGGACCGCTGCTACAAAGGAAACATAACTTATTTAATTCATTTGAATAATTTATTTAATTCATTGAATAAATCGACTTATAATTTATAAATTCTTAATGAGTTATCATTTTGTTTTGAATAATTTATCTTCATAATTATTTCTATAATTTATGAATTATCATTGAATCATTAATTAACTAATTTATTTAGATTTATATGAATATATAAAAATATGTATAAAATATAAAAAATATGCACACATATATACGTGATGCATTCAATAATTTTCCAGACTTTTTTAAACAGGAATTTAAAATTGTCGTAGACTCTTGAAAATGCAATATGTTATTGCTACACATCTTATGAGATGACTGAACAATTTTTATGATTTCAGGTTCAAAAGAACAACTACAGAAGCAATTGGAATACACCCTACTAAAGCCTGATTGTCACAGCTGGTGAATTTCAAAAATGCAATCTGGACGTGTGGACACTTTAGAAAAACGATATGCAATAAAATTCTGTTTGAAACTTGGAAAAATGCCAGAAAAACGTATGGAATGCTTCAGACTGCTTTTGGAACATCTTGCAGGAATCGAGAATCAGTTTCTGAGTGGCATAAGAGATTCAAGGAAGTCAGGGAATCTGTGCGGGATTTTGAGTGGTGTGGGAGGAGTAAGGAAGTCAGAACACCAGAGTTGATTGGCCAAATAAAGAATTTCATAGATAAGGACCGTCGTGTATCTACAGAATCAATAAGTGCACAGTTTGATGTCAGTGTGGGAACTGTACACTCAATTATTCGCGAGGAACTGAAGATGCGGAATATTTTCTCGAAGTTTGTCCCAAGTGTGCTCAGAGAAGATCAGAAAGACGTTGTCAAGACAGCAGGGAGATGGTCGGGCTGATCAATTCAGATCCCGCAGGTCTTGATGCTCTGGTGACCTGCGATGAAAGCTGGATCTACTACTATGACCCAGAGACCAAGAGACAGAGTTCCCAGTAGAAGCATGCTGGCTCTCCCAGACCCAAGAAGACCAGACAGAGCAAATCCACCCACAAACATTTGATGATCCCTTTTTTGAAAGCCCTGGCATGATCTACATACACTGGGTTCCCACTGGACAGTCAACAAGGAATAATATGTTGAGGTTTTAAGGGAGTTCAGGAAGAGATTCCATCGGAAGAGGCCAACAATCTTCAAATCGGGTAAGTGGCATTTCCACCAGGACAATGCACCAGTCTACAACTCCATCCTTCTCACAGACTATTTGACCAAGATGGGCATCAAGGCAGTTCCTCACCCTCCCTATGTGAAACGTTATCCCCTCACCCCCCCACATTATCTCAGTCTTCTAACCATTTCACTTCTTAGCCGGCCGGTGATCAACTAGTGGTTTGAGGGGGTAACGCACATTTCTTTACTTACACAAGAATACGATCGAGGGAGACAGGAGAAAATAGAAAGACAAACGAACAAACAAAGCTTGGGGTTACCAAGAGCAGAGGAAGGTATGCAACACTACATGCATGTGCGGACTATCGCTAGCGTGGGTTACTAGCGAAAATTCCACAATGCTACTGGAATCAGACATCTTGAGACTCTTCTTCACTGGACCCTATCTTGTCTCCTCGCCTCTCTGCTCGGTGTCTGGTGTTGACTGCCCCTCCGCTCTTCCACGCCAACTTCTGCTGTTCGCCTCTCTCCTGTCCAGCCTCAACTCCTCTCTCTTGTCCAGTCTCAACTCCTCTCTCGGGTCCAGCCACCACTCCTCTGCTGGTCTCCAGCCACCAACTCTCTCTCTGCTCTCCAGCCACCAACTCTCTCTCTGCTCTCCAGCCACCAACTCTCTCTCTGCTCTCCAGCCACCAACTCTCTCCTGGGTCGCGTCGTCAACTCTCTGTCGCGTCCCCTTACCACTTCCGGATACGGCGAGATTTTTTTGTCCAAGAATCCTTTGTCTGGTTTCGCACCAAAACAGACTCGTCTGCTTTGGCAGCCTACCCCCATAGTGCTACACCTATAGCCGAGACATTGCTCCCTGTGACTTTTGGTTATTCACTAAGCTCAGAGGTTGTCGTTATGAGACAATTGAGGAGATGAAAAAGGCTGAGACGAAGGTCACTGATACGCTCACACAAGAGGACTTCCATGGGGCCTTCCAGAAGTTGTTGGAACAGTAGAACAAGTGCGTGGCAGCCGGAGGAGATTACTTCGAAGGGGACTACAGTTTCATGTATGTACTATCAATAAAAGTGCCCATACGAAAAAAAGTCTGGTAATTTATTGGGTTCTCCTTGTATCTTTATCAATTTCTCTTTCTCTCCCTCTTTCTCCCTCTCTCTCTCTATCTCTCTCCACACACACACACACACACACACACAAAAGAAAGCATACACACATATAAATGCATATGTGGAAGTAAAAATGCAAAATACAAAAACCAAGGGGAAAATTTGTATAAGAAAAAGTAGGCCGATTCACTAATTAAACGGCCAACTTTTTCTTGTTAAACCAATTTTCTCCTATGTTTTTGTATTTTGCATTTTTAAACACCCATCGTTGACTTAATATCGCTAATATCATCCCTCATGGTTCTGATGATGGTTCAGTAGAACCGAAAAGCTATAGTGTCAACTTTACTTCTCAATAAATCTCTCTTTCTACTTGGATTACTTTGTTATCAATTTTTCTCTACATATGCATATGTACATTGAGATGCGGGACTCAAAATTGTTATCGTTTAAGGAAATGAACCCTAACATCCTCATGAAAGACTGATATTCATTATATTATTATAATTATGCTAACATTAAAAAAGAGGAAAAAAAGTGACATTTTATAGGTGTTTTTCATAACCACATATACAAGTGATACAAGTGGTGTAATGGTTAAAGCGATGAACTACGGAATCGTAGTACGCGAGTTCGTACTCCAGTCGCGCTATTACGTTCACTTTCGGGCAAATACCCTTGGGAAAGATATGAACCCCCTTATTCTCCCTCCAGCTATGGGTAAATAGTAGGACGGACTAAGTTCTTCAGCCTTGGTGAGGCAACTAGTCTAGGAGAAGGAAAACTCTGAATTCAAAACCTGTTAAACTCCGCTTAAAAATTGACCTTGTGTCATATCCTGCCCGAGCGGAGGGGTTGGTAAATAGTACCTATACAAGTGATTTGTTTATCTTTAGTGGAAGGAATGTGATGAGACAACCAATTTCGATGAGCTAAAGACTGAAGAATCTGTGCCACAGATTCTCTGAATAACACGCAGTTTTGAATTCTGAATTCGTCCTCTCCTTGACAGGTTGCCTTACGAAGGCCGGTGATCCAAGTTTGCCCATAAACTCGGAGGGTTGGGAAGTGTTGGAAGCATGCAATTCCGAATTACACGGAAGAGAAAAGGAAATAATGTCGTTTAAAAATTGAACTCAGTACATTTTCTTCGACGATATCAATTCGTGATTTGCATCTCTCTCTCTCTATATATATATATATATATTGTTGTGTTGAATTTGGAAGATTTCAGAGATGTTGGCAGTGGTTCCCCAGAGGATCAGCAATATATATATATATATATATATATATGGTTTGTTCGTCCCCATGTGTGTAAGTGTTTGAGTATGTTAGGTGTTGCTTTATGTAACTTTATTATCTCATACATTCTCGTCAATATACACACTTTTTTTTTATCAAGTATCTTGTCCAGTATATAGCATTAATTCGTCTTCCGTTTAGGGTCTCTTACGAGCACCGTTTCTGCAGACAGAATCCTCTGTTTTGTCATGCCTTTTCTATGCCTTATCATTACATCGGCTGCAGTAGAAATGCTATCAGTTCTTTTCCTTCGTTCGTGTCTGGCTCCAAGGATTCAACCTGAACAGCGTTGACAAAGAACACTAACGCAATACGCAGCGACCGCTTTCTGTAGGTGATCGTTTCGTTTTGACATTCTTATTTCCTTTAAATCTCAAATATCACAACTCCAAATGGCTGCCAGTATTTTTCGCAGGTATTTTACGAGCATCTGCCACAGACAAAAGAAATAAATCAAGCATGGAGGCAGTCTTCAAACTGAGCAGTTCTTTATTTATGTTTTAGATCGAGATTTTGATATTATAAATATAAGGATGTTTTACTGAGTCTTTCTCTTTTCGAGTAGTTATAAAAATTCTTCATCAGAACATTGCTTAGTTCAGCCTAATGGTAACTTTCTCCATATATATATATATATATATATATATATATATATATATATATATATATATGGAAGTAAATAATGGATTGTAATCCGACAATTTGTAAAGAAAAATTGATAACATGGTAATCCAAGTAGAAGGAGAGATCTATTGAGAAACAAAGTCGACACTATAACGTTTCGGTTCTAATGAACCATCATCAGGACTATGAGGGATTATATTAGTGATGTTAAATTAACGATGGTTGTGTAAAATGTGTAAAAAATATAAAAACTTTGGAAAATTTGTATAACAAGAAAAAGTTGGCTGTTTATGATATGAAAAAGATTAATGAATCATCGTTTCTTGTTTTAAATTACGTCATTTGACTTATGAGAAATATTGAGTAAAATTTATGTTCCGTATGTTTATCGAGAAAAATTTCGAATCATTCCTTGTTTTCGACAAAGTTCAAATCCTATAAATTTGGGTTTTTTCAAATGTATATGACTCGGAAAATTCTAAACCCAGAATATCAACCTCAAGGCACAGACTTATGTGATCCAGGAAAATGTTTGGATGGGTGAAAAACTCTGGACATGCTGGTAGGTATAATTTTTTCTTATATATAGTTGGTTAGAAAAGTCTTCCTGTTTTTGAGCCGGTCTTTGCATCTGCGAACCATCTTGATGTCAATCATATGAGATATAGGAGTGGGAGAATGGGTTTCGATCTTGTTAATCAATGGGACTGAATAGAAGAAAATAATGGATTGTAATCCGACAATTTGTGAAGAAAAATTGATAACAAGGTAATCCAAGTGGAAGGAGAGATTTATTGAGAAACCAAGTCAACACTATAGAATTTTGGTTCTAATGAACCATCATTAGGACTATGAAGGATTATATCAGTGATGGTAAACTTTTTCTTGTCATTCAAATTTTCCAAGTTTTTATATATTTTACTTTTTTTGCACATCCAGTTAATTTAACATCACTAATATAATCCCACATAATCCTGATGATGGTTTAGCGGAATCGAAACGCTAGAGTGTCGACTTTGTTTTTCAATAAATATCTCCTTCCACTTGGATTACCTTGTTATCAATTTTTCTTTACACACACACACACACACACACACACACACACACACACATATATATATATATATATATATATATATAAACATGGTTGAAAATTATTTTTTCTAAAGAATAAAAAAATGCTCAGCATAAAACTTTAAGAAAATTGATTTTACATTATACCTCCGTGGATGCTTCATAAGCATTAGTTTAATGTATTTTCATGAAAGTATGCAATCAAATAACATACGTAACTAATAGTCGTAAGATAAACGTGATTATTTGAGACCCCCCCCACTCACAGATGCACACATTTGTCTTTTCTTAACCTGTAAGTGTCATGACTATTAATTTTATACATTTGTAAAAAGAGATACAATCTTCAGAAGAAACATGAAAGTAGAATGAACAAAGTTTGACTAAGAAATAATTTATATTCCTCCTGCAATGTAAAAACAGCTTCATGGTAAACGAAGTGAAGTAGGAAGAGGAAGGTGAGAGAGTCCCCCTCATAAAATCACCATCCACATTTACGGAATATATCAAAGATTACGAATAAAATAGTTCCATTATGTCCAGTTGAACCTGTAGTTGCACTGGAAAAGAAGAATGTTAGCATTTGTAGAATTTTCAAAAATCTTATTCCCACAGAGAATTCTCTTCCTCTAATAAAGTAGGGTAATTCGTGTTCAGAGATATCTGTAAAAGACAGATTTAAAGCAGGAAGAAAGAAAGAAATACATGCAATATTGCAGGATGTAATATCAAAATTGCTGATAACTAGGTCCCAAAGTGCGGTGTGGGACCTTCAAAAGCACTAAATCTAGTTAATGAATTTGAAATGAGTTTTATAGAGTTTTTCTAAGATATCTATTCTCAAGGAAGGAAAGGTTTAGAAAAAAGCAAAGAAAGAAAAATAAACAGTGCAAAGGAGAATAAAAAAGAAAAGAAAGATAAAGGTCAGAACAAAAATTGAAAAAAATGTAATAGAAAGAAAGAAAAAGAGAAAGAAAGAAAGAAAGAAAACCTTGGTGTAAAAATAGAACAAGATCAATTAGAATATATATGATCTAAAAGAAAGAAAGAAAGAAAGAAAAAAAGAAAGAAAGAAAGAAAGAAAGATGGAAAAAAAAACAAAAGAAAGAAAAAACAGTTTAACTAAAAATAGAACAAGATCAAATAAAAGACATAGGATCTAAAAGAAAGAAAGAAAGAAAGAAATATACAGAAAACAAAAGAAAGCTTGAAAGAAAGAAAAAGATACTGGACTAAAAATAGAACAAGATCGAATAAAAGAAATAGGATCTAAAAAAAAAGAAAAAAGAAAAAAGAAAAAAGAAAGAAAAATGTTGGACTCAAAATAGAAAAAAAATCAAATTAAAAATATGATCCCTTTCACAAAAAATGAAAGTGTGAAGAAGTATGTCAAGAAAAAATAACGAAAGGAAAGAGAATCTAACAAGTCATATAAAATCGCTAGGAAGAAAAGCAGAAAGTAAAGGTTATACGAGAACAGGAAAGCAAAATTAGTCCATTCTAGAAAAATCATAAAATCAAATACTTTTAAAAAAGAACAAAATTAGCAACTTTCGAGAAAAGGATATTGGAATACGAGATAGGCGGAGTTTAGAAATGAAATAAGACAAAATTTTGGTCTTTCCGCAAATAAAGCTTTTTTTTTCTTTTTCTTTTTTTTCATCGCTTCTTTTAATATTAATATCAAGAAGAAAACTCACACAAAGAGCTGTTTTCGTTTTCTTAAATGCTTTAGGATATGGACTAGATTTGATAAACAACATTTCGAATGACGAGGAAACATGCTGGCAATGAAAAACTAGTAACAGGAAGCTAATGTGAAGAGGGATATAATATTTTACTGATAAATAAGAAGGAGAAGGTTATCAGTGAGAAAGAAATAGAGAGAGAGAGGGATCATACAACTAATTTAGAAAATTTTGTTAGAATTGCAACAACGTGGCATATGGTATAAAATGGACCCTTTAAGAAGTGAAGATGGAAATATAGGCGAGTAAAAGCACTAGCAAAAAGTAAACCCACGTGTTTCCTGAAAACCTGTTAATGTAAGAGAATTTAACAGCGGGGAAAATATTGACCTGAAGACTCTTCTCAGATTTTTATATTCGCTGTGTTAAGTTCATCACTTCCTGCTATTCCTTAGGGAAAGGAAAATAACCTGGTTCTGTCACATATATAACAATCGATCGCAAACTACTCGCAATATCACAATGATCCCTCGAAAGATGTTGTTATACCAGCATAAAATAAATGACTCCGATTGTTTAAGAACATTTTACAATCTTGGAACGTAAATTAAAACTTATCATTATAGAATATTTTGACAAGGTTCAACACTGCCTAAAAATTTCATTTGGTATTAATACAAAATATTGTGAGGATGTTGAATTGGTTATTATATCTAATATTCAGGAACTCAAATAAGCAATAAATCGTTATCAATTGATAAATTTTGGATTTTTATGAAAGAAGCGTCTAATATCAAAGCGGATACTGGTGTCATCCTATGCAGCAGGTGTATAGCGCTAATTTATGGAAATAGCCTTGATGTCGTCGAGTGAGAAGAAAGGAAGTGAAGGCGTCATCGTAAAACACCGGTGGAAGAACTGTAGGGTAAACAGAATGTCCTGCACCGGAAATTGAGCGGACATAAATACGACTCCTAAGTGCAAAGAATTAGAGACATGATACAAACGGGAAACGAAAACGAACGCAAATTACGTTGCTAGGAAGGATCGGACGTGTGAAGTACGTACAACCTGAGGTTAGAATTAGTAGTTAAGATCTAATTTTCCATCTTTTATCCCAAAGTATTCGATTCCTTAGATTATATTCCTCATTGCTTATTCTAAATTTGATCCGATGAAATTCATATTCTCAGTTAAAGAAAAATGTTTAAAAGTGAATGGACAATAAATGAGAGAGAATTACTTTTACTATTACTGGTGTTGCTGCAACTGCAAATAATGGTAATAAAACTACCAAATCAAGATAAGATTAGAACACTTGCAGAAAACGAAACCAACAAATACTTGGGCATCTTGAAGGCTGACACCATCAAACAAGTGCAAATAAAAGGCAAAATTCAAAAAGAATATCTCAGGAGAACTAGAAAACTACTCGAGACAAAACTCTCTGGTAGAAACCTTATTAAAGGAATACATACCTGGGCTTTACCGCTCGTTAGATATTCCGGTCCTTTCTCAAGTGGACCAGAGACGAACTCAAACAAATGGACCAAAGACAAGAAAATTAATGACAATACATAAGGCATTACATCCCAGAGACGACGTTGACAGAAAATATGTATCAAGAAAAAAGAGAGGAAGAGGATTGCCAGCATTGAAACCAGCGTTGAAGCATCGATACAACGACTCGAAGACTATATACAAAAACACGATGGAGGACTTATTACAGCCATCAGAAACGATAATGATAACACAATGGACAACTGAATGACAATAACTAGAAAACAAAAATGGGGTTTTAAACAACTACTAAACACTATCTCACACGACAAAACCTGGACATGGCTAAGAAAAGGAAACTTTAAGAGAGAAACAGAATCTCTCCTAATAGCAGCTCAAAACAATGACATGAAAACCAATTATATCAAAGCGAGAATAGATAAGACGCAACAAAATAGCAAATGTAGACTATACTGTGACAGAGATGAAACCATCAATCACATAATAAGCGAATGCAGTAAATTAGCGCAGAAGGAATATAAGACTAGACACGATTGGGTTGGCAAGGTGATCCACTGGGAATTGTGCAAGAAATTTAAATTGACCATACGAACTAATGGTATATGCACAACCCAGCACTTATCCTAGAAAATAACACGCATAAACTCCGATGGAACTTTGACATACACACGGATCCCCTAATCTCGGCCAGAAGACCAGACCTAATAATAATCAACAAAAAAAAAAAAAAGGAGGAGAACTTGCAAAATTGTCGACTTTGCTTTTCCGGCTATCCACAGAATAAAACAGAAAGAATGTGAAAAGAAGGATAAGTACCTCGACCTTGCTTGGGAATTGAAAAAAAACTATGGAATTTGCAGGTGACAATTATACCAATTGTAATTGGTGTGTTTGGAACAGTGACTAAAGTATTACTAAAGTGAGTGGAGGCCTTGGAAGTTGGCGGACGATTGGAGACCATCCAAACTACTACATTATTGAGAATGGCCAGAATACTGAGAAGAGTCCTGGAGACTAGAGGAGACTTGCTGTCACTCAGACTTCAGTGAAAAACTCTAGTGAGTAAATAATAATAATAATTGACAAGAATAATGTCATAAGGACTAATTATATCAAAGGAAAAATTGATAATACACGAGAGAATTAGCACTGTAGGTTATGTGGCGATAGAGACAAAACAATCCCATTCGAAGTGAATGCAGAAAACTAGCACAAAATGAATGCAAGAACAGACACGATAGGGTAGGAAGGGTGATTCATAGGAAATTGTGTAACAAACTGAAATTTGATCATAAAAATAAAAGATATGATCCCAAACCAGATACCGACCTTGAAAATGAAATGCGTAAAATTCTCTGGAATTTTCTGAGAGAAACAGATCACCCAATCCAGACTAGAAGACCAGGCCCAGTTTTAATTACCAGGAAGAAAATATCGTATCATATAGAGGATTTTGCTGTGCCAGTAGACTACGGTGTCTAGGTAATAGAAGGCAAAAAGCAGGACAAATACCTGCAATTTGACAGAGAACAGAAAAACCGGTAGAACATGAAATTTGGAGTCTTTGGAACAGTCTCCGAGAACCTGGAAAAAAGACTTGATGATTGGAGATTAGAAGAAAAATCGAAACCCTCCGGACCAAGGCACTAGTGAAATTGCTTTGAATTCTTAGAAGAGTCCTGAAATCATGAGGAGACTTTCTGTCACTTGGATTCTAGTGAAAAACCATAACATACAGCTGACATAAAAACCTCGCAATAATTATGATAATAAAATATTTTTATGGCAGCCCACTGAAGTGTCTTCTTTCCTGGAAGAGTAGCAGGTCACATTTGAGAAAGGAGCACAGAAATGATGATCAACCGCTGGGTCTGGTATAGACACAAAATATTACCCACGAAAAATGACAAATTCAAATCCAAATCAATGTGAGACTCAGATGACAGATTTGAGTTTCATGAGCGACACGTGCTCCCTTGAGAATCAAGAACAGGGACTCAATCGGCGTCATGTAAATATTGGCTGTTCTAATTTTAAGTTTACCAACAAAGCCATCATCAACAATTCAACTGAGAGACATCAACGGAAAAAATGAACTGCAGAAGACAACAAACACGTGCTCCATTGTTAATTCAAGATCAACCCTACAAAAAGATCGTAAAGGAAAAGAATGATCAAAGCTTGGGTGATTTAATACAAGCCAAAGACTTGCTGATCAATGTAAGATGACTATAAAGAAAGGTTGGCTTTGCAACCTTCAGATACTAGACATATGAGGACGGATAAGTTATCAAGAATATGCACAAGAAGAGCTTCCTACAAGAATTGAGATATAAATCACTGTACACTAAAACACCACTGAAGCCAGTTCTCAAGATCAATGTTAACACAAGAAGAGAAGAAAAATGTTGAACTGTTGAAGAAAATCATGACTAAAAGAAAACTATATTAGAATCCCTCAGGAATCAAAACTGGAAAAAGGGTCAGGTAGAAACCGAAAAAGAAAATAAATAATTAAAAAATATCCTAACGGAGAACATCACTGAATTAAACAAGATACTTTATGCTGGAGCAAAACTAGTCAGTGATAAAATTGTTATCCCCTTTCGGGCTCTAAACTGAAATTCAAAACCTGGATGGGAAATAAGGCTAGAAAGACAAATAAAGAAATTGCAAGAAAGAACAAAAAGGTTTAGGAAGGAAAAACACTCAAAGACACGTTGAAATGAAGAGATCAAAACAAAAGCAAACAAGTCTTTCAATATTCCTGAAAGAAATGACATGTGAATAACTCACCAATATATAATCCTTAATTCTTGAGCAGACCAATTTCCTTCTTTATTTGATAACCAAATGTCTAGTTTGGAATGTTTAATAGTATTTACTAAGATTAGCTTCATGTGCCACAGGGTAAATTTTATTTTTCTAGAAACGAAGATATTGTGTATTTTCCCCACATATATTCGGAAGATTAATGTCTTCGTAAATAAATAAATAATAATCTTTCAACGTAATGAATAAATGGTCATTATATATCAGAAGAATGTGTAAATGAGTAGATAAAACACTGATTTTTAAATTGAGAAATTTTGTCTCTTAGAATTGAGAGAAAAGTTTGTTGACAAACAGAGGTTACACAGTATTCTTGTAAGAAAAGATAATATTAGTCTGAGCGTATATATTTTAAGAGAGAAGGTAAGTTTACGCATGAAATGTAGTAGTGTGCAATTGTCTAATTCTAGTTGATACATTTTGTGTGCGTAAAAGATCTGTGTATGAGCGAGTAACTTTTTGTGAGAGAAAATATTTTTATGCGCTGCTATGTAAATGGATATATCTAGAAATTTCATCATCAAGGGAAATATTATTGGTACGAGCATGTCTTTGCTAACAAACTGTTAACGTTCTAATTAAAATAATGAAGCAATGTTGAAATGAATGCATTCTTGAATTAACGGAATGTTAGAATTTCAATAAAAAGAAATAAAGTCGAAAATCTGAGTAGCCGTACCGAGTGGATCGATAAATCTAATATTTTATCTACATCACTACTTATTCATATTGGTTTGGTTTGGTTTGTTGGGTTTTATGGCGTATCAACCTTTGTAGGTTATTTAACGCCAAATCTATTTTTATGTGAATAATCTGTTCAAATTCTAACAATTCAGTTTAGCATAAGTTCACAGTTTAATTGTCAAAAATACTTCCATTTCAAACTATTCAAACAGTTCAATATGTAACAATTCAGTTAAGTATAAATACAATTTTAATGTCGAAAAACAGTTCTATTTCAAATAATTCAGTTAAGCATAAGCACGCAGTTTAAATGTAAGTACGGTTTAATTGTCAAAAACATTTCTATTTCAAGCTATTCAGTTTACTCAAACAATTAAGTTTAGCAAAAATATGCTGTTATTTCTATTTAGCCCATAGATAGGGCCCTATCAGGTGCTACCACTCCGGGCCAGAGTGGACCTGGGAGCAATGGCAATGAAGGGGTACTCTGCATTCCCCAAAGCTCCAGCACTGCTGGAACCTCACCATCAAATTGTTTAGTGTCATATCCAGGACACTCGTTGGGTGGGGTCTTACCCCTCTGCAGAGAAGCAGTCAGTGTATTCTACAGACCCAGCCAACTGGTCAAACTTATTTATAAGCTTGAAGTAAACTCAAAATAAGATTAAAATAATGATGATTCATCTATTATTCTACTTTGTTCAAATGTACTGTAAACCATCTTAGAGGATTTCTTAATTAATTTTAGGTTTTGTTCCTTCAATTTTTTTTTTTTTCGTGGCCAGTCAAATATTGTCGTCCTCGAATTTCCAAGAAATTTATAAAGAACGCGTAATTACCGACTGATCCATAAATACCAAAATACTAATAAAAATAACAGATTGTCGAGCCTATTTTGCCAAAAAATTAAGACATTTGGACGGAAATTAGTTGATATAAATATATATATATATATATATATATATATATATATATATATATATATATATATAGAGAGAGAGAGATAGAGATAGAGAGAGAGAGAATATCCATCATTTGTTTGGCCTGCAGACGCGTAAGACCCACCTAAATAGCGATATCCTAGGTATGACATGGCAATTCTAGAGATCCAGAGAGTGTGGTGTATCACTTCACCGCCATCACTCATACGTATACTTTGACTTATCGTGGTAGTGACTATTAAGGTCCCATCTATGGGTCAAATAGATATTTTTAAAAATTGTTTGTATTAGATGGGAATATTTGATATCATATAACCGTATGCAGTATGAACTATTAAAAAACTACACAAAAATATAAATAAAAACTTACAATGAATGTAATATTCAAACCTCTAAGAATGAAATAACCCCAGACGGGTTGAAATGCGGTTGAATCAATCTAGACTCTCAATATTCTGTAACTAATTAGATAAAATGGTTCAAGAAATAGATTCGCCATTGTCTGGAAGAAAAAATGTATAGAAGTAAGTGTAGGGCACATGGATCAATTCTGTTTTGTATAGGCAAAATAGTTTTTAAAAGTTTAACAATATACAATTTTCTCATCATTTTCAAGAATTAATTCTACCATATATATCTCGAAATTCATCTTAACTTAAAATTTTACAGGGACTGTATTGTGACTTAGTATATCTTTGTATATATATACGAGGTGCATATAATAAATTTCCAGACTTTTTTCGTATTGGCATTTAAAATTGGCGCAGACTCTTGAAAATGCAGTATGTTATTGCTATGAATCTTATGAGATGACTGACCAGTTTTTATGATATAGGTTCAAATGAACAGCTACATCAGCAATTGGAATACACCCTACTAAAGCCTGATTGTTACAGATGGTGAATTTTAAAAATGCAATCTAGACACTTTAGAAGAATGATATGCAATAAAATTCTGTTTTAAACTTGGAAAAAATACCAGAGAAACGTATGGAATGTTTCAGACTGCTTTTAGAGCATCTTGTATGAACCGAGCATCAGTTTTTGAGTGGCATAAGAGATTCAAGGAAGGCATGAATAGGAAGCTAATAATTATTACCACTCCGGATCAGAGGTAGCCTGAGAGTCATGGCAATGAATGGGTTCTCCATATTCCACATAGCTTCAGAAATGGATGCTGGTTAGTGTTATACTCATGAAATACCCTTCACGAAAGGAGTGTCTTATCCCTCTGCAGAAAATGCAGACGTGTATTTTAAGTTCGCTGCTGACAAGGATGGTAAGCAACCAGAGACCTGTGTGTTGAGCTGAGCAAAGCTTTGTAAATAACGAGAATTCATGATGGTAAGGATTCAATTAGTTTATAGTTCAAAATCGTGATCTATATTGGGGACTAAAGCAGAACTTAGGTCTTTTACAAAATAAGAATAAATCACGCTTGTTGAGCAGGTTTTCAGCTGTTAATGTTATCACAGGCATTCAATCAGAATTTTCTTTGGAAGAGCTTAAATAAATGGTTGAAATTAGAATAGTCAATAAATTTGATTAAAAGGAATACATAATTGATTATTATGCTCAATGGATTTTATGATGAGTGCTAATAGTTTTACGAAAAACCGTTAACATCCATCAATTTACTTAGTGCCTCATGATATAGAAATATTTTGTTAAGTGTTAGATTGTTTTATTTGGTTTCTTTTTTTTTTAAAGGCATACTTGTGTTATTTAATGGCAAAGGCATCCTTTTGCAAGAAAATCTTAGATACTATTTAAACCATAGCTAGGGGATAAGGGGGTTCATAAGATTTCCTATATTATCAATCCGAAGCGTAATAGCACGACTGGAGTTCAAACTCGATTATTTCAAGGCCAGAGCCCAGCATTTTAATTATAATGCCATGGGGCCTTCCTTGCAAGTGTTGGAGAAAGAGTCAAAGTAACTTAACTGTGGTATTTAACTGCTTCAGCACTAGACCACAATTGGAGACTAGGTTTATGTTTACAGCACTTCTCCTCCAACATTCACTCTTAAGGATGCCACGCACATTAGAGATTAATGTTGTATCATTTAAGTAAGGTAAGGAAGAGCTGCCTTTTACTGATGGCTTTGTGAATCTGAGTGAAAATCACCTGGACACGGATAAACGTTTTACAAGGAAAGCTAACTCCATGGAAAACGAAATTAGCAAACCAAGTTTTAAGTGAAACAATTTGCGTGTAATTCATATTAATGAAATAGGTAAAGGCATGAACACACCTTGTCTCTCCAAGTTATGAGTAAAATTCTAAGGCAGACTGGCACTCAGTCTAGGAGAAGAAATTTGATTTGAAAACTAAATGGGAGTGGAGATTGAAATTCTATTCTCTAAAACCTTTTTGATGTTTAGACCACAGTTCTATATTCAACAGTGGCACTAGGACCCCAAGGAGTTTTCAGGTATTGTGTAGTGGTGAAGAATTTAAGAAAAAAAAACACGAATATTTCCGCCTTTGAGCAGAATTTCTTTAATTCTTTCGATTTTCATACAATCAACTGGGAATCAAATAGAAAAATTGACTTTGACTCAATCAAATCGATTAATCAAGAGAAATTCAACCATCATATGCAGTGATTAAAATGCTTCACTTAATGTAAAAAAAAAAATGATCACTCCTAATCAACTGCATAATTTCACTTAAGCCCGTAATATCAGAGTTGCTTTCAAAAACTTTAAATTTTAATAATACAATTTGCATGTAATTAAGGATGCTGTCTAGAAACAAATAATTCTAAAAAATGGTTCGTTTTAAATCACTCAAAGGCTGTCTTTGGGGGTTATTAAGTTCAATATAAAGTCACATTCTATTGATATATTTTACAAGACGAACCTTGAAACCTTCGGGTTCCTATCGTAAGAGCTATCCTTGATTATATGAAAGCTTCTATTTCAGAGGCGCTAATACTAAATCAGGTAAAAATTATAGAATCCTCCGACTGAGGGGATGTTCACTTTGCTTGTTTGCTTTTTCATTTAGCAGTAAATACACTAATTATAGATGAGATACAAAACATTTTTCTTTAATAATTGAATATTCTGGTTTCATCAAATATTCTTTGAGAAAACTAGATTAAATTAAGTTAATAGCAAAAGTATTTTTCCCAGCCATGTTAAAAAATATTATGGAATAGCCTAATTTTGAGGAAAATATTACAGATTTCATTGAGAAAAATATCATCATTAAAACTTTGTTGTCTCTCCTTGAGGTTTTATTACGGCCTTATGTTTTTTTAGGGATTGATTTCACTAATTTAAAGAAATGTCCTTTATCAAATTTATCAGGAATTATGTCTTTAAATTACAAGATCATTTCATATTTTTTCCTCGACATTGGATAATTCCATCTTTTTCTCTGCATGAACTGGAAAAATATACCATTAATTTAAATAATTTCATATAGTTTAATAAAGGAATATCTTATGAAACCAGAATGTCTAGCAATTTAAAAAATGTCTTTTTTTGTCTCATCAGTTAGTTGTTTTTTTTACTGCTAAATAAAAAAAAAACATCAGTGAACATCCTACAAGTGTGCTAATTTGATTTTTTTTTACCAGGGGTTGTAAAACAACACCAATTGAGCAAACAAAATAATATACAAAAAGCGAAAGAGAAAATAAAGATGAAGGCAAAAGGATAGTGAACTTAAAGAAGAAAATGAGAAAAAGAGTGAAAGAAAGAAAGAACAACTACATAATATAAAGATACAGATAAAGAGGGAAAAGGTGAGAAGGACAAAAGATAGCAAAAGTGATATATAGAAAAAGAGAAAGTGAGAAAATAGAGAAATAGAGAGATAACGATGGAGAAAAATAGATCGAGAAAGATTGACGGAATAAAAGAGATAAAAGATAGAAAAAGTTAGAAAATGAGAAAAAGAAAGGAGAAACAAATAAAAAGAGGAAATGAAAAATAGATTGAGATAGAGAGGGGGAAAAAGAAAGAGAGGTGGAATTAAAAAAAAAATAAAATTGCGTAAAAAACGAAGGGTAAAATGCGAGAAATAGATAGATAGAGAGAAAGAGAGGGGGTAGGGAGGTAGGAGATAGAGTAAAAATGAGGACGAAAGAAAAACAGATAAGAGAGAAAAGAGGAAGAAAGAGCGGTAAATAGAGAGATAAAAAGGGAAAGAGAAAGATAGGTAGCCAGAGAAAAGAAGAGAGGAAAAATAGAGATTGAGAGAGAGGAAGAAGAATAGACGGCGAAAGAAAGAGGAGAATCGAAAGAAAGAGAGGTAAACAAAGACAAAAAGAGAAAATGGTGAGTTAAGAAAGGTGATGATTTAGTTTCTTTGTTTAATGACATAAGAAACAATATTGCAGAATGATAGTGGTGGTACTATTTAACCTATAACTGGTGGAATAAAGCAGTTCATACTTTTCCCATGGATTTTAGTCCAAAAGTGAATGTAATAATGTGGCTGAAGTTCGAACTTACTTAATACGATGTCATAGCCCAGTACCTTAGCCACTACACCACAGGAACTTTGAAAGGGAGAGAAAGGAAGAGTTGAAAAAGGAGAGAGAAAAAAATTTAACGGAATAGGAGAGAGGAAATGAGAAAGAAAGACAAGTAAAGTGGGTAAAAGAAAGGAATCTTAGGTTGAGAAAGAAAAGATTTAAAAAAGGAGAGAGAGAGAGAGAGAGAGAGAGAGAGAGAGAAATAGGCCGAGAGGAAGAGTTGGAGAGTGAAGTGATGAAGCTGCGGAAAAAAAAAACGATTTATTTCTGGATATTGAAAACAGAACGATTTTGATTTCCCCATTGATTTAAAGCCGCCATTTTTGTTGGCACACAATGGCATGCGTGGGTGGATGACTATGTAAGGTTTTCTATCAATCAGGCAAGCAAAGAATTCTTCTCAGTAATCCGCAAATATTCATTCGTTCATTTGCATGCTCGTGCTGGCTTCGACAAATGTATCTGTTTTCATGTGTGAATGTGTGTGCGTTGGTTGTTGCATGTGTGTGCATGAGCGCCTATATATGTGCTTGTGCATCTGTATAGTGTGGGTATGGGTGAACATAAAAGTTATTAGGTGCGTGGGTAGCGGGAGTTTATATAATGCACAGAGAGATATTTAAGAAGATTAGCTTTAATTCAAAATGAGGACAAGTATTAAAAAGTTCAGGATACGAACGTGTAGCGCCAGTTCACCAAATGCAAATGGATTGCCTTCTTTCCAAAAATAGCAAGTGTCATTCCATTGTTTGTGGGAAGAACTCAAATGCCTTTGCATATATATATATATATATATATATATATATATGTGTGTGTGTGTGTGTGTGTGTGTGTGTGCTTGTTGTGATGCAAGAATTATCGTCATAGAAAATGGATACGGTAACCCTTGTACAAATGTTGGACATGGCTGTTTCCTATCGCGTTTTTACCGTTGAAAAACGTATGAATCGAACTATTCTCTTTCTACTTGTGGATAAATAGACTAGACTCTGTAAATTGTATGGCAACCAGTCTAGGAGAAATAAAATTCTGAATACAAACATTTAAAACTCCGCTTAAATTGATCTTGTTGAATCCTGCTCGAGTGGAGGAGTTGTGTATATATATATATTTTATATAAAATATCTATGTATGAATATTCTAAATTACATATACATATATATATACGTGTGTGTGTGTGTAAATAAGGATGAAGGCAAAAGGATAGTGAACTTAAAGAAGAAAAGGAGAAAGAGAGTTAAAGAAAGAAATATTAACAGCATAAAAGAAAGATACAGATAAAGAGAGGAAAGGTGAGATAGTCAAAAGAGAGCGAAAGTGATACATAGAAATATATATATACACACACACACATGTATATATATATATATATGTGTGTGTGTGTGTGTGTGTGTGTGTATTATTTGGTCCACCTTCTTTCCTATGTCTCTTCTGATTTATTTTATCCATAAGATCTGAAGAAGTCCTATTAAATTTTTTTTCTCGTTTTTTTGATTTTATCAAAAACACATAACAGGATGGAAATAAATTTATAATCCTAATGTGACTGGTTTTTGTTTTTTCTTTATATATATATATATATACATACATATATATATATATATATATATATATATATATATATGAAAATACCTTATTAAAACTATTTATACTCATTGAAAGCATCCCCAGGAATTGCCTCCTACGTGTAGCTCTACATATTATGTGCTCACGGCATTCTGAAATCATGAAATGATCAACCCAAGACATTTGAATAAAAAATAATCATATAAAGAATAAGGTTTACATCTACATAATCTCACTAAAACGGTCAGAATGCGACACATGATTAGGACGGCTGGTTTTGAATTCTGAGTCTTCCCTTTTTCTAGGCCGGTTGCTGTACAAAAGTTAAATCACCCCAGTCTTCTCAACTATTTTACCAATAAACAAGACTGAAGAGCCTAATCGTTCCCACTTTTTTTTTTACCTATTAGCATGAATGGAGCGAAGCTTATTCATATATTTTCCAAGAGGAATATCGCAAACTGAGACGCAAACTGCCAGTTCCACAATTTGACTTGGTTTTCCGTGTCTATTTTCTCTGATGATAGCCATTAAGACATGCACGATTCATATGTTTAATGTCAACGTATTGCAAATGATTTTACTTTAGAAAATCGTTGCAAATAATATTAGTGTTGAAATACTTTGTAAGTCAGCAAGAATTCATTTACTCATATAGTTCCCATTATGGTATATGAAATCAGCTAACATTGTTCAAATTATGATCGAATCTGCTTACGTTTATTTTGTAATAATGCTTATGTGAATGCACGTGCCCACATACAAAAAAAAATCATTGTAGGTATTTTACATAGTTATAGAACGTTTTCTGGTTGCCATATAAAAGAAAATAAACACTCAATTATTTGACAGAAATGATTAAGAGAGGAGAAAAGAATAAAAGACAAAATATAAGATAAAATATTTTATCGAATGGAAGAGAGGAGGAAGGTATAATTGTAAATAGGAATAACAGAGGTGAAGTATTGTTTGATTGGTTTCAACGGCATTTCAAACTATCTAGGTTTATCGTATACTCGTAAGTCAAGAAATTACATTCATATTCACATTTTTGTCATGGTTTAGTTTGGTTTCTTTAATGACTTATCAGCATTTGGGCATAATCTCATGCTAATTCATCCTTGTAAAAGAACAGTAGTGGCACTATTTAACCCATAGCTGGAAGTATTCGAGGGTTTATGCCTTTCCCAATATATTAGACGAAAGTGAATGTAAAAGCATGACTGGAGCTCGAATTCGTTTTCTGTGATTTCACAATCCAACACGCTATCTACCATACTCCTTATATTTTTTGTATAGTTGTTTCTTAAGAGTATTTTGTACCCAGTAATATTATTTCTGGTAATCCAATATAATATTGATTTATACCCAATTGTATGATTTCAACGAATTATTTCTTTTAAACAATTATCATTTTTTGCACATAGATTGTTTTAATTCACTACTACTACTAAAATTCTTTAGTAAACAATTATAGATTTAATTAACAATTCTTTATACAAATAATCTACCGTTATATGGTATCAAATATCCTTATTTAATATCATTGACGTGATCCTAACAAATAATGTCAAGTCTGAGTGGAACTGGGATTAATGGTAATGAACAGGTGACTCTATACTCTTCACATCTCCAGAGCCTCACCACGAGATGTAGTTTCGTGTCATCTGCAGGACACCTCTTTTGGGGAAGTGTCTTACTTCTTTGCATAGGATACCGCCAGCTGACACAGTTGAATGTAGTACTAAATAGGCATAAACAAAATTACGAAATTTTTCGGAAATATCCACAGTGTATATTTAAAACATGAATTAAAAATGTAAAAATAACGTTCTTAAATTCATTTCATTTTTCTTAGAAATAAATAATCCTAAATTTCTGTTTAAAAGCAGTAAATTCTGCGTTCATCTATGATAATTTGAATTGTCTACATAATTGGTTGGTTTGTGTGTCTTGTTTCCATTACTTGGGTAATTAAATACCTGAGAAAAATTATATGAATTCAAATTTTTAGTAGTGCAAGTGTTTATAACTTATTGCTTTTTAAATCTTATTTTTGAAGATTACGCCTCCTAAACGGCATATCGTCTGAATGAAATTAAATAAAAAGAAATTTATTTTATGCCAAAGAAGAAATCAAAACTCGGAGATATACACCAAGAAATATACAGAGGAAATCTTTGGGCACCACAAGTGGTGTTATGGTTAGCAAACAGGCCTAGAAAACCTTCACCAGAGTCTCATTGGATGCCCCACTCATTCGGCCTTGTACCACATCTGAGCAAAACGCATAATAATTTATTACACAGGCAATATTTTCACTATTGTCGATTAAAGCAGGCTATTGCCCTTAAAGGATTTAAAATAAAAAGAGATTTCCATACCAAAAATATCATCCAATGAAAAACCAGTGATAAAAATAGTTTTGCCAAATACTTTTTATCATTTTAGTCTTATCTATTTATTCAAGCTTAATACGTTTAGTATACAAAATTCTTGTTTCGTGCATTTGATAAAAGAATCTAAAAATGTATTGTCAGTTTGGAAAAGATCTTTCAAAAGTTCATTTGAATAGGTTTACATGTAAAGTAAAGTTGGCGACCGTAATCAAGCGGGACCCGAAGGCTCCCTTTTCAATAGCTACTACACCGACGTGTAGGGAAGGGCGCTACTCCTTTCCCTGGATTGCTCCACTTTACCCTTGATTCATACCTTATAATCCGGAGTGTTAAGCAAAGAGGCATCAAGTAGCATTTTTTGAGTCTTTGTTATGACTCGACCTGGGATTGAACCCTGATCTCCAGGGCCTTTAGCGAACACACTAACCACTAGGAGAATGAACCAGATACAAACAAATAAGTAAAAAACTGCCTTGAGAATAGTAATTTTTGCTTTTATTTTCCTATTTTTAAAATCTCAATATTTAGGCTTTCGTTTTAGGAAAAGCAACATCTTATAAAAAAAAATGTGCAGAAAAATTTTTATTAAATGAATTATCTTTTACGAAATATAAAAGATCTTCCCCTTTATACCAATCATAAAAATATTAAATTAGATAAGCAAGGGGTTGAAATATGACCCCTACATGAAAACAAAAATTACTATTATGGTTAGTTACTGTTGTAAACCAAGAAAAAGAAGATTAATGTATCTATTCTTAATACAAATAATTTCCGCGGTTACATGGTTTCAAATATTTTTATCTTTTAATGATACAAACAGACGACCAGATCTTATAATAATCAACAAAAAAGACAACTTGCAAAACTGTGGACTTTGCTGTCTCGGCTATCCACTGAGTAAAATTGAAAGAAAGTGAAAAGAAGTATAAGTACCTGGATCTGGCTAGGGAATTGAAAAAACTGTAGAACATGAAAGTGACGTTTATGATAATTATAATTGGTACTCTTGGTACAGTCACCAAAGTATTATTAAAGCGACTAGAGGACTTGGAAATGAGAGGACGAGTGGAGACCATCCAAACTACTACACTATTGAGATAAGCCAGAATACTGAGAAGAGTCCTGGAGACTTGAGAAGATTTTTTCTCATTCAAACTTCAATGAAAGAACATCAGCTAACGCTGACGTGAAAAAATCTCAAGGAGTAAAATAATTAGTATCCTATTTCATCATTTAGTGTATATTTTAATTTAGTAAATACATCGGCTCTATGTGACACAAGGTCAATTTTAAAATTCAGAATTTTTCTTCTCTTCGTTCCATTGCCTTACCAAGACTAAAGAGATCAGTGTGCTTTAATATTTAACATAAATGAGAAGAAAAGCAATGGATTTATGCCTTTCTCAAGGCCATTAGCGCCAAGTGAAACGAAAACAACTCCTTCCAGGATTTGAACACAGTTCGATAGGTCCCTTTCCAATGATTGCCGTTACTTCACATTATTTCTAATGAATATTCCTATTTATTATTAAAAATTAAAATTTCTTTTGCACTCAGTTATATAGTTTCAGGTATTTCGAGCTAATATTGATAAATTTTGAATAAACCTATCGAAAACAAAGATGTAAGTAGATTACGAATTAGAGCGAATCTGGGAGTAATAGCAAAGAAACGGGTGGTTGTACAATTCCAAAAGCTTGTGAACTAGAGCATTGCTACTGGAAATATTTCAATATCATACCCAGAACAGAGTTTTTTTTTTATAAATCTATCATACACTCTAGATGACTTTATTTGCATGGCTTTTTTAAAAGTATTCTTATACCAAACGAACAAGTATTCGTATATTCTAGTAAACGTAGCTAGAAAAATTCTTCCACCTTAAAACAACAAAACAAAACAAAACAAAAACAAAACAAAAACAAAAGCAGATTTACTTAGCATGAATGAAATCAGTGATCGAATTCCAGGGAAGGTAGATTGCAAGAAAGTGGGATTAAACCCGAATCTTGCCAGGCCTCGAGGTGATTCCAGATAAATCCAGATCAATAATTCGTTCTCCTTTTTCATTCCTGGATATCGATCTCAGCCTGCGGACAGACTTGCCTTGAAATATCGATTAGAACCTAAACCGTTCATGTAACACGACTAAAATACACACATACGCACGCACATTCACACACACACACACACACACACACACACACACACACACACACACACACATATATATATATATATATATATATATATATATATATATATATATATATATATATATATATATATATATGTATATCCATGCGAATATTCGTTCATACATAGACACAGTAACAAATATATATTTACACACACATGTCCATTCATAGATACTCGTTCATGCACATATAGATATACCCGTTCACACGCACTCACAGATATATATGTACACACCTGCCTTTTTATGCACTCATAAAAAAGAAAAATCGAAAAGCTAATTTGAATTCTCTTCCATGGACCGGAAGTAGAGAGTTCGTTTCCGGTACCGTGTTGGTAAGCCTCATTCCTACAAAGTTGCTTGTTTTGAGGATCAAATAGAAAAACAGGCCGCTATGTTAGATTGTCCTTAGGTCTTCGTCTCGTAATGGTGAAAAATCTTAGGGTATAATGAACCCCTCCGCCTCAGGAAGGAGGTGACACAAGGTCACTTTTTCAGCGAGATGAAGCTGTTTTGAATTTAGAGATTTCCAGGTCACCTGATAAAAAATAAAGAGCACTGTCTATTCCACAATTTAATTACAGCTGGGAAAAGAGCAAATGGCTTCTTGATTTTCCCAAGGGCATGATCACAGCTTCGTCCAGAATTTGAACTCGACTCGTCGATTCCATTTCCTACACGTGAGTCTCGCATGTTTTAGGATCTGTGTTTGGATCTCAGAACAGAGCAGCCTAGGGTTGTATGGAAACTATCTCTACTGGCCCACACTATATTATCTAATGGAAGGGCAATGTGCTTACTCAACCTGACATAACAGTTGTTGCTGGAGTTGCCTGAATAGAATTTATTGCTCCTTGTTTTTTTTTTATCCAAATATTTCATTCTCCTAAATTGGTTTCTCTAAAAAATATAGAGAGCCAGTTTGCTTTAATATTTATCCATAGCTGCGAGCGAGGAGAAAAAATGTATTCCTACCTTTCCCAAAGGCATTAATACGAAAGAAGATCAAAATAGCCTCGAGCAGGATTTAAACTCGACCATTCTATACAATAACCGTTACACTACAAGCTCACTCATATTAAATTTTGTACGTGCCTAGCTTTATTTTAGGGGCCTAGTTTTATACATTATTCCAAGTTAATTCGATTTTGTTGTATTTGTTCCCTGAAGCTTTCATAGGATCTTTTTCGCTATCTGTAACTTTTTGAGGATTCTAACCAAAACGGTTGGAGTTTGTTGTTCTCATTCATTCATATAACTGTCACGTTTTTTGGTTTTCCGAGGGAATTTTCAAGCTTGTTCGTCCATATAATACCGACCTTCTTTGCCAATAATTTGGTGTAGATTTATGCACGATCTCGGCATGCGAAGACTTTGTTAAGTTTAGACATTTTAAATAGTTTCCTTATAGATTATATGGAGGCACGTAGCGTAATGATTGTCATGATGAAAAATGAACATGGTGACTTGAGTTCGAATCCTGGACGATACTGTTTACGTTTCACTTCAAGTTAATGCCCTTGTCAAAGGCATTAAGATAACTGTTCTTCACCAAGGTGTAGGTAAATTGTAGAGCAAACTAGCTCTGCAGTCTTGTTAAGACAATTGGTTTAGAAGAAGAAAGTATCTGAATTCAAACCAGCAGTAATCTGCTCACTTAGGATAGGTCGTCTAGATTGCATCCAGTGTCCACGCAGAGGTGATTTATGTATTTACCAACTCCTCCTCACAAGCAGGAAGGTCAATTCTTTAAGTGGAGCTCTATCTGCCTTACTATTTACTCATAGCTGGAGGGATTCATAGTTGGATTCATTCTTTTCCCAAGGGTATTAGCACTATATGAAATGCCGTCAGCCTCGTCCACTATGTGAACTCGGGTCACTGTCCATTTCCCCTAACGATATCTATTACACCATGAGCTGCTCCGTCAACACTTGTATGTCCATGTGTAGGTGTCCATAAGAGAACGTCGCCTTGAACTGCGTCCTTATTTCTCTATCAGTGCCCTGCATGTCTTGTTCGTCTTACTTGGATGGTTTACGCGATAGAAGGTAGGTGCCGTACAAATGTTATTTTGTGATGTATTGCTTCTAGGATTTGTTTAAAAACGACAGGTAGCCTTTTTGTTTAGTTTTCATCTAACTAATTCTCCATGCATTTCGTTAGCGTTTATATGGTGCATCCATACAGTAGTATTGACTCAGGCACAGATCGGAAGAAATTCCGTAAGGATATCAAGAAAGAGTCAGAGTATCTCTGTTATCAGTACGGCTTGATGATGATGATGATGATGTAATCCTCTGAACTATTGAATGGTTGTGTAAATATATGATGCACACCAAAATATAATTACAAGGGTATATGTATATCGAATAGTGCCCCTCTAAAACTAAAGCCAACAAATTTTCTGTGATACGACATGTTCTTCGCATAATTGTTTTCTTTGGTTCCTCTATTTGATGGCATATTAACCTTTGTAGGTTATTTAATGCCAAAGCCCTCTTTGTAGAAGAACAGCAGTGATACTATTTAACCCATAGCTGGCAGCGATGATGGGGTTCATACCTTTCCCAAGAGTATTAGTCCGAAAGAGAACGACTGGAGTTCGAAGTGACTTATTTCGATGCAGCAGTCTAACATTACGATACAAAGACTCCTCACATATTAGTTTTAGAAATTTTTACAATATCTAAGGGTTATAACGAAGGTTTTCGATTTCAAATACTATTTTCTAATACTAATAATTTTCGAGCAAAACTATTTGATCCGTGAGTGTGATGCTAATAGGACCTGTGTAAGAGGGACTCTGTGAGTAACGGCCACTTTACACTCTCTATATCTCCTGATCTGGAACCTCTGTCCCAGACGCAATTTAGTATCATACCCTGGACACGCAATTTAAGGTGGGGGTCTTATTCTTCCTCAGGGGATACAGTATGTGTATACTAAGCTCCTCTATCAAGGCTATTTTTTGTAAATCTTGTAGAATTTAATCTGCAATGTGATACTTTGTACCACAGAAGATTGATTTTAATCGTACGTCAATCTATCGAGTGTCATTTGATACCGAGAGATTAGAGAATTGCGTTAATTGTACATTCAAGTTTAAATTTTTATATTTGTTTCTAAAGAAATTTTTTTGCACATAATATATATTAAGAGTTTCAATCAAAGAAACAGATGAAATTTTCACAAAATTTTATGGATACAAGTATTCCTATCTAATTATATTAATTACATCGTTTCTAGTAATTATTTGCATTTAATAATAAGTCATTTGTTTGCATACTGCCATATGGTTTCAAGTAACAAATAATTCTTAGGAAGTAATTATCGTTCAAAATAAATATTCTTGGTACAAATAACTAGAAGTTATATGGCATCAAGTATTCCTCTCGAATATGGATGATTTTTAAGCATATTTATTTGAATTATTGATGGGGCCCTAACAAGTACACCGGGTTAGAGTGAACCTGGGTTTATTGCATATAAAGGGGTATTCTACACTTTCCAGATCTCCAGAACTCGATCCTTACCGTCTGATGAACTTAAGTGTTATACCTAGACATTTTTTTGTGGAGTATCTGCATGGATTACACCTAATGCATTCTAATCTGGTTTTACTAAATTCTAACCTGTTTTTTACTAAGTTTGGCTGGTTTGGATTCTTTATTCAATGGTATATCAACCTTCATTGATTATTTAATGCCAAAGTCATCCTTGTAGAAGAAAGGTCGTAGAAAGGCTCAACCCATAGTTCGTAGGGGATAAGAGGTTTCATTCTTTTCCCAAGAGAATTTGCACGACTGGAATTCGAAATAGCTTTGTACGATGTCGCAGTCCAGCACGTTAGCCACTTCAAGCGGACTCCAACTTATTGAATTTAGTTGAATTTAATCTGCATTGTAGCACTTGTAACAACAGGAAAATATTGCAAGCGTCAATTTAACGTAAAAAATATAAAGCTGCTCCCAATATAGAAGAGCTATATTTTTCGAATCTATGAGTGGGTGGTCGCAAGGAAATTCCTACCCAGAAAGGAATTGAAATTTTAAACCAAAATAATAGGATGTCTGTTGCTACAAGAGAAAAAAAAAGAGGAATTTCTGTTTGTATTCATGTTCGTGTTGATTTTATCAAACCGGATGAAGAAAAAAAAAACAACCCCATCCCAGAAAAAAACGATATATCTTTCCTTGAAAAGCCTGTAGCGGATTAAAACAGAAACTTTGAAGTGTGCATCGAATCTTTGAAAAAAGAAGTGAAAAATAATAGTATAAAGACAAATATATTTTTAAAATGTGATATCCGAAAAGACGCTAAAGATAAAATAAATATTAACAGCTCTCCAATCTCCCAGGAATTAAGTTAAAATAATTGCATCAAAGAATAAAAAAGAAAACATGAAGTTGATGGATGTGGTATACGTACGTATATACGTTGACTTTCAGAAAATATCAAGCTGTTTTTAATATCTCAAGAACCGGTTTCGTAGCCTTGATGTAACGTGGCAACCCACCAAGAAAGAATGTTCTGCGCATGTGTGAACATGTATTCTCCTGAAATGATACTCAATATACAGGAGTAACCGTTAACTTTGTAGGAAATCAAATGGAAAACTTAAAACCTGGACGGAGCTGATTGTGCTTCACTTTGTGGTAATGCCCAAAAGGAAAAGGCATATACAATCTGCTCTCTCTCTCTCTCTCTCTCTCTCTCTCTTTCTCTCTCTTTCTCTCTCTCTCTCTCTCTCTCTAGATACGCATAAATTGGGCAGAGTGGGTTCTTTAGCTTCGTTAAGGCAACCGGTTAAGAAGAAGGAAAATTCTAAATTCAAACCAATTGTACCGTGCTTTGAATTGATCTGGTGCTACATCTTGCTCGTGGCAGAGGAGTTGGGTAAATATATGTTCGATATGCAGTGAGAAGGACCACTGAATCGTTTAAAGTACGTAGACATGTTCCCGGCAGTGTTTTTAGCAAAATATCGCGTCACCGGCGACAGTCAGCTTATCCTTCGATCCAGATTCGACTTTTATAGATTACATAGAAAAAATACATTTACTGTAGGGTCAAATATATATTTGAAAATTTTAAGTTTTGGGTAAGATAGGAAAACTTGAAACCATTTAACAGTGGGCAAATTATTTTAATTTATAACAGTTATTTGAAGTTATAATTACGGCTGTGATTGCATAAATGAAAGGGATTTAAAAAAAAAGTTAAACTATGCATTGTTTGAAAGTGATTGATAGCAAAAATTATTTTAATCTCACCGAAATATTTTTGGTGCAATTCAAAACGGTGATAAATCGGTGCTTCGGGTTTGATCTGAGGTCTATCATCAAATTTTTGGTGACTGAGAAGTGCCAACCACGTGAAATTTTCTGAAGAATGTGTGAAGTGTACGGAGACATTTGTTTTAGTAAAGAAATATTTAGAAATGGATTAATTTAGTGCAATGTGCCTGAGCCGAAAAGTCGGTCCATGGAGTGAAAACTCACTAATTTTCTGGTAAAGGAAAGGTCCCTAGTGTAGCAGTCAGTCGAGAAGGCCATACGTACAGTCTTCTACAATATATAAGGAACTGTGTCTACTAATTTAATTGAAAAAAGTACAATTGTAAACAGTATTACCTATTGCCAACTCCTTAGGCAAAATTCACCTTATTTATTGAATGCTTCTCGTATTTACAATGCTTTTTTTATTATTGGTTACTTGAAATCAAATAACTGCTTGAAATATTTTATATCATATCACAGTGGGAAAATGTGTATTTAAAATAGGAATTGTTATTTGGAACCATATACTTGCTTCCAAAAATCTGGTCTTCGGATTAAATATGCTGTAAAAGAAAGTAAACAACCAACGTGATATCAGTAGTTGATATGCTGAAATCTACGAAGCATAATTAAACAGTTATTACAACTTTTTCTGCCATTAAATCAAATATAACATTAATGAATTATCAAATATAAGAATTTAGATTGCACCTTCTTACTTTTGATCCATGACTAATAGTTTAATGTCTTCTATAAAATAGAAGATAGAATTGCCAGCTAAAATTTAATTTTTATTCATGGAAAATATTTTGTTTGAATAGACTGAATATCTTAAATTTTTAAAAATATATATCTAAAATATTAAGTTTCACCAGACAGTTGTGTCTTCAATATCATAGAAGATTATTAGTCATGAGAAAATCAAGCTGAGATTCGAATTTCTTTAAAGTTTTATTGTCCTGTGTATGAGTAGATTTTGATTTATCAAACACTTTGTAAACGATTGATAGTCTTATATGCTTAATATATATATATATATATATATATATATATATATATATATATATATATATATATTTTCTGCAAAAATTTCTTTAAAATTTATAATCCTAAAATAACCGGTCTTTGGTTTTTTTTCTTTAAAGAAAGTATTGCTTTGAAATAATAATTACATTGAGCTCTCTACCAGGAAAATTTAAATGTTCAGCTTGAATGATTTTCTTGTCCTGAAGGAATTACTCCCAACTCTGGTTTAAGTGGACCGAATAATACCTATATATATATATATATATATATATCAAGCATCAGTTTTGAGTGGCATAAGAAATTCAAGGAAGCCAGGAAGTCTGTGAGGGATGGTGAGAGGTGTAGGAGGAGTAATAAAGTCAATAGACCACAGTTGATTGGCCAAAGGGTTAGGGTTAGGGTTACTATGTTTAGGTTTTAAGGGAGTTCAGGAAGAGATTCCAAGGAAAGAGGCCTGCACTCTTCAAATCGGGTTTGTGGTATTTCCACCAGGACAATGCACCAGTACACAACTCCATCCTTGTCACACACTATTTGACCAAGATGAGCATCAAGTCCAGACTTTGCTCCCAGTGACTTTTGGTTATTCCCTAACTCAGAGGCTTTCGTTATGAGACAATTGAGGAGATGAAAGAGGCTGTGACGAAGCTCATTGACATGCTCACAGAAGAGGACTTCCATGGGGTCTTTCAGAAGTTGTTTGAACGGTACAACAAGTGCATTGCAGCCGGAGGAGATTATTTCGAAGGGGACTAGAGTTTCATGTGTGTACTATCAATAAAAGTGCCCATACAAAAAAAAAGTCTGGCAACTTATCGTATGCACCTCGTATATACTGAACTGCGACTAAAATTTTTCAGTAAAAAGTGAAGGATGTCATAGAAGCAGAAATATTTATAGAAACAATTCGTTCAGTTTAAGATGATTAAACAATGTTGAAATTAAATGCATCCTCGAAGGAAAAGAATGTTAAATCTTCATTCATAAGGAATGAACTGAATATTTTTGAGTAAATACAAAATACATCCGTTTAACAAACTAAAGAACTATCTATTCTATCACTTAATTATAAGATTGAGGTTTGATCAAAATTAGATCAGGAATATGATGATTTATCAATGAAAATAATTGGTTAAAAATGTATGGGAAAAAATTTCTTAAAATATTTTGAGTTTTGTTCCTTCAAAATCTTTTGTGGCAAGTCAAATATTTTCGTCTGCATGTCTCCAAGAAATTTCAAATCTCGTGCGTACGTGTTGATTGGTCATAAAATGCAAAATAAAAAATACAAAAGTTACAACTTTTTGAGTCTTTTTTTTTTTTTGCACAAAAATTAATGCTTTTATTTTTTTGTTAAGAAAATGAGTTGATTTCCAATATATATATATATATATATATATATATATATATATATATATATATATATATTAGGAAATCAACTGATTTATATATATATATATATATATCAATCACCAAGTCATGCTGATTGCACGGAGACTCTCAATTCTATTCCCTGTAACCATCCATCCCTATCATTCATTGTTTTTGGTAAATACTCTGGACTGAATCCAGTGTCCGATCAGAGATTAGATAAGTTTTAACGGGAAATCGTTATTTTATTAAAAAATGTGGAACCATATAATTGTATTTGATCTATCGACATAGAACGTAACCGAGGCAGATTATTATTAGATATGGTGCGAATGTATCTCCTTGTAAAACTCCGGTAACAATGAATTTTTAGATATTTTTACATACAGTAATATATTATAAATTAAATTACCAGGACCAGAAAATCCAGCAAGCACAGTACACAACACACCACGATCTCCCTCAGTGGGGAGATCATGGTATACTCTGCTGATCAGACCTAATAAGGTCAAAACAGCTGTCCTGTGGTTCCGAATGTCACTAGCATTGCCCACCGGATTTTCTGGGGACAATAATTCAATTTATAATCCAGTGACAATGTCGAATAAGCCTGTGTTCACATCGGCTAAACAAACTATTGTTTTTGTCTCTTCATTAAGCATCATTTTAACGGTAACAGTTTCTTTGGCAAAACTATATACTAGTAATATTTGCTCCATATTTCCTCTGTGTTTGCAAACATATGATTCGACTTGTCACTAAAAAGCAGATTTTAAGAAAGGAGAAAATAATGAGAGCCATAGAAACGTACTGCAATAGAAACCATATGAGGTAGGTTGGTGGACGAATACGAAGTCTGGTTAACAGTGCACGTCACCTGATTCTGGGTGGAGAAACTTTAGAGATTAATAAACTGGATCAAATAGTTCAGTCAGAAAACTGCCACTATTCATCTATAAGAGTGGCGTGTATTGATAAGAAAAATAGCCACCAAACAATTATCATGACTCTAATACAAACCATGTCCAAACAACACCGCTCTACACGTGGGTGAACTGTGGGCAAGTTCTGGTGAACATTAAACACTAAAGACAATAAACAATCTACCTGAGATTATAGCATCTCCAACTGAGCAGAATCGGGGGACATCTCCACTCTAAAAGGAACCCCTCTTAAACTAGTAGACAAATTCACTTACCTAGGAAGTAGCGTCGAATCAACCGAAAAGGACATCGAAACGAGGTTAACGAAAGCATGGACAGCTATCAATAGGCTATCGATTATATGGAAATCAGACCTAACCGATAAAATGAAAAGCAGTTTCTTCCAGGCAGCGGTCACATCGATACTGCGATATGGCTGCACTACATGGACGCTAGCAAAACGGCTGGAGAAGAAGATAGATGGCAATTACACAAGAATGCTGCGTGCAATCCTCAACAAGTCCTGGCAGCAACACCCCACAAGACACCAACTGTACGGCCACCTGCCCCCTATCACGAAAACTATTCAAGTTAGAAGAACCAGACATGCAGGACACTGTTGGAGAAGTAGGGACGAACTCATAAGAGATGTACTCTTATGGATCCCCACACATGGCCGCGCAAAAGCAGGACGACCAGCACGAACATACATTCAGCAGCTATGTGAGGATACATGATGTTGTCCTGAAGACCTACCTAGGTCGATGAACGATAGGGAGGAGTGGCGAGAGAGGGTCAGGGATATCCGTGCTACCAGCGCGATATGATGATGATGATGATGTATACCGGTACACAGATTTTACCATTGTGAGATTAAATTGAAATATCATGTTCCCTGTAATGGAGAGAAATTTCTGTCGGTGTCTGGATGGAACAACACCATCAATGCTACCGTTGAAAGTGTACAAATGATTCTCAGTCTTCTTCGTGCCTTAAAACAAATAAATAGTATCGAGAAGATCCAACCGAGAAGGATGCGTACTACATTTAATGACAATATATGAATAACAATAGTCTTCTGCAACTGTCGTACTAATGCTAGTGATGAAACGGACATTACCACCTACTATAATGAGCAAAGGACCGGGCCCTTGGCCAAATGAGTCGACTGTTCGCCAATGGTCCAGGAGACCGAGGTTCAAACCCAGGTCGAGTCATACCAAAGACTCAAAAAAGGATAGTTGATGCCGTCTAGCTTATCACTCAGTATTATAAGGTGGGGATCAAGAGTAAAGTAGAGTCATCCAGGGAAAGGAGTAGCGCCTTCTCCCTACTCCTCGGTGTAGTAGCTGTTGAAAGCTACGGTCGCCAACTTTACTTACTTATAATGAACAATCTTCCCTTGTCCGACACATTACCATACACAAAGTTCCGGTTATCGGTAGAGAGATGAATACCCATATAAGAAAAGAAGAAAATAATGAATTTAAAAAAACTAAATTCAAAAGTCTATAGACTTGCAACTATCCAACTAACTCTACAGCAGAGCTAGATTATAGATTTTTGACAAGAAGTGGATAAATAACTCAGAACTGTGAGGCATATTCCTCTTTTGAACGTTTATCTTCCGATCTCAGGATCGTCTCAGCAAATATTCACCACAGTTTACGCAAAAATAAGAAACTAACAGGTTAACCTTCAAAATGTAACTCGTTTTCACTTACCAATAATGAGACAAGTAATCAATGTACGGTCACCGTGAGAAACAAAGTTGATACTCTTCAGGAGACATCTGAAAGACATATTCCGAGTGACAAATAGGAAAACATTGTTACCACCCAGATAGAAACATGCAAACTAAAACGAGAGCTATATTTAGTGTTCCCTGTGAGTCACAAGCAGTTAGGGAAAAACGACATAACATTAAAAAAGCATCCTTACTTAATAAAAGAAACACAACACACGCCAATGTGCAAAAACTTAAGAAAGCCCAACTAAATCATTCCAAAAAGATAAACTCGAATACATTCAAAGCCAAATCAATAAAATTAGAAATTCGGCAGAGAAAAGACAATCATAGTTTGCATGGCAGACAGTCAATGAAATAAACAGAGTGAAATACAAGAATAAACAAGAGCAAAACTAAAAGGTGCCAAACAAGATGAAAGATTTCAAAAGTGGAAAGAATACTTCAAGAATTTGTAGAGAAAACCTCTTGAAATCACAGATAAACTGAAATTAAATTAAAAATTGCTAACTTGACTTAAAAGTTGAAAAGTTTACGGACAAAGAATTTGACATAGTATGAAAAAAAAAGCAAAAATTTGCAGGCCTCAACAAAATACGCACTGAAGTATGGATAACAAAAAATGATTATATATTTCTTAGATTGTGCAGCGATGGCAATAAACAAAACCCTATAGAGAAATTGTTAATAGGCTGCATGTTCTTCTTTCCAAAGATAACCTCGGAATCATTTAGAACTACTGGAGTATAACACTTATTACCATAGCTGCCAAGATTTAAAAAGCACTTCTCAATTGTATTAGACGTAAAGTCGAGAAAATTTTGAAGAAAATACAGAATAGCTTTTGAAGATATTGATCCACAATTTCACAGATTCTGGCTATTCGTCGAATCATCAAGGAGTATGTGACAAAATCTCGAGACAACATTATTGTTCATACAATAAAATATTTCTTTATAAGCCAGAACAAATTAGAATGCCCTTCCAGAATGTTCCACATGTTGTATAAACGGATACCCACCGAGTGTGATACTCTTGGTCTGATAATAGTATTGCTGAGAAAATGGCACCGCTGAATCTTTCTTAGTAAATATCAAATGGTCGACGGAAAAGTTCAAAAGCTGACCAAGATACTCTCAAGGAATGAGACCAAATAAGGTTTATTTTTCGACATAGTTCACTTTGCAATCCACACACTTTTTTCCATTAGTGTTGCAGTGAATGGATATCATTATACACAAAAGTCACTAACAGCAGATATTACTTTGTTAGACTAACTTTTCAGCCCACCTTCGTATATATTTGCATTTGTGCGTGCGTTTGTGTGTGTGTGTGTGTGTGTGTGTGTGTGTGTGTGTGTGTGTGTGTGTGTGTGTGTGTGTGTGTGTGTGTGTGTTTAAATCAGATAAAAAACAAACCAACGGAAGAATCATCTGAATTGACAGAACTGCTATTGTTTTTTAGGCGGCAAAATTCTGCCTATGTCCAATCTGAGACATTTTTTTCTAATCCAGCGGTACGACAGCATTTCCAGCTTCCATATTTTGATGCCCTGTTATATGATGGAAGTGCACATTGGGATATTATATTGATGTTGGTAACAAGAATAGATGAATTCGAATCATCTCTCACCGACTGACACTTTTCCCAGGGCCGAAGAAAGGCAATACAAAAAGGTATAGATTTGCTATTTTACGCATGTCTAATGATTATTCCCGTTTTTTCCCTCTTTATTTTCAAATCAGGTCAGAGACTGATGACCAATTAGAGATGAAGCATTGTAACAAGAAATAAAAAGTGTGAAGATAATGTACTCTGAAGAGAAATGACGATGTTATGAAAAAGTAGAGAGTCAATAAACAAAAGGGAAAGAAAGAGCTAGAAAAAAAAGAGAGAAGAAAGCGATGAATGAAAATATAAAGAAGGATAGAAAAAAAAGAAAGAAAGAAGTTAAAGGAAAGAAAGAAACGCTGAAATCAGCAGACTCGATGAAGTTATGAAAAAGGCAATGTAGAATGTGGACATGAAAGAGATTAAAAAGAAAGAAGAAAAGAAGAAAGATAGATTGAAGTAAAAATATAGAAAGGAAAACGAAAGAAAGGAAAAAGAAAGAATGATTAAAACTATGATCAAATAAAAATAGGTCGTTATATAAAACTGGAGAGAGTGAAAAAAAAGTTAGAAGAAAGATAAATCAAAGTAAAATTAGAAAGAACGAAAGAAGCAAAGAAATGTAAAAAGAGGAGAAAAAGAGAAAAAGAAAGAAGAAAGATCAAAGTAAAAAAGAAAGAAATAAAAAGAGAAAATGGGAAAAAAAGACAAAAGAAAGAGAATTGAAAAATAAAAAAGAAAGAAAAAAAGAAAAAGAAATAAAAAGAAAGAAACCAAAAGAAACGTTAAGAAGTGATATCAACTGACAGTGACAAGACAGCGTATTAAAAAAAAGATTGTAAAAATAAGAAAAGAGAAAGAATGAGACACATGAAAAAGAACGAAAGAAAGAAAGAAAGAAAGAAAGAAAGAAACAGAATATGACAAAGAAAAATAAAGATGAAACAGAAATAAACGTAAGCTAAAAAGGAAAAAATGATAGAAAGATTAAAAAAAAGACAAAGAAATAAGAAATAGAAATGAAAGTAAATAAGAAAAAAACAAAACAAAACAAGGAAAACAAAGAAGATTGAATATTGAAAGCAGTGAGATATAAAGAAGTAGATAAAAGAGGAACGAAGAATTATATCGGAAGGAAAGAGAGAGATATATGATAAGATATAAGTGATCACTTAGTAAGAGCAGGTACTTTAAGCACACTAAAACCTGTTTGCTAGCCTAAACAAAGGTTGTCAAATGACAGCAAGTTGGAAACAAAAGTTGATACTAAGAAAAGGAAATAAGTAAAGAAAGATAAAATGAAAAAAAAATGAATAAAAGAAAAAACAAAGAAAGAGGAAGAAGAAAGAAAAGAGGCCATAAAAAAACAAAAAACAAAGACAATGAAACATCGGTAGATTGTGAAATTTGTGTAGACGTAGGCACTAAAAAAACAAGATTTTAAAAATTCTAGTGGAACATTATTCACTCAAAACGGATATTATTAGGTATACAAAATATTTTTTATCAAATGATATTGTAATTAATTTTCAGACAATTACTTGTTTATTTTCGTGGCAATCGTTTTTTTTATTTAAGATATTTTGTAAAAGGAAATGAACGCTTGAGTCTGAGTTGTAAAAGTGATGAAATGCTGCGACGATCTGTTCGGTTTGAAAATTCCAATCTCCAGCGTTTCAAATTTAAAAAAAACCTGTTGCATTTCAAATTATCGTCTGCTTAATAAATTTGATAGTATATTTGGACAACACATTTTTCGCGACTAAAATGCTTTCGTTTAAATAAGTTCCTCTTTTGAAATATCAAAAAGAATTCTTTAACTTTATCAATATCGTCTTGTATAAAGATCACAATAAATAGAACAATAGTTAATCTTCTTGAAAAAACAAATTCACAAACTTTCATTCAATAAATTTCAGTTAGAAAATATCTCTTTAAAACTTTCAGCATCAAAGAACATTCACGTAACATCACGATACTTATAGCTATGATAAAAAGAACAACAGGATCAGTTTTTTCAAATTTTTAAAACAGTTCTTGTTTTGTTTGAAAATAGTTGTATGAAAAACGAAACATACATCGGAAATAGCAAAATTTTAACAACCAAGTTTTGAATTCCCATTTCTTTTCGCACGTGCACTTATATATATATATATATATATTAGACAAGGAAATTCGATAACATAACCGCTACTTTACTGTAACGCCGAACATAACCTGAATTAGAGAGAGAGTCAAAAGGTTGCATCTTCCCTTTTCCCAAGATAGGTAGGTGACTTCGGGATTGCCAAGAACTACCAAGGTATAACGCTTGCTTCCATTGGGGTTAACATTTACAATGCTCTGCTACTTAACCCCGTCGAACCAAAGATTGAGAAAATTCTTTCGAAGAATCAAAACTGTTTTCGGAGAAACTGATCCACATTATCACAAATTCTAACAATCCATAAAATTATAGAAGGAGTTAGTGCAAAAAAACTCGAGACGATACTCTTATTTGAGGATTTCTCCAAGGCATTTTACTCCATACAAGGAAGGAAGATGGAGCAAATACTTCTAGCCTATGGTCTCCCCAAAGAAACCGTCGCAGCCATAATGATGCTATATAAAAACACGAAAGTAAAAGTTCGCTCATCGGATGGGGACACAGACTTTTTTGAGATTGTCACCGGTGGGCTGTAAGGGGATATATTAGCCCCATTGAACATCGATAAAAAGAAGGGAAATGGCTTTCTATAGGAAAAGGCAAGAAGTAGACGATATCCCGCACAAACTATTACGGACGCTGATTACGGCGATGACATAGCGCTTCTGGCAAATGCAACTGCCCAGGCCGAATCCTTTCTGCATTGTCAGGAGCAGGCAGCAAGTTGCATAGGCCTCCATGTGAATGCAGACAAAACGAAATAATTTTGCATCAATCAAAGTGGAAACATCTCCACACTAAATGGTGGTTCTCTGGATAAGTTCACCCACCTAGGAAGCAGCGTCTCATCAACGGAAAATGACATCAATACGTGACTAGAGACGGCATAAACAGCTATCGTTAGGTTATCGGTCATGTGGAAGTCAGACCTATCCGATAAAATACAACAATTTTTTCCAAGCAGGGGTCGTGTCAATTCTACTATATGGATGAACCACGTGAACGCTCACTTAGGTTGGTTGGTTGGTTGGTTTGTTGGGTTTTATGGCATATCAACCTTTGTAGGTTATTTAACGCCAAATCCATTTTTATGTAAATAATCTGTTCTCTTTAAAACAATTCAGTTTAGCATAAGTACACAGTTTAATTGTCAAAAACATTTATTTCAAACAATTCAAGCAGTTATATGTAACAATTCAGTTAAGTGTAAATACAATTTTAATGTAGAAAAACAGTTCTATTTCAAATAATTCAGTTAAGCATAAGAACGCAGTTTAAGTGTAAGAACGGTTTAATTGTCAAAAACATTTCTATTTCAAGCTAGTCAGTTTACTCAAACAATTCAGTTTAGCATAAGTATGCTGTTAGTCCTATTTAACCCATAGATAGGGCCCTATCAGGTGCTACCACTCCGGGCCAGAGTGGACCTGGGAGCAATGGCAATGAAGGGGTACTCTGCATTCCCCAAAGCTCCAGCATTGCTGGAACCTCACCATCAGATTGTTTAGTTTCCTATCCAGGACACTCGTTATCGTGGGGTATTACCCCTCTGCAGAGAAGCAGTCAGTGTATTCTACAGCCCCTGCCGACTGGGCAATACACAGAGTTAAATGTCAAGCAGTTCTATTTCAGATAGTTCAGTTCAGCAAAAGTACATAGTTTACACGTCAAAAACAATTCTATTTTGAGCAATTTAGTTCAGCACTAATACGCAGTTCAAATGTCAAAACAGTTCTATTTTAAACAATTCAGTTTAGCATAAATACACAGCTAAAATGCAAAAATCAGTATAGTGAAAGAAGCACGGTTTAGTTCTATTTATCCCATAGGACCCTGATCAGGTGCCACCACTCCGGGCCAGAGTGGACCTGGGAGCGATGGCAATGAAGGGGTACTTCGCATTCCCCAAAGCTCCAGCATTGCTGGAACCTCAACATCAGATTGTTTACTGACATAATCAGGACACTCGTTGGAGGTGTCTTACCCCTCTGCAGAGAAACTATTTAACCATGTGCAAACAAGTGATTAATAGTAAATTGAATTATTCGTATTAGATAGATATACTTGAAACCATTTAACTGTGTTTATAAAAAAATGAGTTCAGGCTTATTTAAAATGTCATCGACAAAATGTTTACAAATCATATATATTTGATATACATGTATAAAAAGGATTCGGCATCAAATAACCCACAATGGGTAATATGCCATAAAACCAAAACAAACCAAGCCAAACCAAACCAAACTTAAACTTGATATTGCTATTATCAATCAACTGCCAGATTTCAAACCTTGTCAAAGTATTACTAAGGAATGTAGGATGATAAAAGACATAAAAAAGAAAGAAAATATGAGATAATTTACAGATACAGAATATCTATCTACGTCTGTCTATATCTCTCACAGTCTGTCTGTCTCTCTTTATATATATATATATATATATATATATATATATATATATTATGGGAAATTAAATGGATTTCAGTATTTAAAAAGTATTAATTTTTATGCAAAAAAGACAAAAGTGGGCTGAAGAAGCTGTAATTTTTAATCTGTGTTTTTGCATTTAGTGACTAATTGGCCTTTCACACTCATTTTAAGATTTCTTTCAAATTTACCAGACGATAATATTTGACTTGCTGGGAAAAATTTGCGGGATCAAAACCTAAAATAATCTAAGAAATATTTTCCATCCTAGAATGTTAAAGACACATTTTTAGCTAATTAGAATCTTAGATAAATCACCAACTTTTAAAAAATCCTATTTCGAGCCCGCTTCAGTCTTATTGAAAAGCGACGAAATAAGTATTTCTTTTGTCAGTTATACATATTTATTCTGTACCGACTCCAAAAATGTTTGATTTGTTTCTTTTGAGAGAAAATTTACATTCTTTTCTGTAATAATTCATTTAATTTCAAAATCGCTTAATTTTCTTAACTTGAATGAATATGGTTGTTTACATTTTCATTGTGTTAAAATATTCGTACTTCTGCTCACTCTGTCCCCTACTAATGAAAATTTCTGTTATAGCCGCATATATGTTTATCATATTATATATTTTCTATCTGCATTGTGACACACTTATACACACCTTTTGCGTGTTCAAAACTTATCCATAAGGGCGAAACAAAACTTTTATTTCATGCATGACTCTCCCCTTTCTCTCATTAAAATATTTACGATCGAACTACAATATCTTTTCTTACTAGATAAGACTTAGTATCTTCTGTTCTTCAAAAAAAGCTTTTCATTCAATTAAAAGAAATGAAATTTATAAATTTGTAGACCGGTGTTTTGTTCGATTATTTACACCATTGCCATTTATAGTATTATATATATATATATATATATATATATATATATATATATATATATATATAATACCATGTATATATATATATATATATATATATATATATATATCTTTAAGAAAAAACAACGAAACCAATCACAAAGGATTATAAATTTATTTCCATCCTGTTACGCATTTTTGAAATTTCCAAAATCACGAAAAAAAAAAAAAAATTAACAGGACTTCTTCAGATCTTTTTTTTTTTTTTTTTATCAAAAAGATCTGAAGAAGTCCTGTTAATTTTTTTTTTTTTATGTTTTTGGAAATTTCAAAAATGCGTAACAGGATGGAAATAAATTTATAATCCTTTGTGATTGGTTTCGTTGTTTTTTCTTAAAGAAACTATTGCTCTGTATTATTGGTACATTGAGCTCTTTACCAGGAAAATTTAAATATTCATTCATGAATAATTTCTTGTCCTGATGGAATTACTCCCAACTCCGGTTTAACTGGACTAAGTATACTATATATATATATATAAGAGTGTATATTTAGGTAACAATTTTTTATTCAAGCAAGTTTTATCAAAGACGATGTAACATTGTTTATTATTTTTAATTCCCTTTTTACAATTCTCCTTGTTTTTCTTGTGTTTGATCTAGATGGTAAAGGAATTGTTCCATATCTTTTGCCCAAGCGCTTTCGACCATATTTTTGGTCATCAAGAAGGGTAGTGTATTTTTGAGTTGACGATTTGTATTTTTACTGTTTTAATTATTTATTGAGTTTTGTTTAGGTTAAATATATTGGGCAATTCTTTTACCACCTAGATCCCGACACAAGAAAAATTACAAGGAGACTTAAAAAAAGAATCAAAAATAATAAACAGTGTTCCATCGTCTTTAACAAAACTTGCTTGAATATATACATATATATATATATATATATATATATATATAATAAATAAATATCAAAAATTAAAATGAATAAAAAAAAGGCATGGTTCTATCATCTTTGTTATTAATAGATTTCGTTTTGCGAAATAAAATTTTGTTTCTAATGAAGTTATCCTAAGAGCAAAACATCAATTTAATTTGACTTATTGTCTTCACTGTTTCAACGCCTCCATACACATCTCTCTCTCTTTCTCTCTCTCTCTCTCTCTCTCTCTCTCTCTCTCTCTCTCTCACTTTGTTTTCAGATATATTTCTACCATTTTCCTTCCCTTTTGTGAGTCATTTGAATTTTAGTCAAAATTTGATTAATGAGTGCTGGAATTGTGACAGCAGACTTTTGTCGTCGTTGCTATTCCTGTTACACCCACTTGGATCCCTGGAGCAATCTTCAGTCAAAGCAGCAATCTTTCTTTTTCTTGTAAGTCCCTTTGTAACTATAATTTTGAAATTCCAGTCAAGTTTTCAGGGTTGAATTATGACCAATTGATACACAACAATGCTAATCCCCCTCGTTATTCCACTGATAATAAATAAGCCTAGAGTGAGTGGCTTTCATTTCGTAAAACATAGTAATCATATAGCAAAAAAAATTACTTCTCTCAGTTGTAAATAGTAAGCAACTTGTTTGAGTAATCACCCACAGCTCGTGAGATGCCAAAACTTGGTGTAAGTAAAGTAAAATTGGCGACCTTAGTCGAGGGTGACCCAGAAGCTACCTTTTCAATAGCTTCAACACCAAGGTATAGGGAAGGGCGCTACTCCTTTCTCTGGATTGCTTCATTTTACCCGTAATCCTAATCTTATAATGCTGAGTGCTAAGCAAGGCGGCTTCAAGTACCAATTTTTGAGTCTTTGGTATGACTCGACCTGGGATTGAACCCCAGTCTCCCGGACTATCGATGAACAATCTACTCATTAGGCCAATGCCCCGGTTAAAGTAATGTGTTATCAAGTACAGAACGTGATAACAGGGTCTGATCCCGAAGTCAGGCACCTGCAGAGATTGAGACTAACGTCTTAGAAATCAAAGGTTTTGAATCAGTATGTGAACTGAATGAAATAAGAAAACTAACGATATGAAATAATGGATGCGCGCTGATTGCTCGGATGAATAAAGACACATGGGCAGAAAAATGTTTTTTTCAATCTCTTAAGACTTAATTGGGGTTTTTGAGAAACAGGAAATGTGACATACGCCTTCTGATGGTCTTAAAGTTCAGAAGCCCTTCATCGTGGCTTCATTAGAAATCGATGTGTAAATCTTCCCCTCTCTATGGATTCATGAAATGTCGGTTAAAACCCCCAAAAAAGTACTGGCCTGATCAAATTATCATTGTAATATTACGACACCACGAAATAATTCAGTATAGTCACCGACAATTGCTATGTCAGTGATCACACATCGTCAAAAGGCAAAAGAGAAACAAAAGAACATAACTCGTCTCAAATGTAAAGCTTTTGCTTTTTATATCCTTCCGTTCAGTTTCTGAAGTTGTGAAAGGATGTGCAAACAGATAACGTACAGGGGCAGCTTCTTCCTTCAAAACTAGCTCATTTCAGATCTTTAAATGGTTTAGTAACTCTCTGACCATGCTACGTTTGCCTTACTCGTGTTCGGAGCCACCATAAAGAGGCCGAATCGAAAAAAATCTGCTTTTTTATTACGGTTTACAAAACACCGAACCCCCACTTCCACTTTTCGTAGGCTTCATCACCCGACTAGCTCCTGCATCCACTTTTATGGCCGACTGAGTCGTGATTCTAGTAACTTGTAGCTAATTGCAGTCTTTAGTCCAATAAAGCATATCTTGTTATACTTAGCCGACTTGACAAGGTCTTAAAAATTGTCAACTCTTCTTTCTTCCGGTTGCTGACTTTTCAAAATTTTTATGAATTATCTATTCATATCACGTTAACATTGCTTACAACGTTATAATAAACGTTGAAAACCAAACTATAAATGAACGCTTGTCAAATTCTTTCGTCATCTGGAGCGTAATAAAGCTCGAAAGCTTTTGAGTTATTGTGAGAGATGATCTTTAAATAAGAGCTGCTCTTTCCTCTAGAGGATTTTCGAAATTTGGTTCCTCTACATCAAATCTTCTAGTCACCTAGCGACGACAAATAAATATTTCTATATTAATGACATATATTTGTATAATTTTGAATTGATTATTGATAAAACTTTAATTAAATCTTGCGTATGGTTATAGTTCGTGAACTGTACTAGTTTGTTAACCATGACCGTGGTCTGAAGTGATGTCTATTCTTTTATATATATATATATATATATATATATATATTGATACATATTTGATTGAAAATTATATACATTTTTGTTTACATATTTTTTATGAATCCTTTCAAGTTGCCGAATCAGTTTTATGATATTCGGCGAGAATTGGTTGATAAATCTTCCATAATTAGTTATTATCCAGTACTTTCGGCCCAACCTTGGACCATCATCAAGGGAGGATGTATTATAAAAGTGATGTACGTACAAAAGTTACAGCACTTTTGTAATACATCCTCCCCTGATGATGGCCCAAGGTTGGGCAGAAATTACTTGTTAAATAATTAATTATGGAAGGTTTATCAACCAATTCCCGCCGAATATCATAAAACTGATTCCGCAACTTGAAAGGATTAACAAAAACTATGTAGACAAAATGTCTATGTTCTATGAAATATGTATCAATGAAGAAATGCTGCCAATATATATATACATATATATATATATATATATATATGTGTGTGTGTGTGTGTGTGTGTGTATGTGTGTGTGTGTGTGTGTATGCTAGATCCTACTCAGAATGGTTTTAAATGAACGCTGTCTTCTGGTTTCCGTTTTTTAACGTGGTTTCCTTTGGTTATTATCAGGACTTACAACTCGTATGCAATGTGGGTAAGTACTGCTACTTTAAGAGGTGACTTATGAACCCATTAACCTTAACTATTGGTACGAAGTTGCAAATTATTCTGGAAATGAGTTTATTCTTCTTTAGAGCATTTAACCCAATTGTGCAAACAATAATCTTGCTAAGATGTAGAATTTTTGTCGTCTACAAAAGTCCGATCATTATAACATCTATTTATATACACTCACGTGAACCAACAAGACTTTTAATATTTTTGTGTTCATGTCAACGGAATATTATTATCCTTATAAGTCAAATTAATGTCTGTATCCTGTGAGCGAAGAGAGAATTTTTGACGTAAGCGAATCATCGATTAAAGACGAGTAACAAAAGGCGTTATCAGATGGACATTTCAAGTTTTCTTCTTCGTGAACAATGAAACATAACAAATGCCACCATTGTGCGTACTGAAGTCTTTTTAAGATTTTTTTTAACAAATCTATATTAGTCCCGGAAAAGAATCTAGAAGAAATGTCTCTTTGCATCAATATAGATACGGTACACAAAGAGAATAGGGAAAAAGGATTAAAGAAAGGTAGCAATAGATATTTAGAAAAATCATTGGAAGGAGAATATATAAATAGTACTTAATTCATAAACAAATAAAATAAATAAAAGGTCATAGAAATTCTCCAAAAGTAATGATAAAAAGAGGAAGTCTATAAAGAAAGAAAAAGAGTCTAGTATGACAGTTGATGGTAAATTAAGTACAAAAAACGAAAAAAAGACGTGACTTACGTAAGTAAAAGAAAATTCAAGATGGTGGACGAGGATTGGATGAAAATAACAGGAAATTATGTAAATTAGATGATAAAAGAATTATTGTAGAATGAGAGAAAAATGATTAAAAAGGATAGCATTAAAAATATTTCGGTGTTCAAAAAGAACTTAGGTTTTATCAAAGGGTGAGTTAAATTTGTTTGAATATTAGGGTATAAGGAAAGTAGTAATTTTTTTTACCAGAGAAGATATAAAAGCAAATGTAAGTTAGATTTATTGAAATATTACCATTATGATTTATTCCCACCTTCATTTTAATAAAATCAAGAAAATGAAATTATGTTTACCTAGCTACTTATTCTCCTTTTCTCGTTCGAAATTGTGTGCTCTCCGTGAAACTCTAAGTACATGGACTCAACTGCAATACAGTTTTAATATTTTAAATTTTGAACCTGATCTGTCAAAGTGATATTGATCTCTTTTTTATAAAAAAAAAATTCTTTCACTTAGATAAAACGCGGAAGACCAAACCTATGCCCGCACACAGAGGAACTATCAAGCGTACCATCCACACACACACAGAGAAGAAAAACTAACTATTAGGGAAATCCAAAACCTCTTTAACACACACACACACACACACACACACACACACACACACACAACTACCCAACGTAAAACAATAAAAACCTTATAACATATGAAATATCGAAGACCAATTGGGGGTAAAAACAAAGAAAGTAGACACACTCTGAGAAAGGGAAATGGAGGAGTGACCTTTATATACCCATACAAAACCTGAAAAACATTCAACTAATAAACATAAGTCCACGTCTCATTGAATACCCCATTTACATGGCCTTGTATAACATATTTCATTTCTAATTGTTCGTTTGGTTACACTACATCCTGCTGAACTCAAATCTTCCTGCAGCTCTTCACACGTAACCATTGGATTTTGGTTAATCAGGCGTTCTAATTGTCCTGATAATCTAGAAGAAATCTTCCTAAGAGCAACTGTCCTTATTTGTTTTCAACTATGTTACGTCTTTTAAACCTTGCAATGAATGAACTTATCGAAATAAAAGGAATATTCAGGTTGCTTGAGATATTATTTCTATAACTTTCTCCATCTTTCTAATGTTTAACAATCAGTCCCTTTTTTAATTACTCAATTCATTACCTCTTGTCATGATCAGAAACTTCTAGTACGACAAGTAATTAAAGAAAGTTCCGGTTAGAATTTTAAGACTAACTATAGTTACTGATAACATTATTGGAACATTCTAGAAGGCTAACTATGGTTACTGATAGCATTATTGGAACAATTTAGAAAAATATTGCAACTTTGTTGTACTGTATGATTAATTTTTCACTCGTGAATAAATGTAATTAATTTCTGTCAAATTAATTGTAACCTAAGTTTATATACGCATATTAGTAGAATATATCCTTATACAGTAAATGTATGTAAAAATTTTGTTTTTTTAGAGAGGATATCAAAACAAATGTAAATTAAATAAATTTGATATTACAATGAAAAAAAATTGAATGACCTTTTTAATAAGTGCAGCACCCCTAAAACAAAAGGAAAAATAAGATCATTAGGATTGGAAGTTCATCTACATCCTCCATAACAACCAGATTTAGTATGTTGATTTATTTCAATCTCTGGAATATTCTGTAAGTAGCAGAACATTTCTCCACAAAAAAAAAAAAAAATACAGAAAATAGGCTTTCAAAACTTTTCTCGAGGAAAATACGAGATCTGATTTAAAGTGGAATTGGGTTTGCTTTTCCGTTTGGCAGTGATTGCATAAAATGGAGGTGATCACACTTTTTGTGATAACATTTAAATCAATTTAAATTTCATTCATTTTTGTATTATCTCTGGTAAAAGGTAATTACTTTCTGAACACCCTGACAGATTAAGATAAATAATAAAAAAAAGAAAAATGGATCGTGAGAACAGATGAGAAAGCAGGGAAAGGCTAGAAGAATATATATATATATATATATATATATATATATATATATATATATATATATAATTTCTTATATAATACTTTGGGTAGTTAGACTTGTATTTTGTAGCTGTAAATTTTCCGTCTGTTAAATTTGAAGTATGATAAAACTCGATGTTATTTACATGCCATTACGATAATGTTGGGGAAATTTTTTTTTTAAAGTCTGGCTGAGTTATTTTTATCCATTTTCTTGTTTGATCTGAAGAAGTCCTGTTAATATATTAGAGCATTGTTTTTTTAACAGGATGGAAATAAATATATCATCTTAATGTGAACGATTTTGATTTGAAAAAGAATATATATATTCTCTCTTTCTCTCTCTCTATATATATATTTCCGTCTTTCTCTCTCTCTCTCTCTCTATATATATATATATATATATAGAGAGAGAGAGAGAGAGAGAGAATAACTACCAGAAACAGAAGTGAGAATCAGATATAGGACGGGTGGGCAAACGAACAAATAGACAGACAGACAGACACAATAATAGATGGAGACGTAGGGAGAGACCAAGACATAGACACACGTACGTATATGCAAACACACGCGTAGACACAGCGACGGAGAGGAGCACACACACACACACACACATATATATATATATATATATATATTGAGAGAGAGAGAGAGAGAGAGAGAGAGAGAGAGAGAGAGAGAGTATTATCAGAAAAACAGATACAGATACAAAGATGTGAGTCGGAGATTAAAAAAAAACACCTATTGAGACGGACATTAAAATGGAAGACTACGGTGGTTCAGTAGATGACATATGTGAGGACAGGTAGATAAATGATAACAGATTAAGATAGATCATAATTAAGATTATTTCTATCCGATCTAGAATTCCAGTAATCAGAGTATAAACCGTTGATTGAACCCTGAACACGAATAGTTTTTCTTTTCTGGCTGGTCTACTCACTTTGATCCTTTCAGAGAACTGTGCAGTTGCACAAAATTGTCTGTTATGAAAATATCAAAATAAACAATTCTCTCACCATGAATATCTTTGATAGGCACTTACCGTAGACGCTAGTCAGCAGCTATATCCAGTTAAATGAAGATCTTTAACACACTTACCTGGAATAGAAAACAAATAATTTATTAATAAAAGGAAGAAATAAAATTCTTTTTAAAATGTTTAAATAGTGATTGCACATATATATGAACACATGAGTATGCAGGTATTAAATTGTAAGCTTATGGTCTTAGGTACAAGGACTGAAGTTTAAGAGTTTTTATTAACTTCATATACATTTAAATCAGGGGTCCTCAATCTTTTGTTTGGAGGCCACAAGTTTTGACACTGGAGAGTCAGGGGAGCACGAGGTCGAAAGGACAATAACACCCTGCTAAATTCACACGGTGATTAGCATAATTAATTGATACAGAATTTGATGTTTTTAAATACAAATATATGTAATATTAGGGTTAATTGGAGAGGCTGACAAAAAGAGCGCGCCAGACAAGAGACGATTAGATAGTTGTGAATGCAGTGTACTCTTGGCATGCTTCTGTTTGGAAAACAATATTTCACAGCAATATCCAGAGTCAAACATGTTCACTACTTAGTGGGTGTAGGTGATAAGGTTGGGCAATGGCCCGGATGGATGCACGTGCTTTTTATCCTATTTACCAACCCCTCCGCTCGGGCAGGATATGACACAAGGTCAATTTTTAAGCGGAGTTTAACAGGTTTTGAATTCAGAGTTTTCCTTCTCCTAGACTAGTTGTCTCACCAAGGTTGAAGAAACTAGTCTGTCCCACTATTTACCCATAACTGGAGGGAGAATTATTGGATTCATACCTTTCCCAAGGGTATTAGTGCCATGTGAAATGCAATCATTCTTGTCCAGGATTTGAACTCGAGTCGCCGTGTTCATTTCCTACGACGTGGTTTTTATAGAAATAAAGTATGTGGCTTGCAAGAATCTTAAACTTTAAGGTATTTGAACTCTGAAAATCAACGAGTTCCATCTACAAGTGTAATGGTGCTTCTCAGTCAACATCAAAAGGACAAAATAAAATTTGAAGGTTGCTCGGATAAATCTCAAAAGCTGCATGTGGCTTGTAAGCCGCAGGTTCAAGACTCATATTTTCAATGTTCATGTTTTTTTTCCATAACAGAAAATTGAAACTCTAGATCCACAGAGTCCTAGGTATGACACTAAACTGCATATGATGTTAAGGCCCAAGTTCTGGAGCTCAAGGGTGTGTAGAGTCTCCATTTTGGTGCCATTACTCCCAATTTCACTCTGATCCTGATTGGTCGCACTTATAAGAGTTCCGTCTACGGAGTAAATACATCTGCTTGAAAATTATTAATTTTAGAAAAGAGAGGATATGATACAAATGTGAACAAATGAATGATTCTAATCAAATTTCTATTTACCCAAACCCTCTGTTGCAGCTTGGATGTGACACAATAGCAATTTTAAAGCAGAGAACAGTTGGTGTGAATTCAGAAGTTTTCTTTTCCTAAAATGGTTGCCTACCAAGACTAAGGAACATAGTATGTTCTAACATTCATGCATGAGGGGAGGACAGATAGACTCATTCCTTTCACATGGGCAATGATACGAAGAGAAATGCGGACAGTCTATAACCGTTACCCTAAGTACACCATTTTTATTAGATAGGTATAGTTACAGAAATCCATATAATTATACATGAATTATTAATATTTGATTTGAATACTTAAAACCACATGAATTTCAAATTAGGTTTCGGTTTTAGGTTTCTTTGTTTAATAGCATCTCAACCTTCGTGAGTTATTTAATGCCAAAGCCATCCTTCTAGAAGAAAAGCAGTGATGTTATTTAACCCATAGCTGGGAGGATAAGGGGGTTCATACCTTTCCCAAGGGAATTTGTCAGAAAGTGAACGTAATAGCGCGACTGGAGTTCGAACTCGCTTACTACGATTCCGTTGTCCAGCACTTTAACCATTACATCAAGAGGACACCCCCTGTTTCAAATTATTTGTATCAAATCTTGATATTAAATAAATGAGTTGCTATGCCGTTAAACAAATAAACCAAAGCAAACTAGATGCACGACCAATTGAGGATGAAAATAAAAGACGTCATTTCTTATGAGATCGTTAAAAAGGAAACGCAATGTTGTCTATTTCCACAACTGTTAAGCTGTTTTTAGGAAAGGTAAACATACAAGCCTTTACTGCAGCGGCGAGCGTGATAGGCACTAGGTGCCTGACACCTGCTACCCCATATGTCACCTATGATTATCGAAGCATGGTTGGTCACCATGCAAGAGCTAGTTCGAGGTTCAAAAAATACTGAAAGCGATTTTAGATTTCCTATAATTTTCTTTGATGCATCAGAAATGAAAAGAACTTAATAAATATTCACGGAAATGCAGGCGAACTGAAAGCAGATTTTGACAAAGTGGCTTAGCTGACAAAATGATATTAACAATACAACGCTGTTGGCATTATGTCTACTAAAGTCAAAAATGGATAAGCGAAAGAAAATAATCAATAGTACATTGCTGCCAGCAAGATGAATCGATTAGCAAGCACGGTTGAAAAGGAATGGAACATTTTTATATGTAAATTCATAGCTTTATCACCAACCAAATAAAAGTTCTCGTGAGTTTGTCTGCATAAGAGGGAGGATCAGTAAGTCCGTAGCCTGATTCGTTGTAATTACCTGGATTCCGACCAGAAATATTTTATCTATCTATGAACTTGTCTCTGTACGTACGGGTCTGTCTGTGACATATATATTCATATATGCACACACACACACACATATATATATACATATATATATAATTTAGTGGGTTTATTTGCTTAAATGACAAATCAACCCTTAAGGATTATTAATTGCCTAATACTATTCACACACACACACACATTCAAACAAATATGATTTGTAACCAAATAGTTTGTAATTAATTTTATTTTTGAATGAATTTCAGCTCATTCATTTATACAAAGTTAAATGTCTTCAAGTATTGCTATTTTATACTGATATTCCATTTTATATTAACCATTTGTTTGAACACAGATTAAATGCTTTCAAGTATTGCTATCTCAGTGCACTTTGCACTTAGTCACTGCTTTCTAGCACCTTTAAGATAACATAGGGTTAAGCACTTGTTAGCCACAAGAGCAATTTAAAGAATGCAGTTGGGACAATTATTTAGTTGCTATGGCTGAATATGCTTAATCGATTGATTGGATCGTGCCTCTCCGACCACCCTTCTAGCGCAGTAAGAGCCCAAATGAAGTGTTGCAGGTTACTTGATAACTTCAGTTTCTGGGTCACGGACTGAACAGCCATCGGAGGCCCATGCTGAAGTATTACGCATCAGCACCCATTGTCAACTGGTGGCTTGGTTGCTGGGGATGGTCTTACCCCTTTGCGGAAATGCAGTCGGCATATTCTACTGCCCAAGCCAACATATATATATATATATATATATATATATATATATATATATATAGTAAAATCCAATTGTTGTAAAGATACGCATGGGGTGAGATTTTTAACATGAAAAAAGAAAGAGAAAAATGGATAGTTATTTTATACGTTTTGAGTTCACACATACACACACACACACACACACACACACACACACACACACACACACACACACACACACACATATATATATATATATATATAAAACCTAAAAAATACTAAAATCATGCAAACTGTAATTCCATTTTTTGATGTTTCATGTGTTTAACACAATCGCCTAACATTTTCTTTCAATGCTTGTACTCGCCACAAGAAATTTGATGATATTTTCTTTGGGTTTTAAACACATATTAGAAATTATTTTACGGTGCTCTTTACTTTATTATTGCTATAATATTTAATTAAGTGAAGAAATTCTTTGAAAGGGCCAAACAAACGAAAATCAAAGGTGACTAAATCTGGACTGCAAGGAGGATGTGGTAGACGTTCCCAATCATACTAAATGTTCTTCTAGCTGTATAAAGCCTTACATCTTCCTGGTGAAACCCGACAATAAATGACCACCACGCATAATATTGTGTGTCGTATGCTCAGAAATACCCAGTTGTTCAGGAATTTCTCGTAATACTTACGAGGTGCCTTCAATAAGTTTCCAGACTTTTTTGTCCAGGTATTTTAAATTGTCGTTGACTATTGAAAATTCTATGTTATTGCTATACATCTTATGAGATGACTTTCTAATTTTTATGATTCCAGGTTCAAATGAACAGCTACGGCAGCAATTGGAATACACCCTACTAAAGCCTGATTGTCACCGCTGGTGAATTTTAAAAATGCAAACTGAACGTAAGGACACTTTAGAAGAATGATATGCAATAAAATTCTGTTTTAAACGTGGAAAAATGTTACAGAAACGTATGAAGTGCTTCAGACTGCTTTTGGAGCATCTTGCATGAATCAAGCATCAGTTTCTGAGTGGCATAAGAGATTCAAGGAAGGCAGGGAGTCTGTGAGGGATGATGAGAGGTGTGGGAGGAGTAAAGAAGTCAGAACACCGGAGTTGATTGGCCAAATAAAGAATTTCATGGATAAGGACTGTCGTGTGTCTATAAAGACAATAAGTGCACAATTTGATGTCAGTGTGGGAACTGTATACACAATTATTCGCGACGAAGTGAAGATGCAGAAGATTTGCGCGAACTTTGTCCCATGGGTGCTCTGAGAAGGTCAGAAAGAAAGACGTTGTCATGACAGCAGGGAGATGGTCGGGCTGATCAATTCAGATCCCACAGGTCTTGATACTCTGGTGACCTGCGATGAAAGCTGGATCTTCTGCTATGACCCAGAGACCAAGAGACAGAGTTCCCAGTGGATGCATGCTGGCTCTCACAGACCCAAGAAGGGCAGACAGAGCAAATTCACCCACAACCTTTTGATGAACCCTTTTTTGACAGCACTGGCATGATCTACATGCACTAGGTTCCCACTGGACAGACAGTCAACAAGGAATACTATGTTGAGGTTTTAAGGGAGTTCAGGAAGAGATTCCGTTGGAAGAGGCCAGCACTCTTCAAATCGTGTCAGTGGCATTTCCACCACGACAATGCACCAGTCTACAACTCCATCCTTGTCACTGACTATTTGACTAAGATGGGCATCAAGACAGTTCCTCAGCCTCCCTATAGTCCAGACCTTGCTACCTGAGACTTTTTTTTATTCCCTAACTCAGAGGCTTTCGTTATGAGACAACTGAGGAGATGAAAGAGGCTGTGACGAAGGTCATTGACACACTCCCACAAGAGGACTTCCATGGGCCTTCCAGAAATTGTTGGAACGGTACAAGTGCATTGCAGCCGGAGGAGATTACTTCGAAGGGGAGTAGAGTTTCATATGTCTTCTCTCAATAAAAGTGCCCATACGAAAAAAGTCTGGAAACTTATTTAATGATCCTCGTATATGTATATAAATTTCAATGTTGGTGATTGAGCACATATACATATATATATATATAGAGAGAGAGATAGATAGATAGATAGATAGATAGATATAGGGGGAGAGAGAGAATAACATTAGGTAGTAATGATAGGAAGAGAAGAAAATAAATGTGTGTGTGTGTGTGTGTGTGAGAGAGAGAGAGAGAGAGAGAGAGAGAGAGAGAGAGAGAGAGATTAGACTGTGAAAATGACATGGAGACAAACAGGAACAGAATGTAGATTAATAGAAAGGGAAGAAGTAAAACGAGGATGAGAGAGAAATGTAGAATTATATAAGACAGATAGAAGCTTAAACAGGGAACAATAAAAAGAAGACTGCCGAGAGCTGGGGAAATACAAGCATGACACAAGTTACCGACGTCAATGCGCCGGTGAGAAGCAAAACAAGATTAACCACATAATCAGCTATGTCCTCTAGCTAAAGGTGGAGCTATAATCTGAAGCTATAGAGAAAGGCTCCACAACACATACCTAATAATTCAAAAAATACATCATTCATTCTTATTTCGTATTTAAAATCCCAACAAAGAAGATACAGGAGGCGCCATCAACGCATCTAAGAGACATTTAGCAAAAAATGCTTTACTTTTAAAACCCACTAATGCCCATAAATGGAACGGACTGTTTTGCATATAATAAATGCAGCATTATTTTAAATTGTGCTATCGTTATTTTGGGAAGATGCATATATTTATTACATTGGTCAACATTAGTTTTTTTGTCAAAGATATGTCATTTTTTGAAAATTTCTGGAGCATTGATTCCAAATATATTGGTTTTCCTAGATTGGTTCTGTTTATTGATTTTAAAAAATTTCTTTTTTTTTTGCTAAAGGGTTTCTTTTCTCACTTTCTTCCATCTTTTTTTTTCTCATTCAACTCTGTTTTCTTTTTTCTTTTTTTCTCTAGTCTGTTCCACTTTGCCTCCTCGTCTTTTAGAAGTCTGATTTCCACCGCGCTTATTCCTTCGTTTCTCTCTCTCTCTCTCTCTCTCTCTCTCTCTCTCTCTCTCTCACACACACACACACACACACACACACACACACTTTCACTCACTGTCTCTCTCTCAATCACTGTCTCTGTATCTTTCTTTCTCTTTATTTCCTCCTATTACAAGCATTTCTCTTTCTGTCAGTCTACATTCTTTTCCTGTTTCTTTCCTTGTCTTTTTCTTCAGTCTGATTTTCCACCTCTTTCATTTCCCTCTCTCTACCTCTACTTCTCTCTTCTCGTTCAACCCCTTCCTTTTCTTTCTTTCTCTATTCTGACCTCTTTTGTCTCCAGCTTTTTTTCCAGTTGAATTTTCTACCTCATACATAGTAGTCACTTCTCTCTCTCACTGTCTTTCCCTTCCCTGTCTCCCTCTTCTTCCCTTCTGTCTTCCTCGTTCCACTGCTTTGTTTTTCTTTCTTTCTTTCTTTTCTTTTATCTCGTGGACCTTTTCCAAAAGTCTGATTTTTCAACTATTTCATACCAACCTGTCTTTTTCGTCCTCTTTCTCTCCTCACCCCCCTCTCTCTCTCTCTCTCGTTCCATTCCTTTTTCAGTCTTTCTCCCTAAGGTTCTCATTTATCTCCTCGTCTTTTTCCCACAGCCTAATCTTTCACCGCTTTCATTTCTCTCTTTCTTTCTCTTCCTCTCTCTCTCTCTCTCTCTCTCTCTCTCTCTCTCTTGTCTCCTCTCTTTCAGTCTTCTCTCTTCCTCGTTCCACTGCTTTTTTCCCTTTCTTTCTCTGTCCTGTTCCTATTTGTCTGTGTCTTTTCCAAAATCTAAATTTTCACCTGTTTAATTTCTATCTTTCTTTTTTTTCGACTCTTTCCCTGTCTTTCATTCATTCACCCACTCACTCAATCACACTCATACACTCTCTTTTTCTATTTTCCGTTTCAATGCTTTTCTTTCTTTTTGTATTAATTTTGTTCCCGTTTTTCTTGTTGTTTTCCACTGTCTAATTTTCAACATTTTATATTTCATCCTCTCACTCCACCTCTCCCTCATCTCTCCCTTTCTCTCTCTCTCTCTCTCTCTCTTTACATTTCATCTGATCTTTTGACTTTGTCAGCCTTACAAAATGTAATTTTTTTCTTTCTCCATCTCTCTCTTTCTCTTTTTCTTTTCATTTCTCCATGTCTATCTCTCTACAAGAGCTTTAGTTTCGTGTAACCTGTTTTATTTCTCTCTTCGTCTCTCTAAACTCATCACTCACTCACTCTCTCTCTCTTTCTCTTCTTCGTTCTACCGTTTTTCTCTCACACTGTCTCCATTTTGTTCCTGTTTATTTTATTTGTTTCCGTTATTTGATTTTCTACTTTTTATATTTCGCCCTCCTTCTGTACTTCTCTCTCTCCCCATTCGCCCCCTCTCTCGCTCTTTTATTTTCTAATCTTTTGTTGTTGTCATTCTTGCATAGTATATTTTTCTTTCTTTCTCCATCTCTCTCTCTTTCTTTCTTTCTTTCTTTCTTTCTTTGCAATAGCGTTAATTTTATGTTACTTTCAAAGCCACTGACAGTGCCACGTATTTGTTACAAGACCTGTTTTCAGGTTTTTATCATCAGATTTTAGATTAAATGCTGGAATTTATCTAAATCTGTTTTCTTCACGTGTTATGTTTTGTACTATGGCCATACTGCTAAGTTCAGCTGCAAGTTAACGTAGCTTTCCAAATTAATGTAGGTTATGTATTTTAGTTACCTTGGAATCGGAAAGGCTGGTTACTGAGGACGAAAATATCAGCTTGTAGCTTGACAATTTAAAATATAGAATCTGAATGGGAGGAAAATGCAAATTTAAGTGGTGCCTATTATCTAAGGAACTAGTGTCAATTTAGCCAAACTAATCTCATCTTTGATTGATTGATTGATTGATTTTAACAGCATGTCAACCCATCTAGAATTATCTTATTTCTTGGGTTTAAGGAATCACGTTCATTCTATGTTCCTATTAACATATTTCGTGTAGTTGTTTCTTAAGTGATTTTTACATGATGCTATCGAATATGAATGACTTCTAAACTGATGTATTTGACCCATGGATGGGACTGCTCTAGGTCAGAGTTAAGATGGGAGTAATAGCAATGAATTGGTGCGCAACACTCCCCAGAGCTACAAAACTGAAACCTCACCATCAGCTGTAGTTTTTTGGGCGATCTTATCTTTCTTTGAAAGGGATACAGTCAGCGTATTTTAAGCCCTTCTGACTGGACTAATCAGTTTTTGTTTTCAGCGTACTCTATATACTATAACTACGTTAAAACAAATCATAGGCAGCTTTGAAGAAATCTTGATCTGCTAAAAAGAGAAGATTTAAAAATTTTTTTCAAATAGAATTGGATTAATTCGAAGATGGTTTAAAAAAGATAAAACAGGTCAAGTTTAATTTATGTTTCCAAGGAAAAAATACACACTCGCACTCTTCATTCATCTCTATCAGCTACCACGCTTTGTACATCCTCTCGACTTCATATATTCCCCTACCACACCGCCCGAGCAGGATGCGACACAAGGTCAATTTTGGGTGGGAGTCTAACGGGTTTGAATTCATATTTTTCCTTCAAGACCAATTGTTATCACAAAGTTAAAGAGCACCGTCTGCCTTACTATTTACCAATTGCTAGAGGGAGAACACGTGGATTCATACCTTTCCTAAGAGTGTTTACACTATGTGAAATGCAAACAGTCTCGACCATGATTTGAACTCGTGTCAATGTGTCTCTTTCCTACGACGGTATCCATTGCAACACGGACACCTAAACAGGTGAATGTAAATCTTTGCTGGTCGGCAACCTCAAAACATTTTTTCAACTCTTAGAAACCGACTTTGTGCGGGACTTCTATCACAGATGAGATTTGATACCACGTGAAACTGTAGTTGCTTAATTTATATGTATTTCTATCTGGCTTTTAAGCTCCCGCGCTGATTTGTGTTCTTTTCCATGGATTTGGCAAGTGTTGTAACAATTGTTAACTATTTTATAATCCATCTGTTTTCACCTGTGCTCAACTTTAACTAACATTAGAAATTTGTTCTCAGGAATCATCTCACAGAGGATAAAACTCAATTTTAAATTCTTTCCAGGTAGTTCTTTTAAGTTTTCATTTAAAAAAAAAATTTTTCCTTATCAGTTCGGGGTTGTTCAAAAGCAATTCCTCCGGAAAAAAAAAACAGAAATGGTCATAATGAACTCCATTAGATCATCTGAGTAAATAATGACGTTTGCCTGGGGGACAGCAACTTACGGCCAGCAACTCATCACAAATGACAGAGTATATAATTTGAAATAAAGGAAATTAGTTTGCAGAAACGAGTGAGTCAAGAAAGTTCTTTCTGTCATGAAATGCAAGGTCAGACGATTAGTAAAAGAAACAGATTGCGTAAGGAATTCTCTGATCGATTTCATTAGAAATCAACTTTATCTCTTTCAAAATAATTTCCTCGAGAAGACATACAGAGACGAAGATGTTGTCCTTGCAAACAGAAACACTGCTTGAAGTCATTAATTGACACTGCTTTCGATTAGTTTATCATAATCTTTTGCATGTTCTCAAAATTCCCTAACTACAAAACCAGGAGTTAAGCTTTGATTTTTGGTTTGCTTTGGTCTATTTACTTAATGAGATATCAACATCTTATGGGCTATTTAATGCCGAAATTAGATATAAATAATTCATACACAATTATACAGTTTCAATAATGTATTTACCCAACCCCTTCATCATCATGACACAAAACAGAGTAAAGCTGGGTTAATTCAGATTTTTACTTCTCCCTAGGCTGGTTACTTAACCTATGCGAAAGAACCCAATTTACCCGACTATTTACTATGGGTGGTATCAGCTTAAACTAAAACATAAACAACATCGTTCAGGTTTTGAAATCAGGTCACCGATTTTGCTTCCAATGCTGATAACCATTGTGCGCCTTCCATAGATTTTTAGTAATTGACTTCGGTAATAAATTACCCAACAAGTGTTTGGATATCTTAAAACCAACCGACCAACCAACGAATGAAAGGTTTAGAGGGAAGTTAAAGAGTAGAAATAATTTTTGAAATCTATGCTTTTTAGAATATCTTTACACTCACCCATTATTCTTGTGGCTCATTATCCGTAGACGTTGGATAATACTTCGTAAATATGCAGTTATATATATATATATATATATATATATATATATATATATATATATATATATATATATTTGGGAAATATGGGAAAAGTGTGTAAATGATTGAATAACACACAGTTCTAGGAATTCAATAAATTCTATCTGTTTATTTTGAGTGAAAAACAGCAAAAGTTACGATGACTTTTCTTTTAAGAAAAGGTAAGAATCGAGCGTTCATATTACACGATCTGATTTAAACAAGAAGAAAGATACTGGCAGTTTACATCGTTTTAAATATAGTTAATATCTTTCATATTATGTGAGGCAATTCAAATCCCAAAACAAAAATGTTTTTAAAAGTATGTGACAACTGAACCGAAGGAGCTGATTAGTCAATAAACACAAAAATACAGATACCAAAATTATTACTCTTCGAGCCTATTTTTATACAAAAATTAACATGATATGGAAATCAATTGATTTTTTTCATAAATATTTTCCCTCTTAATCCACTCAGAGACAGACACAGACTAACATATATATCAAGTCGTGCTGATTGCACGGAATTCCCAGCACCTTTTTGCCATCCAGTTCTATAGTCTATTGCTCCTGGCAGGTCCTTTCGACAGCATCCTTATTCCGATCTGAGTTGATGAATGAAAGTTCGTGCCACACGACCAGCACTGGAGCATCCATGTGGAGGAGTTCATTAGAAAACGTCGCTTAAGTGTTCATTCTTAAAGGCTGTATTCTGATGATGACCTATGAAAAGTCCGAAAGTGCTCGGGAAAATTTTGGTAAATTCATCCACCAATTCTAACTTGAAACCAAGACACTTATCAGGAAACTTGAAAGCATCTTAATAGAATTATATAGACAAAATGTGTCTTTATCATTAAATCAAACATTCTTATATATATATATATATATACATTGAGAGAGAGAGAGAGAGAGAGAGAGAGAGAGAGAGAGAGAGAGAGAGAGAGATACATTTAGGGAATCGTATTTATTGTACGTTCATATTTACATTTTTGTATGAAGGTTGCTTAAGAGATAGAATAAGAAGTTTGATCTTAGTTTCTTTTTGATTTTATCCTATTAACTAAGCACTTTTTAACTTGCCAAACATTTCAAACTATTCTAATAGCATATTCTATCTATCTATCTATCTATCTATCTATCTATCTATCTATCTATCTATCTATCTATCTATCTATGTGTGCCTGTGTTTGTGTGTGTGTCTGTGGGTGTGTGTGTTTGTCTTGGTTTCTAAAATGAGACAGCCCAATCCGCTGGGGCTGTAAAATACACCAACTTCATCTCTCCAATGAGTGTCCTCGATTTGAAACTAACCCATCTAATGGTGAACCTCGAGTTCGGGAGTTTTTGGGAATGTGGAGAACCCTTAAAGTGCCATTACTCCCCAGTTCACTGGAGTAGTAGTACCTGTTAGTGTCCCATCTATAAATCAAATAAAACTATTGAATCATTTACTATACTTGAAACCATTTAACGGTGTGCAAAAAAATGATTAATGTTCAATTGAATTGTTAGTATTACATGAAAATTCTTGGAACCATTTTACTACGTTCAAACAAATGAAACATATTGAATAGAATCACTAGTGTAAAATAGCTGTTCTTGAAACCATTTAAATATGTGCAAACACTTAAGGTCTGACTTGTTTAGAAATTGTTATCTAAAAGTTATTCGTTTACAAATCATTAATATTTAATATGAATGTATAAACGGGGTTTGGCGTTAAATAATCAACATGCTATAAGATACAACCAACAAACTAAAATAAAAAAAAAATAGATTCTAAAAACAATTCCCTTCCCACAAGCATCCTTATCCGTGATGTTATAAAAGCTCCAGGTCTTCATCTACAGAATAATACCAACGTGTTTATGCCAAGATGATCTCTTCGGTCCCTTTAAGATAAGGTCACCTTGTACTGTCTACAGTGTGTATGGGATCGATTTTTTCCAACAGTGTTAACAAGTTCAGATTACATTTTGCCATTCCTGCCAATGCAAAAGATGATTATTGCAGTTCTCATTTTGTAGGAAAAAAATCACAATGTCAAATGGGATCAAAAGTATTTTTGATTACAAGTTCTGTATGAGCTCGTTGAGTATGAAATAAACACTCTAAAATCTTGATCGTCAGACAAGTTGTGGAAAATGAGCCTAATTCCAGAAGATACTAGATTAACATTATCTTACTTATTAACAATATATATATATATATATATATATATATATATATATATATGGGGGGGGGTCATTCAGTAAAAGGCATGCTTTTCGAAAAAAATCAGCATAGATTTTTTTCTGATTTTTCCCCAGAAATATAAACTTTGCTTAATTTGTAATTGGCTTAGGCCAGGAATTATTTCAATCTTACGAAGGTATTTGATTTGAGGCTATTAAAAAAGCATCAAAGCAAACAAAGTGTTCGAGACTTAAACAGAGGTCTGTCATCATTTTTTTAAAGGCAGAAATGTGCAAACCATGTGCAATTTACTGAGAAATATATGATATGTACAGCGAAGCATCTTTTAATCAAAAATATTTACAAATGGGCTGAGCATGGGTTTGCCACTAGGAGCTCGAGTTAGACAATCTAAAGAATGAAATCACACTGACTCTCCGGTGAAAAAAACATCTCCCGCGTGCTGCAACGAGTAAAGAAAGTCCTGCTGACAGTCTTCTAAAACAGGAAAAGACCCATTATTATGGATTACCGTGAAAAAAGGGGCAACTGTGAACAGTGTTTTCTATTCCCAACTTCTTTGGCAAAATTCCCCTTATTTACCTAGTAACGCACGCACATCTCTCTCTCTCTCTCTCTATCTATCTATCTCAGTTTTTCTCTGTCGGGTTCATGTCTTTCATTCTCTTTCTCTCTCTCTCTCTATATATATATATATATTTACACACGCATGCGCACAAACATACACATATCAGTCACAGGCATAAAAACACATGCGAGTACACACACACATACACACACACACACACACACACACACACACACACACACACACACACATATATATATATATATATGCATGAAGGAATTTATGATGAAAGTATTTGCCATGTAAATTCCCCTTATTTACCTAGTAACGCAAATTCTCCTTATTTCCCTAGTAACGCACGCATCTATCTATCTATTATTATAGAACGATTATTAAATCGTTGAATCATAAGGACGAGGATCCTTCAAAAAGTTTCAACCTCATCCAGATTTATTGCACACTTCTTGCATTTGTATAAGCGTCACATGCGCAGAAATAAAGACTGGAATCTGAATTAGTTTCTCGAGTTTTATAAGAAAAAATAAAATGTTACAACAAGAATGTTTGGTTTCGACTCTTCTGACTGGGTGACTCTTTGAACTTTTTGAACGACTCTCATATAATACTTATTCTAACTTGTCTAGAGTATGACACAAAACTGCGTCTCTAGTTCTGAAGATCTGGGAAATGTAGAGTACCCTTTTCATTGCCATTATTCCCAAGTAGGTGCCCGTGGTGTAATGGTTATCGTCGTAGGAAATGGACTCGGCGGCACGAAACTAATTGCATTTCACATAGCACTAATACCCTTGGGAAAGGTATGAATCCAATTATTCTCCCTCCAGCTATGTGTAAATAGTAGGACAGACTAGGTTCTTCAGCCTTGGTGAGACAACTAGTCTAGGAGAAGGAAAACTCTGAATTCAAAACTCCGCTTAAAAATTGACCTTGTGTCATATCCTGCCCGAGCGGAGGGGTTGGTAAATATGATTATTCCCAAGTACACTCTTACCCGGAGTAGTAGGACCTATTTAGGACCTATCTGTAGATCAAATAGAATTGTTTGACCATTTAACTATGTGCAAATGACTTATGTTAAATTGAATTATTAGTGTTACATAGCAATACTTAAAACCATTTGACTGTGTGAAAGCAAATGATTAATACTAAATAGAATTTTTCGCGTTTGATAGCAATACTTGAAACTATTTAACTCTATGCCATCAAATGAGCTCTGGGTTGTTTAAAATGTTATATACTAGATATATTCTACAAAACATATCTATCTATCTATCTATCTTGGAAATCCGACACCCTCATATATTCTTCTGGTTGTGGGAGAAGAAGAAGAAGGTGCGACTTGCTAGCCCTTAGCTGACTACAGTGATACCAAGAATAGTAGTAGTGGAAAGAGAGGCTGTCTCTCGTCAACCATCTCTATTAGTACAAGCTGGCATGCACATGAGAAAACATCCCTCTCTATTAGCCATGTATGCGTTGGCGGAGAGAAGCAGACCTGCGACCATAATTGGTACAGATGAAGAAACGCCAGTAAGCCAACAAGTGGTACATTTTGAAACTACGGAAACTAGACAGTTACCTTCATTTGTCGAAGGGTGAAGAAACATAAGCAGTTGCCTCTTGTTCGTTAAAAAACTAAGAACATGATTTGGGATACGGAAGAAACCCAAAATTTAAAGTCATGCTACACAGAGAACACCGAGAGAAAAGAAAAAGCTTCTCCTTTGAATGAACTCGAACTCCGAGGTATGGTGAGCCACATTAAACGAATAGCCAAAGAGACTTGTCCACGAGGAAAGAGACAATAATTAATCTTGATCTTATCTGAAATAAGACGTGTATTCTTCTACCAACGTGTTATGGAAACCCAATAATGAGAGGAAAAAGAGAAGAGAATAAAGTCCACAGAATCCCAAGTAAGTGAACATACAATTTAACTATATTCTCACCTTCCGCCAAAAACAGACATTAAAGGGGTACCTCGTCCGGGATACGAATAGTTTAGTGGAGGCTCTTTCGAGATACAGAAAGACTTTCTCGCTCCGGACATTTACCTGAATTGTTTTTTTTTCTTTGTTTCTGTCTTTTATTCAATAAAAGAATATTGTTATTAATCTTGTTAACCCAAACACGAATGCTCAGAGTCCTTTTTTGTAGCGGAAGCATTGTAATTATCGAAGACCTCATATTTGAGTGTGAAAGCTAGCCAGTTAGCAGTGTTGAATTTTAATAATTCATCTAGAACTCACCTAGTGGCTTTAAAATGTGGTTCAGCTAGGGAGTTTGTGATGTCTGGAAAATTAAATAGCGTCGGCAAACCACGGCCAACGTGTGGGCCCTGGTTTAACTAGTGGACTTGGGGAGAACCAGCGGCACTCTGCAAGCCCGTGGGGCACATGGCGGCGCAACAATATGAATAATTTTGGTAATAAATAACCTGCCATGGTTCATATGTCTTAAACCACAAACAATCATACCAACCAACCAAACAACCAAAGATATATATATATATATATATATATATATATATATATATATATATATATATATATATATATAAAAATTACTCGCATTGGATTGGATCGTGTGCAAAAAAAACAACAACAACAAAAAAAACAACAACAAAAAACATCTTCAAACAACAAATATAAATTCAAAAGGAACCTAAAATGGACACGACTCCTTAACCTCTGGTCATAAAATAAAGATAGACCTGTTGATATGCTATTAAAGTCAATCAATCAATCAATCAATCATATGTCTTGAACCCTAAATGAATTCAACAACAAAGTAAACCACCGGAAACATTGCATTTCAACACTAATGTCCTTATTAAACTGTTAAAAATAGATTATTTCAAAATCTTTTATCGTTTATCGACTGATCTTCCTACTCAAAAACTTCTTCAAGGAAAGAAATTAAATTATTCATAAACATTTGCCGAATCGGATGATAATATTGTTAAGATAAAATTCAATTTATATTCGCACAAGAAGCAATCCTCTGGGATCCATAGCACTTTAGTCTTGAAATATTTGAGCCACGAAAAAACTTCTGATTATGTACAATTGGAATTAACATATTTATAAAAATAAGGGTTTCAATTAACTCTTTTTTTGCCATATTTCTTTTCGGTTCGGTATTCCAATCGTTTTTTGAGGTCTACTGGAATTGGCTGTTAACTGTCGACTGATTTGTATATTTAGTCTTCCGCTGGTACTTTTTAAGAATGTAAATTGAAAGATCATTTTGTAATTTTTCCCCAATATTCGTTTATTCCATGATATATTCCCCTGTGTGGCTTGAACAAAAATTATGCCATTTTTTGAATCATTTAATCTTGTTTGTTTAAGTTGTAGTATGAAAGAAGTAGCGCCCTTCCCTACACCTCGGTGTAGTAGCTATCAAAAAGGGAGCCTTCGGGTCACCCTTGACTAAGGTCGCCAAGTTTACTTTTTTTAATACAAAGCCGAAATGTTCAGCTATTATATAAAAATATTTTGCGTCTCATTTGTTATTTGTTTAATTACTGCTAAATAAAAGACCCCCAAGTAAACATCCTCTAAGCGTGCTAATTCCATAGATTTTTCACTGGATTAGTTGAAACATAATTTTGTGTTATCTGCACGCGTATGTGTAGTATAATATATTCAAATCTATTTACAAACCAGTGATGAGACTGCGGTAAAATGGGAAACAGAGCAATGATATGGAAAGTGTTTGTTTTCATGTTTATCTATTTTTAAAAATTTTGCGAAACACTCAGGATTTATCTGCATCATTTGAACAGAGGATGCAGATTTTTTCTTTTACAGTATATATGCTGAATGGATATTATTAGTTCAGAAGACTTTGTTTTTGCTTTGACAGCTTTCATTATACCGGATGTCTAACCGGATGTCTAACCGGATGTCTAACCGGATGTATAACCACAGACCTCTTAATAATATCTAACTACACTCCTAGTAGGGGACCTGATTGGCATAATGGTTAGAGTGTTCGCCATTGGCCCCGGACACCTGGGTTCAATCCCTGGTCGAGTCATACCATATTTGCTTGGGCAGGATATGACACAAGGTCAATTTTAAGTGGAGTTTAACAGGTTTGAATTGAGAGTATTCCTTCTCCTAGACTAGTTGCCTCAATAAGGCTGAAGAACCTAGTCTGTCTTACTATTTACCCATAGCTGGAGGGAGAATAATTGGATTCATACCTTTCTCAAGGGTATTAGTGCGATGTGAGTCATACCAAAGACTTTAAAAATGGTACTTTATACCTCCTTGCTTAACACTCAGGATTATGAGGTACGGATCAAGGGTAAACTGGAGCAATCCTGCGAATGGAGTTACGCCCTTTCCAACAACTAAGTGTAGTAGCTATCGAAAAGGGAGACTTGGGGTCACCCTCGACTACGGTCGCCAACTTTACTCATACAAATATACAATCAAATTTACACTTATGCTTTTAAAAATCTGCTGGCTGACAAACAAGTAATACTAGCAGGTGATTTTTCCAATACGTTAATGAACTGGGTTTTTTTCCCTTTTCTTTTTTTTTGCTCTTAGATCGCTTTCCTTGAATAATTATGACCAGATGGTTATAGTCTAAAGATATTATGTAAAACAATTAATCTCTTAGAATCTTCCACATTGGATAAGCCGGTAGATTCTTATTTTCGAAAAAGCTTAGAATTCGCTGTTTCCCCTGTTGACGGAGAGAAGACCCTACAAAAAGGTGGGTCCTGAACGTAATACAATAAATTGGGTCTGATTATAGGTTTCTCATTTTATTCCCAGGCACACTTTGGCCTGGAGTGGTAATACCAGTTAGAGTCGTCTTTATGGGACAAATAGATCTATTTAAAATTGTTCCTAAAATCCACCGGACATTGGCATAATGGTGAAAGTGTTCGCCGAATAGCGCAGGAGACCTGGGTTCAATGAGTAGCGCCCCTCTCCTACAATCTGGTGTAGTAGCTATCGAAAAGAGAGACTTGGGGTCACCCTCGACTACGGTCACCAACTTTACTTTTACTTTGTTGTAATTTATTTATCCTAATACCGGAAATTGGCCTAGGGGTTAGAGTGTTCGCCAATGGCCCGAGTCATACCAAAGACTCAAAAAATGGTACTTGATGCCTCCTTGCTTAACACTCAGCATTATAAGGTACGGATCAAGGGTAAAGTAGAGCAATCCAGGGAAGGAGTAGCGCCCTCCCGTACACATTGGTGTAGTAGCTATCGAAAAGGAAGCCTTCGGGTTACCCTCGACTATGGTCGCCAACTTTACTTTTACTTATTTATCCTAAGAATTGTAACATAAAGCTGTAATTGTTTACTAAGGATTACGAGAACCATTAGATAAGTTTCCAGATTTTTTTTTTCGTATAGGCACTTTTATTGATAGTACACACATGAAATTCTTGTCCCCTTCGAAGTAATCTCCTCCGGCAGCAATGCACTTGTTGTACCGTTCCAACAACTTCTAAAAGGCTTCATTGAAGTCCTCTTGTGTGAGTGTTTCAGTGACCTTCGTCAAAGCCTCTTTTATCTCCTCAATTGTCTCATAACGACAGCCTCTGAGCTTAAGGAATAAGCAAAAGTCACAGGGAGCAATGTCTGGACTATAAGGAGGGTGAGGAAGTGTCTTGATGCCCATCTTGGTCAAATAGTCAGTGACAAGGATGGAGTTGTGGACTGGCGCATTGTCTTGGTGGAAATGCCACTGACACGATTTGAAGAGTGCTGGCCTATTCCGACGGAATCTCAGGTGTATTGACTTCCTTACTCCCCCACACCTCTTATCATCCCTCACAGACTCCCTGCCTTCCTTGAATCTCTTATGCCACTCAAAAACTGATGCTAGATTCATGCAAGATGCTCTAAAAGCAGTCTGAAGCATTCCATACGTTTCTGTGGCATTTTTTCCAAGTTTAAAACACAATTTTATTGCATATTGTTCTTCTAAAGTGTCCTCACGCCCAGATTGCATTTTTGAAATTCACCAGCTATGACAATTGGGCTTTAGTAGGGTGTATTCCAATTGCTGTCGTAGCTGTTCATTTGAAGCTGAAATCATAAAAATTGATCTGTCATCTCATAAGATGTACAGCAATAACATATAGAATGTTCAAGAGTCTACGACAATTTTAAATACCTGTAAAAAAACAGTCTGGAAACTTATTGAAGGCACCGCATATTATTAGTAACTTGAAACTCCAGAACGGTGTATAATACTGGCCATAATTGAATACATGAAATAATTTGTGAAAATTTAATCATTTGCGTTAGATAAGAATACTTCACTACCATGTAACCGTTTTGATTGTAGAATGTTACCCTAGAAATCATGAAGCCTGGAATCTTTGTTTTTAAAGAAAATCAACTTTTTATTAAAAAGTTAGAGTTATTATTACTTATAAGTGATACTGTCGTACTAAATAATATCCACTTTGATTGAATAGTGTTCAACTAGAAATAATAAAGTCTTTTTATCTTTGGTTTAGGGAGAAATATATTTTTTCTAAAAAGTTAAAGTTCTTATTTATAGTTGACACAGTTATACTTGATCATATCAGTTTTGATTGTATGATATTCCTATAGAAAAACTGGCATCATTGGTTTAGAAGTAAATTTATTTATTTAGAAAAAAGATTTATTTTACATATACTTATTTATATACATTACGTTCAATTGTTTGCATTTCATTTCACTCTAACAGAAAATATGTATGCAATAATTATTTATTCAAAAAAAGAAATGTAAACTCCAAATCTATATTCAAATCCCCATAATTGTTTGGGTTTTCCCATGATATAAACATCTGTTCACAGATATAGCTTTTCTTCGGGAGACCTCCGGTATAGATGAAAACTTCTGTTTCACATAAAGAAATAAAAGGCAGCATTATATTATCAAAGAGGAAATAATCTGAAAAATGTACGCCAGAAAAGTGACAGAAAAAAAACAAGTGAATGTTCAATGAATATATATATATATATATATATATATATATATATATATATATATATATATATATATACATATATATTAGTGGTGAATCCTGGGATAGGATTTTTCGAGCGACGTATTTTACTTTTTAAATACCTGTTTTCTCTATCTTTTTTTCATTTCGCATAGAGATGTCTTTATACAAAAATGGTCATTAAAGAAGTGAAAGAAAGTAATTGAGCTAAAAATATAATTTAATCTAAGAAATAAAAATTTATTTTCTGGTGTGAAAAGTTATGTAATTTAATGTAATTTAAAATAAAACAATGTAATTTAATGTATTTTAAAAGGAAATAATATAATCTAATAATTTAAGTTATTTTAAAATGAAGTAATACAATTTAATGTATTTCAGAATGTAACACTAAAATTTGATATATCTTAAAACGAAATAATGTAATTTAATCTATTTTAAAATCGATTTCATTTAATTTAGAAATTATTTTCATTTTACTTTCTTTGAGAAGAAATAAAGCAATTTTTTCACAGGACCAACATGGGAATTGCGGGAATTCTATTTAAAAAGATTAAAAAAAGAAACCTTAACTTAAATAAAATTACTTAGAATATTTGGTAAAAGAATCATTTTATAGAAATTAAAATATATATCCCATGAAGGCAAAATCAAATATGTCCGTGAATCATTTGCCCTGAGTTGCGTATCAAAATACATTTTTCAGTAGGAGCTGCTTTTTCAGGTCTATATAGTGTAATCTACCTATCCATCTGTCTATCTTTCTATCTATTTATATTATTGATAACTCCGGTGAAAGGGCTTTTCATGCTCAGTTCGAAGACCCATTATCAAAAGTTCATCTAATTAAAACAATACAAAATATCTCAGAAAAAATTATTTGTACTTGACTTTGGTGGGATTAAAAATCCGGATTAAACATTCTTAATAATTTTTTAACTTACTATACTTACTTTATATTGTCATGCCTCAGAATGTTGATTTTGCTAACAATGTTCATAATAATGTTACACGAAAAAAAAAAAAAAAAAGAAAAGAAGATAAATAAATGAAAATAAAAAGAAAATAAAAGGTCAACTTATTTCGGGTCAATGAGAATGACATTAAAAACAAACTAAATTCTTCGAATAGCATGACTCAGATTAATTAGCTTCTGGCTTGAATAATAAAAATAATCTTTAAAAATCTCATACGTATCTTATACACCGTTTTTCAATCTTTTTCGACTTCAAAATTAAATTGCAACTGTAAATAATGTTCTTCTCTATTTTATTATATTATATGATAGAAAAGATTCAAACCCCATTTTATTTCTGCGAATGTTTGTGAGTTTGTGTATGTGATCTGTTCTGCTGATACAGAACGTTGCGGTTTACATCAAAGATTCCTTTGGCGAACGAGACAGAAGATAACAGAGAAAATATCGTTTTGGTTATTGTAGAATTGGAAATATCAACGGCGCAAAACAAAGAAAGATAATAGGAAGACAAAAAAGCACCAAACATCCTTGAAAATATACTTGTGAAAGATTTTATGTATACACGCGTGTACATATATATACACTTGTGTACACATATTCACACAGAAGACATACTTATATATACAAAAAAAGCAAATAAGATTTTTTACAATGACCAGACGTCTTCACGAACAATTAATTCCAATGATATATTCAAAATACAAAACTCGAATTAAACAAAATCAAAACAACCAATCAAACCAATCATTAATATAAAAAGAATAGCCGGGAATCTTACTGAGCCATTTAGATCTCCCGAAGAACACCTAAATTATGAAATACTTGTAGAGTACAAGTATATGAAATAATAAAAACTTAAGTATCAAATCTAAAATCATTTGTGGACCTATTAATTATAAAATATTTACTATTTTCTCGTGGGATGTACTACAATCCATCTATCTGTATATATAGACAAATTATATCTTTGATTTCTCAGCCGTCACTCACCACGGTGGCAGGTGTATAACCTCGGGGTAAAACCTACTCTTAGGCTCTATACTCAATGACGAATTACATTACAAAATAAATAACAATTTAACTCGTGACAGACTGCAGATCCAGAAATCTAAATACGATGAACTCAAATCTTGCATCTCCTGCAGACAGATCTTAGCGCTGAAGCCATGTAGAGGCTATCTCAGCATAAGAAACATAACACATAATTTTAGACTTGTTGTTAACCTTCCAAACCTATGTGTGTCCAGATGGTGAGAAATCAGTGCGGGAGCTCAAAAGAGTGTAGAGATTCCGGCTGAGTCGCATTGTAGGTGAGGCTTGATATAGGTTGACAGCATCTTCTGTGGAGGGATAAGACCTGCTGCAACAAGAAGTAAATAGTGTGGCCTGGAGGTTCGGTTCGGTTTCTTAACTTCTGGAGAGTTTGAGGAACAACTTTATTACCAATTCTCTCAGGTCGACTCGGGTTCTCAGTGGTAGTAGCTGATATGGTCAAATATAACTTTTCGGAAACAATTACAATTAGATAGTAATACTTGAAGTCATGTAACTGTTTGAAAATTATTTGCATGAAATTGAAATACTTGAAACTGAATAACTATGAAAACATATAACTACTGTAGAGGAACTGTTGCTTGAAACCACGTAATTGCTTGAATGACTAGTATTTGATTGGAAATGTGTACCAACTATTGTTTATAAAGAAGAGACAAAGTACAATTGAAAATATGCAATGAAACATTGAAAACAAAGGTATAATATAGTTATGGATCGAAATATGAGCATACAATAAACGCAATTTTCTTAGCTGTACGCATAAAATACCCCTAGATTTGTTTACTTGCGGTCAAAATCAATCACTCATTTTATAATGGATTCATTACTCGAAATTTTTATATACATATAATTCTGCAAAACACATAATAAAATATTTGTAACTTGATATGGTAGGTCCAAGTTATAAAGCGAACGAGGGGCTAATATTGGGGGAAGGGGAGAGAGAGCAGAAAAATGATAAGAAGAAAAAGCAGACATAGAGTCTACGAACGGGCAACTGACCCTTGATGAGTCAGGCCAAAAGCCCTTGTTGTAAGTCAGCCAGTCACGGTTAAATGACTCCGTTAATCTTCTTTAAAAAGCAAAATAGTCAAATGAACTTGCGTTTACGACAAGACCATAGATCCAAAATAATACCGCCATTTCAAAAGGCGTCATCCCCAAAACTGCACAAAATTCACCCCTTACACCCTACCACGTAGAAAACGCAACAAAGTGAAAAAAAAACAAACAAACCCTCTAACAAACTCTCTTAGAAGAATTACGCATAACCTTCTACCAGAAGCGATATCTGAAAACTCTGATAAATAAAGGATTCGAATTAGAAGAAAAAACACCATTAAAAGAACTACGAATTCCCAGAAACGTAGCAATGAAGAATCCTTAACATATGTTTCAACACTCAACAAAAACAACCAGAACTATTTACATAAATAACAAAGAATCTTGTACAACTTGAAAAAACGATGACAGAATAAAAAACATTAGAAGCAAATGACAACAAAAAAAAAATAAAATAAAGAATAAAAAAGAAAACACTAACTTCATTTAAATTTGGGGAATACACAACGTATGGAGTCTCAAAACGCTAGAATAAAACATGCGGATTATGTAATATAATCATAGAAGGAAATCCTATACGTTCAAAAACCCAAAACAACATTCATAATAAATAGAATCTAAGCAGCAATTCAAAAAATTTAGTCTACATAATCGAAAGTTGCAACTGTAAAAAAAGTAAACATTGGATCGACTCAGGCAACAATAGAATATCTTTTAATAAAAGCCACATAAAGTCACCAGAAAATAGAAAACACCATTTTTCGAAACAACTTTTCGGATGCAGTAATGGAATCTTTAAAATAATGCTAACATACCAAACTGACAACTACTCATTATTCCAATTAAAGAAGAAATTCATGGATAAATTTAAACCTACATTAAACAGAGCCAAATTTCGCACGAACACACACACACACACACACACACACACACACACACACACACACACACACACACACACACACACACAGAACCGAAATTAATTCAACACTCACACCCAAAAATATATGCACACTGACTACCTTAAAATATATCAATGACACATTCAATTCAGACAGATTGAGAAAAAGAAAAAACTGTCACCGAATTTGCATTAAATACGTATTAATACGTTCCCGCACACATTCATCTCCGAGGAAGGGAGAGAAAAGAAGAAACAACCACTAAATGTATGTGCATGTATGTGAATGTACACACACACACAAATACCTAAAGTAGTTCCTTGTTAATACATATATAAAAAAAAAACCCTTGAATTAAAAAGAATCCCACCCCTATCAAGACAATCGTCACTGTAAAATAATCTTCACTGTAAAAGCTAGAAGCAGAGAACTTAGCTCTTATTCGTCTCCTGAAGACGAACACAAAGTTCGAAACACGCATGGAGCATATGAAATAAAAATCTAAAGTACCAAATTCAACTAACTTTGCAAACCTTTTTCTTTATATATATATATATGTGTGTGTGTGTGTGTGTGTGTGCGTGTGTGTGTGCAAGCGTATATTTTTAGTGGCAAGATTATTCTTCTGGGAGAGTCTGCAGACAAGTCTTTATCGACGAACAATAGAGTCATTGTGATATCTGCCTCAAGTGCTCTCTTCTCTGGCTGATAGTATTGATTAGCTCAAAATATGCAAGCCACAAAGAACAAAGGAAGTATGCAGTTTGATTACTTCAACCTGTAAAGGGAAATATTTCTAAAATGACCACTGCATCATCACCAGATTCATTTTGACTCTTGGAGGATAAATAAAATTTTGGCCTGGTAAATAAAAAGAATAGGGGTTAACAGAGTGTGAATTTTATTAATAAAATTCCTTTATAGCAGGATAAAAAGTATCTTTAGATCATGTAGGTAAGTTGTCTGATATCATGAAGAGTCTTTCAAGTTGGACTCGTTCAAAACATACGGGTCATTAAAATGAATAAACGATGCTCAAGTTGAAAGTGCAAATTTGGACACTTTTCTTAAGAATTTATTGGAATGACTTTTGATCTTGAAGCAAAGCCTATGTATATATTTAAACAAAAAACTTGCAAAATGTTCTAAGATTTCTGAAATTGTTGAGCCTATTTTATTATCTTTTTCAAGTTCGTATGTGGTAGAATCTGCGTTTGGCCATATGTATTATCTATTTAGTAACTCGTGAAGCACTTTTAACCCAGAACGCGGTGATTTGCGGCTTAAACTCACAAACAAATATCTTAATATTAATTATCACCTCATATCCCATCAAACCTATGGTTCACATTGAAAAATAAATCAAGAAAAAAAGAATCATTTGTATTTGTTGTATATTGATTCTTTTCACAAGTAAATTGTATTAAACACTGGGAAGTTAGTTATGTCATGTAATTTAATATTAAATTAATTCATTTGGGGTGAATAGGAGTTACATTTGAATACTAAGGGAGTCATGAAGTAAAAAGTTTGAGAAACCCAGATGTTTTCGAGAATTTTTTAAATTTCTTCCCAAAAGACTCGAATGGTTTCAGCCGACATCAAATTATACTCATATGTCATCAACCTTCATAACTACAACCCGCCAATACCTATGTGTCACTACGTTCCCCATTAGGAGACACTGCTGTAACATCATTGTTTGTGCAGAGATCAGCTTCAATTTACTTGGTTGAAAGATGATGGTAGCTGTTTCACTATTCTTAATGCTTCCGAGGTATGAAACTAAACTGCATCTTGTGGTGAGGCTTCAGTTCTTGAAATCTGGGGAGTCTGGAGTCACCGCATTCATTATCATTTCTACCAGATCACTCTAATCCGGGATGGCAGAACTTATTAGAATCCTATTTATGGGTAAAATAATTCTGGTTAAGAATTATTAGAATTAGATAGGAATACTTGAAACCACATTAGTGCTTAAAAATAGGAATATAAATATTTATGGTTATAACTAAACATTTACAAATTATATCTTGGTATTAAATAACTTATATGGATTTGATATGAAATTAATCAAATAGGTCAAACCATAACAAACTATACTTCAACCTAGTTTTAATGGTACACAGTTATAAGAGAGGTTCATTATTATTAAACCTAATGAGGAATCTTTAAAAAATTGACTTAAAATTCCCACTTCCTGTGAAATTTTAATCACTACCCGCTTACGTAGATGTAGACATGTGCTGTTTGTGTAAATATCCTTGGTCAACCGTTTCAACCTGTTCACGTCGCTTAGAATACGATATTTGCATTTCCTGCAGAGGTCTAAGATCTCCACTCAAATGAAGGATATCCCGGGTATGGTTCTAAATATATCCCGAGGTAAAGCCCCAGTTCTGGATATTTGGCAAAAGTTGAGTCACCTTTCATAGGCCATTATTCCCAGGTCTTCTCTCAACTGGAATAGCTACCTGTTATGGTATCACCTATGGATCAAATTAGATCTATTTCAAATAATAAAGTGTTTATCGACCTAAAATTATGGTGAAAAACACTTTTGTCCAGTATATAATTGAAGACCACAATTGTTAAAGAAACTTCGGCATAAAACAAAGCTAGTTGTAATATGTTAACAAATTGGTTTTATTCTCACCCCTCCAACACGAACAGAATGTTAAACAAGGTCATTTTTAAGCGGAAACTTTTGTGCACAAAGTCAGTTTTAAGTAGTCCTAAAAAATTTCTTTGTCGACATATCCTTTTTTTGGAAGAAACCTTCGACATCAGACACTAAACTTGATATCAATTTTTGACGTTGGGGCAGATGTTGCCAGTGGGTACTGACCCATTGAAGGTAAACTCTTTAATTTTATCGCCCTGGCATGAATGCCAGCCTTATTATATTTTTAGGAGTTACGTTTAAGCCATTTCGAATGCACTGGCTCATAAGTGCTTTCTATTAAAAAAGAAGCCAGTTTTATCTGCATGATTATAAAGAACAATAGAAACGTTGAATGATTTTGTGGACTGCCTGGCGAAATTATCTTTTGTCCTCATCATCATTAACGTGAAGGAGTGTCGACAACATGGATTCATTTAACTCTCTCGCCATCCGTCCCTATTAACCATCGCTCTTGGAAAGTCATCGAAATGTCATAAAGTGCCGACACAAAGCTGTTGAATGTTAGTTTTTGCTGGCACGCCAACACTGGTGAATCCATGTGTAGAAGTCCCTAATAAAACCTCGCTGATGAGTTCCTTACTACTCCAGCGCTGTATAGCTTGAAAATTCACATGATAAAATCCCTGCAAGTGTAGAAAAAGAGATGTATAACTCTGAGACAATAAAATGACGGCCACCCAGTTGTACCGGAGAGGTAAGAATTCGTGACAAACAAACATGCAATCTTCATAATCATCCAGTCATTTTGCATCGGCTTGTCACTGGATATAAAAAATATGTGAGAAGAGAGGGTATTAGGCTCTCGATCATATGGAAATCAGACCTGACCGATAAAATGAAACGCAGTTTCTTCCAGGCAGCGGTCGTATCGTTACTTCTATATGGATGCACTACTTGGACGCTAACTAAACGGCTGAAGAAGAAGCTAGACGGCAACTAAACAAGAATGCTGCGAACAATATTGAACAAGTCCTGTCGGCAACACCCCACAAGGCACCAACTATACGGCCACCTGCCTCCCGTCACGAAAACTATACAAGTTAGACGAACCAGACCCGCAGGACACTGCTGGAGAAGCAAGGACGAACTCATCAGTGATGTACTCCTATGGGCCCCCGCATATGGCCAAGCAAAAACAGGACGAGCAGCTCGAACATACATACAGCAGCTATGTGAGGATACGGGATGTGGCCCCGAAGACCTACCAGAAGCGATGAATGATAGGGAGAAGTGGCGAGAGAGGGTCAGGGATGTCCATGCTAGCGGCACGACATGATGATGATGATGATGGCATTAGAAATGATGAGATGCTGAATGGTGGATATGAAACAAAGTGGATGAATGATACAGCCGGTAAACGGCGCACTTTACCTGATCGTAGGTGGAGGAGAGTCTCAAAGGTCAACTGCCATGATCAAATAGTAGAATCAAGAAAATACTGATACTCATCTATAAGAGTGGCCTTTATCATTTAGAAAACTATCCATCAAAATTTACCTTTATCTCTTTTGTGAAAGATAATAATATTTTGCATTCTCTAGTGTAAGAAAATTTATTGACTGCAATGAAAATATAATGGAAAGAAAGACGGTGACAAAAAAAATTATGGCTTGATATCTTAAATCAAGGAAAATAACATTGCAATGGAAATTGAAATTCTATCTAATGATATTTACTTATATATTTCTTAAAAATTACTTTTTGAGCCAAAATAGATTCATTTTTATGTTATTATAGATAATATACTCTGGCGTAAAATAACATTGCAATGCATAGAATACGTATTTCAATTTTCTCAAAATAGAATACACAGGAAATGTTGCTAAATTATAGTAATTTATCACATAGATTAAAAATGTACCATGTACCAAAATAAAGAGATGTCAAGAGTAATAATCCCACATATATTATTCTTGTTCGTTTATTCAGGTCTGAGTTTTCGCACACACATGATTGTATTAATAGTAAATAGTATTCTTTAGTACGTTATTCAATACTGGGAAGAAAGAAATCTCTGATGTAAACCAACTTTGCTAAAAGATTGAACAATAATGCGCTAGATAAGGTGTATTGGATTTCAAAGGGAATATCTTAAAGAAAATATTTTATTCATTTTTAATTTGTATCTTGGTTAATGCAACTTTTCTGTCGATATTTTTGGAACAAATCTCGGACGAATTTTAATGGTCAGATACTTTAACTCTTAACATACTCTTAACACGTGTTTTTTTATGGCTTATCCTGATATAACATCATCAAAAGTCTCCATGACTTATCCCTTGCATACACCCCTCATAAGTTTTATGTCATTTAGCAGACTTGGTTCTTTAGTCTTGGTAAGGTAACCAGTCTAAGAAAAGAAAACTCTGAATTTGAAACAAACAGTACACTTCTTAAAAATTGACCTTGTGTCGCATCCTGATCGAGGCAGAAGGGTTGGGTAAATACATGATTGAAGCCATAATTAATTACAAATTATCATAACATTACTTCAAATCATGTTCTCGCTTGAAAGAAAAAGACTGACTTCAGTAATAAATAATCCAACAAGGACTTACATGCCGTAAACGAACCAATCAAGAAAGTCATGGTTCTTTTTTACTTCATCTGTGCCACGAATAGCCATTTGTTTGTAGAAAGAAAAAAACATATCCATTATTCTGTTTTTCATCCCTCGGCACCATGTATCCTTCAATATCTTAAAAAGCTATTTCAGTATCGATACTTTTAACGAGCCTCGGGCAATCAACCCGGTGAGGGGTCAGGTTCTGTATGGGGGTAAGCCATCTGGAGATAAGATGTTAATTATCGCTTGTGCCTTCCAATCTGAAAGGCCGAGAAGTGATAGGTTTTATAGCAAGAAATAAGGATATAAACTGTAATATTTACATAAACCTACGCGATACTCCGTTTTGTGAGTGCGTCTATCGTGTAATATATTAACCCCTTCATGTCATCTGCTGGACATCTTAATTACGTTGTGAGTCGTCTACTCTCGCTAGCATATGTACACGTTATGTCAGCGATATTTATAAAGTCGGTTTTGCCAAGTTTATTCGCGAGTTAAAACTTACGCTACTCGCTGAAATAACAGAGATGTATTTGTCGTCTATTTCAGTGATTCATAATCTCGGAGATTATTCAGCCAAGCGTAAATAGAATTATTTGTAGGAGTGTGTATGAAGGCGGGAATAAAGCTCCAAGAATGGATTCCTTTTTAGAATTTAGTTATCTACAATGTTTAGCCTAGTTGTGGCACAAGACCAGAAGTATTGGGCACCCAGTGAGAGTTGGACTCCCTGAAAATTGGCTGCTGATTTAACTTACTAATCATCACATGAAGCACCCAGGATGACCGGATTTACTCTCACATTTAAAATCTTTCTATTCATAAAAAGAAAGCATTTACTGTAAGCACGCAATAAGATAAAATTCTTTGATTACTTTTTACTTTCACCAAATTAAAGCCTTATGTGAATCATTTAAGAACTAAGAACTCACCTCACCACACACTATGGCCTCCATTGTCCACCAATGTTGCATCCTCATAACATGGGAGTAGATCAGCTTCCATTTCATTTTTTTTTAAAATAATTCTATATTTTATATCGGTACATTCTAAAGATGTAAGAGAGCAATTAATTATCATAATAAACTGATAATATAAGTATATTTGAACGTGACTAACCCAGTCGGTTGGAATGTAAGATACACCGACTGCATCTCTGCAGAAGGGTACGACTCCCTCACCCCCCCCACTTGTAACGAGTATCCTGCTAATGAGACTAAAATATCTGATGGTGAAACTTCAGTCCTTGGTTTTAGGGAATGTGGAGTAACTCTTCATTGTCATTACTCTCAGGTTCACACTGTCCCGGAGTCAATGTCAAAGTCCTATCTATCGGTCAAGTAGATCTGTTTAATCATTTACTTTATTTGAAGCTACTTAACGTTGTACAAACAAAGGATTAACGTTTAATCAAATTATTTGTATAATATAGCAATGCTTGGGACCATTTTACAGTATGAAAATAGAACAGTTAGTTGTAGAAAGTAATACTTGAAACTATTTAATTGTTTGCAAAGAGAATTATTAATGTTAGCAATATTTGAAACCATTTAAGTGTGTGCAAACAAACGAGCTTTAAAAATCACACACACACACACACACACACACACACACACACACACACACACACACACACACACACACATATATATATATATATATATATATATATAAACAGTATTTCGTACTAAATAACCAACAAGGGTTCTTATGACATAAAACCAATCAAACAACATTTAATAGTTCAGAGGATCCTTAATACTTTCGGAAAAACAATGAATCCATCTTTTAATCCTTAGCATAAATCTATCTGTTTACCCGACTAAGTACAAATAGTAGGACAGGATGTGTTCTTTAAACTTGGTTGGACAACCAGGCAAGGAGAAGGTTAACTCAGTCATCAGATAAGCTTTAATCTGCTTAAGTTTGACCCTGTGTCACTTAGTGTTTGTGCGGGGTGGGGTCTAGCGAAGAGCGTATGAACGTATTTGATTCAGATTCCTCTATAGATGGATTTTTAAAAAATTCTTTAAACGAGAAATAATAATAATGCAATATAATATTCGCTATTGATGATTCTTCCATTTTCACGGTAATTAATGAATGAAATACCTTGTGCCTACCAAAATACGGAGACCAAAATCTTGCCTGCTGATTTTTACGTCTTTGGTCGCTTTGGACGACTTTCACCTGCTACTGTGCACTCAGCTGACTGTCGATTTGACTCCGGATTTGGATCCATGTTTCATCCATTGCCACATATTTACGCGAAAATGTTGCGTTGAAACAGTTGCAAGCAACGCTTTGAATCATCGACGCGTTCTTGCTTTTGTTCGACTGTGAGCAAACGCGGAACCCACCTTGAAGATAGCTTTCTCGTTGACAAATGTTCATGCAAAATGGGGAATACACTGCCTTCTGATATGTTCAACTCCTTTGCTTTCTCCTACAACTTCAATTTACGATCGGCCAAAACGAGTTTGTGGAGTTTTTTTTTATGTTTTCCGTGACAACTGTGGAATTTGGGCGACCAGAGCGTTTAGCATCATTTCTGTCTGTGCGACCATGTTTAAAGCCGCCATACTGCCTCTTAATCGTTATTTCCGACAGAGCAGAGTCCGAATAACATTTATCTGGTCATTGCTTTGCTTGGACAGTATTTTTTCCATCAGAAGTCAATGATTTATCAACACTCAGAAATTAGATTTTTCCATTGTTTTGAAAATTTGCAACAGTAGCTTCACTTAAATAAATGTAATTTGTAAACTAATAATCCGATTGGGCTCAAATTTCGACACGTGCCATTTGAAGGTTAGTACTTTATAAAAATCATATGGATTTCTTATTAGTGGCGTCATCTATATGTCAGTTCTGGGAATTATTGAGTGTTGTGCTTTATATATACATATGTATATATATAATTTGATTATAGTAAATTTATTGATTTGGCTGAAGGTTTTTGTTCATTTCTTTCATATTACTCTCTTATTTCTTTTGAGCCCCACATTTTCTGTCGTGCTTAATGAGCCGGGTTCGTGGATCCTTTTTAGGGAGTTCTCTTATTGCTGCCTACCTAATATACTTAGCCTTGAGTCAAACTCATCTAAGTTTTGTAAATGTTTGTTTCTAAAACTTTCAACACTTCACTAATCCTTTTTTCTTTTTGTCACTCTCTCAATCCCTCATTCTTTCTCTAGTCTCTCCATTTCATGTAGTTTTTCCTCTCACTTTTTTTTCTAAATCTTACCCTGTCTTCCTCTTCTTCTTATCCCTGTCTTTCTTCTTTTGTTGCTCCTTCTCTCTTTATGCCTTCCTCTTATTTTTATATATTTCTTTACTTTCTCTTTTATCTTTTCTAGTTTCTTTTCTCTTTCATTTCACTTATTTTAATACTTTTATACTTTCTCTTTCTTATATTTTCTTCCTTTCTCGAATTTTAATCGTTTCTTTCTCTTTCCTTTCTTTTACTCACAGATTTTCGACACCTCTTTTTTTTTTTTTTTTTTTTTGTTCTTCTTCACTATTCTTTTCTTCTCTTCTCTTTGCTTACTCTTTCGCTCTTTCTCCCATTACTCCTATTCCACCTTCTTCTTCTTCTTCTTCTTCTTCTTCTTCTTCTTCTTCTTCTTCTTCTTCTTCTTCTTCTATAGTCTCTTTCCTCTCTCTGTTTTCACTGTAGATATAGCCACTAATTAAAGACGAATAGTATATTAACAGATTGGATGCTGATGTCACGGTCGATTTGAAGTTAAATCAAGTCGTACGATTTGCGAGAATGTCGTCTGAACATCAATTAAGAGAATACAGTGTATGCAGTCATTAGTACTGAAGTGAATGAAGAGGTCGTGCCTCTGAAAATAAAGCCTGTTTTATGAGAAATATAAATTGTATTAGGAGTGGTCTAATGTAACGTCTGGTTTAGTCTCGTTAACAGCATTTAATGATGAACATCATGTGAAATTAAATTCAGAATAGCAATAAACTCAGGCTAACACCGACTCGCCAGCAAAAAATAATTCGATTTATTTTTTAATCTTAAGTGAATTAAGAATATTTCTGTGGAATGATTTGTATTAGGGAGGATATCTTAGTCGAATTTCCACTCGTCAAAGACCAATATTAGCATTTGTATATTCTTGATTATCAAAATGATGAAATCCCAGTAAATACCTAGGTTCTGAAATTAGTAGACCAATTCACATATCTCGATAGCCATATCTTATCTACTGAAAGTGATTTCAACATACCCATTGATTAATCACGGACTGCTATTGAAAATTTAACGATATATGAAAATCTGATCTCTCAGATAAAATAAAACTGGATTTCTTCGTGCTGTTAAAAACAAATACTGGAAGCAACACCCAATAAAGCAGCAGCTGTTCGACTACTTGTAAGACAAGAAAGACATGCTGAGCACAGCTGGAGAAGTAAGGAGACACTCATAAACAAGATACTCCGATGGACTCCTACGTATGGTCACACCAGTTTTCGCTGACTAGGAAGAACTCACATTAACCAACTTTGTACGAATATTGGATGCAGTCAAGAGGACCTAAAATAGCTTTGGTCGATAGAGACGGATGGCAAGAGAAAGTCAAAAGAGATTCGTGCTAAAAGCATGACTTGATGATGATGATGATGATTATACTGAATGAACTGGCGGAATACAAAATAAACTTATCTAATATTCAATATATCATCATCATCATCATCATGTCATTCCATCAGCACGGATCTCCCTGACCCTCTTCCGCCATCCATCTCTATCGTCAATCGCTTCCGGTAGGTCTTCAAGGCAACAACCTGTATTTTCACAGAGCTGTTGTATATAGGTTCAAGCTGGTCGTCCTGCCTTTGCTCATCCATGTGAAGGGGTCCATAGGAGTAGGTCACTTATAAGTTCGTTCCTACTTCTCCAACAGTGTTCCACATGTCTGGTTCGTCTAACTTGGTTAGTTTTCGTGATGGCAGGTAGGTGGCCGTATAGCTGCTGTTTTTTGGGGTGCTGCCTCCAGGACTTGTTCAATATTGCTCTCAGCATTCTTGTTTAGTTACCGTCAAGCGTTTTCTCTATAGGTTTAGTTAGAGTCCATGTAGTGCATCCATACAGCTTGTATCGATAGACCGCTACTTGAAAAAAAACTGCATTTTATTTTATCGGTCAGGTCTGACTTCCATATGGATGATAGTCTATCGATAGCTGTTCATGCCTTTGCTAGTCGCCAGTTAATGACAGTCTCAGTTGTTAAGACACTGCTTCCTTGGTAGGTGAACTTATCAACTAGTTTCAGAGAACTACCGTTTTGTATGGAGATGTCGCCTTTTTTATTAAAGCACATGTATTCCGTCTTGTGTGCATTGACATAGAGGCCTATGCCAGCATCTGCTCGTTCCAGACTATGTAACAGGGATTCGGCTTGGGTGGGTGTATTTGCCAGAAGCGCTATGTCATCGGTGTAGTCCGCGTCCGTGATTGTGCGGGGTATTTTCTGCTTCTTTCCTTTGTCTGCTTGAAACCATTAACATTTAACGGTATTAAAAGAAAATAATACACAAACGTATCCCAACAGCTAGAATTATATACACATTGTTCCAAAGATAAACGGTATTTAGAAAAGGTACAAAATCACAGAAGACCTACCTGATAAGAATAGGCAAAAGATAGCCATGTTGCCTTACCGTTCCTTGTTATATTCAAGGATAATAGCATTACTGCTCAAGAACCAGAAGCAAAAAAGTGTTTTTTTTTATGCAACCTAATACGGGACAATTTCTAACATGTCAATTATCCGATGGAGATACTTATTGTATTTCTATGATACTAATAATATCACCAGTTAGGAACGGCGTGGATAAAGTATCGGTTCACGAGCTTGACGATCGGACCTCAGGATTCTTTGTTTTTCGATTGTCACTGGATCTCCAATACATTTAGCTTTGTATTGCATTGTGGGTTCACGAAGAAAAGGCTGCTGAAGATGAAGAGAGGAAGAGACTCTCCATATTAGCACACTGAAACAGATTAACACACACACGCACACAAAGAATAAAAAGCATTTCCGTTTTATTTCGGAAGTTATCTCGATCAATTCGGGAAGAAGGGTGTAGAATATGCCGAGGAGTTGTGTACGCCGATGAGGGAAACTCCCTTTCCATTCGTTCCTCGAATGGAAAGGGAGTTTCTCTTATTCCCCAAGAAAACGCTGACCCTCAACTAATTGACCCTTTTTGAAACTCCAAAAGTCAATAACTCCTGTTTCTAACCCTTGAAGGACTAGAATTCACGCAATCGATCAGCAGACTTTATCCTATCGGTCACGCTCGTTATATACAGACACTGAAATCGTTGTTGACCGTAAGCGAAACTACGTTTTATTTGTGCCAAACGAAGACGAGTGAAATAAATGACTGAGCATGTCACCGTAATTTATTGGATAGCAAGTTCGTCTCGCTCACCAATCATGACTTCCTATATATATATATATATATATATGTATACAATACCATCAAACAAGCTTATTGTGAAAAATCATAGAATACTTGCTCAAATGTGGTTCACAGTTTCAACGTTTTGCTACTGGTATAAGCCACATTATTTTTGGCTGTTATCAGAGTCATAATCCGTCTCATTTAGCCAACTTTCTATTTTAGTACAAACGCCATTACAGTCTGAGCAAGTTTGGGAACAAACCAAACCGTACTTCCTAAAAAAAACAAAAAACTCATGGTACGGTGACTAAATCTGCAGGTGCCTTGAACAACCTCCAGGATTTCCCGAGGAGCAAGCTAAAGATCAAACTTGATGAGTAAAAGGTTTACAGGCTATTTAAATCTGTCCCACCGAAAACTTCTTTTTAATAATACTTTGACATTTTATTCAGTATATGATGGCCTAAAAAATGTGCATTGTTTCATTTGTGTTGCAATTTCTCCAGAGTATATCCTCAAAGTGTTCTGACTTCTACATTCATTGTCACCGTGATATAGTCGTTAAAAAGGAGACCTCTTCGATTATTCGTTTTATAGCATGTCAGCACTTGTATCTAAGCAAGCCTTTTCCAAATTAAAAAAGCATATCTCTTCGTTTATTTGCTTTATAGGATGTCAGCACTCCTATCTAAGCCAGCTTTTTCCAACTTAGAAAGAAGATATCTTCGTTTATTCGTTTTATAGCGTGTCAGCACCTTTATTTAAGCCAGCCTTTTCCAAGTTAGAAAGCAGATCTCTTCGTTTAATTGTTTTATAACATGTAAGCACTTGTATCTAAGCCAGCTTTTTCCAAGTTATTTTATAGTTTCAAGTAACTAATCGGATTCGGTAATGATCATTTGTAAACTATAATAGCAACAAGTAACTATTTATACATATTCTTTACACAATTAAATAGTTTAATGTAATCCTTCCAATCAAATAAGTACAATAATTATTATGTTAACAATTCTATATATGTTCAATTAAAGATTTTTCATTATTTTTGTGCGAACTTTATCTGTGCACTTTATAGACTTGATAGAGGCTGAAAGTCATGGTATTTGAGATAGTGGATTCATTACTATCTAAGAATATTCATATAAAGTAAATAAAAAACAAACTTTTTAATACATAAGGTAATATATATTTCAAGAATCAAAATCAAAAATAAATTTTAAGTTAGATGCAAGCATACATCTAACTTCTTTAGAAAAATTTAATATTATGTTTAATTAAATATGGATGAATACCTTTATGTATGTATGTGCATGAGGTATGCGTCACAACCCTTAAACATTGAAATATTCCTGTTTTAAGAACCAACATATTCATAAATTTTAATATTTTCTAAACATATAAACGTTTCATAATTTCGCTGTCAGTGTTTTAAAAGCAAATCTATTTCCAGATCTATTTGACCCATGGCATATAAACAGGTACTACAACTCAGTGTTCGAATGAAGTAATAACAATTAGGAGGTAACACTACATTCAACAAGTTTCCGGGATCATTACTACTTTGGAGATCATTACTACTTTAATAATCATTTCTACTTTAATAAATGCGAATTTGAAAATCAAGACATTTGTGATAGTGAATTCATAGCTTTACCAAGAATATCCAAGTATAGAGAATACTAGCAAAACTTATTCTTATTTTTAAAAAATAATTTTGCTTCCTTCCTCTTGGAATCTGATGACTCAGCTTTTGATAAATTTGGGAAAAAATTACTTTCATTGTTATTTTTTTAGTCTCCAAATATCATTTACATGTCAATTCTGTGTATCTATGATCTTCGAATGTTAATAGATCTTAGTTGTAAAGTTGGCGACCTTAGTTGAGGGTGACCCAAAGGTGTCCCTTTTCGATAGCTACTAGACCGAGGTGTAGGGGAGGACGCTACTCCTTTCCCTGGATTACTCCACTTTACCTTTGATACGTACCTTATAAAGCTGAGTCTTAAGCAAGGTTGCCATCTCCATTTTAAGTCGCGAACCTCTTAAATTAGTGGACCATTTCCCATACATAGGTAGCAATATCTCATCTCCTAAAAATTATGTCATGGAGAAGGCATGAACTGTTCTTAACAGGTTGTCGATCATATGGAAATCTGATCTCTCAGGTAATATAAAATGGGACTTCTAAGCTGTGGCCGTGTCCGTAATACTGTATCAATGCACCTCACTGGAATCAACGAGACGCTTGGAGCAAAAGTTAGGGAAGAAGAAGAAGAAGAAGAAGAAGAAGAAGAAGAAGAAGAAGAAGAAGAAGAAGAGAGAGGGGGGAGAGAGAGGGAGAGAGGATTTCCTTTTTTTAAAATCCAGTTAAATTTATCTAGACTTAAAGAGTAACATGGGTGCATCAAATGTTCATAATTAGATATATTAAATCAAAAATGGTGGAAGACAGAGTCTCTTGACATAAGCTCGTTTTAACGAATCGTCAAGATTTTCTATTGTTTCATTTCTAAAAAATATTTTCTTATTTTTATCTTCTATTTTGTAAATTGCAAACAATACCCTTTTTATGCAGAATAGAAATTTTAGAATCTATTTGTCAAACATAATAAGATTGAATGAAATTTAAACTGATTAGATCTATGAGAACATTTTTCAAATTAGATTTACCATTAGCATCATAAAAAAATATTATTTCGATACGCTTCACAAAGAAAATATATTCACTGACATTTTAAGAATAAAAATATACATTTTATATAAGATACAAGAATACGTCTGAAATCTTTATGACAATTGAATATCTTACAGAAATTTACAAAAGCTTTTTGCCTAGATGTCGCACAAGGCCATATGAATGGGGCGTGTAATGAGATTTGAATTCACTCATGTAGGTTTGCTAATCTAGCTTGCTAACCATTAAAGCACCAGAGGTGCTCAATTGAATATCATGTATAGATACATTAATACATATCTCTGAATATTAGGTATACATCATGGCGTAAGAGAAGAATGGTATTTTTACAGTCATATGTATATATTCATATAAGAGAGGAAACGAAATGGAAAGGAAAATCGACAAAATGTCCACCTCCTAAACTTCCCCACCTGATTCACCAATTTTCTTTACTCTCCAACTCCTTACCTACCAACCTACTTAGGACTGTAAAGATAATATACGTATATATCCATGATAAAAGAAAGAAAGAGAAAGAAAGCTTGACAGTATATCTGCTCTCCAAATTTTTCCATTAAAGATTCATGTAAACCACAATGTTAATACAAAAGTTAACGAAAAGAAATTAATCATACGACAAATACATTATAAATTTTATGAAATAGGTTACAACTAAATAAAATGTTCTTTTCGTTAGATGTATTTGTTTGCTTGATTTATTTGATTTATTTTGTTCTATATTTTTAAATACATATTGTATGTATATTTTCTTATATATATGCTTACTCGTAAATGCAGCATTAAAATATCTCTCATGTAGATGAGGCCTAAAATACGCTGACTGCATTAAACAACATCTATTTGTGGGGTTCACATTCTGGAGCCCTCCAAAGTGTGAAGTACCCATTTGTTGCTTTTGATCCCATGTCCATTCTAACCCACAGTTTTAGTACTTGTTATAGACCCATTCTTTCTTAAACTTATCTGCATTCAATTAGAATATGCGCGTATACGTTAGAATATGCAAATTCATAAAACGGTGAAGACAAATTATTCGTATTATGGACAAAAAAAAAAAAGAAAGTCTCCGAAGTTTAAAGAACTGGACGGCGTCCTGGAAGTAAGAGATTTCGAACTCCAGTCATACTATGATGCTCCCTTTTCAACTAAAACCCGAAGGAAAGGTATGGAGCTCCTTATTCCTCCAGATATGTGTTAAATAGTATCACTGCTTGTCTTTTACGAGAAATCCTTTGGAATTATATAACCCTCGATATTTGATATGTCATGAAATCCAGAAACAAATTAAAAAAAGCAAATATTATTGACAGAAAATGGTTGTGATAAAACCTCAAAAGATTCGTGTTTTTTTCCAACGGCTTAAGCGTTAAAGGGAAAACTTAGAATGTTATCAGTATGAAAAGAAATTATGTTCATTGGAAGAGACGGATATTTTTAATCTGAATCTCAAAATGTTTTGCCCAGTCTTCTGGGGCTGTAAAATATACCGACTGCATCTTTGTAGAGTGATAAGATTCTCCCAAAGAGTGTCTTGGATGTGACACCAAAAAATCTGATGGTACTATTTACCAACCCCTCCGCTCGGGCAGGATATGACACAAGGTCAATTTTTAAGCGGAGTTTAACAGGTTTTGAATTCAGAGTTTTCCTTCTCCTAGACTAGTTGCCTCACCAAGGCTGAAGAACCTAGTCCATCCTACTATTTACTCATAGCTGGAGGGAGAATAAGGGGTTTCATACCTTTCCCAAGGGTATTTGCCCGAAAGTGAACGTAATAGCGCGACTGGAGTACGAACTCGCGTACTACGATTCCGTAGTTCATCGCTTTAACCATTACACCACGAGGACCAAAAATCTGATGGTAAGGCTCCAGCAATGTAGGATCTTTGGTAAATGCAAATTACTTCTTCATTGCTATCGCTCTCAAGTCCACTCTGACCTGCAATGGTAGCACCTGAAAGGGTTCTATCTATGGGTCAAATAAAACTATTTGACATTTAAACCATATGCAAAAAATGACTTATGCTAAACTGAATTGTTAGAAATAGGAATATTTGATTATTTAACTGACTGATGTTTAATTGAATTATTAGAATTAAATAGCAATACTTGAAAATATTTAACACACACACACACACACACTTATATATATATATATATATATATATATGAAGGTGTGTGTGTGTGTGTTAAAATGATGTAGCATTAAATGACCTACAATGGTTCATATGCCATAAAAATAAAACAAACAAAACTAAACTCAACATTTTGAGTCTATGGAAATGAAATGATGAAATATATTAAATAAAACTTCGATTTTGATACTTTTTATTGTTTTTGAATACGTTTTATTATTGGACGATATTTTTATCATGGATGTTTGTTTGTCTTATAAATTGTTTAAAAAGACCTCCTTTAAGTGGTTCACTCATAAGATGTTTCTATCATCTGCAGGGAAAAAACAATTTTCAAAATAATGTATTTTAAAACTTAAATTTTTATTACTTTTTTATCAAGAAATCATTTCCGTTTTTAAATGTATTCAAAATATATACGAGGGATGTTCAAAATGTTCTAAGCCTCACCCAGAAGAAGAGCACCGTTGAACATTTTTGCTTTGGCAACATGCTTCCTTTTATAAATTTAGAAAAATTTGAATTAGTTTTTCTAGATTTATAAAACGTGCTAATGTCTTACAAAGGTTCAGTTATAGCTCATCTTTTGGAGTGAGGCTGGGAAATTTTTGAATGACCCTCCTACTATTTACAGGTCATTGGTATTTGATGTTGAATAATGGTTAGCAAGCTAAATTAGCAAACCCTTGCAAGTATGTTAATTTCTCCTTGGGAGGTCCATTCTTCTGGACTTGTGCCTAATCGAAAGTGCGCTTTGTAAATAACTTCTATTCAAGACGTATTAGCATAAAACTGAACATGTAGTCTATACTCTAACTCTTATGATCTCAATACTGGGGAAAGTTCGAGGCAGCATAAATTGTTTCAGTAAATCCTTTGGCCAAGTAATGTAAGTATGACTAAAGTAATGGTAACAAAGCACAGAAATTACCCAATAAACAACCCGGTTTCAGTTATAAGGTTGAAAGTAGATTTTTTTAAAAGGAAATTTGAGATTGTTTCTTCGTAGCGAAAAAAAGAAGAAAAAACATTTTTTCCTTTTTTTAAATATAGGCTGACGATATTTTCGGAATAAAAAAGCGTATTTTTGTTTTTATCACTGTTGATCCCATTTTATACTTTAATTCTTTCTTCCTCTCTTCCATTCCACTTAATATTTGTGTCCTATATTGGATCGGTTTTCTTCTTTATTCCTGTTTTATACAAACATCGATTTTTTTTTGATAATATTACTGTTTGATAATATTCTGTAGTATCACTATTTTTTTATTGGCATCTATTATTCTTTATTCTTTTATTCGATTCCTCTTAATATTTATCCCTATATTCTGTTTGTTTTTCTTTATATGCCAATACCTTACCATAATGTTTAATTCTTTTATATTTCATTTAATATGTATTCCTACATACTAAATTCTTATTTCTACCATCGTATATTATTCTACTTCTGTCCTTTCGTTCATTTCCATCCATAGTTTGCCCAATTCGGCTTTATTATTCTCTGATTTCCTATTCATTTCTTCTGTTCCATTTATGATAAATTCCTACTTTCTGTCCTGGTTTATTCCCATCTTATATATATATATATATATATATGTGTGTGTGTGTGTGTGTGTGTGTGTGTGTGTTTAGAGTAGGTTTGTTTGTTCGCATCGAAACGAGGTTAACGAAAGCATGGACAGCTATCAATAGGCTATCGACTATATGGAAATCAGACCTAACCGATAAAATGAAACGCAGTTTCTTCCAGGCAGCGGTCACATCGATACTGCTATATGGATGCACTACATGGACGCTAACAAAACGGCTGGAGAAGAAACTAGATGGCAATTACACAAGAATGCTGCGTGCAATCCTGAACAAGTCCTGGCAGCAACACCCCACAAGACACCAACTGTACGGCCACCTGCCCCCTATCACGAAAACTATTCAAGTTAGGCGAACCAGACATGCAGGACATTGCTGGAGAAGCAGAGATGAACTCATAAGAGATGTACTCTTATGGATCCCCACACACGGCCGCGCAAAAGCAGGACGACCAGCACGAACGTACATTCAGCAGCTATGTGAGGATACAGGTTGTTGTCCTGAAGACCTGCCTAGGGCGATGAACGATAGGGAGGAGTGGCGAAAGAGGGTCAGGGATATCCGTGCTGCCAGCACGATATGATGATGATGATGATGATATATATATATATATATATATCATATTTAGCTTGTTCGCAAATGATCAGGGAGCCCGAGCTTCAAGTTCAGGTCGAGTCATACCAAAGACACAGAAAAATGCTACTTGATGCCTCCTTGCGTAACACTGCATTATAAGGTACGGATCAAATGTAAGTGGAGCAATCCGAGGAAATGAGTAGCGCCCTCCCTACATCTCGGTGTTATAGGTATTGAAAAGGAAGCCTTCGGGTCACTCTCAACAACGGTCGAGTCATACCGAAGACTGTTGTATATATAATGCAACGAGGAAATCTAAGGGGGAGGAGTATCCAATTTGAGTGCTCAATGCCAACGGCTATTGATGTATAATTAGTTTGGGATTAAGAATACATCAACACTCAACGTGCAGAGCTAAAAATTCCTTTATATAAAAATATAAAGAAAAAAATCACTTTCTTGGTGTCATTATAAATTTATTTCAGGTTGTGAAAACCATCATCAGATGTATAATCAAATTTTTATTTGGATGTTCTCATATTCCTTCCAGCGAGAATGGGAATTAAAAAAAAATTCTTATTTTTATTTTCTTAACTTTGAAATAATTATTTAATTAAAATAATCTTTTAATATATTTCATTATACTTTTTAATCAAGAAAACATTTTTAAAAACATATTAAATGATCATAAGGAATTTTATAATGAAGCTTTATATAGTAGCGGGAAAATGAAGTTAAATATTAAGAAGCCAACAGACATGACATAAATAGGGGCAATAATATAGGAAATAATGGTTTCAAAATAGAGGAAATAATTAAACTGATAATAATGTAAATATGGATAATAAAATAAGTAAAAATATTATTAAAAATAGACATAGGAATATTATCTGGTTTAACTCTCCTTTTTGCAAACTCTCTAATATCATTATAGGCAGATATTTTCTAGATTTAATAAGCAAACATTTTAAAGATGATAACTTATCTAGAAAAATAACTAATAAGAACACTGTAATAATGAGTTATTCCTGTACAAACAGTATGTCAAAAATGATTGGCACTCACAGCAATAAATTAATAACTAAACTAGACTAGAATAGCAATGACTACTTAAAACATTCATGTAATTGTAAAAAAAAATGAATGCCCTCTATGAAACAAATATAACCTTGATAATATTGTGTATCAAGCCAACATTTCAGCTAAAAAAAATGATAATAATGAAAAGGCAAACATAGATATAACAAGTTTAAACTAGAAATGTAGATATTACAACCACCTACAATCATTTAGAAATCCAACATTAAGAAATCAAACTGCCCTATTTAGGTATTACTGGGATCAAATTGAACTAGGACTAACACCTGTTTTAAACTGGAAAATAACTAAAAGATCTTCCTCGACAAACAATTTACATGGTAAGTGTAATTTATGCTTAGAAGTGAAAATATGTATATTAAAATATTTAAATGGAAATTTCCTAAAATTCCAGAAAAGAAATTATTTTAGCATGTAGACATACAACAAAATTCTTAGTATGATTCAACCTGAGATATAATCAATATTGGATATATTTAACTACAATTAATTACGGGATTTATATATTCTTAATTCTATATATTGATATACTAATCAATAATTTTTACAAAATATAATAATTATTGAAAAAATTAAAATAAGATAATAAAATAAAAAGTATAATAATAAATAAAAAATAAGACTAGTAGAATTATAACGAGTAGGAATTACTACACTGTTATCTTATTACACATTTTTTTTTGCTATAGGTAAACACAAGTTTAAGTACCGAATACTTAATTTATTTATATTATAAATTATTAGTTACATTAATAAAATATCTATTACATATCAATTCTTTAATTATTACGATTCCTTAACGTTCGATATGTGAATTATATATAAATTCTTTGTTTATTATGGTTGATTTAACATTCGAGATATTATGGTCTATAAATAACATGAATTTTTACGATAATTTAAATTATTAGAATTAGTTTTTGTAAATTATGTCAGCATTTAAATATTATTTCCTGATAACATGACTTATATCATTTAACATGGATAAAATGTAATAGTCTCAGTGAAAGTAGAATGCAAATTTATCTATAGATTTAAATAAGTCGCATACCACTATTTACTTTTTCCGAGATTATATTTTTTGATTTTCAGTAGTATTTAAATTAGAGGCAACGATCGTCTTGTTTTTTTAATAAGAATATATGAACATGGTATGAATGAAAAATAATAATAGATAAAATATCTTCCCAGTTAAACATTTTTTCTTGATTAAAAGATATGATAAGATACATTAGAAAATCATTTTAACTAAAAAATTATTTTGAATTAAAAAAAAAAAAAAGAATTTTTTTTTAATTTCCATTCTCGCCGGAAGCACCCAAATAAAAATTTGATTATATATCTGATGATGGTTTAAACAACCTGAAATAAATTTATAATGACTCCAATGAAGTGAATTTTTCTTTATATATATATATATATATATCATCATCATCATGTCGCGCTGGTAGCACGAATATCCCTGACCCTCTCTCGCCACTCCTCCCTATCGTTCATCGCCCTAGGCAGGTATTCAGGACAAACATCCCGTATCCTCACATAGCTGCTGAATGTATGTTCATGCTGGTCGTCCTGCTTTTGCACGGCCATGTGTGGGGGTCCCTGCTTCTCCAGCAGTGTCTTGCATGTCTGGTTCGTCTAACTTGAATAGTTTTCGTGATAGGAGGCAGGTGGCCGTACAGTTGGTGTCTTGTGGGATGTTGCCGCCAGGACTTGTTCAAGATTGAACGCAGCATTCTTATGTAATTGCTGTGTAGCTTCTTCTCCAGCCGTTTTGTTAGCGTCCATGTAGTGCACCCATATAGCAGTATCGATGTGACCGCTGCCTGGAAGAAACTGCGTTTCAATGGAAAGGGATTTGTTTAGAGTAAATTAGTTTGTACGTATATATATATATATATATATATATATATATTCGAGTAAGATTTGAAGTTTAATCATGTTGTAAAAAGTAAACGGAAAGAAAAATAAACATAAAAGGATGAGAAAATTTATTTATAATATTACTTAACGTCCATCGACCATATGAATGAAATTATCTAAGTTATGAAATTACAAAAATTTCTGGTGGAAGGTATTTTACGTCATCTTCAGGGTGGGAATACTGAAAATCCATAATTTTAACCCTGAAAATGACGTAAAATACCTTCCACCTTAAATTTTTGTAATTTTATATCTTACGTAATTTCATCCATATAGTCGAAACGCGTCGGTAGATTTTAACTAATATTACTAATAATTTTTTCATCCATTAACATGTATTTTTCTTTCTGTTCTCTTCCTTTTACAATATATATATATATATATATATATATATATATATATATATATATATATATATATATTGGCCTAATGAGTTGAGTGTTCGCAATGGTCGGGGAGTCCGAGGTTTAATCTCAGGTCGAGTCATACCAAAGACTCAAAAAACGTACTTGATGCCACCTTGTTCAACACTCAGCGTTATAAGGTAAGGATCAAGGGTAAAGTGGAGCAATCCAGGGAATGGAGTGGCGCCCTCCTCTACACTTCGGTGCAGGAGCTATTGAAAAGAGAGCCTTCGAGTCACTCTCGACTAAGGTCACCAACTTATATGAATATAAAAGTAAAGTTGGCGACCATAGTCGAGGGTAACCCGAAGGCTCCCTTTTCGATAGCTACTACACCAATGTGTAGGGGAGGGCGCTACTCCTTTTCTGTATTGCTCTACTTTACCCTTGATCCGTACCTTATAATGCTGAGTGCTAAGCAAGGAAGCATCAAGTACCATTTTTTGAGTCTTTGGTATGACTCGACCTGGGATTGAACCCATGTCTCCCGGGCCATTGGCGAACACTCTAACCCCTAGGCCAATGTCCGGTAGTAGGTATATATCTAGTTTCAGTTTTAGTTTTTGTTTGTTCACGCGATAGTTTGAGCTTACAAATATATATATATATATATATATATATATATATGAAGAGTAAATAAAGGATTGTAATCCGACAATATGTAGAAAAACTGATAACAACGATCCATTCCTTGAATCGTTGTTATCAGTTTTTCTATATATATATATATATATATATATATATATATATATATATTGCAAAAGCAGTTTTTTAGCAAGACATTTGGCAACGTTATTTATTTTGTATTTGGTGGAGTAAGTAATAAGAAATTGATAATACTTATGAGACCAACTGAATAATTTCTAAATGTAAAAATCGACGACATATATTTTACATTATAAACTGTACTGACATATTTTTAGAATTTTGAAATTCTTGGAAACAGATTTCCGTAAAATTCTAAGACATCAGGCGACAAACCTCTTAGTCCTCAAATTACCGGTTTTCGAGACGGCAACTAATTTTAAATGCACTTTTATACGCAAGTATTGTAGGTTCTTATATCAAATAAGAAATTGATTAATTTTTTTTTCTCTTCTTTTATTGTTTCTTGATGCTTACTGAATAATTTTCAAAGAAAAACTGATCTCTACATTTCAAACAAAAATCTTCCCGGTGTAAAATCAGCTAGTATCTATCTGCCTTTTTTCCCTATATTATTTCATCCTTTATTTCATCTTCCACACGTACACACACACACACACACACACACACACAAGCACATGCACACATTATGTATTATTATTTATTTCCCCTGTATTTGTGTATTTTCTTTTTTTCGTATTTCGTCTGTTCTTTTTCTAATCATATACTCACTTATCTTCTACTGTGGTCACACAGACCCATACACATACGCATATATATATATATATATATATATATATATATATATATATATATTAATTTCCTGTCTAAGAGGTCTATTCCAACCTTTTTCCTCTTCACTTCTCTGTTCACATATCTTCAATTTTCTTTTCTTTATTATTTGCATCAGTCTGAAGAACTTGAAATCATTCTTTCCCGCTCTACATTCTTCAGCTTCAATAGTTTATTTCATTTCTTTTAACTAAGAACTATCCACCAGAGTGGCACGTGCTTCTGACGACAAAGTAGTTCGTGACTGCAGTTTCAGTGTCAACATCAGCCGCACTCCATCCTCGTCAACCTCTCACTTGCAGCTTTCCACACACATAATGGTCGTTAAAGTGCTTCCGCTTATCGTTCTGATAAAAAAAAGAAGAGAGAAGTCCAATATTTGTAGTAGTAAGCGATATCGATCACTTGGATGGGCACACACACCACAGTAATAATAGACTTTAATTTCATTTACAAATGCTGAAACTCTTCCCTTTCTGTCCTTTTTGAAAATCATCACGGTGGTTGATTCACATCAATAATATTGGGTAAATGATTGAAAGAATTATTTCATTTTTTTACAGCCAGAATGATATCATTTGCTATTAAAACTTCATTTTTGAAAGAGAATTTAAATATGAAGCATTTATTAACATTGAATTCCTTTCCTATAACTCGGCACAAACGAAAATACAATTTTCATTCTATTAAATGGCTAAACCGGATTGGAGTAGCAACATATAAATTTACTTAATAGTTATTTCTTCTTCTTCTTCTTCTTCTTCTTCTTCTTCTTCTTCTTCTTCTTCTTCTTCTTCTTCTTCTCTCTCTCTCTCTCTATATATATATATAGTGCATGAAACTTGAGCTAAAGAGAACAGAGTTTGCTCGTAGTATATATATATATATATATATATATATATATATATATATATATATTCAGTCACCGACATTAAGCATTCTTTATCAACAGATATTCAAAACTACTCAGGTACACGTACACACACACATGTATATGTGTGTATGGATATGTGTGTGTGTGTAAGGATTGTAAACGAGAAAAATGTTGCTTAAAAGTACATGATGCAGGTATGAAGCCTAGAAAATATTCGATTTATGAACTCTTGAAGTTCATCTCTTGAATTTTCATATTGACCGCACAATAATCTGAGGGAAATATGAAAAAAGACGTAAATCGACTGTATTTATCTTATCACCTGCTAAAACATTAGTTTACGTGACTCTCGTATGAAAAATAAATCCTATATATATATATATAGAAATGAGAAGAATTCCAATAAATTAAGGTATATACATAGATAGAGAGTGATACTGAGATAGAGCGATTCATAGTAAATTTTAATTTAGACTCAATGTGAATGTATAAGATATTACTATTTAAGTGATATGTGTGCGCGCGTGTGTAATTGGTTTGGTAAATGATATATGAACCTTCGTGGGTTATTAAATGTCAAAGCCATCCTTTAAGAAGAATAGCTCTATTGCTATTTAACCCATAGCTGGGAGGATAAGGGGATTCATACATTTCCCAAGGGTATTTGTCCGAAAGTGAACGTAATAGCTCGACTGGAGTTCGAACTCGCTTACTAAGATATATATATATATATATATATATGTGTGTGTGTGTGTGTGTGAGTGTGTGTGTGTGTGAGTGTGTGTGTGTATGTGTGTGTGTGTGTGTGTGTGTGTGTGTAAAGATGTCAATGTAGGAATCATTATCATCACAACACAATGAAACTAGTTGTTACTCAGACTTCAGTGAAAAGCCCTCAAATATGGTACTTAGTAAGTAAAATCGAAAAACGTGTCGGCATAAATAATTAATAATAAATAAATCTTCATCCACATCAAATATATATCTTTCTTCCGTTCATTTTCCAACATATTTGTCTGATTCTTTTAATTTTTTTTTACACACACACACACACACACACATATATATATATATGTATTTTGTTTACTATAAAGAATTAAGTTTAAATTAATAAACGCACTAAATATTTAGATCTATCATTTGCAATAATCAATAAATATTTTGGGCAATGAATTGCCTAAATTTGTTAAAATTTTTAAACAATGTTTCTTTATGAGTCAGTTTGATTTAAAATGTAAAAACTCAAACGAGGCGTCTCAATTCTGATCTACAACTCATGACTTTATGTTTCTCGTAAGGTATGTCCACGTGATTTACCGATTGATTACAGTACTCTGTGACCGTGCTCTCACTCGCATGAAATACACAGATGCACGGTCGAAAGCAGTGTTAAAAATTGATTAGTTCCGTTGGCAGAGACTGAAAAAAGTTGATGTCACCCAACTCCCAGTCTTACCCACTAGGCATCTTGTGCAAAAATATCAATGCATGGATCATTATCATCATCAACAGCAATGAAACTAGCTGTCGCTTAGATTTCGGTTAAATGCTATCGGTGAAAATCTCACTAGGAGTAAAAAATAGTAATAATAATAAAGTGAAAAGAGACAAAATTACCTAGACCTTGCTAGAGAGATAAAAATATATGGGATATGAAGCTGACGGTAATACCAATAGCAATTAGTACGCGTTGCCAGAATATTAAGAAGATCGGCAAGAACTCTGAGAATAGTCCTGAAGACTCCTGAAGAGTTGCTGTCATTCAAACTCTCGTGGAAAATCATCTGTTGACGCTGGTGTGAAAAACTCTCAAAGGAGTAATAATAATTATGACGCAGCAAAATAGCAAATTTAGCTTACGTGGTGATAAGAAACAAAACTATCAATGTTATAATAAGCAAATGCTGCAAATTAGTGCAAAAAGGTATAAGAGTAGACACAAATGTGCGGGGAAGGTGATCCACGGGGAATTGTGCAAGAAAATGAAATCTGAATTTACTACCGAACAGTTTATGCAAAAAACAGAATTCATCCTGGAGAATGAGATGCATGAAATTCTCGGTGATTTTGAGATAAAAACATATAACTTAATCTCGGTTAGACGATAAAACCTAGAGATTATGAACAAAAAAGAAAAAAACAAAAAAACAACAAAAACTATCAAATAGTGGACTTTGCCGTCCCGGCAGATCACAGAGTAGAAATAAAAGATAAGGGAAAGATAAATAAGTGACAAGACCTTGCAAGAGAATTAAAAGAAATTGGTGCCCTCAGAACAATCCCGAAAGGATCGGTAAAAGAACTGGCGGGGGGAATAGGAAATAAGAAGACAAGGGGAGACCATCCAGATTAAAGCATCAACATTAGCCTGAATACTTAGAAGAGACCCTGAGAATTGGGGAGAGTTGTTGTCACTCAAACTCCACTAGATTGTTTGTTTGGGTTTATGACATATCAATCTTTGTAGGTTATATAATGCCGATTCCATTTATTTATACAAATAAACAGTTCTATTTCAAACAACTCATTTTAACATGAGTACACAGTTTAATTGTTAAAAACATTTATATTTTAAACTATTCTGTTTAGTCAAACAATTCTAATTCAAACAATTTAATTTAGTATAAGTATAGTTTTTGTTTACACACAGTTGAATATCAAAACAGATCTTTTTCCAACTATTCAGTTTAGCGTAAGTAGAGTTTCAATATCAAAAGCAGTTTTTTTTCAGACGATTCAGATTAGCATACAAAAATAGTTCTATTTCAAGTAACTAAGTTTGGCATTAGTACGTAGTAAGTTAGCAGTTTAGTTCTATTTAACCAATAGATAGCACCCTATAAGGTGCTACCACTCCGTGCCACAGAGGACCTGGGAATGATGGCAATGAAGGGGTACTCTGCATTCCCTAAAGCTCCAGCATTACTGGAACCTCACCATCAAATTTTTTAATGTCATATCCATGTCTTACCCCTCTTTAGAGAAGCAGTCGGTGTATTCTCCAGCCCCAGTCAGACTCCAGTAGAAAACCATCAAGTAACGCAGGTGTAAAAAATCTCCTGGGAGCAAAATGATAGCAAACTTGGCACAAACGAAGTGAAAGACTGGGCACAACTATACGTGAAATGTGATCCCCGAGGAATTGTACCGGTGATTAAAATTTGACCATACGACCAAATGGTTTAGGTACAAGCAAGAATCAATCCTAGAAGATGAGACAAATAAGATTATCCGGGATTTTGAGATAAAAACAGATCAATAAATCCTGATTAGATGTCTAGACCTCGTGAGAATTAAAAGAAAAAAGAAACATTTTATCTATCGGATTTTGCCGTTCAAGCAAATAACAGAGTGGAAAGGAAGCGAAAAGTTTGAAAAATACTTGGACGTTGCCAGAAAGCTGGAAAAAGCCTGTACAACACGAAGATCTCGATGATACCAATTATAGTTGTTTCGCTTGGAACAGTCAACAAAGGCTTAGTGAAAATACTGGAAGATTTCGAAATTAAAGGAAAAATTGAGACCTTCCCGACCATGGTTGAGATCGGACTGAATACTGAGAATAGTCCAGGAGACCCGAGGAGACTTATGTCACTCAGTTTACATTGAAATACCATCTATTAAACCTGGTGTGAAAAAGCACCAGGACTAATAATAATGATATTAATAATGATAATAATCACTAACTCAAATAATAAACGATTGCAGCAAACTGGCACAAGGAATATATAACAGTATGTATGACTGCGCGAGGAAGGTGATTCACTAGATTAGAATTTGGCCATGTCGACAAATTGTATATGCACAAAGTGGAAAATGAGACACATGAACTGAGATACATAAAAATGAGACACATGAAAATGAGACACATGAAATAAGACACATGAAAATGAGACACATGAAATGAGACCTATGAAATGAGACACATAAAAATGAGATAAATGAAAATGAAACACATGAAATGTGACACATGAAATGAGACCCATGAAATGAGACATATGAAATGAGACACATGAAAATGAGATAAATGAAAATGAAACACATGAAATGAGACCCATGAAATGAGACCCATGAAATGAGACACATGAAATGAGACACATGAAAATGAGATAAATGAAAATGAAACACATGAAAATGAGATTCATGAAATGAGATACATGAAAATGAGATACATGAAAATGAGATACGTGAAATGAAATGAAAATGTGACACATGAAATGATACATGAAATGAGATACATGAAATTTCGGGAACATTGAGAAACAATAAATCCCCCAATTCCGACGAGATTTACACTGGGGAACAATTTTGAGCATACTTTCTGTTGAGTTCGTTTTTTCATTTGATTTAGACTAAAATTGACATGTTTTTTTCAAAACTAGTCGCTTTTCTTCAATCACGTCAAGTTTTTTTCACTTAAGCCTACTCGAGAAATAAGCATAATTCTACTGATTTTCTCTATTATGAGTTAAGATCAAAGTGTTAAGAAAAGTGGTTGATACGTCCAGTATCTCATTCAGCTGAAATCCCAGTATGAGTTTTTGCTTAACTACCCTCTATTAATAATCTGGATCCTGAAGAAGAACTCAGTGACAGTTATGATGCAGATTTTGAAATTAAAGGTGACTCAACGCGTAAGGGGTTCAATCAGAGTTGAATGATTTGGCACGGGATCAGGGACTGTCGAAAAAGACTTCAGAGCTCCTAACATCAAAACTGAACGAGAAAAAACTTACTGGAAAAAGGAGCAAATGTATTCTACTTCCGATCTCGGAAAAGTTCATTTTTGCAGTATTTTCATAGTGACAGTTGCTTTGTATATTCCCATAATATACAGGGTTAACTGAAGAAAATGGAAGTTCCGATGTTCAACTCAAATGAATGGTAACTTTAATCGACAGCTCAAAGTGTGTCCTTAACGATGGAAATTTATACTGTGCTGTCGCAATTGGCCTCTCAGTTTTTCTTCATGAAGAACATGGAGATATACTTAGAGTTATTGAGTTGTTGCAATATCCCAAACACAATTCACCCTCATTTTTCTGTATCACATCAAGTTTGCGTACTACAGGTCAGCAACGCAGTTACACCAACATCTCTGCTTTCGATGAATGTGGGATAGCAGAGCTCGAGAGAAACATTGGGTAGAGAGGAATTGGCCTCCAATACCTGACTTCAAACCTGGCGATCCCAACATTCTACAATAGCCACTCGTCGACAGAAAGAAAATTGTATTCCTACTTCCATGCATTAAACTAGGTTTGATGAAGCAATTCATTAAATCATTGAAAACTGAAGGAGACTGTTTTAAGTACCGCATTTAGGAATTTCCTGGCCTGTAAATTAAAAAAAATCAAGTCTGGCGTGTTTGATGGTACACAGATTCGGCAATTCATTAAATATTATCATCTTGTAGGGACAATGTCAGAACATAAAAAGAATGATTGGTCACCATTGAAAGACCTTGTCAAGAAATTTCTTTGAAATAAACGAACTCAGAATTACACCCGAATTGTCCTGAAACTATTGGAGAGCTACAAAACCTTCGGATCCTAATGCACATCAAGTTCTGCATTAACATCTTCCCAACTTCCTGGAAAAACTTTGTGTTGTATCTTGGTAAGGAAAAGATACACTGTGAAATAGACTTAATTATATATTGACTCAAGTGGTACAGTCCGACTAGTATTATGAGTCTCGCGCTGTTGGTGTTACGTCCGAAGCTTTTAACTGCTGTCTTTCTGCAACTCTTTCTGCTTCCCCGTGCTTAAGAGACACAGTGTCTTTTATAATTTCACGATACCAGAAGTCACGTGGTACAAGCCACTATATAATACTTTGTGAAATCGGCAATGAGCAAGTTTAACGATTCTACCATGTTTAGAAGGTCATGGAAGAACGGTATTAGGGTAGATAGGATATAAATATGATGGCTGACTATTGCTGGAGCATAAAGCAAGATTGTCCATAAACTGCACACTTCGAGAAAAGCTATAAGCGTAAATTTTTACCTTCAGTAACTGCACACAATTTAAATTACAGTAATAATATCTTTTGTAAGAACAAAATGTATTTGTACTAACATTACAACCAAGCAATGCCTTACCATTTTCCATCGTACGTAAATTTTAAACCATGCAATAATATGAGCACAAATATACTAGATACGGTATTTTTATGTTTCTTTATACAAAGCGATGGTATCCTGTAGTATACAAACTTGATGTGATACAGAAAAACGGGGGTCATTTTTTGGATTCAGTCAAAAGCTAGTCAAAATCGAGTGTCAAACCTAATTCAACAAAAATTGTACTCCTAAATCTTGTGAATTTTGCCGTTCTCGCAGACCATAGATTGAAAAAAAAAAAAAAAAAAGAAAGCGAAAAGGTAGACATATGTTTGGATCTGGTTTGAGAACTTTAAAAGTTGTGATATATGAAGGTGTCAATGATACCACTTGTACTTAGAGTCCTTGAAGTGATTCAAAAATGCCTGGAGGAACTGGAAATCAAAATCATCTAAATTTCTGAGACGAAGCTAGATGATTTTTATCATTGAGGGTTTTTGGACTATTGTCTTCATCTTTATTGTTATTTCCACACCGTTTCGGCCGATATGTCTTCCGGCCTTCTTCAGGTGTTTGTCGAACTCGGGAACCTTCACGTAGTTTGAAGTTCCGTGAAGGTTTCCGAGTTCGACATACACCTGAAGAAGGCCGGAGGACATATCGATCGAAATGGTGTGAAAATAAAAATAAAGATGAAGACAATAGTCTGAAAACCTTTAATGATGGAAATCAAAGGAAGAACGAAACCATCCTGACCACAGCACTGTTAAGATTAGCTTGGATGCTTAGATAAGTTCTGGAGTCCTGAGGAGATTTATCATCTCTCAGGTTTCGTTGAAAAACCACCAGTTAATTCTGATGCGAAAATCACATGCATTAATATTATTGTAGATGTTTTGTGGAACAGAAATTTAATAACGGCAAAGATAGCTGATTCATTTAAAATTTTTAATTGATCCTTTGGTGTTTTTTCTTCTGACAATCATCTGTGTCTTTTCCTCAGAAAAGATATTTCGGGAAACACAAAATTTCTCACACCATCTATAACACTGTTGGAAAAGAAAATGAAGCTAGAAGCAATATTCTTTCAGATATCTTTTTAAAACGAAATCAACGAATATATATTTTTTTTGTTTGCAAAACTTTGGCTGTTAGCTGCTGATCTAAATAGATTCCTAAATCCTTAGATGTTACGCAGATCTCGCTGGGTTTAAAATTTCAACTATCCTTATATGCGTCTGCACAAACAGAATTGTCATAGAAATACTGGACAGTAGCACATTCCATTATGACATGAAAATCATGAAGTGTGTTGTCGGACAGATTTATAATGAAACCGACATTTTCTTCAATTTAAACAATTATATTGCCCAATCGGCTGGTGCTATAGAATGCAACAACGGCTTCTCTGCAGAGGAGTAAGACCCCCCCCGCAACGAGTGTCCTGGATATATGACACAAAACAGGCTGATGGTGAGTGTCGAGTAATGCTGGAGTTTTGGGGAATGCAGAGTACCCCTTCATTACCATCGTTCCCAGGTTCACTCTGGCCTGGAGTGGTAGCTTCGATAAGGCCCTATCTGAAGGTCAAATAGAAACAAACTGTGTACTTATGCTTAACTGGATTGCTTAAAATAGGAGTTTTGACATTTAAACTGCGCACTTACGCTAAACTGAATTGTTTTAAATGGAACAGTTTTTCGATGCTAATCTAAATTATTTTAAATAGAACTGTTTCTGACATTGAAACTGTACTTACACTAAACTGAATTGTTTGAAATAGAACTATTTTGACATTTAACTGTGTATAAACAAAAAAATGGCAACTACACAAGAATGCTGCGAGCAATTTTAAACAAGTCCTGGAGGCAACACTCCACCTACCTCCCATCACGAAAACTATCAAAGTTAGACGAACCAGATATGCGACACTGCTGGAGAATCAGGGACGCGCTCATAAGTGATGTTCTCCTATGGACCCCCTCAGATGGTCGAGCAAAAGTAGGACGACCAGCTCGAACCTACATACAGAAGCTCTGTGAAGATTCGGGTTGTAGCCCTGATGACCTACCAGAAGCGATGAACGATAAGGAGGAGTGGCGAGAGAGGGTCAGGGATATCCGTGCTGGCGGCAAGAGATGATGATGATGATGATTTGTATAGAAATAGATTAGGCATCAAATAACCTACAACGGTTGACATATCATTAACCTCAATCAAACAAATAATTATAATAATTCAAATGGATCAGAGCACAAAAAAGTTGATGACAATGCGCAAGGTCCTGCATCTAAAAGATGACATAAACAGAATATATGTGTCTAGAAAAGAAGGAAGAGGAATCGCTAGCATTGACGATTGCACGAATAAATCAATAAAGGGGCTGGAAGTGCCGGTGGTGTAATGGTTATCATCGTAGGAAATGGACACGGCGACACGAGTTCAAATCCTGGACGAGACTGATAGTATCTCACATTGCACTAATAGCATTGGGAAAGGTATGAATCCAATTATTCTCCCTCCAGCTATGGGTAAATAGTAGGACAGACTGATTTCTTTAGCCTTGGTGAGGCAACTAGTCTAGGAGAAGGAAAACTCTGAATTCAAACCTGCTAAACTCCGCTTAAAAATTGACCTTGTGCCATATCCTGCCCGAGCGGAGGGGTTGGTAAATAGGATAAAGGGGCTGGAGGGATATATAAAAAAGAGCCAAGAAAAACTAATTATAGCGGCCAGTGACAATACAAACAATATGACAAACAGAACAAATGTATAGATCTTTCATGCGACAAACGGGTGAAATCTCACACTTGAACTCCTGGAATTGGGTTCGAAACGGAAACTTAAAGAGAGAAACTGTATCTCTTTAAATAGCAGTTCAAAACAGCGCCATTAGGACCAATCAGTTTTAAGTGAAAATCGATTATACGCCACAAAATATCAAGCGGGGGTTATGCGGTGACATAGACGAAATGATTGATAATATAATCAGTCAATGCGGCAAACTAAAGTAAAAGGAATATAAGTCTAGACACGACTGGGTGGTGAAGGTGATCTGCAGGAAACTGAACAGGAAAATGAAATTAGTCCATACTACCAAATAGTAGAATCCAGAATCCATCATGGATAATGAGACGCGTGAAATAGTTTAGGACTTCGAGATACCAGCAGATTCCCAAATCCCGGACAGAAGACATAGCGACGATTAACGAAAAAAAAAAAAAATGAATAAAGTGAACTTGCTGTATAGTGGATATTGACGTTTCAGCAAACAGCATTATAAAAATCAAAGGAAGCGAAAAGAGAGACAATTATTTAAACCTTACCAAAGAACTAAAAAAATTGTGGAATATTAAGGTGACTGTAATACCATTTACAATTATTGTGTTTGGAACACTCTCCATTGACTTAGTAAGGGGTCCGGAAGAGTTTAAAATTAGAGGACGTCAAGGTTATCAAGGTTACAGCATTGTTTAGATCGGTGCGGATACTGAGAATAGTCCTGGTGAACTGAGAAAACTTTCGGTCACCCAGGTTTCAGTAAAAGACCAACAGCTAGCGCAAGAAGAAAAATAGTATTACTCCAAATAATAATAATGATAATAACGAACAAAAGATAAGAGAAACTAGAAAGCAGAAATGGGAAGAAAATTAACTGTATGGATACTTTAAACAACAAACTGGTGAGACTGCACACGAGAAGAAAGGGTTTGATTTGGTTTAGTTTGGTTTTCTGGCCTATCAACAGTAGTTTGTTATTTAATCCCAAATCCTGTTTTTACAGATATATCAAATATATGATTTGTAAGCACATTTTAGATACACACAGTTAAAGGATCAACAGTTTCTAACAATTCAATTTAGCGTAAGTCAACAAATTTAAATGGTTCCAAGTATTGCTATGTATCACTAACAATATAATATAGCATCAGTCATTTATTTACACTCAGTTAAATGATCAAACAGTTCTATTTGAAACAAATCGATTTTGCGTAAGTCATATGTTTACACTCAATTTAAATGTCAAACAGTCCTATTTAACCCATTGATAGGACCCTATCAGGTGCTACTACTCAAGACCAGAGTAGAGCTTGCAACGATGGTAATCAAGGGGTAGTACGCATTCAAAAAAAGCTCCAGCATTACTGGAGCCTCTTTATCAGATTGTATAATGTCATATCCAGGATATTCGTTGGTGAGTTCTTTCCTCTCTGCAGAGATGCAGTGTATTCTACAGCCCCAGATGACTGGGCTGCTTAAATGGTTACAGTTATTGCTATCTAACACTTATAATTCTATTCAAGAGAACAAGACAAATAAAATTCTCTGTGATTTTTTTAAGATATAAACAGATCAACTAAACTTGGCCAGAAAACTAAACTTGGTGTGAATTAATGAAAAAATCAATAGATAACTTGCCATCAAGTATTTTTGCCTTCCCAGTGGAATATAGTGTGAAAATAAAAAGGAAGCGAAAATATAAAGTCATATTTGGCCGTTGCCAATGAGCTGAAAAAGACTGGAACGTGTTGGAGTTGGTGATGCTAATTGTAGTTGGTGCGCTTGGAATAGTTCTCACAGACTTGAAAAAAAAAAGACTGGATGAAGTGAAAATCTGAGGAAAAATCGAGATCTCTCAAACCATAACATTTCTAAGATCAGTTGGAACACTGAAAAGAATATAGGAGACCAGAAGAGACTTGTTACTCAGTTATTCCAGTGAAAGACCACCAGTTAACACTGGTATGAAAAAACTTATAAGAAGAAGAGCAAGAACAACTTTATGCGTACTTCAAATGACAAATCAAATAAAATACACAGAAAATCACATAGACATGGTTAGGAATTGGAAGCCTGAATAAATTAAATTATATCTCTTTTATTAGCAGTACTAAATAATGCCATAAGACCTGATCATGTCAACATTAGTAATATGCAGGAAAAATAAGTAAAGAACTTGTCAGAAAGTGGACTTCACTGATCTAGCAGATTATAAAGGAACAAGAATAACTTGATAAATGCCTTGACCTGGTCAAAGAATTGAAGAAAACTACTGACCATGAAGATAACCTTTATACCAATCGTAGTCATAGACTGGCACCGCTGGACTCCGCGGAGGGATTAAATATCGATTTGAATACTGAGGAGTTTACTGGATATCTTAGAAGACAAGCTATTATTGGGACTTCAGTAAAAACCACTAGCTAGTAAAATCACAATCCTCACCCCGCTAAAAAAAAACAAAAAAAAAACAGCGTTGATTGAATAAAGGATTTTCAAACCATCTGTAACCGGAAAACTGAGTTATTTATCTTCAGCTATGGAGATTAGTGCATATGAGCATATTTGTGTGTGTGTGTGTGTGCGTGTGTGTGTGTGCGTGCGTGTGTGTGATTCGATGTGTAATGTGTATTTTTTTTTTTTTTGGTTTTGTATTATGTTTTATACGTTTTGTTTTGTTTATTTTTTTTACAATTTGCAAGTATTTCAAGCGAAAACAAACGCAAGCACTCACGTGCCTGTGAATAAGCTGGAAAATGAGTTGTTTTTTTTTAAAAACATCCTTTCGTAAGGAAAATAAAAGTTAGAAAAAGAACAAAAAAAAAAAAAAAGAAAAGGAAAATGAATGAATTAAACACAGTTCAATGGACAATCAGGATAAATTCTTTTTATGTGTGGATAACATGGGACGGATCAAGCGATTGATTCAAATTATAGTGGAGGTTCGGAGAGGGATGATACTGTCCAAATAATAACAGTGTTATTATTTTTTTGTTTTTTAGTACATATTTTTGTTCAATATTTAATACATTGGACTGAACGAGAGAGAGAGAGAGAGAGAGAGAGAGAGAGAGAGAGAGAGAGAGAGAGAGAGAGAGATGGTGGTAAATTAATCCAAAATATTTTCGTTCATTGACTACTGAAGGGTTTTTGGTTGATTGGTTGTGTGATGGTGTTTAATGGCATGATAACCCTTGTATGCCAAACCTGTTTAAACACACACACACACACACACACGCACACACACACACACACACACACACACATATATATATATATATATATATATATATATATAGGACTTGTGAATGAATACCTTGTAGCAATATTTTAAACGACCCAGAGCTCATTTGCTAGTACACAGTTAAATGGTTTCAAGTATTGCTATTTAACTCTAGTAATTTTATTCAACATTATTCCATAATTTGCAGAAAGTTAAATGGTTCCAGGTATTGCTATATAATACTAATATTTCACTATAACAGTCATTTGATTGCATACAGTTAAATGGTTTCAAGTTAAGAAAATGATTAAATATTTCTAGTTGACAGATGAGATCCTAACAGGTACTACCACTCCGAATCAAAGTAGACTTGGGAGTAATGACTATGAACGGGTACTCTACATTTCTCCAAGTTTCAGTACTTGAGCCTTACAATCAGTTGCAGTTTAGTGTCATATATAGGAAACTCTTTTTTTATGGGGGGTATTACCTCTCTACAGAGATGAAGTCGGTATATTCTTCAGCCCCGGCTAATTGGGTTGTGAAATATTTTTGTCTCATTTATGTCGTTTTCAGTCAAATTTAGTACAGGCCCCTCAACATCAAGAACAAAGTCACCAAAAAGAATCAATAAACAAAGCAACGATTAAGGATCGACACAATCCTTAAATATATCTTATGGTATAGAAAGTATGGAGATTAAAAAACTGACTGCATAGTTACCAACCCTAAATCTAGAAGATATTATTAATAACTGCAATACTTGAAACAATTTAACTGTGTTCAAACAAATGAGCTCAATCTCAATAGTTATCTACAAACTATGCACTTAAAATATATGTATAAACAAGATTTGGCATTAAAACAACCACCCAAGTCTGATATGTCATTAATCCAAATAACCTAACAAATCATATATAAATTCAATACATAAATATTTATAAAAATGATTTGGTATTAATTTACCTAAAAAGGTTGATATGCAATAAATGCAACCTATTTATCTGTGAACAAATAAAATATTGGTATTGAATAGAATGCTTGAAGCTATTTAATTGCGCAAACAAACGAGCTCTCGCTGGTTTAAAATATTACCTACAAACTATTCGCTTACAAATCGTATATACTGAATGCATATATGAATAACGAGGATTATAAACAATTATAACTTCAAAACACTATTACTGATATATATTTTCACACATTCATGTGGTTTCAAGTATTCCTATATAATACTATTATTTTTTGAACAGATTCATTTGATTTACAGATGGGATCCTAAAAAGTTTCACCATTTCTGACTTGAGCAGATCTGTTCCCATAATTTCTTCAGACGACTTCGTCTTAGCAGTATCAAATTTAATTATACTCACATTTACTGCAATTCTTATATACATTTGTTACCTATGTTTCTGTTATTCTAATAGATTTTTGATTGGTCGGTTTTACGCCATGATCCTTATTAGGTTATTTTATATTGATGTCAAACATTTTTAAAGCAACCATATTACTTCAAGTAGTCATTTACGAAGCTCTTTGCTTCGACGGGGCTTAAGACCAAATGAATGAGGCACCCAATGAGACTCGAACTCACTCGTGTAGGTTTGCTAGTCTAGCTTGCTAATCATTTCTTCACCAGAAGTACCCCCATATTGCTTTAAATAAATAATGATAATAATCCTTATTAAACAAATCTAATGTCATGTAATTATTCTTAATACGAATAATTTATACACAATCTTATGGTTCGGAGTAACTCCTCCTATACAAAAATAATATGTATTTGCGTCCAGTTACTTGATTTCATGTAATTTTATTTAATTTTTATATGTAAAGAATCACATAGTTTTCTCAAGTAACTATTAAAATTACACATCCTTTTTAAACAATTATTGTTTTAAGTAATTATTATTAACACAAATTTGTGCTCTGTTGTATGGTTACAAGCATTCCTATTCATTTTTAATCTGAAATGTTTGACCTATAGATAGAACTCTAACAGTACTCCTGGTTAGAGTAGATCAAGGAGAAATGGCAACAAGTGGGTGATTCTACAATTCCAAAAGCGGCACAATTGCAGCCTCATCACCAGACGCAGTTTAGTTTTATACCCAGGACAAGCATTTTTTGGGTAATCCTTGGTCGAAATGACGTTAATAGGATTATTACTGATTCATTCATTTGATTTAATGGCAAGTCCTTTACTTTAATGCTTTGTCAAGGATCTTTATTAATTTTGCTGTTGAACTGTCTACAGCAGTCTGTTGCTAAGTGTTGTGGGAGCCCTACCCATCTCACCATAATGGACTCTTCTCACCGTTATTAGTACTGAGAGATTTCGCTGCCAGAGAGGCAGATCAATCTCGATCTGAACCTCTCCAGGTGTCGGGTAGCGCTTCGGCCGGCCGTGTTATCTGCGGCACGGATCTGGCCGGGTGTGTCTCGGTACCTGGAGATTTCCTTCGGCCTCAGGGGGCCTTCCCCCCAGGCTTTTACCTCCTTCGGGAGGGTTGGGTTCATTGCCCGGCGCCTGAGGCGCCCCTAACAAGGGGAATGCCGAAGGGGCTGAGGGTATTTTTGACAAACTCCGGGCGCGTGTGGGCTACGGCCCTGCGCCCGGTCCCACCCAAAAAAGGCCTTGTGCCATATATGCCCGTAAGGTGGGGCGTGCATTAAATACCGCAGATCACTCTCGATCTGAACCTCTCCAGGTGTCGGGTAGCACTTCGGCCGGCCGTGTTATCTGCGGCACGGATCTGGCCGAGTGTGTCTCGGTGCCTGGAGATTTCCTTCGGCCTCAGGGGGCCTTCCCCCCAGGCTTTTACCTCCTTCGGGAGGGTTGGGTTCATTGCCCGGCGCCTGAGGCGCCCCTAACAAGGGGAATGCCGAAGGGGCCGAGGGTATTTTTGACAAACTCCGGGCGCGTGTGGGCTACGGCCCTGCGCCCGGTCCCACCCAAAAAAGGCCTTGTGCCATACATGCCCGTAAGGTGGGGCGTGCATCAAATACCGCAGATCAATCTCGATCTGAACCTCTCCAGGTGTCGGGTAGCGCTTCGGCCGGCCGTGTTATCTGCGGCACGGATCTGGCCGAGTGTGTCTCGGTACCTGGAGATTTCCTTCGGCCTCAGGGGGCCTTCCCCCCCAGGCTTTTACCCCCTTCTGAGGGGGGTTGGGTTCATTGCCCGGCGCCTGAGGCGCCCATAACAAGGGGAATGCCGAAGGGGCCGAGGGTATTTTTGACAAACTCCGGGCGCGTGTGGTCTACGGCCCTGCGCCCGGTCCCACCCAAAAAAAGGCCTTGTGCCATACATGCCCGTAAGGTGGGGCGTGCATGAAATACCGCAGATCAATCTCGGTCTGATACCTCTCCAGTTACCGGGTAGCACTTGGGCCGGCCATGTTATCTGCGGCACGGATCTGGCCGAGTGTGTCTCGGTACCTGGAGATTTCCTTCGGACTCAGGGGGCCTTCGAGAGGGTTGGGTTAATGGCCCGGTACCTGGAGATTTCCTTCGGACTCAGGGGGCTTCGAGAGGGTTGGGTTAATGGCCCGGCGCCTGAGGCGCCCCTAATAAGGGGAACCCGACGAGGCCGTAGGCATTTTTGGCAAATGCCGGGCGCGTGTGGGCTACGGCCCTGCGCAGGGACCCACCAAAAAAATTCCTTGTGCCACACATGCCCTTTGGGTGGGGCGGTCATCAAATACCGCAGATCAATATCGATGTTATCCGAACAGTACGAGACATCTTACCTTTTCTATGTAACTCTATTTTTCTTGTGTAATATAATCTGTTATCTAATATCCGTGTTTACGTTTTCATTAGTGATCCTTTCCGTGGCCACAACACTAAGTAAAAGGAGTGTGTTAGTTTTATAAGCGACCGTTACTTTTGTACGGATATGGTGATTTGTTCCTTTCTGAAGGTTGGTTTTGCATTCTCCTAAGTTGGGTTTTATTTCAAATAGTTTATTGTGTTATCTTGTTACACCAATCTTGCCGCCATTTTTTTAAAATTTAAAACAACATGTTGATTTCGGTCTTCGGAATTTTGCATCTGTCAGGGACCATTTTTAGTGTTGATTTGGCTGCTGGGTCAGCTTTGTCATTTCTTATTATTCTTATGTAGCTCATAAGAAGAGAATGACCATTGAGTTGTATGAGTATCTTAGCTTGTTGAGTAAATCTATTTTGAAGAACTTTTATTTTTGAGAAATTTTCAGGTTTTTGTTTGTCAGGGTTGACAAAGAGTAGGAAAAGTTTATGAATATGATATAATATGTAACAGTTTCTTTTGCGAGAACATAAGTTAAAAGCATTCGCTCCATTTCCCTCTGTGTATAAAATCGACTGCTTTAGAGAAATCATCAAACATTAGTGTTGCCTGGATATTTTTGGCACAAACTCCTTCGATGATTCTACGGATTGTCAGAATCTGTGATGCCGTGGATTGATTTGTTTGAAAACCGTTTTAATTTTTCCTTAGATTTTTCTCAATTTCAGGTTTGATATGGTTAAAAAAAAGAGCATTACAAACCTTAGCAGTAATCGAAGTAAGAGTCAGGCCTCTGTAGTTCTTGGTGATTCCGAAGTCACATTTAATAAAGAAAGGGAGGATGCAGTCCATGGGTGATAGGAAATGTATCGAGAGAGATAGAGAGAGTCAGGGAAATTCGTGCTTGCAGTGTTAATTGATGACGATGATGGGAATATAATATAATATAATATAATATAATATAAATCATCTAAGTGTAATTATTAAATAACTTTCATTCATTTTTAAGGTCATTTGCATAGAAACCTTTTATATAATGAAACCATATCTGTAAATTTATGCAAGAGAGAAAGAATAGGAAAACTAAAAGCTGAAATTTCACGAACCCGGCTAGGGATTAATAATCTAATCTAAAAGGTTAAACGAGACAGTCCTTAGTTTGGTTTGGTTTGGGTTGGTCCCTCTATCTAATACTATATCAATTTTCCTGGGTTATCTAATGTCAAGGTCATCGTTATAAAAACGGTAGTGGTTCTGTTCAACTCATAGCTATGACCTCCATTGGGTGACGATTTATAAAAAGGAATATTACCTTCATCGACTAAGCCCAAACCATTTCACATGTTGCTGTTAATGCCTTTGAACGACGCTCATCGACTTCACTCTCTCCGCCAATACATCACCGGGACTTATGAATTCATTTCTTTCCTAAGTGTATCGGGTCAAAGTGTATGAAAATAGGCTCTGTCTGAGTTTAATCTCGGCCTGCTGATTCATTTTACGTGTCAATAATCATGGCCCTAGTTGTATTTCCAAGATTGGATTAATACGAAAAGTATTGTTGGAATTAGTTGAAATCTACAGCAAGTTTTTCTGTTACAAGTTCAAGAGACGGATTAAAGGTCTTCAAAGTAGTAATTTATTATGTCTTTTGCTTAGATGCGGTAGAAGGCCATATGAATAGCGCACCCAATGAGACTCAAACTCACTTGTGAAAGTTTATTAATCTAGCTTGCAGACCATTACACCACCCGAGGCGCCCAAAAACAAAAGATTAACGGATGATTTTCAAAGTCATCTATTTATCTACTGCAAGATTAAGTGCTTCGGCTGAACTAACCAAAAAGGGCTTCTATTTATCAAATGCGTTGATTTCAATTGAAAGTCATGGAAGTCTGATCATCTTTTCTGCACGTAACACTTGTCACTTATCAAGGCATTTGACGTTCTCTTTCTTATGTTATGAATACCATTGGCGAAGGAAGGAAAGAAACAATGAGATAACGAAAAGGTAAAGGGTAGAAAGATCCAGAGAAAAAAAGTAAGAACGAAATCAAAAAGAAAGAGATAGGGAGAAAGATTTAAAAGAAAAAAAGAAAGGAGAAGAAAAATGTACATTCAAGAGAAAGAAATAATAAGAAATAAGGAAAAAAGAAATGTGGAAAGAAAAAGAAAGATAAAACTGTAAAGCAAAAAATAGAAAGAAAGAAGGAAAGAAACGAAGAAAATGAAGGAAGTGAAGAAAGTAAAAGATAAAAGTAAAAGCTCTAAGGAAAAATAAAAAAGAAAGAAATAAAGAAACGAAAGAGAGAAATACAATGAGAAATAAGCAAAAAAAAAAAAAAAAAAAAAAGAAACTGACAGAAGGAAAAAAAATTGAAGAAACAAAGAAAAAGCCTTATGGTGAAAATAAAAAGGAAAATAGCAAAAAGAAAGAAACGAAACGAAACGACAAAGAAAATATGGGAAGAAACAAAAAAGGGAAAGAAAAATTACTGAAAGCACTACGAAAAAAATATAAAGATCAAACAAACCAAATAAATAAATAAAGAAAGAAAGATGTAAGGAAAATTACAAGGAACGAAAAAGCGAGAAAGAAAAAGAAATAAATAAAAAAAAAGAGTAAAAGGAATAAAAGAAAGAAAGAAACCGACGATAGAAGAATAGAAAAAAGGAGAAACCGCAAGAAAAAAGGAAGAAAGAAAAAGAAACAATAGAAAGAAAGCCAAAACGAAAGAAAGAAAGAAAGAAAGAAAGAAAGAAAGAAAGAAAATGTAAAATAAACAAAAAAAGGAAGATAGAAAAAGTAAAGGAACAAGAAAAAAGGATATTCAGAAAGGAGAAAAAATTAAAGAAAGAAGAAAAAACGAGAGAAAAAATACAACGTGAAAGAAAGAGAAAAAAGGATAAATAAAACGAAAAAATATATTTAAAAGTAAAGAAATAAGAAGAACGAAGAAGAAAAATCAGTGAAAATAAAGAAGACAAACAAAAAAGAAAAAGTAAAGAAAGAAAGGATAATTGAAAAAAAGAAGAAATCCAAAGAAAAGCAAAATAAAAAGAGAGAAAACGTAAAAAAGAGGAAAAGCAATGATTGAAGAATTAGTCGAAAAAGAAGGAAAGTAAATAAAACAACAGAACAACATGGAAAAAAGTGAAAAGATGAATGAAAAACGAAAAGAAAGAAAAAAAATTATTGAAAGGAAATAAAGGAAAAAGAAGAGAGTACAAAAAACAAAAAAAAACGAATAATAAAGAAGGAAAAATAAACCAAAGAAAGGATTAAAAGTAGAAAGAAACAAAAAAATAGAGAAAAAAAACCTATAAGAATTGAAAGAGAAAAGGAAAAAAAACAAGCTTTTCATTATTCCGATTAAAAAGAAAGAAAGAAAGAAAAAGAGAAAGAAAGAAAAAGAGAAAGAAATACAATCGTGGAGTTATTGTTTTTATTTTGATCGCAGCCTGTCTCGTGGCCTGAGGCTTGTACCTATATAGCACGGAAATGTCAAGTTGGCCATCAAGTACGTGTCAGGATATTTGATTCTACAATAGCCGACTCTATAATAAAACATACGGATCTTCGGTTAACCAGAAAAATGTAACCCTATTAATACAACATTTACTAGCCTGGTACATATTTGCCACTTCTTACCGGTTCAATGTTTTGTACAATATGACATAGTTACCTATTTTCTAAAGTTTCAATGTTTCAAAACCCACAAGAAAACGAGTACAACACTGACTTCTGCTTGATTTTACACTAGAATGACTAACTAAAAGTCCATCAATATGGTTAAAGTATTCAGCCACAGTTTTATTAATAAATCGCTTCAGGTCAAATTTTAAGAAGTCCTATCAGCAGCTTTTAGAGTAGCAGACTGTAACTCAGGTAAAGAGGTAAGACCCCTTCAAAAAGAGGTCTCCTAGGCACGACACCAAAATGCAACTGATGTTGAAGCTCCTAATCTCAAACTGTGGGGAATGTGGAGTAGCCCTTAATTGCTATTACACTCAGGTTCTCTTTAGCATGAAGTGGTAGTCCCTGTTAAAGTCCCATCTCCAGGTCATCTAAAACTTTAAAAAATCATTTGTAGTAGATAGAATGCTTGAGGATTTATAAATATAGAATATCTGTAATAAGAATAATCACTTGAAGCAGTCATCATAAGGTTTATTATTATTATTCAATGGAAACTACATCTTTGTGCAGATTGTTTGTATTTGATAGGAATACTTGATATGACATAATCTTATGCAAAAAACCCTCTTACGAAACCACTACACAAAATGTAATTATGAACGTACGATCTGTCAAAAATTGTTACTATTGGATAAGGAATACTTGAAACCATATGTAATTGTATATAAATTATTTGTATTAATTAGGAATATTTGAAAAAAATAACTGTTGGCAAACCAATAGTTATTGTTCTAGACAAATAAAAAGTGCGATGATAGAATTATGACACTATTGACGCTGGTGTTGTGTTGTACAAACTAGACTATTTATGTGTATTTGTGGACACATGAGTAGGTGTAAGCTCATGTGTATATTTATCAATCCCTCGGTATGGGCAGGATGTGACATAAGATCAATTTGAATCGGAGTTTAACAGGTTCGAATTCAAAGTGCTCCTTCTCGTAGACAGGTAACTTAGTCAAGATTTAAAAAACTCAGTATCCCCTACTACTTAATCATAGCTGGAGGGAGAATAATTGGATTCATACCTTTTCCATGGATTTTAGTGCTATGTGAAATGCAATCAACATCGCCCAGGATTTGAACTTGTGTCAACGAATCCATTTTCTACGATGGTAACCATTACAGCACGAGCATGGTACACATGTTTCCTAAAAAACAAGACGCAAGTTGTTCCCGAGCGGAAATGCCTCAAAAGTAGCGTGGATTGCAATACAGAAAGTGCACATGTCTCCTAAAGTAAACAGGACACCGGTTGTTCCACAGCAGAAGTGCCATGTAAATTGCGTGGGTGGTATGCAAGAATGAGGCGTGTCTACATGCAACGTGTAGGCGATGACCACGAAGATTTGCGTGAACGTCCAGAATATTATATAACAAGCGGAGGCGAGCAGAAACAAAAGGAGACCAGAGAAGACGGGCTAAAGACAACTACTAAACGCACGTCACTCTATGTTCTGGCTTTGCACCAGACAGCCCAGGGTTGAGAAGTAGAAAAAAAGCCTGAGGCAATGCCAGACTCACAAAAGTAGTGAAGTGAGGAGAAACTAAGGTGATTCGCTGCCTTGAGATGGCTCTGCACAAGCCTTGCGAAAGAAGAGAAGCAAAGAGAAACTAAGACTATTCAATGCATTGAAATGGCACTGTACTAATCTTTTGAAAAGGCAGAACAAAGCAGAAAGGTAGAAAGGGTTCACAGAACAACCGTACCGTCGTCCTTGTGTGTGCAACTAGGCCATCTCTGACTCTCTCTCACTCTACCCATCCGTACATTTCGGGTAATAAAAAGAAGAGGCAGATTATATCTTATTACATTGGCATCGTGGTCTTTCTCAGTTATACAACGTGTGCATCTTTATTAAATAGGAACATTTCTTGTATTGGGTAGGAATATTTGATACCATGTAACTGTGTACAAACAAAAGATTAGAGACAAATAAAAAGTGTTGTTAAAGAAAATACGCTAGCACATTGAAAATACTTATGAATGTGGAGATAAATAAGTAAATAAATGGATAGAAATTAAAATTTAAGAAATAAAGATCTAAAGATCTAATTTCAGCGTTAAATTACACTTAATCAGTTGATAGGTTGTTAAACTAAATCATCAGATTCTAAGCCCAATAAAGGTAGGATAATATTGTTCTCTGAAAATGCCTAGGAGTCGACAATGCTTTTAAACGTGCTGTCTGTTGAACTTAGCGGATTGGAAGACCTCACACCAAAAAGAGTGTCCTGAGTAGAAAAGAAAATCTACTGGTGAGGCTCCAGTTATAGAGCTTTGACAAGTGTACAGTCACTGCATCGTTGCCATTGCTTGCTGTTGTACTCTGATAAAACTGATAAAAAGTGATAAAACTTATTCGGGTCTTATCTTCGGGTAAAATATACCCGTTTAAGATTATGAAGTTTGTAGCGGTTTAAAAGTTAAGATAAATTTTTATAACGCTTATATTGGAGAACGTGCTTGTTGTAAAGAAATGTAATTTGAACACTATGTTACTTGGAGCTGCTAACCAACTTTAACTCGACGAAAAACGGCAACAAGATGGCGTCGAACCTTAAAGTTTTCATAGCGCGTTGCATTCATCACGCAGTTCCGTTTGTTATAGCATATTTTTCTCTCTTGAAAAAAAGTGGGTAGTGTCAAAATTAACGGTTCCATCCATATCGATTAGGAGGTTTTGATGCTTGACTACTGTTTCACCACCGTTTTATTGTCTTCATTGTGGCACGGCATAACATCATCTCCTGGTGGAGGCACTGGGTTTTCCTAATTTTGTTCCTCAGTAGAGGATATTGGAGTTGTCTGGATTTGGGGCAAGATGCCAAATCACAAACCGATTAAGTAGACTCCCGTTCGTTGGGATATCTAATGTTGGTGTAAGACGAATAAATCATTATGAAATGTAATAAAAACGCTGTCTTACTTGAGACTCTTAACAAAGCTTTATTTGACTAAAACTGGCAAAACGATCGCGTCGGAGTTATCAGTTTTTATTTTGTGCGTTGCATTCATTGATAAGATCCGGATGTTAGATAACTCTTGTTAAACATGCATCGGCATAAAATAACAAAACAAGGGTTGATATACGAACCAATCCATATTTACCAACCCCTCCGCTACGGCAGGATATGATGCAAAGTCAATTTTTCAGCGGAGTTTGACAGGTTTGAATTCAGAGTTTTCCTTTTCCTAGACTAGTTGCCTCGCCAAGGCTGAAGAACCCAGTCTGCCCAACTATTTACCTATAGCTGAAGGATATACGAACCAATCAACCTGCCAACCAACAAACCAACCAACAAACAAAGCAATGCTGTAGATTATATACATTTCCTGGACGTTGTTGAAGATATATGATTAACTTTTGTGAGGTGGTTAACATAGATTAGATTTAGCCAAAACGACGAAGTCCAAATTCCATCGTAGATCTTCGTGATAGTTTTGTTATTTCGGCTTTTGTAGTGACAGGGATAACATACTCCTCTGACAGTGTACATTTTCTCACTGATACATTTTTTGCTTGATTACGTCTTCCAGAAAGCTGACGAAACAGAAAATCTAGAAACCGAAGGCATCAGAATTTTGGAGTTTGGAAGATAGGAATGGGATTTTTCTAATCGAGTTTGGTTGTGTTTTATAGGATATCAACATTTTACGGTAACTAATGTCAAATACTGTTTGTATATATATATATATATATATTGGGAAGACGTGGGGTTGGAGGTGACACGGTTATCTGTAGGGGGTCAAATGTACCTACGAGGCACATCTGGTTAAATTAAGACGCCCCCAAAGAGTGTCCTGTTATGACACTAAACAATCCGATGGTGAGGTTCCAGTAATGCCGGGGATTTGTGGAATATGGAGCACTCCTTCATTGCCATTGCTCCCAGGTCCACTCTAGCCCAGTGTGTTAGCACTTGATAGGGCTCCATCTATGGGTTAAATAGAACTAACGGCATACTTATGCGAAACTGAACTGTTTGACTAAACTGAATAGCTTGAAATAGAAATGTTTTTGACAATTAAACCGTACTTACATTTAAACAGCATGCTTATGATAAACTGAATTATTTAAAATAGAACTGTTTTTGACATTGAAACTGTATTTACACTAAACTGAATTATTTAACATAAAACTGTTTTCACATTTAACTGTGTAAACCAAATCTGTACTCATACTAAACTGAATTAGCTGGATTAGAACTGCTTGACTAAACTGAATAGCTTGAAATAGAAAGGTTTCTGACGATTAAACTGTACTTACATTTAAACTTCGTGCTTATTCTTAACTGAATTGTTTACATTAAAATGGATTTGGCGTTAAATAACCTACAAAGATTGATATGCCATAAAACCCAACCAACCAACCAACCAACTATATCATCCTGATATTTCAATATTTTTGTCATTTCCATAGTTCAGTATTAATATTATGTCCCTATTTCGGTATTTGTATCAACCTCATATTTCACTCAGTATATCATCTCCCCTTTCTTTCCTTATTTCTTTTTTATTTTTTCACACTAAAATTAATTCCACTTCCATTTGATGAAAAATCTCTGATGAAACCTGGTACATTTGACTCTATCATGCTTCACCATACACACAGTCACAGTCAAAGCCAAAACCCCCTACCACGAACTCTTTAACGAACATCTACCTCCGTCTCTATTTCTTACCTTACCTGTCTTTTATCTATAGACCCTCTCCTTCCCCCTTTAATACCTTTATTTTCTCCATTATTTTATCTATTTCTTCATTTTGCTTAGATGTCGAAAAACTAAAATACATTTTTAGTCTGAAGGAATTCTTGGAATAAAGAATGAAATATCACAACTACTAAACCCTTTCTAAGAGTCTGATTTATCCATCTTTCCACTAATTTTTATCCTTTCAGTATTTGTGTCATGTCCATCATTCGGTATTCATATCGTCTTCATATTTCCGTATTTTTATTACTTTCAAATTTCAGTATTCATATCATGTTCATATTTTAATATTTATATCATGTCCATAGGTCAATATTCATATATTATTCATATATCCAAAGAAGCTAGGAAAAATATCTGAGTTATTCGATAAAAACATTTTGTCTCTTATCTTTCTCATCCCGAGCTAATTAGGGTACCCCTGTTAACGAATAAATGATTGCATAAAAAAACAAATATGACGGTTCATTCATTGACAATTGAAGTTGACGACAGTTTATATTGTACACATGCTGCAGCTTAGATCGAAAAAAGTAAAGAGAAAGTGAAAGAGAGTGAGAGATTCTGGAAGCGAAAGCGACAGATAGAGTGGGGAAAGAGGGAGTGGAAAGATAGAAAGAGCGAGAGTAAGCGTGTGTGAAAGTGAGAAAGAGAGAGTGGAGAAATTTTTTAATGGTAGTATGCGCGCTTTAATAGAACACACCCTTTTTCATTGTTGGCTCTCGATGCATCATTTTCTGGGGAAGACCAGAAAAAAAGCAAATATCAAATGAATGTTAGCTGCTATCAGTAATTATCGAGTGACGTCAATTTTACAAATCACAGTAATCGACGTAAATATAGCAGCATTAAGTAAATAATGAATGTGCCAAGTTAAATTACGAGCGTGAATACTGAGTACTGAATGCATAGACAAGCATCCTTATTATCAATTTTGACCATTCTTTTCATTCAGATTTTAAAATCTTGTTTGATTTATACCGCTCAACCTGTCAGCGTTGATTAAAATACAATGACTGAATCTCTAGCGGAAAAGTAAGACTTCCCCTTCAACGACCATTCAAAAATTGATGTCTTGAATATGACATTAACTCCATTTGGTGATATGGCTCCAATTCTGGAACTCTGGGAATTATCAGAGTCACTCCTTTATTGCGAGGTATATCGTGTATTAATTTACAAAGCGTTCTGTTTAGATGTGAAAAAGACCATATGAATGGGACAATCATCGTGGCTCGAACTCACTCGAGAAGGTTTGCTTGCAAACCATTACACCACCGGAGGCGCATACCAAGTATATCTGATTGAGTCTGGTGAGGTATCATCTATAAATGATCTGCTTGAAAATACTAAGTATTAGATAGGAATACTTAAACCTTATAACTACGAAGAAATTATTCGTATTTAAAATACTCACTTGTAACTATACAGGTTTACAAATGATCACTATTGAACTCATATAATTGCATTTGTTCAGAATTGTGAACGCCTTGTCAGTAGGGGGTTAGAATACGCTGACTTTATTTTCTGCAGAGGACAAAGACTCCCCCCCCAAAAAAAAGAGTAGCCTAGGTATAGCACTAAACTATATCTAATGGTGAGGCTCTAATTCTGGGCTTTTGGTGATTGTGGAGAACTCCATCATTGCCATTACGTTCAGTTCCACTGTCCCTGAGTAGTAACACCTGTTAGGCTCCAATTAATGGGTTAAATAGAACTGTTTAAAAATTAATAGTAATAGATAGAATACTTGCGAACTATAGATTATTTTTCTTAAGAATCGTTTCTTGAAACTATAATTGTTTACTAAGGATTACAATTATTAATTAAATAGATTTGTTTGATACTTTTTCGTATTAGAACGCAAAAAAACCACTTAGGAAACGATTGCACAAAAAATGTAAACATGAACGCAATTCCCAAATCTTGAACTATTACATCAAACCAAACAAAATCAAACCAAACCAAATTAAATCAAACATTTGATGTATAACAATGTATAGTGTAAATACTTTGAGTACTTTTTCTTTCTTTCTCTTAATCTGAGATATTTCTGCAACAGGAACCTAAATACACAAACACTACAGAAATATATCCTTGAAAAATAATGAGTACATTTTTTTGGTACATCCGGTCTTTCTCGACATTAAAGACACAATTTTTTTTCATTATTAAAGTTGGACAATCTGAGAGAAAATTAGCTTTGAAAGATACTCAATTCATATGTATCCCTTTGAATTCACGTTCAGTTACAATTCAGTTCACCATAATGAGTACACAGGTTAAATGTCAAAATTAGTTCCATTTAAAAAAAATCACTTTAGAATATGTACACAGTTTAAATTTCAAAGTAGTTATATTTTAAACAATTCACTCTAACATACGTACACTGTTTAATTCTATTTAACCCATAGATAGGACCCTATCAGGTGCTTGCCTAGTCGACTGGGGCTGTAGAATACACTACTGCACTTCTGCAGAGGGGCAAGACCACCCCAACAAGGGTCCTGAATATGACACTACACAATCTGATGGTGAGGTTGCAGTGATGCTGGAGCTTTGGGGAATGCAGAGCACACCTTCATTGCCATTGCTCCTAGGTCCACTCTGGCCCGGAGTGGTAGCACCTGATAGGACCCTATCGATGGATTAAATAGATCTAACTGCATACTTAAGCAAAACTGAATTGTTTGAATTAGAACTAAGCTCAATAACTTTAAATAGAAATGTTTTTGACAATAAAACCGTACTTAAACAGCGTGCTTATGCTAAACTGCATTGTTTGAAATGGAATTGTTTTTGACGTTGAAACTGTATTTTTTGCTAAACTAAATTGTTTAATATAAAACTATTTTGACAGTTGCGTGTAACAAAATCTGTACTTACACGAAACTGAATTAGCTGAATTAGAACTGTTTGATTAAACAGAATAGCTTGAAATAGAAATTAAACTGTTTACCCGTGCTAAACTGAATTGTTTGAAATAGAACTGACTATTTGCATAAAATAGATTAGGCGTTAAATAACCTGCAAGGGTTGATATGCCATAAAACCCCACCAACCAACCAACCCATCAGGTGCTACCACTCCGGGCAAGAGTAAACCTGGGAACGATGGAAATAAAGGGGTACTCCACATTCCCCTAAGCTCCAGCATATCAGTAGCTTCACCATCATATCTAGAACACTCTTTGGAGCAGTCTTACCCCTCTGCAGAAAAGTAGTCGGTGTATACTACAGCCGCTGCCGACGGGGCAATTGAAGGAAAAAATCATTGATTTTTAATTAAATTGCTAAGACAATCTATTTTTACAAAACTGGACTCATTAATTCTGGACTGATATAAGATAAGTCATATTTCTTTAAACAGCGTGATGTTTCGAAATACGTAATTTCCATAGTGGTGTTCGTAAATGCTGAGCATACAGTAAGTGATATTTATACAACTAGTCTATCAATATTGTATAATTAGTTCAATTTTCACTGAGACACATTTTAAAAGGCCAAAATAAAGTTAGTAAATTTATTCTTTTGAGTGCAAAGAAATGTATATATTCATGCCTTTCTGAAGGGTATTTGTGTCGAGTGATCATAAAATGCTTCAGCTGAAATTTAAATTGATTCTTTTTTTTTCATGAGTGCAGGGAAATCTATAGTTGTGCTTTTCAAAAGAGTATTGTTGTCAACTGATAATAAACAGCCTCAACTCCAATTTAAATAGACTGTGTTTTCCATGAGTGCAGGATAATGTATATTCATGCCTTTCTTAGGTGTATTTGAGTCAAGTCATCATTAACTGCCAAGGTTAAAAATTTTGAAATATATTTTCCATGAGCGCAACCACGTAAACATGATCCTGCATAAACAATACATCATAGCGAGATGTTTATTTATTAGAGCAGTGCATTTACACTGCTCTAGCGTACAGAATAAATCGATTTTCAGTCGAATTTGCTCGCAAATGATATCTCCGTCAGCGCTGAAAAAGATTTTAAAATTGTTCCAATCTTAGATATAGCAGAGAAAACTATGTCATGCTAATAATAATCCTTCTCTTCTTACTAAAAAGAAATACAAATATAATAATAGACTCCTCTTATTCTAGGAACCCATAGGGTTCACAGGTCGTCTTGCCGCAGAGTTGTTAATTAGTGAATTTTGCTTGATCAGCTTCTCGAGCTGAGGGCTCAATCCTGACTTCATCCTCCACTTCGTCTATCTTTTCGGGAATGTCAAGGAGTTGATACAAATCTTTAATAGATAATAAATTAAATATAACTTGATAAATCGAAACAAAGATTTGCTTTTGTTATGGACGCCTGAAGTCAGCAGACGATTTAATGATCTCATCTGTGCATACCGAGAAGAATCTGTTTGAGAACGTGAAGTCGCCAAGTCAAAAAAAAAAAAAAAAAATGCAAGAAGGTAAACTCAGATAGAATTAATAAAGTTTACGCAACTCCTACTTTCATTCCCGGTGTGTCTTTTTTCTTCTCATTATCATTCTATTTAAAGATGAGTTCTTTGCGAGATGTATAACATTAAAAGTAGGCGGACATTATGAAGCAAAGAGAAATGCAAGTCCCCGTAAATACTGATCATTTCGAAAGTAATGTTGAAAATAGCAAGAACTAAGTAAATGTAGCACAGACTAGTGACATTACTTTTTCTGGGCAGAAGTAGCCTTGGTGAAACAGTGAGAAAACAATAAAAAAGGTTGGTTGGTTGGTTTTGTTTTATGGCATATCAACCTTTGTAGGTTATTTAACGCCAAATCTATTTTTATAAAAATAATTCTACTTCAAATAATTCAGTTTAGCGTAAGTACAGTTTCAATGTAAGTACAGTTTCACTTTGGCATAAGCACGCAGTTTAAATGTAAGTACGGTTTCAGTTTAGCATAAACACGCAGTTTAAGTGTAAGTACCGTTTAATTGTCCAAAACATTTCTATTTCAAGCGATTAAGTCAAACAATTCAGTTTAGCGTAAGTATGCCGTTAGTTCTATTTAACCCATAGATAGGACCCTATCCGTTGCTACCACGCTGGGCCAGAGTGGACCTGGGAGTGATGTCAATAAAGGGGTACTCTGCCTTCCCCAAAGCTCCAGCCTTACTGGAACTTCACCATCAGATTGTTTAGTGTCATATCCAGGACACTCGTGGGGGGTGGGGTCTTACCTCTTTGCAGAGGTGCAGTCGGTGTATTCTAAAGCCCCAGCCGACTGGGCAAAATAAAAAAAAAGGAAACTCTCCCACAGAAGATAGTAGAACCTAGGTGTTAGCATCAGTAATTTTTTTATTGGTCAATTTTTTTGAATTTGACCATGTATATACGCTCCCAGGGAAAATGTTTGTTCTCTCCTGGGAAAAATCTGACTGTACTTTTCGAGAGAAAAAACTTATAATTCATGATTATATTGTTCGATCTGACCTAGGATACACTGACTGCATCCTCTGCAGCTGAGGCAACCCACCTACCAAAAAAAAAGAGGGGTTCTTGACTTTGATACTAAAGTACATTAGGTGGAGGAACTCTGTTTTAGTGTTTTTAAACTATTGTGATTACTCCAAGGTCTACTCTGACCCAGAGTAGTAATACCTCTACTGCGAGGTGGATTCATGTATTTTCAATAGTCATTGTTGGAGTAACCTATATTCAACCACCATTTTTATTTGTATTTTCGCGGGCGCACGAAGACACACACTCACACACACACACACGCACACACACACACTAGAGTGTTTTAAACAAGATGATGCCATTCAAAATTACAAGCCACTGAAAATAGTAGACCATTTCACATACTTCGACAGCAATATCATATCTACTGAAAGCAATGTTAACATACGCATTGGAAATACACGAACTGCTTTTGACTGATTATTGACCAGACGAAAATCTCAGCTATTTGATTAAATAAAACGGGATTTTTTCCAAGCGGTAGCTGTGTCAGCACTATTGTATGGCTGCACAACTTGGACTTCAACGAAGGGAACCGAGAAAAATCTACATGGGAATTTTATAACGATATTGGATGATGTTTTAAACAGATCCTGGAAGTAGCACCACATAGAACTGATACTGTACAGTTAATTACCTTCCATCTCACAAAGCAAAATATGTTGGGCACTCCTGTAGTAAAGACGAACACATAAACGACATTCATCTCTGGATACCTACACATGGACACACCGCTGTTGGCTGACCAGCATGGAATTACATACATTCAAACTGCGTGAACACTGGAACAAGTCTTGATGGCCTACCAAGAGCGATGACCTATAGGGACGGGAGAGAGAGTCAAGGGAATTCGAGCTGTCGGCATGATTTGATTATACTATATATATACACTCACACACACACACACACACACACACACATATATATATATATATATATATATATATATCAGTGGGGCTTGAAATACACCGGCTGTGCATCTTCTAGCATATGTACGTGAGCTGTGCTGCTAGTTTCGAAGTTAAATAGGCCTTCATACTTCCCCTGCACAACATTGGTTTTGTAGAGATTATGTATTTGCAGCATGATAAACTGTTTGATTTTTTTTTTTTTAAATTTCGCTCACTCTTGTGTACGCATTCCGATATGTTGATCGAAAATCTGGTAGGATTTTAGAATGTCATGCTAGGGTGATTTTTTTTTTGTTTAAGCCATATTAAGCATCGTGGGTTATTTAATGCCAAAGTAATTCTTGCAGAAAAACACTAGTGGTTGTATTCAACCCATTGCTGGGGGATAATTAGGTTCAGAATTTCCCGAGTGCATTTTTCTGAAAGTGAACGTAATAGCAAGACTGGAGTTCGAAGTCATTTACTACGATATCGCAGTCCAACACGTTAGTCACTACGTCACTGGAAATCCCTAAGTAGACGAGTAAAAATCATGAATAATAATCGACGATGACATTTAACTGAGCCAAGATGGCAGTACAGTTGATTTGTTTATTATAGTGAAATCTTATGTAGAACCAGTTACACTTTTTGAATGACTTGATAGAAAACAAATTTTGCCGCAGTGTCCAACAGTTAGTCCGAATAACTCTCCTCGGTTTTTACTTTTTTTCTTTCAGTGACACCATTTTCTCCACAAAGTCCCAAGATCCCCATCTTCCCGATGGATAGAGAAGATGGATTCATACTTTTATGAAGGACATAAGTCCAAGTATTGCTGAATATTGTCACATGAATGTTAAGCGGAACAGAAAAAGAGGTCAATGTAGAAATAACGAAAAGTGCAAATAAAGGTCATGCACGAATTTAAGAAAAGAGAAAAGAAAACAAATAAAGTCAAATAGTCTAAGCCTTAAAAAGCAGAAAAATCCAAATAATAAAATATGTAGAAAAATCAAACCTTGCATGATACCTATGATGCTAAGAAAGGTATCGGCACACCCACACCTTTATTTGATTCCACCTTTTATATGGTCTCATGCCTAAATCGGAAAAAGAGGTGGTCACTGAGTCTACGAGATATAGCAAGTAACAAAGATTCAAACTGCCGCGCGCTAAAGACGAAACTTGAAAGTCAGATAACCAACCATACATCGAGCGAGGTGGTTTCTTCTCACGTCAAGTCGGACGATGGATGAATGTGAATAATTTTGAATCGCTACCTTCAGCAATTTTGAAGATGACTGGCAGAAGTTATTATCAATGTTTCATCAATTACAAGGATAATAAGTGAAGACAAGAAGCGGAAGATTAATGAACCTCCACTTCAAAGTTTTTTAAAGAAAATCCTGAATGAATGAATCTCATTATTTAACGCCAAAGTTCTGATAATCAAAAAAATGGCGGAAAGATAAACGGAAGAGGAAAAAAACAAAAAACAAACAAAAAGATTTTAAAAAAAACCAATAAAGAAACCAAGGGCGAGAAGAACAAAATTCTTTCGAGGACTGAGAGAAGAAAAAATAAAGATGTTACAAGTTCCCTATCGACTTGTAAAATATACATTACAGATAAGTGCTAAGGAAAAACTTTGACTGACCTTGCATAAAACTTCTACCCTTACAATTTCCACACATATACATTTTCACAAGGAATTGAAACAGAACAGTTTTTATGTATGCACCATGAGAAAAACAAAAATGTTCACACAATCATTCATGATATTATCCCTTTCATCTAATATCTTCTTGTAATTTCATATCTTTATGAATTACAACTCTAGTTTAGTTCTGCATACAGGAAAATAAAATTATTATTACTATATTATCTTCTGTCACCGTATCATAATCTCTTCAAAGGATTTCCTGCCTCTCATTTTTTTTTATATCTACAGGTATCTAGGGTATCGAAGATGAAGAAAATACGTTTGTATTATTTTTATTTCTATGGAAAATGTATCCACGTATTTCGAATACTCCTGCCGTGTGATATCATATATCCATACAAAAGGCAAAACCCTCTCCCACTAAAAAGAAATATACAGGGTATGATACTAAGCTGCGTCTGATAGTGATAGTTCTAGTACTGGAGATCTTTGAAGGGTGCAATACTTCTTCATTAACCTTACTCCAAGGTCCCGCTGTGATTCAAATAGATATGTTAAAAATATTCGTATTTAATAGAAATACATGATACTATATAACTAAGTTATTTTGTAGTAAGAATATGTACTTGGATTAAGGATTATTAGTTATTTATACCATATAACTGTGAAAATAGCCTACAATTATTGAATATAAATAAATACTTAAAACAGTATGATTATGTATAGTTAACGGGAAAACTTTAATTTTCTTGTGTTAGATAAAAATATGATATGGTTATGCAAAGAAAACATCCTCAGAAACAACACAAAAATAAAAAGATGAATTTACAACAAACGCAATTCCTTATTTTCTAAGCATGTTGACAAACCATAAAAATCCATTTATCAATCGTAAGGAGATTAATGTGCAGTAAAACTTCACCCAGAATTTGAATTTGGTACTCTAAGTCCATTTTCTTCGACGATAAACCATTGTAGACGTTCATACGAAGAGATGAACGTTCAGAAAATTTGCAGATATTTTTTTAACAATTTCTCCAGGAAGATCCCAGTTGACGACATTCTTTACATCAGCAATTTCCAATGAGAAAATGCATCTCTACTGTCTTGATACCCACGTAAAGAGAAGACTTCACAGGCATGCGGACAATGTTTTGTTATTTCTTCCAAGTGATAATCTTGGTATATTTAGAAAATATCGTAATCTCACTCCCAGTTTAAGTACCGGCAAATAATTTCACACAATGAGAAGAGATATAAGAAAGCTTTATTGAATACCATCACTACGATTTTTATAATATTACAGACGAAGAAATAGCAAAGTAAACAGTTCTATCAAGCAAAAAATATAGTGAGTAGTAATCGCTGCAAACTAACAAAATGAAATATGATTATAACATCTTGCAAAGGTCTGACACCTCTTCCTCAACATCCTTAAAATAAGCTCTCTTCAACATAAAAAATATCACATTATTTCAATATGAGTAAAATAAAGATTTGAGAAGATTAGCTTCAGGCCTGAGCTGTGGACATTAATGAAATAAGGTGCGCATTGAACCGACCACACTCTTTAGAGACAGGGATTCTAACTAAGGTTTTGTAAGCAGGGACAGTAAGAATGCGGTCCAAGGATCTTAGGTTTTATTTCGGAGAGTTCTTCCCCTAAGCAGTTTTCAGTTCAGAGTATGGAATCTGCTTCCTCTGAAAAAAGTGTTTTTCCATCTAGAACAATTGAATATCTTATAAATCTGCTGGTGGAACCAGTTTAGTCGTCGGTTACTCAACTACGTGGCTTTCCTATCGTCGGGAAGACCCTCATCCTAAAAAGGAGGTGTTCGTGGTATGAAACTAAGCTGCTTCTGATGGTGAGGCTCCAATTTTTGAGATCTGGAGAGCGTAGAGTACCCTTTCCTTGCTGTTATTTTTTGATCCACTCTGTCCTGGTATTGTACCAATCAGCGTCACATGTATGGGTCGAATAGATTAATTAAAAATCATTCGTATTCAACAGGACCGCTTATAAAAAAAAAGTTTACGTATAAAATAACCATAGATAAGTTAACATGCCGTTAATATCTATTAGTCGAACATACATCAGACAGTACTGGGATTTCTTGCACTTGTAGAACTAGAAATAAAATAACAAACATATGTCAACCTAAATTGAAAGGACAGTGTTTACAAGTTTTGATCATTACATTTCCTTGAGAAGAGGTTGTTGAAGCAAGTTTTGTCGTTTTTTCTTTAGGAGAAATAATAACTGAATTCTTTTGTCCAGGTTGCATTTATTATTCATTTCTGACAATCTATGTCTATTTTCATTGGTGCAATGTTTCTTTGCATTATATTCTACAGATCCATAACCGAATGATTAGTCTCGAACACATTTTTTCACCTGTAGTATTATGGCACGGAATACTTTACTACATAAAAATGGTGGGCACCTCGGGTGGTGTAATGGTTAGCAAGCTAAGCAAGCAAATCTTCACGAGTGAGTTCGAGTCTTTTTGGGTTCCCCGTTCATTCGGCCTTGTGTCAAATCAAAGCAAAAAGCTTCGTAAATTACTCCTACATAAAAATGTTGTATCTTATTTGCATGAATGATGAGAGGTGAGTCTAAAAGACACAAATACCATTCTGGAGTCATTGACATATTTGGTGGCAGAAAATATAATACCCCGCGACAACCCCCAGGGCTAAGGCCGACTGTATAGATTTGCTGTTGGTTTTGCCCCCAGCCGGCTTTTTAGCCGGGCCGTCTGGCATTCGTGTCGGACGGGGCATTGTTCATCTAAGGCAGACTCGAGGCTGGAAGGCTCCCAGCTTTGGCAAAGTCACCTTCGGACGGGCGATCTGCATTTTTGACACCTTTGTATGGCATTGGACCCTGCTGTCCCTTTAAAGCTATGATATGGCATCCGTGCCTGGATCCATCTTTGGGTCGATGTCCAGCTAGGCTCATCGGCTCACATTGCACCAAGTGGGTCGATGACCAGCAAAGACTAGCAGGGCTCGAGCCTCGGCTCAGGTCCGACCTTCCTCTCCCCTAACCCCAACAATAATCCGACCTTCGCGTCATCTGACCTTGTGTCAAGTCCTATCTGGTGGGAGGCAGAGATAAATATACCCCTCGACTACCCCAGAGAAGTACCCCTAAAATCATAACACAAGAACAACATATATTTCAGACAGCAGATTTTGAAGTCTTGAATTGCTTGGATATTTCCTAATGACTCTTTCCTGTGCGTTTCAATTCAAGAATGTCCCTGAAAATTGTTCTGTATGCAATATTACTTGCTGAATCGATTGAAAGTCTGAGAAGTTTAACCTTTTAAACATATGAAATGTCGTTGAAATCAAAGCTGTTAAGAACAGAAAAAAAAGTTCTTTGCGAGTTCAGTGAAGAAAAAGTTTTTGAAATTACAAGAAATTTCAGTAATAAAGTCAGATTGCAGTGGGGGTTACGAGTTTTTTTCCCGTATACCATGTGGCATTATGTTATACTAAGGATGGAAAACTATTCATGTTTAAAGGCCACATTGAAATATCTTGTCTACAGAGGAGGTAGGCGGTCAATAAATGTTTTGCATGATTTCTACAAATCTAATCTTTTAATGAATAACTTAGTGTAAATTTAATATATACAATGAAAAATAAAGGCGTTTTGGGTGTAAGGTGACCGCCGTAGGAAATGGACACGGTGGCTCGAATTCAAATTCTGGACGATACTGCTTGCATATCGCTAGAACTCTTCAGAAAAGTATGAATCCAACTATTCTCTCCCCATTTATGGTAAATATTAGGGCAGGATGGACTCTTTTACGTTTGTATGGCAACTAATCAAGGAGAAGGAAAATTTTGAATTCGAATCTCCACTTAAAAAATTGACATTGTATCGCATCTTGCTCATATCAAGGCGGGGCATTGTCCATCTAAGGCAGACTCGAGGACGGAAGGCTCCCGGCTTTGGCGAGGCTACCATCGGGTGAACGGGTTGCATTATTGACACCTTTCAATAGCACTGGACCCTATTGTCCAGTTTAAGCTATAATCTGGCATCCATGCCTGGATCCATCTTTGGGTCGTTGTACAGCTAGGCTCATCGGCTCACATTGCACCAAGTGGGCCGATGACCAGCAAAGACTAGCAGGGCTCGAGTCTCAGCTCAGGTTCGACCCTCCTCTCCCCTAACCCCAACAATAATCCGACCTTCGGGTCATTTGACCTTGTGTCAAGTCCTATCTGGTGGATGGCAGAGACAAATATACCCCTCGACTACCCCAGAGAAGTACCTCTAAAATCAAAACACGAGAACAATATATGAATATATAAAAGCAAATGAAGAATATATGTCCAGGGATTACTTTTTGTGAGAAAATATTGGGATATAATGTTTTGAAAATTAACGTATGTAGGTTTTGTTGGTCTATATTTTGTTTTTTTCTTTTTTTTTTTTTTTACATTTTTTACTCCTTTTTTTTTTACAGAACTTCTTTTTTTTTCTTTCAACTCTTCTTAATGTTTGAAATATTTTTATTCTTACTTCGTTTTTCCTTACCTTCTTTTTTCCTTTTTACGTTTGATCCCTCCCCTTCTTCCATTTTAAACATCTTTTTGCTTTATTTTTTCCCACTTCCTTTCTTTCCTTTTTCTTTTCTATGCAAAGTATTTTCTCTCTTTCTTGTACTCATTCCCCTTTCTTTTTACATTCCTTTTAATTCATCTTTCCTTTCTTGCTAATTAATTCATTTCTTATTTCTTATTCTTTATCTTGTCTTTTCTTTTTCCTTCCTCACACTGAACTTTCTTTTTTTTATTTCTTCAGTTAAATATTTAATTGCTTATTTAGGATTGTTTTTATTAGTTACTTAAAACTATGACTGCTTATAAATCATAAGTATTAGATGGTTGTATATTTCCAATTATTCTAAATGCAAATTATTTTTATGAGATTGGAATATTAGATATCATATAACTATGGACAATTTTTTTAAACACACACACACACACACACACACACACACACACACACACACACACACACACACACACACACACACCAACGTACAATGAACGTTTTCTCTTAAACTCTAGGCATAAAATAAATCTAGCCGAGTTTAAATCAATCGATGAATAGGTAAAAGAAATGAAAACGTTTATCAAGCTTTTAATGACTTTGCTGAGATTGCTTTTTTGCGTGAAAACATTGGGATATGAAGGTCTAAAATGGATGCGTGCAATTTTCATTAATATTTCAACAAGACTGTACTTGATAGTTTAGAAGGCTTCATGTTGTTTTAAAGCCTCAGGTTACCTAACCTCAGGCCAAACCATAGGCTGTGAGCTAAATTTCATTTAACTGAAATCGATATTGATTTTTTAAATTGAGTAGATATTAGCTTCTACCCTGAAGTTTAAAGAAATAAAAAATGCTAATCTATTAAAACTATAATGTTTTCTATTCAGAATTAGATTTATTGTTTAGTTAATCAATATAAATCGAATTAGATTAAAGAAGACAGCTGTTTTTCATATTTTATATTCCTTACTATTTAATTCGTAGATATACTTGAATTTCTTTCAAACTAAGTTTTAGACAATAAACTGTGACACGTTAAGCCTTTCCATCACAAGAGGCTTATATTTTTATTCAAGAATGCATATGAATTTAGTTTCCTTTTACGGCATGTCAACCCATCTAGGGTTATTTTATGCTTAGAGATTAGGGAATCGTATTCATTGATCTTTGAGCAGCTGTTTAAGAGTGTTTTTTTTTAGATGCAATTATATAATATCAATCATTGTTATCCATAATATGATAAAAAAAAAAAACAATTACAATCCCATCATTTTCAAGTCTTTCCAATCTAGTGAGAAAAAAGTCGTATTTTTCTTCTTTTTTTTTCCTTTTCTTTCTCGCCTTTTTGTCTTGTCTTCTTTCTTTTTCTCACTTTTTTACTATCTCACTTTTCAAACAGGTACTTTATCAATGACTGTTTAAGTCTTCTCGTCATAGTTATCCACATTTTTATTTCATTTTCTCTGTCTTATAAACTTATCTTACACAAACTAACTTTTAGGTTATAATAGAAATATGATTCAAACAGATGGACAAACATGCTGTCAATCATAAACAGAAAATAGATAATAAAATAATTTCTATTTTCTATTGCTTGCAATAATTTACTTTTGCAGAAATTTCCAAAATAACTGCTTTTTCGCTTATAATTGTTTTGGAGTGGGGGAGTAATAGATTTATACTAATTTGTTCTTCGTTACAACAAAAGTTAGAATTCACCATTGGAGATCAAGTGAAACTAGTTCTTCAAATCCATTCAACTCTCCTCAGTCCTTCTCATGCTGTGTTCGTACTGAACAATTTACGCTATCCATATGTTACTATAATTATCACAATAAAAATATAAGTTGGGGTAATATCTTACTGTAGGAGTTTCCCAATTTCGATCATCAGGTTAGTGTAGCGTAATGGGGTATTTGGATGGATTTTACTTTGGAGATGCTTTGTTTTAAAAGAAACCTTTGTATAAGCAATTTTTTCTCGTGGGGTTTTGTGATTTCGAGTAATTTCCAAATGGAATGCCTTTGTTATTTGATCCCATTCAGAGCAGAGATGGAATCGGTGAAATGAATCATCCTTAAATCATGTTGGCGCTGGTTTTAACGTTTATACGAATCGACCTCGTGACCCTAAGTAAATATGAAACTACTTGCGGAAAAGAGAAGAAAGAAACAGGAAATGACCATAAACTTTCGTTTTCTCGAATACTGTAGAATTGTCAAGAAGGTTTTACTGAGCGGGGATGGATAAAAAAAAAAGGATCCCATCCCTGAAGGAAGAGAGGGTAGTTTCCGGCTAGCAGAGCAATTCTGGGCCGGGATTTTTTGTCGCAGAATTTAAAAAGAAACAACTGTTAACGATGAAGAATACAATAGAATCTTTTCGGTTCCCCTGCATTTTTCCAGCGACCACCTCAATAGCAATAACGTCACATGAGTTGATCATTTACACGTCTGACTTATTCAAAAGAACTACGGTACAAATTTATAGTTTTTTTTTAAACACGCGACTGCAACGTAAATGACATAAATGACGTGGCTCGGTTCGGCGCCAAATTGGAAAGTAGATATTTTCTGACATGAAGACATTTCGCAACCAACCACGATCTTCTAGTTTGTAATTTATTTGAGTCTGGAAAGCGCATAATATTTCTCTTCTAAGCACGACGTAACCCTCGTTACAGGGTAATGTTCTTTGAAGGATTGATCGCTTAATTTCAGGTTCTTTTCCATTATTTCTTTCGTAAGTACAAGTGTATTTGAATAGCGTTCTTCAATTTAGATAACTTACATTTCTAAAAGGAACTTTATGATTATTAAAATGCTCGTTCCATGCTCGTTTTGTCAATCCTGTCTATATCTTCTGTCTGCCTGCTAAGACGTTTGTTTGGAAGACTGTATTTTTAGTTAAACATTTGTTCTGTAATGGAGACAAAATCGACAAAATAGTGAGTTGAACCGCCAGGGTAGTTGAAAAATAGGGTGGTACGAACAAAAGTAAGAAAAAAATTAATTTAATTGATAAGCATTTCCCGCTTACAAATAAACTGCACAAAATATGCAAGAAAAATACAATGAAAATTAACTGCAAATTCACGGGCAACACTCAAAAAATAATACAAAAATATAACCAAAATTTATGAGAGAAAAGTAAGAAAATACTGATTTGATCCATAAATATAATTGAAAGAAAAAAAGAAGAAGAGGTGTCCATTAGCGAACAAAAGATGAAAAAAAGTGATGAAATATACAGAAATATTTCTTTTGTGTGTTATTAGTTTTTTTGATTGTTCTCAACTCCTTTCATCGAGAAAAGGTTTTATGAAAAGAGTTCATATGCTACAAAAGAAGTGACGAAAAATCAACTGATAACGTAGAATGAAAATTATTTTCTACTTTTCAAGTGTCTTCAACTGGGCTTTATATGATGTCTGCTATTAAAGAAACCTGTTACAGGGCTTTCTCCATTTGAGAGATATATGTAGAGTATGGGTGGGTGTATTTTAAACTTTTGTACATATATACATATATATACAAAAGTTTGATCAAATAGTCAACCTATTTTGAAATACATCCACCCATACTCTCTCTCTCTTTCTCTCTCTCTCTCTCTTTCTATATATATATATATATATATATATATATATATATTTGGGCGTGTGTATGTGTTAATTGTCCTCAGGTAGTTTCCATCCTGAGTTAGGAGAAAGGATTTTGGGTCGTAAATTTTTTTCTCCCGATGATTGAAGTTATAATGGGCGAATAAAAATAGTAGTGATGAAAGAAAGTCAGTTACCCTGAAAAAGATCTATAAGCTTAGCTATTCTTTCATAAAAGTAAACAGTTCGTTAGTTGATATTTCAAAAGTTAATGACCATCCCCTGTTTTCATTTAGCTATACAAAACACAAATTGTTTTTCTAAAGGAAAGAAAATACTGATTGCATCATTTTTATACTAGCTATTTACATCGAAGCTTTAATGTCTGTGATTTGCATGAAAAACGTCAGACATTGTCTGCAGTAGATAAACAAAAAAAAAAAAAACAAAAAAAAAACAAAAGCAAAAAAAAACAAACAAATAAATAAAAACTAAAACAAAAAAAAATTAACTCATCTAAAAAGTTTCTTTTTTTAACTGTCGACAAGATAATTGAGATCTTTAATCTGATTAGTGGTGGCTGCAATTCGAATTCTCCCATCATTAAAGTTTCAAATATAAAACAAATTCAAAACCATTTTTCTCTTTTTTTTACGATTTGGAGACATTCGTCTGAAGAATCAAACTAATCACTTTTCCTATTATTATGGCAGAATTCTCATTGTAAACGAAAGAATTACTTCCATGTGCATTAGAACTTTTTGTTTGTCTGTGGGTCCAAAAATGATAGCATCATTTGTATTGGAAATCTGTAAATATAGAGTGGGCCAAAACCCCTTTTAAATCTCTCCAGAATATGAAAAAATAAAAGTTTGGTTTAGTTTAGTTTGCACTGAAGTGGTAGAATTTGTTAAGGTTACATGTATGGATTAAATTCAACTATTTAATTTTTTACTCTTCTTGAAACCATGTAACTCTGCACAAACAAATTATTAATATAAATAGTATTACTTTTAAGCTGTGTGCAAATAAATAGACTCTGACTCGTTTAAAAATTGTTGTCGACCAATTGTATAAACAAGATTTAGTATTATATAACTTATAAGGATTGATATGCCGTAAAACACAACTAACCAACCAATCAATCAACCATCTCAGTATATGATATATTATAATTATTTAAGAAAAGTTATCTTTTTTTCAGAGATCAATTTTCCATTAAGTCATGGAGCAACGTGTGTATTCTTAAAAGTAAATAATCTTTTGCTATTTTAGTTATATTTTCAGTAGATTTTTAAAGTCTTATTTTTAAAGAAATAATGAATGAGTGAGAGTAATTGACGTGTTTACTGCCGATTCTGTTTCTACCTTTACATGGACGGGCAAATATGTTTTTTCATCGTAGATTTGTTTTGGATAAGTTTGTTATTTAAGATTGTTATTTCCTGATATATCTCTAAGATTTTTAGGTTTATTATATGCGAGTATATCCAAATCGTGAAGCATATTTCTTAATTTTGGTTTTAAGTTTAGGATGCTCCAGGGATTCTTAATTTTTTATCCCATCTAGTATTATTTTATGCCTAGAAGTTTGGGGAATTGCGTTCATATTTACAATTTTTGTGAACTTATTTCTTGAGAGTTCTTTTTTCGCACATAGTCCGATCGAATACGATAATTTTGAAACCAATCTATTTGACTCATAGTTGGGATTCGTACAACTACTGCCACTCGAACATCATGGTGCTCTCGGCATTGAAATATTCTCATTATTCAACTTCGTGAAATTATAAAGTATAGACAGTAGAAATATTATTTTTTTCAATTCAACCCCGAAATAAATAATCAAATAAACTTCTCTTGATAGATACCTGCTAAATTAAAAAAATAAATTCCCGAATCTTTCATCACAGGAAAAATCAATGACAAAAACAGGAAATAATATTGTGTTAGCCAGATATCAAATAATATGATGCCTGTACGTGGTAAGCCGCTCGCAAAGGTTTTCAGAGAACGTTTTCTTGTTGTAGACCGAAACAAAAGTCGAATATCTTTTGCACTAAGTGGATATGTGACACTATAAGCTATTCTGCGTCTTGGTGCTCATATGTAGGAGCAATAATATATATATATATATATATATATATATATATATATATATATATATATATATATATATATATATATATATATACCTGTATGTATGTGCTTGGCTATATGAGTATGCATATACGTGGCGCCTTCGATAAGTTTTCTGACTTATTTAAACAGGTATTTAAAATTGTCATAGACTCTTGAAAATTCAGTATGTTATTTATATACATCTTTTCAGACGACTGACCAATTTTTATGATTCCAGTTTCAAATGAATAGCTACAGCCGCAATTGGAATACACCCTACTAAAGCCTGATTGTCACAGCTGGTGAATTTCAAAAATGCAATCGGACACTTTAGAAGAACGATATGCAATAAAATTCTGATTTAAACTTGGAAAAAATACCACAGAAACGTATGGAATGCTTCAGACTGCTTTTGGATCATCTTGCATGAATCGAGAATCAGTTTTTGAGTGGCATAAGAGATTCAAGGAAGCCAGGGAGTCTGTGAGGGATGATGAGAGGTGTGGGAGGGAAGGTGTGGGAGGTAAGGAAGGCAATACACCAGAGTTGATTGGCCAAAGGCTTAGGGTTAGGGTTACTATGTTGAGGTTTTAAGGGAGTTCAGGAAGAGATTCCTAGGGAAGAGGCCAGCACTCTTCAAATATAGGTCAGTGGCATTTCCACCAGGACAATGCACCAGTCTACAACTCCATCCTTGTCACAGACTATTTGACCAAGATGGACATCAAGACAGTTCCTCAGCCTCCCTAGAGTCTAGCCCTTTCTCCCTGTGACTTTTGGTTATTCCCTAAGCTCAGAGGCTGTCGTTATGAGACAATTGAAGAGATGAAAGAAACTTTGACGAAGGCCATTGACACGCTCACACAAGAGGACTTCCCTGGGGCCTTTCAGAAGTTGTTAGCACGGTACAACAAATGCATTGCAGCCGGAGGAGATTACTTGGAAGGGGACTATAGTTCCATGTGTGCACTATCAATAAAGGTTCTCATACGAAAAAAGTCTGGAAACTTATTTAGTGATCCTCGTATATATATATATATATATATATATATATATATATATGCGTGTGGGGGTGAGCGTATTTGTACTGAAGAGTGTGGATAGAGGTAGCGAACATGTATGTAAAAGTTCATAGCCTGAAAAGTTCATATAATGACGTCATATGTTCAGTTGTTGACGTTTTTGATCAATGATATCCAAGTATTGCAACAAAGATAAAAGAAGTGCGTATACCACAAGAATGACAATATTGAACACTAAACCTCATTTGGTAAAATTCCATGAGATCATCTTGGTTAGCTAATGAAATTTTCTATAGAGTAAAGTATGGAATATTTTTTAAAACTTTTTTGTCTGATTAGTCTAGTTTTTTTTAAAAAAGCGATAAATCTAAATTTTCATGATGAGCTCTATTACTCAAGCACTTTTCATAGAATAATCAGCCCAATATGAGCGAGCAAGAAAAGAAACGACAAAGAATCTATGATTTGTTTAACGCCAAAACCAAGTCCAAAAGATTTGCGAAATGATTGGAATTTCTTTATTGCTTCCATCGAGCCCAGACCTTAACTCCTTTAATTAAGCTAAATGGGGCATTTTATAAAACTAAACAAATCCAACATTGGTTCACTTAAAACTACAACTGAGGAAGAATGGAATAAAATGACTGAAACATTCTTTTTGAAAGCATGCAAATCATTTTGAAGGCGTTTTGATTCAATAATTGAAAAAATGGCGGCCATATTAATTTAATTTACTGTTTTGTGTATATCTTCTTATTTTATTGTTTGTTTTTAAATTAAGATTAATCTTTTTTTTGAATAATAGAGTCGTTTATTATTATACTAGAATATTCCTAATTTTGCTTCCTCTCCCTGTATATCCATGGATGTGTGTGTAAAGTGATATCAAAAGGATAGCTAAAAAATGAGGTTTATTTATTATTTGATTTAAACAGTAGGTCAACCCGTCTAGGGTTATTCTATGCCTTGAGACGACGGAATCGCACACATTGAACGTTCATATTTACATTTTTCGCATGGTTGTTTTTAAAGATATTTTTGCACATGGTTCTATCGGTTTCTAATTTTCAACTAATCTTTTTAACCCGTAAATTGGACCCTAAGAATACTACCATTTAGGGTCAAAGTTGACCTGAAAGTAATAGCAACAAAGGAGTTCTAAACACTTAGCAGATCTAAAAAACAAAAACAAAACTGGAACCTCTCTGTCAGATGTAGTTTAGTGTCCTAGCCAGGACTACCCTCATATTTTTTTGTGTGGGGTTCTTCTTACTCTGCAGGGAATATAGTCCTATTATTTGAATCCCCGCTGACAATGGGAACAAGATTATAAAGTTAAATTTAGATCGAACATTATCATTGTGATACCACTCCCAATTCCGAGTATGGCGCATTTTACTTTACACAGTCAATTTATGGGTAAACGGGTTTCAAACATGCACCTAACAAAGAACTTAATTTGATATATGCAGCAAACCATTTATAAAACGCCCGGTTGGCAATCCTTAGAATTCGTTGACAGTAAACCCGCGGAAGAGTAAATGTGTAAGATATTAAACTCAACTCCTCTTCTGAAGCTCTGAGGTCAGAGTAAACCAGGGAGTAATTGTGATGAAGCAATACCCCATACTCCCTAGATCTTCAGAATTAGCGCCTCACAATCAGATGAAGTTTTGTACCATATCCAGACCTGCCCCTTAAAGGGAGTGTCTTAGCTCCCTACAAGGGGATACTGTCAGCATACTCAAATCTTTGCTGATTGGGCGTGAATTAGTAAATCAGAAGCACGGATACAATCAGATGAAAACAACTAAGATGAGAACACAATTTCTAATGAAACGATATGCAATCTTTTATCAAAGAAATTCAAGTAAGAATTACGCGTAGAACATGTCTCGTCCGTACAGCCCAAAATCTGGAAGTTGGTTATTTTGCAGATATTGTAAAACAAATAAGCAAATAAAGCATTTTTACTCATAAACGATACGGTCATTATACCTATAAAGTTTATGAATTTCAAATAATTTTACTATGAAAAAACGTTACATTTATTTTTTGTAATATATGTGATTTTCTTAGAGAAATGTATTGAAAAACATAAAAATGGGATTGTGTAGGAACTGTTCATTTCAGAGCCATCCATGTAGAAAAATAGCAGTGATACTATCTAACCCATAGCTAAGTGTAAAAGAACAGAAATTAATTCAAATATTAATTACGTAATATCACAATCATATGAATGGTATTGCTTGTAAAATCAAAAACAAAACAAAAGAACAAACAATGAAATGAGCTTAAAATTGAGAAACCACTGAAACGTCAGCCAAGTATCTGATACGGAAATGCCTATACACGTGAAGTTGCAAGAAAAGCCTTCTAACACGTTTCCTGATTGTAGGTCGAAAAAAAAATCAAACATCTGCGCATAACAGATAAAAGAATTGGTTTCGTGTATGCAATTCTCTGACAGTTGTGAATTTAATAAAATAAATCTATATCTGGTTGGCAAGAATTTACGAAAAATAATGAATACAATACGTTTTTATGAACGGGTAGCAGAATGAGAACATGAAGATTTGTCGACAACATGGATTCCTTTGCCTATTTCTCGTTATCCATACGGAGCTGATGAATGTAAGTTTTTATAAGTCGGTCAACATTGGTGTATCTATGAGTAGTAATTTATAGAAGAATGTCACTTATGAGTTCGTCGTTACTTCTCCAACAGTGCTCAGCATCCCTTGTTCGTCTTCCTTGTATGATTTTTGAGATTGGAAGTATAACTGTTGTTTTATGAGATAAAGCTTCAAAAAACACACATCAAAGTAATGGAGATTCCCATCTAGTTGTTTTCTTCAATCGTTTCTTTATAGCTCAATTATTGCAACCATACAGTAATACTGACACAGCTATAGCGTAGAACAATGTCCGTTTTATTTTATTTGAGAGCTCAGAACTCAAACCAGAATGATAACAATCTACCCAAATGTACGGAATGAAAAAGTTCGTCTCGAAATCCAGAGAAAGCATCAAAATATAACAGACAGTTGAGGAAGGCTGGAGATTACAATGGCCGACTATAAAACCACGACTTGGACATTGGTATGTATGAATTGTTGTAACTTTAGAACAATTTCTCATCTCAGAAATTCAGAGAGAATTTTCAAGTTTACAATATCTTTGTCAGTGAATACCCAGTATGTATTTACTTAATCCTTCCGCAAAGTGCAGGATGTGGCATAAAGACCATTTTTAAGCAGAGTACACCTGTTTTGAATTCAGATTTTTTTTTCATCTTGATTGGTTGCCTTACCAAGGCTAAAGGAACCAACAGCCTTACTATTTACCCATTATTAGTGGAAGGAGCAGAAAGATGCATTCATGTCTTTTCCAATGATGTTAGCCTGAAGTGAAATGCAAAAGAGCCTCGTCCCGAATTTGAACTCTGATCACCAATTACATTTTTACGACGATAACCGTTACACTAAGCTCTCCTCAGTAAATAATAAGTATGGAAACAATGTAATAAGAAGCAAGATGCCAACACGATTCCAAATGAAATGATGTGGAATTCCTTATCTCAGCAATTCAAGCAGTGATTTTGTGGAGATCACGTTTAGTCCGTACAGTAAGAAAATCTAGTAGCTCATTATTTCGCAGATGCTACACAAAAGAAAAAAAATACAACTCACCCAAAAAGGACAGAAGTCCTGAGAAAACATCGAAATACTAGAGGCAGCTGGTGAAAGCCGGAGATTACAATGGCCTAAATGTTAAGATTATGAAAATCACGGTGAGGACACCGTTATGAATAAATCACATATATAATAATGATAATTTCTCATTTCATCAGAAATCCAGTAGGAATTTATAAGTTTACAACGTGTTTTATGTAGAGTGAAAAAGGAAAAAAAATGACGAAAGATATTTGAAAATCGTTGTTACGTAGGTTGTTGCAACAGAAAAGAAAAGCAGGGAAAAAAAGCAAAAAAGAAAATAAACATGATTCAAGATTTGAGAGGGAAGCCATTAGAATCATTTTGTGTGAGCCAGATGTCTGATTCGGAGACGACTGTTTGCGTTAAGCTGTTTGCAAAGCCTTTCAGGGAAGATTTTCCAATTGAGAAACGAAGTAAAATACAATTTTTTATGGTTGAGTAGCATTAAAGTGATCAGTTGAAGACTATTTATTTCTACTGGAGCCAGGTTCCATCTTTTTTAGGCTTGCCTTTACTGATTTATTGTTATAGCTGGCACTAGTGACTAGGAAGGGAAGACCCCGTGGTATGGTGACTAACATGCTAGGTTGTGATATCATAGTAAGCGAGTTCGAACTCCAATCGTGTTATTACATTCACTTTCAGATTCAGCCCCTTCTGAAAGATATGAATTCCCTTATCCTCCAAGTTACGGGTTTAGGAGCCATTTGCACTATAAATAGCAAGCCTAAAAAATTACTAGATCAGTTCACAAACTTCGGTAGCAATATCTCATCTACTGGAAGCGATGTATGAGGTATTCACTAGTGCTAAAACTGACGGAGAGCTTGTTTTTTTTTTATCTAGGAAAACGAAATTTTCCTTTTATAGAAATTTAAAATAGACTTATTGACACATAATGTAACGGTTATAGGCGTTGATTCCCTAAGTTTCTCAGGAGACAATCATCTGGAGGTTGCAGGTTCAATCCTGACTGCAGGCGAGTAACAATACAGGAATAATTAACACTTGTACCAGGTTATGGCTAACGGAATCAAAACAGGCGACCCTTGTGTATTCAATAAAGGACATAGTTCGAAGTTCCGTGCAGGTTCCCGAGTTTGACAAACACCTGAAGAAGGCCGGAGGACATATCGGCCAAAACGTTGTGGAAATAACAATAAAGACGAAGACAATAGTCTAATGATAAAGATTGTCAATTTTTGCTTTGTCATAGTCGTTATGGTCTTGTTTTGTACTTTTTGTTAATTAAGACAATAAAATTGCTTGGAAATTATTAGTGTTAGATAAAAATAATTGAAACCATACAAGAGTGTGTTAATAAAAGATTGTAGGCAAATAAAAAAGCAATAAAAAGCAATTGAACTTTTAAAGTGTAGTTTGGATTTTAATCAAACATTTAGAAATAAATCAAACTTTTGCAATAGATAACACATAAAGAGTTGCTGTAGCGTTTAACAAATAAACCAACTGACTTTCTTGGTCGGACTGAGACTCTTTCAGCAGCCTAGGGTAGAAGTAGTAGTAATGCTGCTGCTGCTACTACTACTACTACTAGAAGTATCATTTTTTGAACTGAAGAAATGTCGTCATTTATCAGTTTGCAACTTGTATTATCGACATAAGTTGCTCTTTATTGTACTCCCAGGTGAATCGTTGTTAATTACTATTTTTATAAGTATTAAATGCGTGTATATTTTATTTTCTTTTTTATTCAATTCACAACATTTAATGCGTATTTCTCTTGAATATCAGCGCACCACTTTCAGCTGGTGTTATATAAGGTGTGTTCAAAAAAGTATCCTAATGGAAACTGTTTTTTACTAAGACGTAAATTATCAATGAATGAAATCTTAACTTTCTTCAGAATAATCAGCTGGACATCCAGAATACTAATTCCGGCAAGTTTTCTTTGGTCGAAACACCGCATAAAGTCTGCTTTTAAAATGGTCTGTAGCTGCACCGTGGCACCATTTCTAATATCTACCACATCCTCAAATGTCACACTTGATTTGAATTTTCAGTTCAAGTAACGAGCAACTTTCATAATACTGGATTTTGCCAAAAAAGATTGCATTTAGAAGTATCAAGACTGGCTTCATTTCGTTTTCAAATTAGGAATAACTTTTATAGACATCTCGAGAAAGCCAGAAAGCCTAATCATCTGTTAAATTCTTTCCCATAGCAAGTGAGGAGAGATTGATTCATGATTTTTCTCCAGAGTATAATGGCGAGGTGATTTTGAAATCGGCTGGCTGAATCCATCTTCTTCGAAGTTAACTATTAAGCTATATAAGTCCCCTTTAGAAGAGTACTTATTTATTGGCAATACTGTAGATAGTAGATACCTAATGACAGATGAGGTCACGATGGTTTAAAAGGTTTAGCGATCTCTCTTAACACACTCCTTTTGTTAATAAAAATATTTGTTTATTTGAGGAGAAATCATTTAATGCTTAACGAAGTGTAACTAACAGTGACGTTAGAGAAAACAGAAAAGAAGAAAATAGCGTTAAGCTATAACCACTTTTTATATTGTATTCGGTCGAATGAATTTGAATTTATTATACAATGTCAGTCCTTTAAGAAGTTAGGCTAATCGTATGTTTTTTTAATTACCAACTTAAGTCGAAAGCAACTGTAGTTTATTTCAAAATAGTACTGTTGGAAAGCCACACTATGACAGTGTATTATATTATGAGACTGATCGTGTAATTTTTAAAGTTAATATAAATTTTATCCTCTTCAAAATAATTAGGAAACCACACGAAATTGGTTTATTAACTGTAAAGTTAATCGTGTGAAATATTTCATTATCAATGATAATATCATTAAAAATCAACTTCTTCAAAAAGGGACAGACTATTTAGCAGTGAGATTAATCATGTAAAACTTTTGTTATCAATTTGATAATCTTCTTAATAGTTTTCTTGGAAAACCATACAAGGTTTGAATATAAAGTAGTAACATTGATCGTGTAATCTTTTTATTATCAACCTAATTAGAAATCAACTTTGTATTCTTCAAAATAGTTCTCTTGGGAAGCTACACCAACACGGTCTATTAAGTAGTCAGATTGTGTAAAATTTTTATTATCAACTTTTTTCCCATGGGAAACTACACGAGGTTGATCAATTGCGTCGTAAGATTATTCATGTAATTTTTAAAAATTATCAACTTCCTTAGAAATCTTATGTCTTTTTTCAAAATAGTTCCATAAGGAAACCACAGAAACTCTATCTCCTAAAGAATGAGATTGATCGTGTAATTCTTTGTATGAACAACTTCATCTTGTTCAAAATTGTTCCCTTGGGAAACCATATTAAAACTGTCAAGTAAGTGGTGAGACAGGTCATTTAAAAATTTTAATGGTCAACTTAATGGCAAATCAATTTTATCTTATTCGCAATAGTTCCCATGGGAAGCCACAAAAAGTCGGCTTATTAAGTAATGATAATTGACCGTGAGATCTTTCAAATTATCAAGTTTATTTTCCTGGAAATAGTTATTTTGAAAAACCACACAATATCTGGTTATTAAGTAGTGAGACTAATCGCATAATACTTTTTACTATAAAACATATTTTCTTCAAAATAGTTCTCTCGGAAAAAAATTCTAAGTCCGACTATAATGTTGTGGCACTCATCGTGTAATATTTTTTTTATTATCAACTGAATTGTATATCAACTTTGACTTTTACAAAATAATTCTATTTTAGAACCACTCACCAAGACATTGTTCCCAATCTAGGAAAAAAGTGCTTCCAACTTACAATGCCTTCAATTTTGATTTTTGGTAACAAAAATCTATCGAAAGGACACAGATCGGGAGATGTGGCCAGTGTTACCACAGAAATATTATTTTTGGCCAAGAACTCATTCATAGAATAGCTAAAGAAAATATGATTTTTTGTGTATTTAATGTAATGAGACCGATGTCGTTGTCGTTTTTTTTTTTCAGCTTGGGAAAGCTGAGTAAAAATCAACTCAATCAACGTTAATTCATCACCAATCATTCTTATTGTCAAGCGTCATTAAGATCTTTTGAGAGTCGTCACTGTATTATTTTCCTCAATTTGTGAAGTCATCGCTCGACCTGAACAAGATTCATCTTCCATTTTCTCTCAGCCATTCAAAAATGTAATGTTACACCATAATCTGATCTTAATTTACCAAAGCCTGTGTAAAGTTGTTAAATGTTTCTCTCTCAAATTTACTAAAATTTAACACTGGAGTGGATATTTCATTCGACATTGATCAGTTGATTTTTAATCATGGTGGCTCTTCTGAAAATGTAAAAAAGATTGACCACATATAACGTTTTATAACAGTTTTCCTACTAACTTAGTGTCCTGACTATGACACTAAAACTGCATCCGGTGGTTAGGCTCAAGTTCTGAAACTCTTCAGAATGTAAGATAATCGTTTCGTTCCCATTACTCCTACGTTATTGAGGCTGCATCTAAAGGTGAAATGATTCTGTTTGAAAATGATTAGTTTTAAGTTGGAATATTTGAAACAATTGTTGTGGTCTTGAACGGCCAAAAATGAATAGCACAAAGAGATGTAAGTTTTACAGCAGTATATATTTACAGAAATATAGAATTAACGGTTACCGGTAACTGACTGAACTCATTTGACTCGTTTATCGAATCAGACACTATTTATACTGTCAAGAAGGGCCCATGCAGTAACATCATGGGGTATATCATCATAATAGATAGATAGATAGATAGATACAGACAGATATGAAGAGACAGAGATAAACTGATAGATAAAAACAGAATGAGATAGAGAGATAGATAGATAGATAGATTGATTGATAGAAAGAGAATAAGATAGAGAAATAGTGTTGTGGTCTTGAAGGGCCAGAAATGAGTAATACTAAGAGATGTAAGGTTTACCGCAGTGTATATTTACGGAAATACAGATAGTAATGATTACATGTAGCTGACTGGACTTGCTCGAGTCGTTTATCGAGTCAGACATTATTTATAGTGTTGGGTAGGGTTCATGCTGTGACGTCATGGAGTATATCACTATAACAACAATATAGCTATGTACGGAAGGATGCTGCGAGATGTTTGGAACAAATCATGAAAGTAGCAACATAAATAAGTAGTTATACGGCCACTTACTTCCATCTTACAAAACAATCAAATAAAATGAACTAGGCATTCTTGAACGACTGGGGAAGTAAGGATGAACTTACAAGGAACGTTTTATTACGAATGCCTACACATGGATACACAATCAGCAGCAAAAATAATATTGTAGTCTCTAGGGATTGTCTAGACGACCTATGAATTGTGATAGCCAATAGGAATTAATGGTGAGAGAGTATCAGCTAGTCTTGATGATGAAGAATAGTTAATTGAAGCAATAATTGTTTACAAATGGTTATAATTGATTAATTGAAACTATTTAAAGGCATGCAGAAAAAACTGACTTCAGTTTTAAATAAACACTTCTATTTGACCAACAGATGGAACCGTAATAAGTACAACTAAATCGGGTCTGAATAAAACTGGAAATAATTATGATGAAGTGGTACACCACACTCTTTAGAACTTCCAATTTAGAGCCCCATCATTGGAAGCAATTTATTATCATATACAGGATAATACTTTTTAAGGGGACGGTTAAATCCTCTGCAGTGACTACAGCCAGCTTATTCTAAGCCTTGCAGTAGTGGATTAGTAAAAATATAGATTCGTAATTTTTAATACATTTCTCTCGTAAAATCATTTGCATTTATATAATATAATATTTTGATGATATAATATGTATACAATATTATACCGATGTAATATAATATGATATAATGAAATATAATATAGAGCCCAGTTGACTGGGGCTGTTGAATTCGCCGACTGCGTCTCTACTGAGGAGTAAGACCCATCACCAAAGAGTGCCCTCGATCTAACACTAAACAATCTGATGGTGAGATTCTAGTAATGCTGGAGCTTTGGGGGTTGTGTAGTACCACTTCATTGCCATTGTTCTCAGGTCCACTCTGATCCAGAGTGGTAGCACTGGATAGGGTCCTATCTATGAGTCAAATTGAACTGTTTGATATTTAAACTGTGTGCAAACAAATGACTTATGCTAAATTGAATTATTTGAAATTGAAATGTTCAATGCAAACATGACAGTATAGCATTGGAGCGGAAGTAGAACTGATAAGATGAAAAAGTAACTTACACTATAACAAAGTAATATATAAAAAACTAATAATAAACTCGTACGAGGATATCGAATAGGATCTACTGAAGGTACTAAATTGCTGCCCAAGAATCCAAGAAAGACAATAAACGTTTGGTTTGATTTTATGACATATCAACCACCGTTGGTTATTTAATGCCAAATCTTATTAATTCAAATATATTAAATATATATGATTTGTAAAAAGATTTTGTTGATGACATTTTTAAACGAGCATGTGCTCTTTTTTTACATGCAGTTAGATGGTTTCAATTCACTTACCTAGGAAGCAGCGTCTCATCAACCGAAAAGGACATCGACACGAGGTTAACGAAGGCATGGAAAGCTATCAATTGGCTATCGATTATATGGAGATCAGACCTAACCGATAAAATGGAACGCAGTTTCTTCCAAGCAGCGGTCGCATCGATACTGCTATATGGATGCACTACATGGACTCTAACAAAACGGCTGGAGAAGCAGCTAGACGGCAATTACACGAGAATGCTGCGAGCAATCTTGAACAAGTCCTGGTGGCAACACCCCACAAGACACCAACTGTACGGCCACCTGCCTCCTATCACGAAAACTATTCAAGTTAGACGAACCAGACATGCAGGACACTGATGGAGAAGCAGGGACGAACTCATAAGTGATGTACTCTTATGGACCCCCACATACGGCCGAACAAAAGCAGGACGACCAGCTCGAACATAGATTCAGCAACTGAGGATACGGGATGTCGTCCAGAAGACCTGCCGGAGGCGATGAACGATAGGGAGAAGTGGCGAGAGAGGGTCAGGGATATCCTTGCTACCAGCACAACATGATGATGATGATGATGATTGCTATTCAACACTAAATATTTTATTCAACATTACTCATTCGTTTGCACTCAGTTAAATGATTCCAAGTATTGTTATGTATAATTAACAATTCAATTAAACATCAGTATTTCGTTTACTTACAGCTAAATAATCAAACAGTTCAAGATTAAATAATTATATTTAGCATAAGTCATTTGCACACAGTTTAAATGTCAAGCAGTTCTATTTGACCCATTGATAGAACCCTAACAGATGCTACCACTCTGGGTCAGAGTGGATCTGGAAGCAATGGCAATGAAGGGGTACTCCGCATTCCTCAAAGACGAACTTCAATGAACGAACGAACACGCTTCTATATAAAAATATATCTCTCACTTTTTATTCTCGAAAGGGTTGATGTTGATTGTGTGTGAGAGGTGAGTTGGAGACGGGGACAGACTGCTACATATTGACCCAAGTTCTTCTGACCATAGCAGCACTTCTTTCTCATCTTGACTGGGGCTGCTCAACCGTGGGTCACTGAGGGCCGCAAGCCCGCAGTCTGCAAGCTGATTCTCACGCGGGCAACTTGTCCCCCAACTGACTCAAACTCTAACTGGAACTGGGACTGACTCAAGCTGTCTGTAGCACCTGGTTATATAATTGTCTTACGTTCACCTTATTCCGCTTATTTACACTGGTGCATCTTTTGATTGACGGCTCGAACGAGGGTCAATATGTTACAGTTTCACCATCAGATTTCTTAATTTTGTATAAGGTACACTTCGGGAAGGGGGTCTTACACTTCTGCAGAGATTTCAGTCGGTGTACTCTCTAGTCCCAGTCGACTGGGCTGAAGACAAAATAGATGGAATTTTTCAAAGAATTTTTACGAGAAGGTGGGTTTTCGCATAATACTGAAGAGAAATAGCGTTATAAGACAGTTTGTAAGAGATTTTAAAACGGGAATGGGGAAAAACAGTATTTTTAAACGCATGTAACATTTAGTAATGAAACCGACGTGAGCAAATGTGATAACAGTTTCTTTTCTTCTGTTCTACCAGCTAATACTGAGAACTTGATTTGAGAAAAATGTTTGAAACGATTTCTTTATTCATTGTGAGTCTATGCAAGGTACTAATATTCATTATTTAATTATAGTATAAGTTAAAATATTCAAAATACCCTAAGTCAGAATATTAAAATTCACTTATACTTTGAGGATCTCTCATTCTCAATCCTTTGCAAATAATATTATCAAGCAGCTGGAACAAAACGCATTCACATTGTATAAGTTAATAGATTTTTAAAGATCAAATCAGGTTAAAACGGCAAATCTAGGTTTCAACATTGATCTCCGAAGTTTTAGGATAAGATCACTAATTATAGCAAGTAATTGCGTTCCTTCAAGACTATTTCCAACTTGTGTTAGGAAAATTAATTGGCTTTCTAATTTTGGTACATTTTTAGCCCGCGGATTTACCGTCACTTGCAAGTTTAGGAGATTACTGATATATGATAGAACAGCGGAACCAAGGGCTCAAATGAAGCAAAAATTCCTCATTTTATTTTATTAGTATTCTCATCGAGCTAAGCATTTCATTTGATGTAATGGATAGCAAACAAGATTGGCAGACCATTTGTTAATGAGTTTGATTCTTACTGGGTGGCTCATACTCATAGATTTGAGCCACAACTGAGCTAAGCTTGGCAAAGAAGTGGGCTCTTCTCATGGTGTAATAGTTAGCAAACAAGATTTGCAGACCATTGTCAGTGAGTTCGATTGTCCCTTGGTACCCTATTTTTCTGCCTTTGGGCTACAATCGAGATAAATTGCTAAATGTTCAGATTTTGCTTGGAAGCCTCAAAAGCTAGATTAATATATCATTTTTAGTGAGTTCGATTCTTACTGTTGACCCATTTTCTAGCCTTGTGCCAGAGCAGAAGAAAGCTCAGTAATTAATTATTTACAATTATATCTGTCTGCAAAAGTATCTATGTGTTTGTGCGAATGTATGTGTGTATATGTAAGAAAGAAAGAAAGAAAAAAGAAAGACAGAAAGAAAAAAGAAAGAAGGAATGATTTTGGTTAAGATGTTTTATTTAGTGGTGTATTTTCTTTGATAAACCACATCATGAACTCTCATTTATCTAACAATAAATAAATATATGTAATTCAACCGTAAATGTCCGCATTGACTGTTCGTTTGTCACGGTAGTCATATTACATTTGAATACTTTTTATATATTCTTTTTTTTTTTTAGCGTTTCAAATCAAGTTTCATGCTTGAAGCAATGACTGGGTTTCAGGTACACAAATCATGGTACAATACCAACAATTACAAGTAGTTGTAAGATAGATTACGAAAAAGGATTCACTGTGTCACAAAGAACAAAGGAAAAGGCAATGCTACGTTTAAAAATATACCCCACTCCCCGCAAAAAGAAACCCGTGAGATTCCTCGTGGCGTTATAGCAAAAGTACTAAACTGTAGCATTTGAAATCAGAGAATCCGAACTCTTCAGTCACGCTATTATGTTCACTTTTGGATACATGTCTTTGGGGAAAGGTAAAGAATCACTTATCTACCAAACTATAGGAAAAATAGTAACACTGATGTTCTTTTACAAGAATGGCTTTGGTATTAAATAACCCAGGAAGGTTGATATGCCATTAAACAAAGGAACCGAAAGTGACAAAATTCAACAAAATCGAGAGATTAAAAACATCCATTATACAAGGAAGAATGAGTTCACAAACATGTCGAAGTTGCGAGAAATATAATATTCCATGAACAAGCAGTGTGTGAAAGGTGTACAAATACAGGAAAAAGGCTTATTTGATGAGAGAAAATAAAATAACCACGTGGCTTTACAGTTATCGCGCAGGGTCCGAGATACATCTCTCTTGTTCAAAGAACCGATGCAAAATAGGAAGAGAATGGCTTTCTGGAATGGTCATATGACACCACACGATAAACCTAACAGAAGCGCCCATTCTATGAAGGATATTATTATGTATTGCTTTCGTACATCGAATAATGAAGAAAGGCAAAAGAGAAAAAACAAGGGAATAAAAAAAAGAAAAGTTATTTTGACGAGTGGAGCAATTTCTTCGATAAATGAAAGAAAAAATTTGCATGAATCGAACCCTGAATAAATGTAAGTAAAACAATAGTGATTGCTCGTCATATGCTTCGATTTCTGCTTATATCATTGAATGCCATTTCTCTCAATATGAAGTCAGCAGCTTGTTATGAAATACCATGTAAATAAGAAAAGGAAATCATATGCATTTAATTCAAATAAAAAAGTATTTAAGAAGTTTTTTAAAGTAAAACTAATCAAGAAAGAACGAGAAAAAGCAGGGAGAGTTATGTCGATTAATTTAACGGCATGTCAACCCGTCTAGGGTCATGTTATCATTAAAGTTTAAGGAATAACTTTCATTTAATTTCACATTTAGTTTTTTTTCTAGTTTCTTAAGAGTTTTTTTTGGGGGGCGATTAAGGAATAATTTCTGAACGAATCTATTTGACTCATAGATGGTACCCTAATTGGTGACACAATTCATGGTCAGAGTGGGCCTAAAAGTAGGAAGAATAACTTTTTAGAATCTAATGATCTTTCCCTTTTTTCTTTTGCAAAAAGAATGGAAAATAAAAGACAGTGCAAAATAAATAAATAAAAGAAGCCTGAAAAATTACCAGCATAATCGAAAAAGAACTGACAAACAACTGAGAAGTGGTCGAAAGAAGTTTGCTGGTAGAGAATGACAGATACTAGCACAATCAAGTTTGTCGCAAAAAAGAACTGAAAAATGTCTTTGTCTTAGAGAGAAATTAAAAATAGCCAATGATAAAGATGACGATGAATAACAAAATACTCACTGTATTTTTAGACTAAAATCATTCAAGTTGCATCTGAGAGTAAAATTATTTACCAAGCGATTTTCCAATAAAATACTTCGTAATGAATTCTAAAATCAAAATAAATTACAATGTCTTAAAAAAAATAGATTACAATTGATTTTTTCATGAAAATCGTTTGCAATGCATTGCCATATAAAAATAATAAACAATTCAAACACATATTACATACAGTTAGGTTTGGTTTGGTTTGGTTTTATGGCATATCAACCTTTGTCGGTTATTTAACGCCAAATCCATTTTTATTTAAATAATCATGAATAATAATATTGAAAACAGTTCAGTTTAGCATAAGTACACAGTTTAATTGTCAAAAACATTTCCATTTCAAACTATTCAAGCAATTATATGTAATAATTCAGTTAAGTGTAAATACAGTTTTAATGTCAAAAAACAGTTCTATTAGAAAAAATTTAGTTGAGCATAAGCACGCAGTTTAAGTGTAAGTACGGTTTAATTGTCAAAAACGTTTCTATTTCAAGCTATTCGTTTTGTGACGGGGAAATTGACTAAAATCCCTAAATGGGACTTTATTTTCGCACGTGTGAAGACGGGGCAGGTTGGCACTTGATCCCCTACAGAAATAAGCCCTGTTCAGAGTTCTTTTCTCAGGCAGATAAGAACTGGCATATTACGTGAGGGAATAATTTAGGGCCAGACTGGCCACCGCTGGCAAAGGGGTCCAAAATTTCACACTATCACACACCCACCAGACCGCTAAACTTCTTCCCCTTAGATAATAGAAGAATACGGGCCTATAGGTCTTAGTTGTAATAATATTAATATTGTTATAGTCGGCAACTCCGGTTTCCCGTGTGATACTTTAGGAATTAATAGGACAGTTCTAAGCAAGATAATGTAAGGCGAATAGAAGCTGAAAGGAAAGCATGAAATAATAACATAGACCACATGGTAAAATGAAAATACATAGGTTCTTTACTACGGTTATATACATATATATGTTCAAAGTGTCAAAAATATATAATAGGATAGTCCATGAATATAAATGTCTTTTCTTGGCTTTTATCCTTTTCCAAATTGAGAGAGAGAGATAACAAAATTTGGGTGTAACGAAAAAAATGTCCCAAAGTTACTTATCTTATTTTTTTGACGGGGTTCCACTGGAGAATTTCTCTTCTTTCACGGGCTAATAGACTTTGTACTGTTTTTAATGCTGGCTTGAAGGATTTTGGAGTCCCTCGTGTCTCAGTCTTTTTGTCTTTAGCCCGGAGTAGAATGGCTATCGTCCGTCTGCCACGAGCGTTGCTCAAAAGCTACCTTTTTTTGTATTTACTTCCGTTGAGGGGAATGGAACCCCACTTCCGTTTGGGGTCCCCCCACCAATCATTTGGCTTCATTTTCTCCCTCCCCTTCCGATGTCCGGCGACCCAAGGTCACTTAGGTGCGAACATCTGTGTGACCCACATTCTCTCATAACGGTCACTTTTTGACTGCTAGATAATGTTAGTTCAACGGGGGGGGAGTATCATTCCCACCTCCTCGTCTCCGTGAGCCATCACGTGACAGTTTACTCAATTCATTTTAGCATAAGTATGCTGTTAGTTCTATTTAACCCATAGATAGGGCCCTATAAGGTGCTACTACTCCGGGCCAGAGTGGACCTGGGAGCGATGTCAATGAAGGGGTACTCCACATTCCCCAAAGCTCCAGCACTGCTGGAACCTCACCATCAGATCGTTTAGTGTCATATCCAGGACACTCATTAGGGGGGTCTTACCCCTCTGCAGAGAAGCAGTCAGTGTATTCTACAGCCCCAGCTGACTGGGCAAATACAGTTTGGGAGTGGGTCGTTATTAAATCTAAAAAAAAGTTTATTTTATGAATGATTAAGTGTATTCATAGGACGTTTTATCTGATCATATATTTTATTTACTGCCTTGTTTACACCGAACAGATTGAAGAGAAAATAGCTTTGGTTTCATCAGGAGATCTCCGATACCCACTTCCACCTGCTAATCAATAGTAAGAATAGATTTGATTTTTAAAATTTTCCAGATTTTAAGAGGTATTATTGACCCAAATTTAAAGCAAAATTGGGTTTCAAAATTTTTTTGGCCTACCGAACTTTAAGATGAAAATACTCCTTAGTGTCTTTGTTTAGAAATGAAGAAAACCATTTGACTCACGTGAAGATTACCATAGAGAGTAAATAAGGAGTGTGATACGGACGTCCTTTTACAATGACCAGAACAGTAAAACCTTGAGCATGGTCGTAAAAACCCAATTAAAACCTTTCTGAGCAAGATCTTTTAGTATGTTTTAAAATATTTTTATGGATGAACGAAATAATTCCTGAATGTTTGGTTGAAATCGAACCGAAAATTCTGGGGCTTTAGTAGAACGGGCGGACATTTAAAGAATGTAAGACATACATTATATATATATATATATATGTGTGTGTGTGTGTGTGCGTGTGGTCGTGGAACCAAACCAAACCGAAAATTGTTCTGCTTTTTCCCTGTTTTTTTTAATTTTTTTCCAGTACTGAATAAATCATTGGTCAGTGTTAAAGTCAAAATCTACCAAGATATATGGGATTCAAACGCGGTTGACGCTATTGTTGCATAGCCGAAAGGCAGGGTGACTCATGTTTGTTGTCTCTTGTTCCTAACCTTGAACCCAAAGTTGTCGATTTTGCATTGTGGTGGAAAAAAGGACACAAACATCTTTTAAAAATCTATGAGTAGAGTGTTCGCCAATGGTCCGGGAGGCCGGGCTTCAATCCCTGGCCGAGTCATAAATCGTATTTGATGCTGCCTTGCTTAAAAATCAGCATTATAAGGTCAGGGTCAAGGTTAAAATGGAACATTCCAGGGAATGAAGTAGAACCCTCTTAAACACTTCGGTGTAGTAGCAACTGAAAAAGGAGCCTTCGAGTCACCCTTGACTAAGGTCGCCAACTTTACTTTTTTTACAACAGGTTTGAATAGAGATTTTTTTTTTGGTTGCCATAAAGAGCCCAGTATGTCCTTCAATTTACCCAAAGCTGGGGAGAATAGTTGGAGACATATCTTTTCAAATGATATCAGCGCTATGCGAAATGCTAACAGCCTCGTCTAGGATTTGAACTCGAGTCGTCGTGTCCATTTCCTATGCCACGAATCAGCGGAGTGAACGAACTTTTTGATGTATTGTAAATGGTTGGTCATAAGCCGATTTCGTGTATAGGTCGACCCTTAATTTATGGTCATGAAAATAATCTCTGAAAGTAACTTTTGAATCCAAATTTTAGTCTAGACTTTCCTGACGTGCGTGAATTTAATACTTGCAAAAACTTTATTGATGTATTATGATTGATCGATTTAAATTTTGGCCTAAAAATTACATAAGGGAATTTGACCTATAGATGAGTATTTACTAAGCTTCCTTAATAAAATCACTTCCTGATGACTCCTGTTCCACAGTTGCACAGTCTTTTGTAGGGTAATGCTATATGGTGAATTTTTAATGCCAAGAAGAAAAAAAATATTTAATTGTTCTCCTTATGGACTAACAGTGAAACCCAGCGTTAGCTCAGGAAATTAGCTTAAAATAAGACAAAGATTAAATATGTGCTTTGGGACATAATTCGAATATATTACAGCAATTAAAAAAGAAAAAAAAAATATATATAATTTACCTGAAACCGGAGATTTTTGTTGTTTGACATCCCACGACATCAAATTTCCTCCTAGGTCAATTTGAGATAACCTTTGTCACATGTAGAGTACTTGCAACCTTCGTGAGAAAACTTACGTTAATAGACCTTGTCGTCGCTTTTGTGCTTGAGCGGCATGAACAAACACACGAACAAGAGAGTCGTATATTAATATAGACTACGTTTTGCCCGTTCATCTCAGCGGCTTTAAAATCACACATGGAGTGAATCAATGCACAACGTAGGCAAAAACTGCCATCGATCAATTAACATATACCAATGAAAATTTTGTAAGGTTCAAATTCAATTTATAGTTAGATAGAGACAGATAGATTGATAATGTACAGATTGAGATAGATAGATAGATAGATAGAGAGAGAGAGAGAGAGAGAGAGAGACTTTTAAAAAATTTTATTTATATTTTACTTTTATTCTTTTGAGAGAGAGAGAGAGAGAAAGAGAGAGAGAGAGAGAGAGAGAGAGAGAGAATATTGTTAGATATACGCTGTACGAGTGTCGTCGGGGCTAACATGCTAGACTGCAACATCGTACTAAGCGAGTTCGAATTCCAGTCGCGCTATTACTAAAACTATTGAAAAAGTTATGAAACTTCCTTACCCACACAGATGTGGGTTAAATGGAACCACAATTGTTTTTTAAAAGGATAACTTTGATATTAAATTGATACCCGAAGGTTGATATGCCATTAAACAAAGAAACCAAATCAAACCTAACCAAACAAGATATGAACACACACATACGCACACACACATATGTGTGTGTGTAAACAAACTCAGGTTGGTAGATAGATACATAGATAGATTGTTGGGAATTTAATCATTTCCAACTGGGCCATTGGCCTAATGAGCAGAATGTTTGCCAATGGTTCAGAAGACCGGGGTTCAATCCCAGGTGGAGTCATATCAAAGACTCAAAAAATGGTACTTGATGCCGCCTTGCTTAACACTCAGCATTATAAGGTACAGATCAAGGGTAAAGTGAAATAAACTAGCACATGAAACTCCCACACATCGGTGTAGTAGCTATTGAAAAGGGAGCCTTCGACTAAGGTCGCCAACTTTACTTACATACTTCGCTTTTATGGCCTTGCACAAGACTAAGATAGCTTTTGTAAAATTTGATAGATATGAATAGATTGATATAGATTGATATATATAAGTACCTTGAGATAGATAGATAGCAATTGGGAAATCAATTAGCCATTTACGACAGGCTTCGTTATTGTGGCCTTGTGACAGACTTAGGTATGCTTCATAAAGTTTGATAGCGAGATTTTATAATATACCGTTGTTATCACCTTTCAATAACTGTGTACATCATAATCACATCCTTTTATCAGACCAGTCTAGGTAAATGTTTGTTTCCTCCCCCTGCTCTCTCTCTCTCTCTCTCTCTCTCTCTCTCTCTCTCTCTCTCTTTCAAAAGAAAAAAAGTAAAATATAAAAAAACACGCCGTTTCCGTTAAAGAAACAGAGACTGGAATTTGAAACAGAATAAATCTAAGCTTCAAATTCCACAGTGGATACTCTCTAGTAGAAACTTAACATCTATCGACCTTTCAAGAATAGACGCGTTTCCAAGTCTCGTTTGAAAGTTCTCTCGCCTGCACGAGACTTATTACTTGGATCAGTGACCTTGTTAAACTGCTGTGCGCTTCGCATGGTAATGAGAGAGACAAGAGTGTTATAATCTGCTTGTTTCAAAAGGTTGTCGTATGCAACATGCAGCCGACGAAGGTCGAAAAACATATCAGTCTTTCAACGTGCATTCTAGTGTTAAAATCTGCTGTATCGAGTAGTGTTAATTATAACTGACATAAAAACGTATTAAGATTGCTACAATTAAAGAGACACATCATCGATGCAGAATGGTTGGCAAGCGAGTTTAGCAGACTAATTGGAGCCATAATAAATACCTCTAAATTTTAACCATGTGAATCAACTAGTTGTTCATTATGTGAAATCTTGTATCGGAATAGTTTTATCTTTCAGAGTCCCAATCCTACCACCATGAGCAATATGTGATACAAGGTAAATTTTTATGCGGGGTTTAGATACTTAGAATTAAGAGATTTCCTTCACCTAGAGCGTTTGCCATGCTAAAGTTAAAACGCTTTGCTTGTTCTATTTACCCGTAGCAAAGAAGAGATGGATTCATAGCTTTTCAATATTAAACGCAAACAGGTTTGTCCAGAATCTGAAGAAGTGAGTTCGATCACAACTTGAGGTTTTGAGTTAAGCTTTGTAAAGCTGAGTAATTTTTAATGATATAGATTATGAATAGACTGGGATATATATATATATATATATATATATATATATATATATATATATATATATATATATATATATATACACAATAGCCAAACTGGGATAGATAGATAGATATGAAGAGCCTGATTCCGAGAAAAAACAATTGATAGAAAGTTATCTAGCTTGATATATATATATATATATATATATAAATATATATATATATATATATATATATATATATATATATATATATATATGAGGAAAAACTCAACAGAAAGAATATATCTGATAGATAGATAGATAGATAGATAGATAATGAACAGACTGGGGGCGCACACA
>OY757909.1:53041902-53049402 GCA_963585895.1 Sepioteuthis lessoniana
GTTGTATCGAACATGTGATATATATATATATATATATATATATATATATATATATATATAAGTGACATATTTATAATTTGGCAAATACAGAAGCACGGAACATTATATATATATAAATACACACACATATGTACATAACTTTTTTGTATTCGGTAAATATATATATATATATATATATATATATATATATATATATATATATGAAAAAATACATGTTCTCTTGGGGATGATTTTTTATTGAATTATTTGCCAACAGTATATGTTTTGGTTTTTAGACTGTTATTTAGGCTTACGTGATCAGATTTGAGCTGAAAAGTTACAAAATCTCAAATCGAAAGTCATATGGATCCATTGTTTATATATATTTTTATAGAGAGTTAGATAAACACATAACTGAATGAGAGAGAGAGAGAGAGAGAGAGAGAGAGAGAGAGACAGAGAGAGAGAATTAGCCAAACGTTTATACAGTCCGATAGATATGTAATGGAGTGTTTAAAAGAGGTAGTTATGAACTAAAATATATATATATATATATATATATATATATATATTATTTTGTTACTAGATTTATTTACAGTTTTTCACACACACACAAATACACACAAACACACACACACACACACACACACACACACACACACACACACACACACACACACACACAGATATATATATGCGTGTGCGTGTTACTTATCATCAGCACATCATCCTAACTGCACGGACTCTATCGACTCTCTCTCTCTCTCTCTCTCTCTTTCTCTGTCCTTAACATCCATCACTCTTGACATATCTTTTGACAGCATCACGTGTCCACACAGAGCTAAAATATGTACGTTTTTTTCTAGTCAGCTGATACTGCGTGGAAACCTCCCAGAGAACTTCATTTATGAGTTTGTTCCTGCTTTATCAGCAGCTCCAGCAAGTCTTGTTTGTCTTACTTTGAGTTTTTGTGAGATGAGAAGTAAATGGCCTTACAGCTGTAGTTTTGTGGGGTGTGGCTTCTAGGATTTGTTTAAAACAACACGCAGTATTCTTGTGTCGTCACAAGCTAGCCTTTTCTCTATGCACTTTCTTAAAGTTTATGTGCTGCAGCCATACAACAATACTAAAACAGCTACAGACCGGAAACATTCTTACTTTATTTTATCGGACAAATTATAGTTTCATATGGTCGATAATCTATAGCAGACCATGCCTTTCTAATGTATACGTTGACATTGAATTCAGTAAATAAGATATGGCTGTCGAAGTATGAGAACTGCTCTATTTATTGCAAGAGCTCGTCATTGAATAAAGAGAAAGTACGATATTTTTTTAAAACACATGACCTCTATTTTATCTGAGTTCATGTAGAAGACACTGCTTCTTGCTGCCCATTCCAGACTATGTAGCAGACATTTGGGTTGCGCGTGTGTATTTGAAAGAAGCGCTAGTTCATCTGCGTAATCTGCATTGATAGTTTTTACAGGATATCAAATGCTTCTTGCCTTTTCTTTCGTGAACTGTTACTTATTTAAATATATTCGTGGTCTGACACGTTTATGAGGTGAATTTTTATCTAAAGCCTTCATCTAAAGATATTAAAGCAGTAATTACTGGGGATACGGTTACAAGACTCAGCATTCCTATCCGAGGTCACTGTAAATCACCTGAAGAAGGCCAGAGGTGAAATTTGGCCGAAACGTAGTGAAAGAAGAAACAACACAAAAACTACCTAGATGAGGACAAAAAGTCCGCAATAAATAAAAATTAATTCTCAGATTAAGAAGCCTCATATCAAAATGATTCTAATTAAAGACAAGACATTTTCATATAATGAATTTTGAACAAAAATTTCCATACATGTATGTTAAAATGGAAAAGAGTAATATATATATACTTTCTAAGTTATTTATTTTCCTTCCACACGTGTTTCTGGTCTCTTTCCCTTTCTTCTGGAAGATTATAATGTTTGATGGAGAGCTTGTCTTTGATTCATATAGTGGCGACTGTTTGGATAAGATTGGTGTCTGAGAAAGACTCAAAATGGTACTTGATTCCACATTGCTTAATACTCAGCATTATAAAGTACAGATCAAGGGTAAAGTGGAGCAACCCAGGGAAAGGAGTAACACCTACTCCTAAACACAGTGTATTAGTTTTTGTAAAAGGAACCCTCAGGTCACCCTCGACTATGGTGGTCAGCTTTAATTACTATACATATATGTATAGAGAGAGAGAGAGAGAGAAAGAAAGAAAGAAAGAAAGAAAGAAAGAGATAAAAAATACAAGGACTCTAGATGATGATTCTATTTATAGAATTATTTTCCTTTGTTGAACGTTGCAGTTTTTAAACCTTAATCAGAGTGAGGGAGTTATTCAATGAAATAAAAAAGATGGGAAAGTTTTTAAACATTTTACTTCCATTGATAGCGTGCAGTTTCAAATTTGTGTTATGTAATGCTGTGATATGTATTTTTCTATTTATAAATTCTGGAAGGCTAATTACATTAGACAAATTTGAAAAGAAATAGAATGTTTTAAAACTTTCTCATTATTTTGGTTTGGTTTGGTTTGGTTTGGTTTTATCGACTATTGTAGGTCATTTAATGCCAAATCCTTTTCATACAGTGATTAAATATATGATTTCTAAACACCTGTTGAAGATAACATTTTTAAATAAGCCTGGGCGGGTTTTTAGGTACACAGTTAAATGCTTTCTCGTAATTTCAAACAATTCAGTAAAGCATAAGTACAGTCTTTTATTTGCACACAGTTACTTATTGGTTTAAAAGGAGTTTTCTTGTTCACATACAGTTAAATGTAAAAACAGCTCTGTTTCAAACAATTCAGTATTGCATGTCAACAAAGTTAAATGGTTCCAAGTACTGCTATGTATCACTAACAATTTAACTGAACATCAGACATTTGTTTACACACAGTTAAATGATCGAACAGTTGTATTTCAAACAATTCAGTTTAGCTTAAGTACAGTTTTTTTGTTTACGCACAATTAAATGTAAAAACAGTTAATTTCAAACAATTCATTTTTGCGTAAATTCGTGGTTTAGTTCTATTTGACACATAGATAGGACCCTATCGGGTGTCACCATTCAGGGCCAAAGTTGACCTGGAACTGATAGCAATGATGGGGTACTCCGCATTCCACAAAGCTCCAGCATTTCTAGAACCTCACCATCAGATTGTTTAGAGTCATATCCAGCACACTCGTTGGAGTGGGAGAGGTCTTACCCATGTGCAGAGATACAGTCAGTGTATTCTACAGCCTCAGCCGATTGAGCCATCATCATTTTGGTACGTTTAACAACTCATACGCTCGGATGAAAGTATAAAACACCGAAACATTAACACCGGCAAACAATTCTAAGAATAAAATCATCCTCAGAAGATATTGAGATTTTTTATTTATCTCTGTCGGATTTATTTCCAGTTTTTACACACACACACTCACACACACACACACACACACGCACACACACACACACACACACACACACACACACACACACACACACACACACACACACACACACACACACATATATATATATATATATATTACTTAGCTTTTGTAAATCTGACCAAGTTTGAGAGATATGTATATAAAGAATGTGTGCCGCCAATTATTCAACTAGTAGAGAGTTGCTTTGTTTTTAAAATCATATTTCGAACCTGTAGTTTTTACATAGAACACTGAAGATTTTGAACACATACGCCTGCATATTATGAATAGATCGTGATAGATTGATAGATAATCGTTGTCTGGGATAGTTAGACAGCTCGGAGAAGATTTACTGATAGCTAATGAACAGACTGTGTTTTATTCCTCTAAAATAGATAGATAGATTGATTGACAGACATACAGATAAGGAGATAATCGTAGTCTGAAATAGGTAGACAAATATAAGCAGATATATAGATAATCTTAAAACCAATTTCCTTTGAATTAATACGGTAATCTCTGTTCGAATAACATTTTAATATATACCCCGAACCCAATGACGAAAATAGAATAATTAAATACCAACTCACCCTGAGATGACCGTGAAACTATTCGATCGAACATAGAAACAAAAAAAATCAAATAAAAACAAACAAAAGACAACAAAAAAAAACATAGTGGCATTTATAAGATAGCTTAGATAAATATGAACAGCTAAGTATGAGACAATGTTTATTTATTGCTGATAAAATGCAAATGAATAGCATAAGAGACTGGGAAAGATTGAACGGAGATTGAACGGTGTCGAGGCTAACGGCTGGTCACGAATTAGAAAGAATACTCTAAGGTTCTTGAGTGACCCAAATACACATATTACCTTTAACTACAAAAATTTGTCTTTGAATTTACGTTCGCTCACTTGCTTTCCATTATCTATCTATTTTGATTGATAGATAGATAACAGGCTTATATATATGAACAACAGACTGATATATATATATATATATATATATATATATATATATATATATATATATAAGACAGTATTTATTCCAGTAAATCCGGAGTTGGGAAGAATCCCAAGCAGGACAATTAAAATATTCAAAAATAAAAAAATCAAATTTAAGTAATTCCGGTCAAGAACTCAATATAAATAAAATCCAAAGCAAATTATTTTCAAAAATGACAAAAAACAAAAAACAAAAACAAAACAAAAACAAAACAAAAAAAAAACTACAATTGTTCTAATTAAGATAATAAATCTATTTACATCCTGTTAAAAAGCATTGATATAAATCAATGTTCTAAAAAATGAACAGGACTTCTGATCAAACAAGAAAATGGATTAAAATACTCTTTCACTTTTACAACCAGACTTAAAAAAATAAAGGTTTGGTTTGTTTTGTTGGGTTTTATGGCATATCAACCGTTGTAGGTTATTTAACGTCAAATCCTTTTTTATGTAAATAATCTGTTCTATTTAAAACAATTCAGTGTACACAGTTTAATTGTCAAAAACATTTCTATTTCAAACTATTCAAGCAGTTATATGTAAGAATTCAGTTAAATGTAAATACAGTTTTAATGTCGAAAAACTGTTCTATTTCAAATAATTCAGTTAATAAGTACTGTTTAATTGTCAAAAACATTTCTATTTCAAGCTATTCAGTTTACTCAAACAATTCAGTTTAGCAGAAGTATGCTGTTAGTTCTATTTAACCCATAGATAGGGCCCTATCAGGTGCCATCACTCCGGACCAGAGTGGACCTGGGAGCGATAATTCAGATAATTCAGTTCAGCATAAGTACCCAGTTTAGACGTCAAAACAGTTCTATTTTGGGAGATTCAGTTCAGCACTAGTACGCAGTTCCAATGTCAAAACAGTTCTATTTTAAACAATTCAGTTTAGCATAAATACGCTGTTTAAATGCAAAAAACAGTATAGTGAAAGATGCGCTGTTTAGTTCTATTTAACCCATAGATAGGACCCTTATTAGGTGCTACCACTCCGGGCCAGATTGGACCTGGGGGCGATGGCAATGAAAGGGTACTCCGCATTCCCTAAAGCTCCAGCATTGCTGGAACCTCACCATCGGATTGTTTAGTGTCATATCCAGGACACTCGTTGGGGTGGGGTCTTACCCTCTGCAGAGAAGCAGTCGGTGTATTCTACAGCCCCAGCCGACTGGGTAAAAATAAAACAAAGAAACCGTATTTTTCCTATTGAAAAGTAACCCTTCCAATTCAAGTAGCAATAAGAATCAACTTATTTTGGCATGTAAAGAAACATCAAGTTTCATCATAATTCAAATTTAGAAGAGGAAAAATTTACAGCTACAAAAATACATGTTTAAACATTCAAACATTGATATAAAAAGACAGAATTATTTTTCAGACATGTCTCATTTTAGTACTGTAAATTTTAATCATTAAATTGAAATAAAACAATCTAAAATTAATGTTATCATGGTATATATATATATATAAATATATATATATATATATATATATATATATATATATATATATATATATATAACTCTCAGTTCTTTATCTATCTTTCTACCTATATCTGTATCATATATATTGACAAATATCAACGTTTTGAGTGTTATGAAAAAAGAAATTGTATGATTTTACCATTTTTTTTTTCATATAGAGTTATCATAATCTGCTCATATCTATCTATGTATCTATCACGACCTATTCTGGGAAATGTAAACTTTCTTTCCATAGTGTACATCGAGTATCTTCATACATGAATTATTTTCATGTATGTCCCATTTCATGATCGTCTGGTGATTAACAGATCTAAAAATTAAAGAAAAGTTGACGACCGTTGTCGAGGGCGACCAGAAGGCTCCCTTTTCAATAGCTACTACACTGAGGTGTAGGGGAGGGCGCTACTCCTTTCGCAGGATTGCTTCACTTTATCCTTGATACATACCTCATATTGCTGAGTGTTAAGCAAGGAGGTATCAAGTACCATTTTAAAGTCTTTAGTATGACGCAACCAGGGTTTGAACCCAGGTTTCTTGGACCATTCGGAAACACTCTACCCACTAGACTAATGAGCTGGTTATAGATCTACTTATATTTATATAGCTTCTTTACGATAATTCACACAATCCAAACAGTGTTATCTGTATATATATATATATATATATATATATATATATATATATATATATTCATATTAGCCAATCTCAATTTGACATGAAAGCCAAACAGTGAACATTCACTAAAGATAAAACTCACTACGGTTGTAATAACCTGCTATTCATGCTCGCTCTAAACTGGACTGACCACCTTAAAATTAGTTTTAATTTTGTTTGGTTTCTTGTTTAATGGTGGTAATATAATTTCAAAGTCATCCTTTTAAAAGAACAGCAGTGGTACTATTTAACTCATAGCTGGAGGAGATAATGGTTTCATACCTTTACTTTGAGTATTAGTTAGATAGTGAACGTAATAGGTGGACTGGAGTTCGAACTTACTTACTTCGAGGTTGAAGACGGAAAATTAGTCCTGTTAGTTGGACTAAAAGTAGACTCAGAGGCTATTAAACTTGATGGAGTGTCACATGCTATTTATAGAATTCATATTATCATCAATCAAACATAATTACATACCGGAAGTACTCTCTAATTATATGATAGATATCTCCTTATAAAAATTATAATAACCAGAGTGAGCGCGAACGCATACTCACATTTTTATTTCTCCTTATTATTATTTAGAAAATTGGTTGGGAATTTCATTTCCCATGTTTAAAAGGTTTAATGTTATTCTCTTAAAAAGAGATCTGAATACGATATATTATATACATGCAAAAGTAGGACCTTTATTATATATATATATAATGTGTGTGTGTGTGTGTGTGTGTGTGTGTGAGAGAGAAAGAGAGACGGGGAGGCAGAGGCAGAAAAACAGGTATAGTTTTACGATATTTACAGCGTGTTTTTTTTCGAGATTGAACTTACTATTTCCTAAGGTTAGCGAGGACACAGACAGCAATTTTGAGGCATTTGTCTAGGTTCGAAGGGTCCGAAGGAGT
>OY757909.1:53051902-53056902 GCA_963585895.1 Sepioteuthis lessoniana
CTAAATACCCTGTGTATAAATACAGTTTTAAAGATAACATTTGTTTCACCTGCAGGCTTATTAAACAAGACAGTTTTTAACACACACACACATACACACACATACACACACACACACACATATATATATATATATATATATATATATATATATATATATATATATATATATATATGCAAATTTCATTAAGCATAATAGACATTTTATGCCTACATATTTTCTTCTGGATCCGATTTATGTAGGCATAAAATGTCTATTATGTTTAATGAAATTTGCATTAACGAAGAAATGCTGCCTAAATATACATATATATATATATTTATATATATATATTATTAACACGCAGACATGTATAGATATATATGAAATCCATACATACACTATATATCTCTCTTTGAATATGTATATATATATTTTTTTATATATGTGTGTGTGTGTGTGTGAGTGTGTGTGTGTGTGTCCACATGTGTGTCTGTGTCCACGTGTACGTGTGTGTGTGTGTGAGTGCATTTCCGGTAGAGAAAAGCAACTCGGCAGTCTTAATTACGATCGTTTTGTTCAAGAATTTTAGTTTACATATGATGCGTCGGCCCCGAGTGCCGGTTACTGGAATATCGTGATAGATTAAAGGGTTTATGAGAGTTACAATATTGGCGCTTGGCTTTGCACTCTCAGTCCTTACCATGAAATTCCTCTTTACACCTTCATCAAACCAGAAAATATTAATGTGTGTGTGTTTGTTTGTTTGTTTGTTTGTGTGTGTGTGTGTGTAAAACTTAGAGAACAGTTTTCATAGTTCCTTAATCCTTTAGGAGATAATTTATTTGCATGTAAAAAATACATTAAAACAAAAAAAAATCCCCATCTCTACTGCGATGTGCCAATTCAGTTCTGATATTCATATGTAAAATAAACATAAAACATTTACTGTTTTCTTTTTATACAAATTATAGCTTCGTTAGGTACATAGTGGTCAAAGACAAAGAGAAAGTTGTAGAAAAGATTGTGTTGTCCCCGTCATTGGTGAGTGTTGTCAACCATAAAAATCAGTTTTTGAAACCTTGGCTTTTTACTTGGGCTCGAACATTGATTTCCGTGACGGATTAGGAAAGATGCGACTCTTTTGACCACAAAGTAGGTCACTGTGAATAAATTAAGACATCCTAATACTAATTATCTTAAGATGTTTACCTGGCATCGTACCAGTCACGTGATAATCATTAGGGAAGTAAAAGAGTGTAAATTACCTACCTGAAATCTTTTTCGTGATGTTTGAGTTCAATGGAAGAGATCCCACCTGAGTTATTGTAGCTTTCTCCTGAGACCCCTTGTCGTTTTAATCTTTGGTCACCGGCATTGTTATTTGGTAAAGTTTCCTGAATGGTAGCCAGTATATCTGGCCGTCCTTCTTCATTACACACTTTGAGCTGGAGGACCGACCGTAATTTGTGTACCTCCCCTCGTAACCTCTGTATATCGGCCGTTCTTTCCTTTAGCTCCCGAATCTTTTCGTGCAACTCAGCCTCGTAACGGGCAATCATCGACTCCTTCTTCCTCAGTTCGCGTCTCATCTCCGGTATGAGGGACTTGATGCGACTCACCTCCAAGGACTCCCCATCGATGACAACATGCCCGCCGCCTCCATGACTCGACCCGTTACCCATTTTGTTAAATTTCCACCCTCCGCTTCGTGTAATGTTCGAAACATTGGACCCACGGGAAGTTAAACTGGTACCACTTTTCTGTTGCCGTGGTTGGTTTTGTTTTGAAAAACAGAGCTTGTGATGACGCTGCTTGCTCGGAGTATCACGGGAGTTTGAAGAAGTCGTTGATTGAACAGTCGGTTTTCTTCTGCCATCCGCAGTAGTGTGGCTTGTCGCCGATTTAGTGGGTGAAGCCTGAAGTCCAAGTTGACGGGAGACGAGCTGGACCGGCTTGGATGTCAACAAGCCACTGCTTACCCCTATTTTGCCGGAGTCGACAGCTGCTATCTTGGTAGGTGATATATGCGAGTGTTGCGACCCGATCGAATGCGAAGGAGCCTGGGTTATCTTTGCGTCTGTCACTTGTGTCTCTCCTTTCGTGTTACGGTTTGTTCCGACTGAAGCGTTAGCGCTTGTTTCTCCGGCGGTCTGGGCACGGTTTAAAGGGGAAGAAGTATTATCAGGGGTAGGAGTTAAATATGATGGCAAAGTCTTGCCGAAACAGCAAGTACAGTAACAATTGTCCGCTGGAGGCGTGGGTGTAGAGGCTACAGATTCTTTAGGGTTGAGACTGTCGGTTTTACTTCTCAGACCGTAGCTCAGAGAGTAACTTTCTTGATCACGGCTGTCGCCGCCAGCTGACTCCCTGGCGCCGTGTACAGCGACTATCCTGCCGCCTGCGTGTGACGACTTTGTTTTAGTTGAATACGTAAAATTCGAGCTAAGACAGCTCTCACCGTCGACAGCGCTTCTCCGAGTACAGCTACAATAACATTTACTATTGCAGCTACTATTGCAACTGCAGCTGCAACTGATGGTGCAAGTACTACCGGTACTACTGCTGATACTGTTACTACGAATGCTGCTACAAGTGCTAAGCTTTTGGTCGACGACTCCTTGCGTTGGTGTAAGTCTACAAACCTTGTCAGCCCCGGCGTTGTGAGCTTTTGTTGTATCACAGTGGTAACAGCTATAATCTATGTTGCCTTTGCCACAGCTACTGGACGAAGAACTAATGGCTGTTGTGAAGAACTCGTCCGCGTAGGTATCATCATCTTGCCTGTTGTCAAAATCAGCTGCTGCGGTTTTGTAGGTTGTATTTGTGGTAGTAGTAGTAGTGGTAGTGGTCGTGGTGGCGGCAGTAGTAGTGGTAGGAGTAGCCGAAGTAGCAGAGACACTAGCATCAATGATGTTACTAGCTGGAGTAGTTGCAGGGATAGTATGTGCTGCGGTAGCTTTATTCACCACACGGTAGGATGACGTGAATGATTGTGATGCTACTGCTGGTGAAGGCGGACCTGATCCCACTTCTTTTTTTATCATGCTTGTACTACTATTATTAATCGCTCGGGCATTACTAGTATTATTACTACTAGTAGTAGTCGTTGTAGTGGTAGTAGTTAGGTTATTGCAGTTGCTGTTGGTGTTGGTGGGTTTGCTTGAGGTGGTGGTTGTACGGTGGCAACTCGGGAACGAAGCTGAGTGTACGTCGGACGATTTGAAGAATTTTTCTGTCTTAGAACGTGCTGTCACCTTATCTCGTTCGTGTGGTGACAATCGTGGAGACTTAGCTGACATAAGACAGGTGTGATTTGACAAAGACATTATTATTATTATTATTATTATTATTATTATTATTATTTTTTATTATTATTATTATTATTATTTATGTAATACGTAAGCTTCTTTTTATTCCATACGTAATATATTTGTCTTCCTGATAATATTCGACATAATTCTAAATAGATATACCCCATTATTAAAAAAAAGAAATCTATCTATCTATCTCAGGAAAAATTAACTTCAACAGTTTATACACAATAGTGCTGTGTCAATCGAACGTTCGTTAATTTTCATACATGTATTATTATTATTATTATTATTATTAATCAGTCGTTTCATGCATTTTTTTACTGTGCACTTATTAACTGTGTTTCTCTGTATCTTTTAATGCCTTATTATGTTTTGGGTAAATCAAAACATCTTCCCAATTCTTTCTAAAAATCTATCTATCTATCTATCTATCTATCTATCTATCTTTACGCATGCACGGTAATACTGTGTCTATTGCAATTTTCATTAAATACTCCTATTAAATATTGATGTAATGGCATTTACGTCTAAATTCTTTATTCAATTGCTTAATATTCAATGAGGTAAGTTAATCCTAAAAAAAAAAATGTTTAGTTACATCCATATTTATTTAATACTCTGTGCTTTGTTTTCTTCTGGTTTTGTTATTGTTTTGTTTTTCTCAAAGTGCATTAATCCAAACAAAAGAGAATTAGTTCATAACGTGTTTAATCGTTAAATAATTTTATTAATTTTAAAATCATAATAGGCAATGCTTATTATTTCCTTTACTGATATTCGGCGTAAGTTCATTTTAAAGTAAACAATACTTTGTAACGCTTTGATATTTTTCGTTGTATAAAGAGGTAAAAAACTATTAATGTATTTGTAAATAAAATTAAACTTTGATGCAAGCAACTATGCTTTTAAAAGAATCGTGTCGACTTTTTAACTCATGTTCTTTCTGGTAGATTTTTTTCTTTACTGTACATAGACAGACAAGCAAGTGACCCCTTTTCTTCCTGTTCTGCGTGAGAAGACTTGTCAGGTACGACCAATTCCTAAATAGCTACGTTGTCATTCTGAGGAGTTCACTATTTACCTGCTATTTGCTTCTGTGATTTCAACCTTTTGGAGGAAAATGCAATCGTGTGAGAATAGCCACAAGTCTATTTCACCCAACGAGTTAATTTTCGACCACAAGTCAAAATCAAGACTTTAATTAATGATCGTTTCGAATCGCCAACCACTGTTGGCTGTTATTTTTTTAAATCACTTCGAATTCTCTGCCATTGATTTCTTATTCATTTCTTTAATTTCCTTGGTCAGGCTGGTCAGTTGTCAAAATGGCGCAGGCAGGAAAGGCCGTGTCAAAGTTGAGTGAGAGCCCTCAGTATTCAGTGGTCAGTCTACGGATGAGAAAAAAAAGAATATATTAATAGTGGAAGATTCAATTAATCATTCTATACGTGCATTAATGTTATTGACGTGATTAAGATAGATCTTATGAGTGGGGATCGGGGTAATTGATTTGTTATTAGCTAAGTAAAATCTTTGAGGGAACTTGTAAGAGTGTATCTTCGTTGGAAGTAATTGCATTCCGCCTTTCTAGTAGTCTAATGTTATTGTTCCCAAATGTATTAATAACAGTATGTTATCTAAGTTTGCGCGCACACACACACACACACACACACACACACACACACACACACACACACACACACA
>OY757909.1:53059402-53281902 GCA_963585895.1 Sepioteuthis lessoniana
GGTTGTAAACTAAAAATTCGTTTTTGAATTCATTTTATTTGAATTAATTTTTCAAACTTGATTTTAACTCTATATTTGTCAATGAGTGACTCTATCCTAAGTATAGAGCAGAGAAAAGGGAATGACCTCAGGTGCATATATATATATATATATATATATATATATATATATATATATATATATATATATATATATATATATATTTCCCACGGGCAGGACGTAACACAAAGTCAGTTTTTAAACGGAGTTTAAAAGGTTTCAATGTAGAGTTTTCTTCCCATAAACCAGTTGCCATACCAAGGTTAAAGAGCCCATTTTGCTCAACAATTTGCCAATAGTTGCAGGGAGAATAATTGAATTGACAGATTTTTCAAGGGCATTATATGGGAAATGCAGCGGCATTGGCCATGATTTTCGCATGTTGAGGTGGATATGTGTATACAGAGGGTTGCTGGACATATCTAAAAACATACACTTATGTGTGTATGTGTATGTGTGTGTTAATGTGTGTGTATATATATATATATATATATATATATATATATATATATATATATATACATACGTGCGTATATAAATACACATCAACGTATGTGGTGGGTATGTTTATTGCCTTACATATAGAAAGCGTTGATAAAATAAATAAAAATTACGGAATGCTTTAATTTCCTCGTCAATTTTCAATGAACACTTCTTATTGTCTCAGTGAATATATATCAATATAATACTGGTAAATTTCGGCAAAATGCTGAAATTTCATACATATAGATATTTATTCGTATTAAAACTCCGGGAGTAAATCTCCGGTTTTTTGAATGAGATTTATTTGTAGTAACCCTATCTCCTTCTCGTAACATATACAGATTTATAATAATAAAGCTATTTATATCAATAAAGCTGTAAAACCTTATATATTCACACACACACACACACACACACACAAACATATATCTATATATATATATATATATATATATATATATATATTTTATAAATATATCACAGAAAAGTTTTTAGAATTATAATTTATCCTCTCATTTAAAGTTTGGAACAAAGTTTAATAATGAAATAAATGTAAAAATCAAATCTCGAAAAACGATTTCCGTATTGTTCTTTGTATTGGATGAGTAAGTTGTTTTAATAAAATTTTTCTCAATTTTATTACTGGATACGAAGCTTCTGCTATAGGTTATTAAGCTTGTCCCATTACTTTATATCCTGAAATGCTGTTTTATGATAATACAAAATATGTTCACAGTTTATTCATTTCCTATGATGGCATATAACGTAATTTCTACTTTGTACTGAGATAAAAATTTGTGTCACTGATATATATATATATATATATATATATATATATATATATATATATATATATATATACATGTGTGTGTGTGTGTGTGTGTGTGTGTATGAAACATAAACGGAAGAAAGATATATATTTTCCGTGGATGAAGATTTATTTTGTAATTTATTATTTATGCCGACACGTGTTTCGACTTTAAATTTGACAAAGCATAAAAGTATTCTATCAAAAATTATTCACAGTATAATAATAATAATAATAATAATAATAATAATAATGCCCTAGAAAATGACACTCATAAACTCCTATGGGACTTTGACATACAGACGGATCACCTAATCTCGGCAAGAAGACCAGACCTAATAATAATCAACGAAAAAAAAAAAAGAGTTTGCAAAATTGTCAACTATGCTGTCCCGACTGACCTCAGAAAAAAACCTTGCTAGGAATCTGAAAAAACTATGGAACAGGAAGGTGACAATTTTACCAATTGTGATTGGTGCTTTTGGTACAGTAACTTAAAGACTGGAGGAATTGAAAGTTGGCGGACGAGTGGAGACCATCCAAACAACAGCATTATTAAGAACGGCTAGAATACTGAGAAGAGTCTTGGAGACTTGAGGAGACATGCTGACAATCAAACTCAAATGAAAACTATTGGCTAAAACTGGTGTGAAAAATTAGGGCCTAGAGGACTTGGAAGTTGGAGGACGGGTAGAGACTATCCAAATGACAGCATTGCTGAGAACAGCTAGAATCCTGAGACGAGTCCTGGAGACCTGAGGAGACTTGCTGTCACTCAGACTCCAGAGAAAAACCATCGGCTAACACTGACGTGAAAGTCTCAAAAGGAGTTAATAATAATAATAATAATAATAATAATAATAATAATAATAATAATAATAGAAACGTGTTGGCATAAACACTGAATAAATCTTTACCCACACCAAATATATATCTTTCTTCCGTTTATCTTTTCTAAATATTTATCTCTTTCATTTAATTTCTCTCTCTCTCTCTCTCTCTCTCTCTCTCCCACCCCCATATATATATATATATATATATATACAAAATGTGTTTCAAAATATATTTCTATTGGAGTTGATGATATTGTTTTTTTTTTAAGTTTCCACCTATTCACCATCCTTGTTAACTGATCATTGCGATCTACTTCTGGTGGTGTCCCTGGTATCATTTATGCTTTTGAATAATATGCATATACGAATACACAATTAATATAATAAAATTCAACGTTAAAAGCACTTTAAATCGGTAAAATACATTGCGCTTTGCCGAAAAATGCAGAGCGACATTAAAATATTTCGATTATAAAATGGAATTAAACAAAGAAAACTTAAGGATTCTCAGTTTCACGTGGACACTACGTCGATGAGCCAGTCAGTATATATATATATATATATATATATATATATATATATATATATATATATATATATATATAAACGAAAAAGAGAAGGAAGGAAATAAACCAAAGACGTAATATTATGAAGATAGATAATAAAGGATGATAATAAAGAATATTGAAATATCTTTTAAACATATTAATTTCATTTTATAAAGGAATCATTTAATAGTAATTCTAAAGTATCCAATAATCTTTTCATTGTAATCTCTAATATGCATATCAGTGGTATGTGAGGAGTGAGAGATGTAGATAAATTTTATGTCAAGTGTGTAAAAGTTTCCGTTTATCTTATTTCGAAAGCATTTGGATACCCAATACACAGAATCCTGTTCATCTTTGAAGTACTTCAATTTTTTTACGTTAAGTAACCTTGGGAAATTTTTGTTTTTTTATTTATTCTTATTTTTTATTCTACTTTTTATGTCCATAAAACACTTGTATATGTTTCTATGATAATTTTTGATTTGTTCTTTAAAATATATTTCTAAGGTCAAGTATATCGTTGATTCACCAGAGAGGATCGTTTTCAAACTTGTCTGTAACGTGTTAATACCAGAGACGATTATTCAAAAGCTATATTAAGAATTGTATATACGGGTGATTTTAAACAGTAGTAAAAAAGAGAGGGAAAGAAAGAATGAGCGATTTGGTTTACATGTTCAGGGTTTTACGTCAAACTCACTTGAAGGAGAAAGAGAGCGACAGACAAACAGACAGAAAGAGGAGGGCAAATGAGGGCAGAGAGAGACAGAAACAGAGAGACAGAGAGAGAGAGAGAGAGAGAGAAGATGATAAGAAGGGACAGATATAAAAGAAAACGACCACCCAGAAAAATAATCAATTGATTTTAACGGCATGTAAACCTTTCTGCGGTTATTTATGCCTAGATGTTTGGGACCTGCTCACATTTTAAGTTTATATTTCCATTTTTTATGTAGTGTATTAAATTTTTTTGCACTCGGTTATATTGTTTCAAGTATCCCTATTTAATACAAACAATTTGCCAATAGATCTATTTGATCCATTTCCTGGACCCTAAAAATTAATTTGATTACGTAATCCAATAATTTGACCAATTCTCGTTCAAATGATCTCAGATTTGAACCATATACAACTTTTGGGGTGTCCTCAAGGTGTAATGGTAAAAGCGATGGACTTCGGAATTATCATATTTACCCAACCCCTCCGATCGGGCAGGATATGACACAAGGTCAATTTTTTAAGCGGAGTTTAACAGGTTTGAATTCAAAGTTTTCCTTCTCCTAAACTAGTTGCCTAACCAAGGCTGAAGAGCCTATTCTGCCCTACTATTTACCCATAGCTGGAGGGAGAATAATTGGATTCATACCTTTCCCAAGGGTATTACTGCTATGTGAAATGCAATCAGTCAGGTCCAGGATTTGAACTCGTGTCGCCGTGTCCAATTCCTACGACGATAACCATTACACCACGGGCACTTTGGAATTATAGTAAGCGAGTTCGAACTCCAGTCATGCCATTACGTTTACTTTACCACTACAGTTCTCCTAGAAGGATGTCTTTGGCATTAAATAACCAACAAAAGTTGATATGTCATTAAACAAAGACACCGAACCGTATACAATTCTGAGTTATATGCTTAATATTTTTTTTTTGTTTTTCTTTTCAGGTATAGAAATACAATTTACTGGAAAAGAAAATACGTTTAAACTTTAAACATAGAATTTATAACTGCTTCTATGAATACTGTAAAAATCTCGAATAATTTGAACAAGCTTCGAAATATCAATATTTCTGAAACAGCCAGTACATCTAAAATGTTATCAAATCCTATTATATCCGAAGTGGGTTTTTTTCACATGCTCCTATCAAATACAAATCATTTTTAAACAAATCTATTTGACCCACAAATGTGACCCAAACAGGTGATACCACTTTGGATCAAAGCAGAACTGGGAGTAATGGCAATGAATGGGTTCTTCACACTCTACAGATCTCCGGAGCTGGAGCTTTACCCTCAGATACCGTTTAGTATCATAGTAGGGTCACAAGAAATTCTGAATTTGTTGAAGATTTGACCCGAATTCGCTTAAAAAGAATTCTCAGTATTTCCTTCTGCTCGCCATGGTTAGATTTACAAGAACATTTTTCTGATTGTTCTTGACCTTGTCTAGGATAATAGGGCGGATAACTTTAATCTGGGTTAATCATGTAATCTCATTCGATTTATGATTTTTCAAATAGTTCGCGACTAAACAGTAAAGGATAACTGTAAAATTTATCAAACGCGCGATGAACATCAGTTGCGGCCTTGGAAGGCATGCTTTTTATTTGTATTCTTTCTCATAAGGTTTTATTTACGCCCGATTTTGACTGGGGATCAAATGACAGCATTCTTAGTTGCCACTCAAACCTAACGTTCACTGTATTTAAAACCAGATTAAAAATACCGTAATTATTTGCGTATAACACGCCCTCATATATAACATGCATTTTTTACTTTGGATAACGGAAAGATAATTCTCAAGTAAAAAAACGCTTTTTAGAATATTTATCAGGTAATCTGACCAAAATGAACCATTTGTTCTGCTTTTTATCGATTCAAACTGATTAACAATTAGAATTTATATAGTTTATATATGCAACAAATTTGAGACGATAATAAGCTCACATTAGGACAAACAAAATTTTAAATGAACACACATTTAGGTGGATATTTCTCTGTAAAAGTTCAAAACACGTTAGTATGGACTATTGAGATAACTCACTTCCGGTCATCACGTCCCAAATATGGTAAGGCATGTTGCCGGAGAAAAAAGTTAATTATATAGATCTCGTGCATAATACGCACCCATAGGTGGGAAAGTCTAAAAATATAAAACTTCTTATACTCTTATAATTTTGGTATACTCGGGACAGCACGAATGTAAAGCCGATTATCTCTAATCGCGGAAACTTCAAAATATATTTATAGCAAGTACAATATCACCATTGTGTAGCATTTTTAGCTACAAAAAATTGTTTTCTACGTTTTATATTTTAAGTTTTAAAATAAAAATCTTGTTTAAACTTGTCTGTCTGTTCGTCTGTCTGCTCTCTCTCTCTCTCTCTATATATATATATATATATATATATATATATTGCGTATATATACATTGCGTATACATTGTTTGACCACTTGACAGTAATCACGTAAATCATCCAAGTAAAACGAACGAAGAACACTGGACACTGCTGTTGAAATAAGTACGAACCCATAAGCAACGTTTGCCTTTTAACTTCTACACGTGGATACAACAGCGTTGACCGAGCAGTTATAACTTACATTCACTAGTTCTGTGCAGCAAACACGGGATGCCGTCTAAAGGACCTATCACTGACGTTAGGTGATTGGGATAAATAGCTAAAGAGCGTCACGTGTATCTGCGCTAAGGATATATATATATATATATATATATATATATATATATATAGAGAGAGAGAGAGAGAGAGAGAGAGAGAGAGAGAAAGGTGTGGTTGGTTTAGTTTCTTTGTTTTATAATGGCATATAAACATTCATGGGTTATTTAATGACAAATCCATCCTTGTAGATGAACGGCAGTGATACTGTTGTCTATATTTAGGAGGATGAAGGGTTCCATACATTTCTCGAGCGTAACAGTTTGAAAGTGAACGTTATAGTGCAAATGGAGTTCGAACTCGCTACGCCACAGAGACTGCCCCTTAAGATTAGGTTAATAACATCAATAGAATACTGATTTAAAAAGTAATGGAGACATTATTTTTCATAAGGAGTATATTTAAAATCAATTTAAATAAATTCTGCGGTGCTTTTCCACTGGTAATTTTCGAGGGAAAAAATTCAACGCTTAAAAAGAAATTGAAGATTGAAATATGACTGGTCGTGTCTTAAAGGAGAGGAGAAAAAAATGAAGTCAAAATGACTAATTTCTTAATGATGAACGAAAACTCCGTCAAATTTATTAGTGAGTTCTTTCTGCCTACAAATGGTCAGTCGCTGTATAATTATTAAAACAGCTTCAATGATATTAAAGTGGGTTTTTGACCAGGCCCTATGTAACACAGAGAAACACTCATCTGAATAATGCTCGCACGTTCATTAAATGACCAACAGTTTTGGACTCATGGGCCTGTGAATTCCCGTATCGATTAACTCGTGTGTGCTTACACATGGAACTTGGTAGGATTTGTGAAATTCTTACTGTTACTCTTTGAATGGTCTATATAGTCAGCTTCGCTAAGACATTTAAAATGGAACATGACCAAAATTGTTTATAAGGTAAGGATTACATCCTTATGAACAGGTGGGAAAGCATTCCTTGTGCTTAAAAAAGATTTCTCAATGAATAAAAGTACTTTGTCACACATAATGAATATTTTGAAAAAGTTCTGACTACAAAACCTTGGGTTTTTGTTGTCAGAATTTTGTCACGAATTTAACAAGGCTTTAAGAAGTCCAAAATTTTGAACTTTTAAATGTAATACAATTCTGAATAACCCTTTCAGAGAAAATATTAGAAAGAAAGATCTCAGTGATTTTCTTAAGTTCCGTTTCTAATTTGCACTCAGATATACCAATAATGTGGTTGGTTATAAAACTTTTACACGTCACTTCCGATATCGTAAAAGAGTTTATTAATGCACGGTCTTAAAGAAAACTGCTGTCAGGATAAAAAATATTCTACTGCAAATTAGAAATAATTTTTACTCCATTTCAAATCTACTATCGATTCCCATTGTTGTTTAAATAACAGGAATTGACTGAGTCTCATCCAGCCTCATGCTGAAGGGTTGGTAAATACGCACATGTGTCTCACCGATTTCGCATTTGAAAATCCTGACAATTTATCAAGGTCAGAAGCCCAATCATTAGCTGAAGCTGAAAAAAAAAAAAAAAAAAAAGAACACAACTACCTCAGTCTCCCAGCCGTTATGATGCTCAGAAGACTGTGTTGCTCCAATTTCGAAAATGTGAGTAGGGTTGCCGAATCAGCATTTGAAGTTAATGATTATTTCTGTGGAAGTCGAACACCAATATGCTGCTACAAATATTTCTTCGAATTTTATTTTGTAACTTAAAACTGTGTGATGTTGTCGATTTAAACGATTCAGCATTTCTTGATTTAATCCTCTAGTCGATTTGACTGAGAATTAATGCGTTATTTAAAATTTAAAAGAATCAATACCTGAACGACGGGAAACAACTGCACGCGTTAATTACATGAGGCGTGAGAGACATTTATCGATGATTGGTTGCTTGGTTAGTTTTATAAATTATCCACCCTTGTTGGGTTATTTAATGCCAAAGTCAAATTTTTGAATATATTTTTTCAAGGAATTACATGGTATCAAGTAACTATTACTATTTAAAAATAATGATTTGTTTACACACAATTATGAAATTATTACATGCCGAAGTCACGTTATTAGGCTCACTTTTAAACTAATACACTTGTGAAATGTATAAAGCCCCTAATCCCCCAGATATGGATTAAATGATACCACTACCAGGGAAGGAGTAGCGCTCTTCCCTCCAACTCTGTGTAATAGCTATTGAAAAGGGAACCTTCGGGTCACCGTCGACAATGGTCGCCAACTTTGCTTTACTTACTGTTCTTCTGCAATGATGGCTTTGGCATTAAATAACCTACGAAGATTGATATGCAATAGAACAAAGAAACCCTATCAAACATTCCCGAAATAGTTTTTTTACTATTCGTTATATAGTATCAATGACTAATAATAGTAATTTCTGAATAATTATGGCATCAAGCAACCATTATTGATACAATAATTTTGATACGGTTGTATGTATTCCAGTCTTATACTAAAAATGTGCACACAGTTATACGGTTTCAAGTGTTCCTGTCTTGTACTAAATTGCCTAGTCGGTTAGGGCTGCAGAATACACAGGCTGCTTCTCTGTTGAGTGGTAAGACCTCCCCCAACAAGTCTCCTAGATATGATACTAAACAATCTGATGGTGAGGTTCCAGTAATGCGGGAGCGTTGGGAATGTGAAGTATTCGTTCATTGCCATCGCATCCAGGTCCACTCTGTCCCGGAGGGGTTGCATCTGAATGGGTCCTATCTATGGGTTAAATAGAACTAAACCGTGAACTTATGCTAAATGGAACTGTTTGAAGTAGAACTGCCTAAATTTTTACAAAACTGAATTGCTTGAAATAGGACTGGTTTTGACATCGACACTGTGCATTTATGCTAAACTGAATTGTTTGAAATAGAACTGTTTTGACATTTAACCGTTTATAAACAAAAACTATACTTATACTAAACTGAATGGTTTGTAATTTGATTCGGCATTAAATGACCCAAAAAGGGTTGATATACCGTAAAACAAAACAACCAACCAACAAACCAACCAACCTAATACTAAAAATTTGGAAGTATTTATATAATTTCAAGTAGGTATTCCTATTTAATACTAAATCATTATTATTATTTAATAATATCATTCGCAGGTTGTTTAATGTTTAATGGCATATCAAACTTGGTGATTTATTTCTTGGCTAATACGAGTTGTAAGCAAAAATTTATTAGTAAATATCTTTGTTCTTAACCGAAATTTTTGGGCACGAAGCAAAGGTTAGTGGGCAAATTTTGCTTCACAGGTATAAGCTTTGGAGATGGTCTTTTCTTGTTGATTTATCTTATGTTTTTATGTATTGCTGTTCAATTGACGTTTGCTATTACGTTGTCAGCTTCAGTTAGCATACTTTCAATGCTGTAGAATATATTTAGAGTTTTGGTCGATCCTTGACTGTTAAATTGCTTTTATTTGTTTGTATGGTCTTGCTTAATTAATTATTCTTGGCGTTTTTATTCTTGATGTTGAGGAGTCCTTTGATAGAAATGATTTGGAGTTGGATATTTTCCGTTCTTTTTGTTCGATGAGTAGGGGAGTATGATTTATCTTGAATTTGTGTGAAGGCTCGAATTTTGCTGGGGTAATTAGAATATGTTTTGATTTTTCTTTGTTTCCTTTGGTGTTTGATTTTGAATTCGTAATATAGGATTTCATGTATTATTTATTTTGGGAATTAAAGGGCGAATTCTTGATCTGAGCGATTTTCCCTTTAGAGTAGTCGTTTCAATTAGAGATTTGAATTTTGTACAAATCTTTTGCCACCAGTGTGGTGTTTGTTGTGTGTGTTTTTTGTTGTTTAATTTTTGATTGTGTTTGTGTTTGACAAATTTCAGCAGAGTGTAGTTTCTTTTGTTGGATATTTACTTTATATCGATGCAGCTAAGTAATTAACGAAAAACTAATTTAGATAAGGGATCTTATACATTTTTCGCACTTGTTTAACTAGATGATGAGATCTTTTGAAGAAAAAAACCAGGTCTTTGATTAAATCATAATTAGAAATAATGTTAGATTCACTAATCTTTCTCTAAAAATAAATCCCTCGCCTCTTCCTACTGGTTATTTGGTAATTTGCCGATTTATTGATGTCTATAATGAAAATTCAAACATAAATAATATATAATGCCATAAAGAAAAAAAGTATTAAACAATGAGGACAGAGTTCACTAATATGGCTGAACGGTTAAAAAGTATGATACTATTTACCAACCCCTCCGCTCGGGCAGGATATGACACAAGGTCAATTTTTAAGCGGAGTTTAACAGGTTTGAATTCAGAGTTTTCCTTCTAGACTAGTTACCTAACCAAGGCTGAAGAACCTAGTCTGCCCTACTATTTACCCATAGCTGGAGGGAGAATAATTGGATTCATACCTTTCCCAAGGGTATTAGTGCTATGTGAAATGCAATCAGCCTCGTCCAGGATTTGAACTCGTGTCGCCGTGTCCAGTTCCTACGACGATAACGACTACACCACGGGCACCTCCTAAAAAAGTATGATGGAATCATAAGGTCCAACTGGGGTGCTCTACTTTAGTGGAGACTTCAGCTTCGAAAACACATCTGGCTCCAGATATATCCTTTATTGACGTCTTTGATTGATTTTTTGATTGAGTGATTGATTTAAACTGGCGTGCCAACGCATTAATGATTATATTATAACTACAAATTAGGAATTTGTATTTATTGTTTATTCATATTTCAATTTTAGTGTATTCGTTTCTGAATATTTTTTCCCACAGATATTGAGAATTCTTAATACAAATAATTTGCACACAGTTGTATGATTTAAACTATTCTTATCTGATATTGATTATAATATGGTTTCAAGTAATTATTTCTATTTAGTCATTAGGACATTAATCTGCATCTGATGTTGCGGCTACATTTCTGAAGAGCTGAGGCTTGTGGAGTACCGCTTAACTGACATTTACTCCAAGGTACATTTTGACCTGAAGACTGAGTAACTGTTAGGGTCACATATATGGGTCATCACTGATTGGTTGAAAAGTTATTCTTAATTGATTGGACCGTCTACAAAAAATCTTTTTTTTATAGAAAAAATTCCACAAAATGTAAATATAAGAGTAAAATTAAGACAATTCCCTTACCTCTAGTCATAGAATAACCCTCAACGAGTTGATATGCCGTTAAAAACTATCAATCAATCCATTGAATCCATTTAGTCATTTGTTTGTACATAGTTATACGGATGCAAGTAACTGATAATAATCCTGACTAAACAATTTTAGCTTCTTAATACAAATAAATTACATTTATATGTCATCAAGTATTACTTTCGATTATGAAATATTTTTAAATAGATCAATTTGTTTTAGGGATAGGACCCAAATAGTTACAACTACTGCGGGTCAAAGTGGACCTGAAAGTTATGGTAATGAAGAAGTACTCCCCGCTCCCTAGATCTCTCGAAAGAAAGACTCACCATCAGACGTCATTTAGTGTCATACCCAATGCACCATTTTAAAGAGGAGAGGTCTTATTCCTCTACAGGTAAGACACTCAGCGTATTCTAAACTCAACTGACAGTTCGAGTTGATGGTTTTGTTGGTAGCATAACTTCTTTTTTTTTTATAGCAGCTTGTGTGTAGGATAGAAAAGTAACTCTTTCCTATCCATATCCTTGCTAGATTTATCATAACATTTCGGCTAATGCGATTTTAGGTCTTAATCCGGTTGTTGTTTTTTTTCTTCTATTTAAGGATATTGGAAGAATTAAAAATGAAAGTTTTGGATACCACTTATAAATGATGAATATAACAATCATAGAACCTTGACCGAAACTATTATAAAAAGATGATGGCATTTATCATGAGAATACAAGTGAAGATAATGACATCTTTTCTCCAAATTTCAGAAAATACAGACGCATATGTATGCCTTTTTGATAAAGCACTTTTTCCCATGAAAACAGACTGTCAATCATTAGATTAACTATTGCAAATTAAAACTAGTTTTTGTTTTGTTTGCTTGCTAATAGAAAATGCTTGATTATGTATAATGAACACACACACACACACACACACACACACACACACACACACACACACACACACACACACACACGCACACATATATATATATATATATATATATATATATATTTCTAAACTCTACTAAGCTCACATACACACACATAAATATCCACACACGCACGCACAGTCTCGCGCACATACATACACATTTATATACATCCACTCACGCACAACACGCAAACATACATACACACATATATTTCTGAACACATACACACGCACACGCACACTTATACGTAAATATGTATATCACACACATACACATACAAACACAAACACACACACGCACTCACTCAGCTGTTTAACCTTTGAAATAAGATCATCTTATCTATTCCAAGTACGCATTTAAAACTATTTATTTAAAGGTGAGTATAACATTCTGTCAGTTCAGAAGGACAAAATACTCTTGAGTATTTATACTAAAGTTTGATATATATATATATATATATATATATATATATATATATATATATATATATATATATATATATAATGCAGTTTTGCTAAATTTTTAAGTAGAGTGCTCAATATAATTATATGTAGATCTAAGTTAGAATTGCGTAGACCCTAAAGAGTCTTTTTTTCGGTTTGTTGACGGGTCTGATGATTGGATTAGGAAGAAACTGACAGGCGCCAACAACTATTGAATTAGGGTTTACGCCATGAAAACTCAGATCCCTCGTTCACTTTCTTTCTTTCTCTCTCTCTCTCTCTCTCTCTACATACATATATATAAATGTGTGTATATCTGTTTGCTAAACTAATAATTACTTTCAAATAAAAGCGCTCGACGCTACGAAATAAAAAAAAATACTGTTATAAAACCTTTACGTAATGAGAATATTACAATTTTCAGGCAGCTGATATATATGGTGTTTGGATATTGTTGGATTCTTACTACATGGAACTTTTAGTCACGGCATTTAATTACCTTTTTTTATCTTTTTTCACTTGTTTTGCATTAATAAAACATCAAAAAATCAAAACTTGCTTCATAGTTTCCTGTAATTATCCCATTGTAAAGATAATTTTAAATAACATTAAAAAAACTGTTTCTGTTTTGTGATAAATGAAAACAACGTAATTGATAAAACTCATTTCTAATAAATACGTATATCTAAACATATTTTACACTAAAGATTCCTTAAATTTAACACCTTTACTAAACATTTATTTCTCGTATATTTGTGAGTATATATCTGTCAACTAGGATAAATAAATGTTCTGTTCACCCTCAAATACATTAGAAACATTCTGTTCCAGATAACGGATATTCAATATATATATATATATATATATATATATATATATATATATATATATATATTAAAATGATTAGGTTCATAACAGGATTTATCTTTATGTTATTTATTTTTCTTCAACATGTGTTTTTAGCGTTTTACGCTGTCACCAGGAATTAAAACTGGTTCACATCCGTGTTTCCTTTGATCTAACTACTAATGACTATTTTGATTATGTTGTGTTATTTTTAATTCTAGGTTTTGTCTCAGCGAATTTTCAGTTTGAGTGAGTTGTCCGTCTCTGCAGATGTCGTTTCCCTCTATCTCTTAACTTATACTTTTTAACTTAAAAATAAATTCCCTTGTAGACCTATTCATTTTAAAGTATTCATATTCTTATAACACTGAACTAACAAAAACTTATATATATATATATATATATATATGTGTGTGTGTGTGTGTGTATATATATATATACACCTCCTTTTTTCTTTCTCGCTCTATCTCTCTCTAACTATATATATATATACACACACAAATTTCGTTTAACATAATAGACATTTTCTGTCTACATATTTTCTTGTTGATCCTTTCATATGGCCGTATTGATTTTATAGTATTCGGCGGGAATTGATTGATATATTTTCCATAATTGTTTATTTCCCAAGTACTTTCTACCCGACTTTGGGCCATCATCAGGGGAGGATGTATTACAAAAACGATGCAACTTTTGTACGTACACTACTACTTTGTAAGAAGAAGTGCGTCTGGTCCGTTGCATTGTGTAGCGTTTATTTTAAAAATTGTTCTATAATTGGTGTCAGTAGCTAAATACATTTAAGTACATTAGCACTGGTTTGAAACCAACGTTATACATAAATTTAAATGTCCTTTAGGAGATTGTATCTCCGAAAATAATAATATATATATTGGTTTAACCTCAACTACTCTATCGAGGAGACTTACAATGCACCTTTCCGATCCAAGTTCCATAGCACATCATTTAAAAACATTCATGCCCAACAACAGTAATACGGAAAATTTTCACTGAAAATACAACAATATTAGAACATCAAAATAACAAATAAAAACTACAGATTCTCATAGAACTATATATTAGAAACATGCGACCCAAAATTAACAGAATTAGTTTTCAGTCCAGTGCTAATGTACTTAAATGTCTTTAGCTACTGACACTAATCATACAACAATTTTAAGTAAACGCTGCACATTGCAACGGCCCAGATGCTTTTCTTCTAACAAAATAGTAATGTACATACTAAAGTTACATCACTTTTGTAATAGATCCACTGATGGTGGCCCAAAATCGTGCAGAAAGTACTTGGGAATTAAACAATTATTGAAAATATATCAATCAATTCCCGCCGAATATTATAAAATCAATATGGCAATATGAAAGGATCAACAAGAAAATACGTAACAGAAAATGTCTATTATGTTCAACGAAATTTGTATTAATGAAGAAATGCTGGCAATACACACACACATACACACACACACACATATATATATAAATATATATGTTTAAGCCAGCTCATATATATTTATCTAAGTTCATTCCTACGTCTATATATTAAACACGGTCTATTCATATCTATCTAACTCTCCATCTCTGGCTATACCTATATAACTATGCTCATTAGCTATCTCTCTATCGATCTCAGTCAGTTCATATCTATCTTTATTGTTTAAACTATATTTTTTGATAGTAGAATATTTCTTTACGATATAATTACCGCATTAGCCTTGCCATCATTCATTCATTTTTAAACAAATTAGTATACTATAATATAATCTCTACATAGATGTACAGATCTCCTTTCTCCCTTCCCCCCAGCACACACGTTCTTTCTCAATAGTGTCTTGCTTGTAAAGAAGATTAGCAGGCATATTAAGAAAGGTTATAATTGCAGAGTACATAATTTTCAAATTAACAGCGTTTCCTTAAGTAGTAATTAGAACGGATAAAGAAAACTCGGGCGCCTTGTATTAAGCTGTTTACTTCAATGTATCAATTGATTACAAAAGAAACTGACAGCTTCAAAATGTTATTTGAAAAATATCTTTCATACTGACACTCACGATTGACAGTTTCGTAGACAAACACTTGTAAATTATGAAAGTAACTACTGTTGACGTATGATAGAATATTAAACGCTACATAAATGGACTTTTGACTTCGTGATCCTCTAGCAGCCATTGGCCTAATGAGTAGAGTGTTCGCCAATGGTTCGGGAGACCGGGGTTCAATCCCAGGTGGAGTCATACCAAAGACTCAAAAAATGGTACTTGGTGCGGCCTTGCTTAACACTCAGCATTATAAAGTACTGATCAAGGGTAAAGTGGGGCAATCCAGGGAATGGATTAGCGCCCACACCTACACCTCTGTGCTGTAGCTATTGAAAAGGTAACCTTCGGGTCACCCTCGACAAAGGTCGCTAATTAACTAAGTATAACTTGCAAAGAATCATTTTCAACCGTGTCCACAAAATATTTTGGGTCCTGAGTATGACATCAAACTGCTACAGATGGAGGTTCCTATCTTAGAGTTTGAGGAATGTAGAGTAACCCTTAATTGCCATGACTCTGAGGTCAACTCTGGCCGGGAGTGGTAAAACCTGTTAGGGTTCTCATCTTATGTGTCAAATAGAACTGTTCAATCATTTACTAAAGACGATTATTATCAGTTATTTGAAACCATACCGCTGTGTGCAAGTTCTTCGTATTAGAGAGCAACACTTAATAAATAGAATTCATCATCATCATCATCATCATCATCATCATCATGTCGCGCTGCTATCATGGATCTCCCAGACCCTTTCTCACCATCTGTCTCTATAGTTCATCGCTGCAGGGAGGTTTTCTTGGCTAGATGCTGGAGCAATAGAGAGCTGTTGTATATAGGTTCTAGCTGATCGTCCTACATTTGCTCGTACAAGTGAAGGGGTCTACAGGAGTATATCGCTTATGAGTCTGTGCTTACTTCTCCAACAGTGTCCCAGGTGTCTGGTTCGTCTAACTTTGATAGTTTTCGTGAGGTATGGTGTTATATTTTGACACTCGCCCCGGCCCAAAAATGCTATTCCAAGGTGATACACCGGAAGGAAGTGATACATTCCAATGGACAGTAATCGAAAGAGATCGCGTGGGCGGATTAAGGCTTATGATATGGGACAAGGTGAAGGTCCCATTGTGCCACTACAATGATGCACCGGAAGAGAGTAACCTCTGAACTGCATGACAGTTATTTCCGCTTGATGACGATTAAACATTCGATTTCAAAGATCCAGTGGGCGATCGTGTGGGCGTTGAATTATTATATAATTGAGTTGAGTTCGGGGTGCCAAGCAGTTGCCAGTAGACGTTCAGAGAGTTAGAGACGAGATGTGGTAAGGAAAGCCACACCAGGCCGATGGGGCTTGAAACCCTGATGAACTGGATGGATAATCAAAATTTGTGATATGGTGGATCGATTTCTCCGAAAGCCATTTTGGTTTTTCCTAAGTATTTTCTCAATTTTCTTTCAATTTTCGTTTTTTTTTTGTGTGTGCAAAAAATTATTATTATTATTACTATTTTCTCATTAAAGTTTTTCACATCAGCGTTAGCTGATGGTCTTTTACTGGAGTTTGAGTGACAGCAAGTCTCCTCAAGTCTCCAGGTCTCTTTTCAGCATTTTGGTCGTTCTCAACTATGCTGTAGTTTGGATGGTCTCCACTCGTCCGCTAAAATCCAAGTCCTCCAGTCCCTTTATTAATTATATTAATCCTTTACTTACTGTACCAATCACAATTGGTATAATTGTCACCAGCATGTTCTACAGTTTTTTTCAATTCCCTAGCAAGGTCGAGGTACTTATTCTTCTTTTCACATTCTTTCAGTTTTATTCTGTGGTCAGCTGGGACAGCAAAGTTGACAATTTTGCAATTTCTCTCATTTTTTATTTTTTATTTTTTTAATTATTATTTGGTCTGGTCTTTTAGCCGAGATTCGGTGATCCATGTGTATGTCAAAGTCCCATAGGAGTTTATGTGTTTATTATTATTATTATTATTAATATTATTATTATTATTATTGTTGTTGTTGTTGTTGTTATCAAATAGAATTATTAGCGTTAACAATTGAAATCATTTAAACTATGTGTAATCATAAAATTATTAGTTTTAGATTGAATTTCTTGACATCATTTAGAATTAATTGTGGTAGCAATAGTTGAAACCATTTAACTGTGTAACAATGATTAATAATAAATAGGATACTTTGTGTGGAATAAAAATACATGAAAACATTTAAATGATTAATATCTAATAGAATTATCAAAGCTGAATAAGAGTATTTGAAAACATATAAATTAGAACAAACAAATAAGCTCAGGCTCTTTAAAAAATTTACCTGCAAACTATTCAGTCTTATTAGAATTATTAGTGTTTACAACACTTGAAAACATTTAACCGTGTGAAAACAAATAAAATCTAACTCGTTTAAAAATAAAGTTCTCTGCAGAATTTTCACTTACACATTATACACACATATGTACGTGTGTATGTATCTTTCGTTATGAGTAAAGTGTTAGCCAATGGTCCGGGAGACTCGGGTTCAATCCCAGGTCGAGTCATACCAAATACTCAAAAAATGGTACTTTATTCCACCTTGCTTAACACTCAGCATTATAAGGAATAGATCAAGGGTAAAGTGGAGCAATCCAGGGAAAGGAGTAGTGCCCTCTCCTACACCTCGTTGTAGTAGCTTTTGAAAAAGGAGCCTTCAGATCACCAAATTTATACAAACAGAAATTGGTATTTAATAACAGACATAGGTTAATATGCCACTAAACCAAGTAGCCTAATCTATCTACAAATAAAGTACTTACTATATATATATATAAGTACCTAATGGGACAGACGAAATCACCCTAGGTTTCACCTTTCCTGATCGTCAGGATGACCAAAAAGGGTAGGGCAAGCTACATTTTATTGAATAAAAAATCTACTCAACCAAATAAAATTTGCATAAATATACGTTTTATTGATTAAATAACTTATGAGAAATAAATCTACCTACCAAGCAAACGATTCTTTCTATGTACTTGTCTTTAATTGGAATCATTTTGAGATGAGGCTTCTAAATCTGAGAATTAATTTTTTTATTGCAGACTTTTTTCCTCATCTTGGTAGTTTGTCTTGTGTTGTTTCTTCTTTCACTACAACAACTATGGAAGGCAGTAATTATTCTTAATTTCTCTTCTATACACAATTGGCTAAATTTATCTTCCGCCTTGTATTTACGGCATTTTTTTGATAATATAGACAGGATTTGGTATTAAACACCACACAAGGGTTGATAAAACACAACCAAACCAAAATAAACCAAGGAAAATCTTTTAGTGTGGGGAGAAATTTGTAACCTCTGATATGCTTGGTGTATTTGTTGACCGCCCCACCTTACGGGCAAGTGTGGCACAATGCCTTTTTTATGGTGGGTCCAGGCGCAGGGCCGTAGCCCACACGCGCCCGACATTTCCCAAAAATGCCTACGGCCCCTCTGATATGCTTGGGGAGTCCATGTGGTGTCGTGGCTAACGTTCTGGACTGTGCCATCGTTGAGAGTGACTGGAGTTCGAAATGATTTCGCACTCAGGTCGTGCTTTTACATCTACTTTCAGACTACTACCATTGAGAAAGGCATGAACCCCACTTATCCCCTAGCTATAGGCAAAATAGTACCACAACTTTTCTTCTACAAGGATGGCATTAGCATTAAATAACATTCGAAGGTTGATATGCCATTAAATAAAGAAATCTGTTCTCCTTTTGAATACCCAACACAAACATGCACCAATTGTTTTTAAGATAATGATGGTTTACTAGAACTTTTTCCTTGTTAAAAATATCTTGCAGAAATAATAAATAGATTGTGTAGTTAGCAGTGATTTCTCGGAACATGTTCAAACATACCGTAGCATAACGTAATTTCCTTTACAATTCCTACAGCCGAAATGTCAGCAGCTGTAGCGTTTGACATCCAACTAACAAGATGTTCTGCCGAGAATCTTTATCATAAATATAAACATTTTCCTCTTCATAAATGTGCACCCCAGAACCAATAACTTAAATAGTCTTATTTATCCACACTTTAGTTTCTAATGTATTAAATTGATAAACTACGGTTGTCATGGATAACTTATACTACCTCTGGCAAAACTTATGGAATTATTCCCATTTAGATGATGTTTACTTTGGCCTTTTTAAAAATTTAGCAGTAAATATACTAATAAGAGAAAAGACGCAAAACATTTTTCCTTTAGAGCAGAATATTCTTGCTTTGTGTAATATCCCTTAAACACACAACCAATAGAATATTATGTTTCATTAAGGAAGATATCGAAGAAGCAATTTAAAAAATTCAAATCTATTACTGTGTAAATAAAAGCAGGAACTTAGAGAGGACGAATATATATTTTTGTGTATCTAAATTTATGGGGTGCTCACCTCCAGGCCGGCCATCGAGTGAGAATCAATAACAAGCATGGATTCGCTTTACATTTGGCCTTTTAGCCTGGTGAATCATTGACAAGCATAGATTCATATTGCACTTGGCTTTTTTAGCCTGGTGAATCGATGAGAAGCAACGACCAATTTGCACTGGTTCTTCGGGTCTGGTATGCACCTAGTAGCGAGAGGTTTCTCCCTCCCAGGTGATGCTCACTTTGTAGGGGTAAGTTTGTCGTTTGATGCCTAAGGGATCAAGCATTTTTTGCACCTGCTGCGCATGAGTTTAAACTCGTACGCAGTTTCCAAATTAAAATGACGTTGTATCAAATCCTACCTGGTCGGTGGTACGGATAAATATCAGCATTACTGAATGCTGTAGGCCTTAAATGGAGACGTCCGGAATGCACATGTTTTGTCAGACATTGGATGTATACTTATCATTTTTAGCTTTTTCAAGTGAAGAACACCTTACACTCCAAGATACACTGATGAGTAGCCGGAAGACTGGGATTAAAGCCTTAAAGAAATTCGGAGTATTGCTGGAAGAAGATCTCTCTCTCTCTCTCTCTCTCTCTCTCTCTCTCTCTCTCATATTCTATGGTTATTGTTATTTTCAACCTGTTTCGCTTACTGACCTCTATGATAAACACACCGTGTATAGGTTTCCCTGAGCTGAGTTGTTCTGGCCTTTATCAAACTTCGTGTGACACACGTGCAATAACGAGGATAATGGCAGGTTGATAATTACAATGGAATTGATATATATGCAGAGGATTTAATCTATGTGAAAATCCATACGAAAACGACTAGGTGAAGAAATTTGCCAATATCAATGTCGTGGGTTAAACAGATTTGTTTATAGAAATAAACACATATTAATTAAGTGTGATACATGAGAAAAACTCGAGATAGATAGATAGATAGATTACGTGGACTTAAACCACTTTTTTGCGAAGAGAGAGAGAGAGAGAGAGAGAGAGAGAGAGAGAAAGGGGGGAGAAAGATATAGAATAATATTATATACAATCAATAGTCTTATAAATTATCTCATGTTTAGTTGTTGCAGTAGTAGTAATGTACTAGTCGTAGTTCTAAGGAATGGATCGATAAAAGTAATAAATGAGTATTTATGAGACACGCACACGTCCTCTACAGAGAAATACACAGTTTTAAAATGATGCTAAAAACGAGTTAATGTATTGAAACAATCGATATACATTTTTTTAGAGAATCACTCGAAGATTATCATAGAGTCTTTCGGTCGTTTATTGTCAGTCAGGTGTTGAGAAGGCATCTGGTACGTTTTCAGCTACACTATTTGAGGATACATTTCTGAAAGTCTCTACTGATTTGACTATCTATCTATGATTAGTTCAAGAGACTTTACACTGCTTGATATTTGTGTAAAGTTAACAGCCTCAAAATACTATTGGCATCTGAAACATAACTTTGTAGTATACCAATGATGAAAGAATGAACATAATAGTTTCCTTTATAAAAATATAAATCTCTCAACTTTATTTCTTGAAAGGGTCTGAAGCTGACAGTAATTTTAAGAGAGACAGAGACTTATACAAAGGGAGGCACACGGAGGGCTGTTATATTAACTATTAACTTATTAACCACGCTGTGTTTCCATATTCATGGCTCCACTTGGCAATTCTTCTGCTTTTCGGCAAGAGTGGTGCAGTACCCCACCCCTTCTGTGAACTTGTAGTCCGTTCTCTGTGCCTTTTGACTGTCTTACCGTGTATCCCAGACTGAGACTGCAAGACGGACCGTTACTACTGTAGGTGTCTGCATATATCATTTCACAACGCCTAATAATTTCTGGTTGTCAACCCACGTGAACCACTTCCCCGCTATCAGTCTGCGGGATCTGTTTACACCCTCGTATTGGTGTCTCCTTATTTAGACAGCTGGAACATGATGGCTCTGTCAAAGGTCAATATGCAACAAACTGGAGTTTGTTCGGGCTAGTCATCTATGCAGCCCGCAGATATTCATTGAGATGGTAGACATTACAAATTCCGTATCAGATGGGCAAATTTTATGGAGATGGCTGAGAATGTTTCTTTGAACAATAGATTTTTGCCAAGTGAATTTTATCAGAAAAAGAACAAAAAAAAAAAAAACGTCGTGAATTATGTATAGAAAATCTATCTATCTATCTATCTATCTATCTATCTATCTATCTATCAGAAGGGTTAATATTGTGTCTAATTTCAGCGATGGCTTGATTGTAACTTGCAGCAAGAACATTTTCCATGAAATTGAGTACTGCGTCAATAACTTAAATAGTTTTTGAAATTAGATTTTGAAACTATTTCTTTTGTAGACACACTATATATATATATATATACATGTATATATATATATATATATATATGTGTGTGTGTGTGTGTATGTGTGTGTGTGTGTGTGTGTGTGTGTGTGTGTGTGTGTGTGTGTGTGTGTGTTTCAGAGTGTGTCTCCGAGTATGCGAATAAACAGTCTGTCTTCTTCGTTTCAATGATTAAAGTTTATCTTTTTTGTACTTAATGACACTTCAAAAAGAAAGAAAAAAAAATAGAGATAGAAGCAAAATCCGATCATTGGTTTCAATTTCATGTTTTAAACAGATCAAATCAAAATAATCACATTCGCTCTCTTGTTGGATGTCAGATTTTACGACACTGCACTTCACTTTATCGTTTCACCTTACACCAAACGCGTTGATACAAATCATTTCACTTCAATTCTCATTGTTCCAATTATTCAAATACCGTCGGAAAAAAAAAAAACTAAACTAAAAAACATCTTTTTCAAAATCTTCGTTTATACATTCCTAAGTGTATATTGCATAACTCTTTTTTACTATGTTTGTTTGATCTCACTTAAAATCGAAAAACACGAGACTTCAATAGATGACCAACTTTTATCGACGATTAGGACTAAATTGTGGTATTTGTTCATCTCAATTAGTCATGTTCTTTCAATAGAGAGAGTGCAACCCTTGCCCTCTACAAAAATAAAATAAAACAAAAAACAAGAAAAAAAAAAAATATTTTCTGAATTTTCTCATAACTGTATTATTATTTAGAAATGGTTCATAGCAAAAATTATCACACAAAAATATTTGTTTTGAGGCTATTCAAGATGGCGGCAAATTAAACAGAGTTCTCTGGGCTAGAACAGAGGTCTGTCATCATATTTTTGGTGGATGAGAAGTACAAAAGAAAATGTGATGCATACGAAGCAGTTATTTTTGCTTTGTTTTGACAAATATTTTTGTGTGAAAAACAAAGCAAAAATAACTGCTTCGTATGCATCACATTTTCTTTTGTACTTCTCATCCACCAAAAATATGATGACAGACCTCTGTTCTAGCCCAGAGAACTCTGTTTAATTTGCCGCCATCTTGAATAGCCTCAAAACAAATATTTTTGTGTGATAATTTTTGCTATGAACCATTTCTGAATAATAATACAGTTATGAGAAAATTCAGAAAATATTACTTTGCAAAAGAAATAGATCGAAACAAATCAACGGAAATAGTTCGGTGTCTAACATTTCTTTGTTCGGGTTTATGGCACACCATCCTTTGTAGGTTATTTAATACCAAACCCATTTTATACAAATAAACAATTCTATTTCACACAATTCAGTTTAGCATAAGTACGCAGTTTAATTGTCAAAAACATGGCAAGGTGTACTCCGCATTCTCTAAGGCTCCAGCATTACTGGAACCTCACCATCACATTATTTAGTGTCATATTCAGGTCACTCGTTGGGGGGTTACCCCTCTGAAGAGAAGCAGTCGGTTTATTCTACAACCTCAGCTGACTGTGCAATTGGTGTTTAACAGTTCCTGCTGATCTAAATAAGTGATTGGGCATTCATAATGGAAACAAAACATTGCTTTAAAAATAGAAATGACAATTGAAACATTGAAAAGGATCGTAAAACTCATTTAAGAAGGTGATCCACAATGAGTGGTGGCGAAAACAATTGGTTGCTTCCATTTGATTGTGTCTAAAATTTGGTGCAAGTATAAAATGAATGGGACGGTTGAAAAAGTACACGCACTAGTAGATGACGAAACTATTTAAAGTGTAAGGAAAAAAAAACAGAAGATAGTTTTTTTGTGAGAGGGCTGTAAGAAATCAATTGAATGAAATGCGATTTACGTACAGAAAAGCGAAACGAAAACTAGTACAAATATACAAACAAAAGAAAGTGGCATCAAAGTGGGTTGAATAGAAATAATCTTGGCGTATTCAAAATTTCTCCTTAATATTGGGTTATTCTATAATATTTTCATCTGTATGGCATGGAAAAATTATTCCGTTAATTTGAATAATTTGATTTAGTTTCTTTAAGTTATATTTTATGAAGCCAGAATTTTCAGCAATTAAATAAAAATATTTTGTGTTTATTCAGTTGGTTTATTTATTGCAGAATATAACAACCACGGTGAACATCCTTCAAGTGTATTAATTTCATAATTTCTGCTAAAAGTAATTGTACACTCCTAATTCATTGAGCATTAAATTGTTGTCAGGAAGAAATTGTAGATAGAATTGTAATAACATTTTTATCAAACAAAAACGTAAAGAGAAGAAAGATTGTTTTGGTCGTGCTTAACCTTATGAAGTGCTCGAGGTTATGAGTCGGAACGGTTGTAATGCACACGTAGTGTCAGATTTTCTTTCCCTTTCTTTTTATCCAGTTTCATTGATGTCTTAAATTTTTCAATTGTCACTCATTTCTTACTCCGAGATAATTAGATAAGTAACCAGAGGATGGAGAATAATGTTTGTTTAACGAATATATTATGAAGCCATATAATCCAGCTATTGCATAAAAAGATGCGTTGCGTCTAGTCTGTTTGTTGGAAGATGCGGCATATCAAAAGATAAAACAGGGAATAAACTTGTGAAATTTTTTTTTGTTCTAATTAGCTCACGAATGATTGGTATCAAATCCCGAGTCTACTGAGATGACAAAATCAAGGTCAGTATTAAATTCAGAAAGATCAAAGTTCCAAATAGATGAATCCATATTGTAAATCTAACATCAGAAATGTGTTTTTTTTTCATTGTAGGAGACGTTACATTAAATGGCTCACAACAGTATTTTTATAGTAATTAGAAGATTAATCTTTCCTAAAATACAACAATAATAGTTAATTCATTTCAGAGAGGAGGTTGTTTGTCGCTTATAATAAAAGAATAATCCAACGCTTTTATTAATTTATCTATTATTAGACTATGGAGGTGCCTGTGGTGTAATGGTTATCGTCACAGGATATGGACACGGCGATACGAGTTCTATTCCTGAACAAGACTGATTGCATTTTACATAGCACTAATACCCTTGGGAAAGGTATGAATCCAATTATTCTCCCTCCAGCTATGGGTAAATAATAGGGCAGACTAGGTTCTTCAGCCTTGGTTCAGCAACTAGTCTAGGAGAAGGAAAACTCTGAATTCAAACCTGTTAAACTCCGCTTAAAAAATTGACTTTGTGTCATATCCTGCCCGAGCGGAGGGGTTGCGTAAATAGGATCTATTATTAGATAAAAAGAGCCCCTCGGTAAACATTCTTTGAATTTACAAATTCCATAATTTTTGCCAACGGTAGTATAACAGATTTATTATTTTTCAGTTTTGGTTAGTTTTGCAAGTTTTCATAATTCCTGAATATTTGCATTATCTTTATACGAAAAACAATCGAGTGGTTTTTTCTTAAGGATTGAGTTAGGACATAGCGCAGAGTAAACTGTTTGCAATATCAATCGAGCATATTTGCAAGTGACAGCCAATGATCAAACTGCATAGTATTTGTTCGAAAGCTTTCAAAACGGAGACCACAAACTTGAAGATGGAGAGGGTCACGGATGTCGTTTAGTGATTGACGTCAATCCGGGACTTTTATGAAATCCAAACCCACGCATACAACTCGAGTAGTTGCAAAAGAACAAAGCATTAAATTTGTAATTGCTGATTAACAGTTGCTCTAAATTGGAAAATTCGTAAAGCTTGTCAAATGAGCGGAATGGAAATCTATAAAATTCACCTTTACGCTATCAATTCTTAAAATTTTCATTCTAATTAAACAAAATTAATGGCTTTTAATTCTAAGAAAAATAGAATATTAAAGCAAAATGTAACATGATTTCCGGAATTTCGAATTTCAAAGTAAATTACAACCTATATTGATCATTTTCCAAAGCTATCCTTGTAGTCTTACACGAGGAAGATATTTTATGTTTATAAAAAAAGCAACATTTTATTAGATATCTATGATCTTTTCAAAGCTCTCTGAAATCTGATGATTAAGATGATAAAGATATCTTATAAGCAATCATTCATCTTAAATGCATAAAAGATATTTTGTGAGATATCTTTGATCTTTACAAAGATTTATTCGTAGTTTTAGACGATGAGGATATCTTATGAAAATACCTTAATTCTAGTATTTATAAAATATATTTTATCAGATATTTTAGATGTTTCCAAAACTTACTTTATAGCTTTAGATGATGGAGATATCTAATGAAATATCATATATATATATTTACCAGACCTACTGCACGAGCTGGATGCAACAGAAGGTCAATTTTAGGCAAAAGTTTAAATTCAGAGATATTAGGATTCAAACTCGAGTTACAGTGTCCATTTCAAACAATGGTATCCCTTACATCAGGAACATTCCCATAAAATATCTTATGTTTTTTGTCAATAAGATATATCATATATCGAATGATATAATGAAATAAAATAAAACGCGATTTCTTCCAAGCAGTGGCTGTATCAATTCTATTGCATGGAAACTGACGAAACTGACAAGAAAAAACTCGACGGAAACTGCACAAGAATGCTACAAGCTATGTTGAAAAAATCCTGGAAGCAACGTCCCACGAAACAACTGTTATACAGCCACCTACCTACTATCTCTAAAAGCATTCAAATTAGACGAACAAAGCTTACGAGACATTGATTTAGAAGCAAGGACGAACTCATAAGTGACGTTCTCCAATGGACCCCTTCATATGGACGTGCCAGTCTTGGACGACCAAGTATATATCTACAATAGCTCTGTATTGACACGGGATGTAGTCTAGAAGACCTGTTAGGATGATAATGGTGATAGGAGAGTGAGAGAGAGACAGAGACAGAGAGAGAGAGGGGGGAGTCAAGGAAATTCTCGCTAGCCGAGTGACTTGATGATGGTGAATGATATATCTCAGGTATTTCCAGAGCCATCTTTTTTTGCAACATAGATGCATTTCTGTTTTATATTTTTTACGCTATAAAGCAACTCTCATTACGCTGGTAAGATTGTTCTGCAAGTTGTTCTGCCTGATACCGTAACAATTTGTTCTCTTGATTTTAGTGTTATGATGACTATATATGAAAAGAAATTTATACTAAACCACCAGAAAACTAACATATTTGAAAAAGGCTTATGCCTTTGAATGATTTGACTTTGCATCATTGAATTATTTGAGATAATATCATCATTTAAGATCTATGATAACATGTAATAAATTCAACGGAAACAAAAGAAAAGTAAATTACTGCAGGCAAAAAATATTGAAAAACTCTCAGAGTATTTGCTTTCATATTCTTTCTTCAAATAAACAGCAGCTGAACACCCTGAGTACTTGCTTATTGTAGTCCTTAACAGGGTCTCAGATGAAGTTTTTTTTCAAGTGTTTTGGATCAGTTTCGAAAACCAATTTTAACTCTCCAGAAATAATTTATAGTGACTAGAAATTAAAATATACCTTTTTTTTATTTATTATCACCAATAGTTGTTAGCAGCATAATAAAACACTACTAAAACGTTTAAGAAATAAAGAATCTTTATTTTGGACAATTTAGTCTTGAAATTGGGGACTCTGTGTTTTTTTCTTTAATAGTATACAAATTGTATCAAAAAAAGTGAAGAAGTTTACAATATTTTCCATAGCTCATTAGTGTGGTAATTTACTAAGCTTTTTGCTTAGATGTAGCACAAGGCCGCATGAATTGGGCACCTAATGAGAATCGAACTCACTCGTGTAGGCTTGCTAGTCAACCTTGCTAACCATTACACCACCCAAGGTGCCCTTGCTCATTAGTGTGATTGTTTTATCCTGCCAAAACAGGTCTTAAATGGCGGCAACTTTTGAAAAGTTGTAAAGAAATAAATAGTTTCAAACAAACTTATGAATAGAAATTTTGTTATAAAGATCTTTTAAAAAACAAAACCACAGACGAACAAAACAAAGGAAAAAAAAAACAAAAACAAAAAAACAACCACCCAACAAAAAACCCAAGTAAATTAGGTGGGATGGGAGTCCTGTGTTTGTGCCGAGTGGGTGATTTGAAGCTAACCGTCTGATATCAAGGGTCTTTCCCTCCAGGCTGCACGTGCCCTCTTGTCTAAAAGGAACCAGGCTGAGTTTATTAATCGACGTCTATAGCAATCCAAAAGAGAAATGATGAAAAGCCCAAGCATTTTTGTAAACGATTACGCCAGAATCTCAATTCGTGTGTGTCCCTTCCTCCATAAAATGACTTTATGCTAAATCTGACTTGGTAGGAAGATGGACGAATTTCCTATCACGAGACAGGTTTATCAAAGAAAACATAAAATGTAGTCATTTGGTTTTCATTGTATCTTTTGGTGACAGAATTATTCTTTTATCGTACACCGCTTAGGTTTGGTTTGGTTTATTTTCATGGCATATCAACCATGGTAGGTTATTTAATGTCAAATTCATTTTAATACTTATACACAGTTCTATTTCTAACTATTTAGTTTAGCATAAGTACTCACTTTAAATGTCAAAAGCTGTTCTATTTCAAGCTATTCAATTTAGTCAACAAAGGAAAATGGTTCCAAGTATTGCTATCTATCACTAACAATTCAATTAAACTTCAGTCATATATTTGCTCACAGTTAAATGTCAAAACAGATCCTTTTCAAACAATTCAGTTTAGCATAAGCACACAGTTTAGTTCCATTTGATCTAGAGATAGGACCCTATCAGGTGCTACCACTCCGAGCCAGATTAGACCGGGCTGCGATGTCAATAAAAGGGTACTCCACGTTCTCCAAAGCTCCAGTATTACTAGAGCCTCAGCATCAGATATTTTAGCGTCATATCCAGGACACTTGTTTGGGGTGTCTTATCCATTTGCAGAGATGTAGTCGGTGTATTCTAAAGCCCTATCTTGTCGCTAAGTTTCAGTCCAAAAACTAAGGCAACTAGATGTTTCGACACAGTATCGTTAATTTATCCATTGTAAAAGAAAAAAAATTCAACTGATTTGGATGAAATCCGCTGCCCCCCCTTATAAATCACCTAAACTATGTAAAAATCCACGATATTCTTTATCGTTTAATAGTCGGTTATACTAACTTAATTTTTTAGATTGACTCTCCCGTGGAGTGACCCCAACAAAGGGGCTCGGTGTCCACAACAACTGTTCTGGTATAACATTACAGCTTTTCAAAGGGAAAAAAAGTTCAATTGTTTGTTTCAATAGGTGTTCATGAAGTGTGGTATGATGCAAACGGGTGTTTATAAAGTGTGGAGAAGGAAGTTACTTACCAGGTAAGAGAAACTCACCAAAAAGTCAGCGGATAGAAAACGCTCCTTTAGCCATTCTTATTTCCACCGAACAGTTTTAACTCCATGCTTGTTTTGGGGTCATCAGGAGAGAATGTGCATCGTTTCGGGACCTTCCTCGCAATGAAAAAGGCCCCGAAACGATGCACATTCTCTCCTGATGACCCCAAAACAAGCATGGAGTTAAAACTGCTCGGCGGAAATAAGAATGGCTAAAGGAGCGTTTTCTATCCGCTCACTTTTTGGTGAGTTTCTGTTACTTGGTAAGTAACTTCCTTCTCCACACTTTATAAACACCCGTTTGTATCATGCAAATGGAATAAATAATACGTTAAACTGAATAAATAAAGATTTTTTTTCGAAAGAAGTCACTCACTTTTTGTATTAATCCGAGGATGGTTTCTTCTTATTATTAAGTTGTAATTTTTCTGCTCATACAGTCATTGCTTGCTGTTGCTCATAATTTCAACAGCCCAGGTTTTAGTCACGAAATTCGACAGCTTTTATATAATCAACACCTGGCTTGGAAAATCAGTAAGCAGTGTGGCTTTGAACAATATTTTTGTTGCCCAGTTGGCTGGGGCTATAGAATACACGGATTGCTTCTCTGCAGTGGAGTAAGACCTCTCCCAACAAGTGTCCTGGATATGACACAAAACGATCTGATGGCTAGGTTCCAGTAATGCTGGAGCTTTGCAGAATGCGGAGTACCCCTGCATTGCCATCACTCCCAGGTCCACTCAGGCCCGGAGTGGTAAGACCTAACTGGGTCAACTAGAACTAAACTGTGTACTTATGTTAAACCGAATAGCTTGAAATAGAACTGTTTGTTTGTATAAAAATGGATTTGGCATTAAATTAAAGGTTGACATGCTATAAAACCCAAACAAACAAGATTTTTGATTGTATACAAAATAATTTCTTGAAACTGCGACTTACTTCCCATTTCAGAAACCATCAAAGTAAGATGAACAAGATATGAAGGACACTGAGAAGCAAGGAAGAATTCCTTAGTGATGTTCAACGGACGTGCCAGTGTTGGCCGGCCAGCAAAAACTTGTTTACTTTAGCTCTGTGCGGACACAGGATGTAGTCTGGAAGGTCTGCTGGTAGCAGTGGACGTTAGGGACAGATGGAGAAAGAGAGAGAAAGAGAGAGATTGTGAGTGGGGGAAATTCGTGCTGTCTGTGCGACTTGAAGATAATGATGATGATGATGGAAATTTACTAAGCTTTTTGCTTAGATGTGGCACAAGGCCATATGAAAGGGGCACCCAATGAGACTCGAACTCACTCGTGTAGGTTTGCTAGTCGAGCTTGCTAACCATTACACCACCAGAGGCGCCTATAATGATGATGATGATGACATAATAATTTTCTAGAGTAAGAAATGCGAAACTTGCTTCACAGGAATACGTCAGTTATATATATATATATATATATATATATATATATATATATATATATATATCCAGTATATTTCAATTTTTATCTTCATGATCAATTGAAATACGTACTTCGCTTATAAGTATCTCAGGTTTCTATCGATATGTGACTGTTTCCTTCCATTCAACACATCGCAGGTCTTTCCACCCAGTACGCTTTATATGTGTGTGTTTGTTTGTGTGTGTGTGTGTGTGTGTGTGTGTGAGAGAGAGTGAGAGAGAGAGAGAGAGAGAGAGAGAGAGAGAGAGAAACAGAGACAGAGCGAGATGATAAACGAAGGAAAGGAGAAGTAGACTCATCAAATGTCCAACTGAAGTTGAGACAATCGCTGCCATTTTTCACTGTGGAATGGCTAGTCACCTTGCTTGAGAAGCAAACTCACTGGAAAATTTCGCCTGCGCAAAAGTGAATCTATAAGACCTGCTTTGTCTCCTCGGCTCAGTAAATAGCAGCTTCGAGATTATTGTATGCTTTTCACTTCCATTCGATCCAAGTGAAAGTAGACTGACTTTTGTTGCTTTTGCAAGTGGCAATGTACACATCACTTCCTTTCCGGATTGAGTAGAGACACGCGCATGCGCAACGGAGTGTATTTTCCTTAATCAGGTTTCGATAGTTTTCGTTATTTCTTATTTTATTTTATTTTTATTCGAGATATTTGATGTTCCAGTTCTTTTTGTTTCTTCGTTGAATACTATCTTTATTGATTTCTAAAACTATTTCTTCATTCGTCTTTCTTTCTTTCTTTCTTTTCCCAACATTTTTGTTTCTTTTCTGTTTTAAATTTCTTTCTTTCTTTCTTTCTTTCTTTCTTCTCGTTTCGTTGTTGTTGTTTTTTTCCTATTTTCGATTTGTTTACTTCTTTCTTTCTTTCTTTCTTTCTTTTTTTTGTATTTTTTTATCTTTTTAAAACTGAATTAATTTTTTCTTTCTTTCAAAAATTTTATAAATAATTTGCTCTTTCATATTTCATTACAGAGAAAGATCCCCAACCGTCCAACGTCATTTTACGTTCGAGGAATGAAAAGATGTTGACAAATAGGTTTTATGATTTAGATTCCCACGTTTATTTGTATGTAAGGTTTTCAACCGTCAATTGGTTCGGAGAAGAAATTATTTAAATAAAACAATTGCACAGTAGACTTTACGGAGTTTAAAGTCTTCGGTTGGATCAAAATGATAAGCTTCACTTATGCAAGTGATTCGGTTCAAGTCAAGATCTTAACTGACTTTTAGAATCTGACCACTAATAATATTAGTAATCGTTGTAAAAGCACACAACTATTACAAATTTATACTTTGTAACAGAAAGTTGCACACACACACACACACACACACATTCCTGCACACACACGTACGCATGTACAACGAACCAACCAACAACAAGCACACACTCACACACATTTATTTACCAAACCCTCCGAACGAGGAGGATGCGTGTTGGAATGCGGCTAGCCATCTTGTTTTCTGTTGTGTGATACAAAAAGTGAGCCTTTTAAGTAACAAGTATTTGTATTTGCGCATATATGTTTAGTCATCTCTGATTGGCCAATCTACTGCTACTGCTTACGGGCGGACTTATAAATATTTGCTGACTATTTGTAAACGGCTGATTCTAATTAATAAGTCCCCTTTAAACAATCAAAGAATGTGATACAAGGTCAGTTTTTTTTAAATGGAATAGCAAGTTTAAATTCAGAGTTTTCCTTCACTTTGGCCGCTTGCCATACTAAGGTTAGAGAGTCCAGTTAACCCAGATTATTTAGTCGTAACTAGAGGAAGAATAATTAGGTTCATACCTTTCCCGACGGAATTAGCGCTATGTGAAATGCGAAGGGCTTCTTCAGGATTTAAACTCGGGTTGCTGTGTCCATTTCCCACGACAGTAACTGTTACTCGACAAACGCCTACTTATATATATACATATATATATATATATATATATATGTGTGTGTGTGTGGAGGGGGTTGTGTCTTTGGATGACAATATATATGCTTCCCCGCCGTGGGTTGAGCACTCGAATGAAGAATTAGCCTGCTGCTATGTGCGCTTAAATAGAATAGCACTTCCCATGAATTGGGCATTCCGGTAGCCAATAACGTATATGTATACAGATGTATATGTATAAACATTCCTTCTCTTATGGAGAGACCGACGATAGCTCTGGTGTAAGATATCAAACTGACGCAGAGTTAGCCAGGTTTCGGTCTCACTTTGAAACATCTCGCGGTATAGCCACGCTGAAGAGTTGTGATACAGCGAAACAGCCAGTCTGTGGATGATTATATATATATATATATATATATATATGGGGGGGGGTTCGTGTGTGTATGGTGGGTGCGTGTGTGTATTCAATGTAATATGAATCTACCGACTTAGTTGAAATAATATTAATAATTATAATAGTAATAATAATAAACTTGGTCAGACGACAAAATGACAAGATCTAGTGGTAGTCAACAATAAAAAAAGAGGTCCTGCTGAATAGTGGACTTTACCGTTCCGGCTGACCCCATGGTAAAAGTGAAAGAAACCGAAAGGAGAGCCAAGTACCTGGATCTAGCTAGAGAGCTGAAAAAGCTATGGAACATAAAAGTGACTGTGCCACAAATTGAAATTAGTGCACTCGATACAGTCACCAAAAGATTAGTACAGAGATTGGGGGCCTTGGAAATAAGAGGACGAGTGGAGATCATCCAAAATACACTATAGTTAATATCGGATAGAATACTTAGAAGAGTCCTGGAGACTTAAGGGGACTGTCACTCAAACTTTAGTAAAAAAAATATCAGCTCACGCCAGTGTGAAAAACTCTCATGAGAACTAAACAAAATATGGAACATGAAGCTGATAGTAATACCAATAGTGGTGGGTGCACTTGGAACAATCCCAAAAGGATTAGTAAAGGCATTGGAAGATTTGGAAATTAGAGGAAAAGTAGAGTCCATCCAAACTACAGTATAATTAGGATCGGCTAGAATACTGAGTAGAGTCCTGGAGACTAGGGGAGAACAATTAGCGCACTAGGTACAGTCACAAAAGGACTGGTACAGGGACATGAGGACTTGGAAATAAGAGGATGAGTGGAGGCCATCCAAACTATAGAATTGCTGCGATCGGCCTGAATACTTAGAAGAGTCCAGGAGATTTGAGGAGACTTGCTGTTACTCAGACTCCAGTAAAAAACCCATCAGCTAACGCTTTGCCCATTCGGTTGGGGCTGTAGAATACACCGACTGCATCTGTGCCAACGAATGTCCTGTATATAACACTATACAATCTGATGGTGACGTTCCAGTAATGTTGGAACTTTGGGGAATGCAGAGTACCCCTTCATCGCTTCCAGGTCCACTCAGGCTCAGAGTGGTAGCACTTGATAGGGTCTGATCTACAGGTAAAATAGAACTAAACTGGGTACTTAAGCTAAACTGAATTGTTTGAAATGGAACTGTTTTCGACATTGAAACTGTACTTACGCCAAACTGAATTGTTTGAAATAGAACTGTTTATTTGTTTAAAAAGGATATGGCACTAAAGGACCTACAAAGGTTGATTTGCCATAAAATCCAAATAAACAAACAAACAAATCATCTAATGCTTGTGTGTAAAACTCTCAGGCGAAAATAATAATAATAATAATCAACATAAAATAGAACTTGCAAAATCGTCGACTTTGCTGCCCCGGCTGACCACAAAATAAAACTGAAAGAATGTAAAAGAAGGATGATTACCTCGACCTTGTTAGGGAATTGAAAAAACTATGGAACATGCAGGTGACAATGATACCAATTGTAATTGGTGCGTTTGGAACAGGAACTAAAGGATTACTAACGGGACTGGGGAACTTGGAAGTTGGCGGACAAGTGGAGACCATCCAAACTACTACATTATTGAGAACGGCCAGAATACTGAGAAGAGTCCTGGAGACTTGAGGAGACTTGCTGTCACTCTAACTCCAGTGAAAGATTATCAGCTAATGTGAAAAACTCTAATGAGTAAATGATAAATAAATAGATAGATAGATATACAAATGCACTTCAATAGAACATTTTTTTTCTCACGAAGACTTATTGTAAATAACGTATATAAATATATGAAAAACATTTGTTAAAACAATTCAGTATATCACAAAAAATACATTGCCCAATTTTTGGAATTGTAAGAATCAGCAAATGGATTACTTTAAAAAAAATCGTGGTTCAAAATTGATCGGGATGATTCTTGGAAAAAATTGTTTTCTATCAGTAGACCTATTATGTTCCATGAAATAAAAAAGAAAACCATAATTATAAATTTCCCACTTTTATATAAATTTCCCACTTTCCTAGGGTGCATTCCCTTGAATATTGATTTGTATATTAGATCTGCATACAATTCTACTGGGTTGGATGTTCGACTTTCATTAAATGTCGGAATATTATACCATTTTGTCTTTATTTACATGTTTCAATTAACAACTTTTTCGAAGTACTGCAATGTAATGACCACATTCCAGCTGGAGAAACCCTAGTGTCTGGTTGTGTGATTGACAACAGATGGCTAATCAACTGTACTCTTGAGATTGTTGCCAGAAACGTCGAACCCGACACTTGGGAGAGCGGATTTGAAATGATTCAGTCAGTCACCAAGAGAATGATAAGTCACGTCCTGAATTTTCGGGCTAATCGAAACCACCCCCACCCCATGGATATGGCAAAGACTACGGAAAGAATGAATTTTTTCTTGATCGACGTCCAAATACCACTTCACGTCCCTAACATAGACAATAAAGAGAAATGGATTTTTCTGAGAACACGTGTCTGATTTTTCCTACTCTGATATGAATAACCTTATCTCTTCATCTTGTCTTTGTCTTTTCGTCTGCTTCAACTATTTTCAGGACGCCAGCAATACGACCATTGTCCAAATAGAACACTTGTTTAACACTCAGCATTATCAAGGGTAAAGTGGAGCAATCCACAGAAAGGAGTGACGCTCTTCCCTACACCACGGTGTGCAGTAGCTATTGAAAAGGAGCCTTCAGGTGTCCCTCAACTACGGTCGCCAACTTTACTTTTTAGGTAGCAGAAATTTCGAATTAAAATCGTTTCGCTTATAAATCGTTATTTCTACTAAGAGTTTTTCATTAATTTTCCAACTTACACCAAATGGAAAATTATCAATTTTTAAGTGGAGTACGGCTGGATTGAATTCAGTTTTTTTTTCTGTGAGACTGGTTCACAAACCAAGGCTAAAAAACGCCAATCAGACCTACTATTTGTTCAATTGATGGGAGGAGTACAAACAGATTCATGGCTTTCACAACGGCAACAGCGCGAAGTGAAATGTAATCAGTATTTGAACTCGGGGCACCGAATCCATTTTCTAAGATGATAACTGTTGTACTAAGTGCGCCTACAGTTAGAAGTACTTTTGTACTAATTCATATTTTTCGCATTACCAGCTGACCAAAATGATATGAACAGTCTGGTAATTCAAATATAATTTCTCCCCAAGATTTTTTCTTAATCAAATGTCGAGGAGTCCTAATCGATGTTAAATTATTTGTCTTTAATTTTGTCATTTTTTTCTCAGAAGTAACCGGTGAATAAGAACAGTGTTCTTCTGTAAAAAATAATCCGCGTGCCTTCACATCTGTGTCCAGAATAGAACTTTATTCCTATGCATTTTTTTTTCTGATACGTTGCTCTAAACATTGTGGCAAAAATTTGATTGCGAAACGACCAATGATATTCTTGTGTCTATTTTCATCTTGTTCATATTCGTGATACACTGTAAACGACGCTGGTAATAATTCAATATACTTCAGCGGAATAGGAATTCTTAAAGTTAGTAATGAAATATTTTCAAAAATGTCCATTTTCCTGGCACACTGAATATCATTTCGTCCAAACAGCGGGGCTTAGAGTATGCTGACTGTATCTCCTCCAAAGTGATTAAGATCTCTCTCACAAAAAACGGGTGTCCTGTGTATGACTACATCAGATGGTGAGGGTTTAGTTAAGGGAGATATTGAGAGTGTTGAGTCATCCCTTCATAGTCATTACTTCCAGGTTCTCTTTGATCCTGAGTGGTAGTAGTTGTTCGGGTCAAATAGATTTAATTAAAAATTATTCGTATTAGATAGGATCATATGCCAAAAAGTCTTTTAAGAAACAACTAAACAAAAAAAAATGAATATGAATGAATAATGAATGCAATTCCTTAACCTCTTGACATGAAATAACAATCAGCAGGGTGACATTCCATTAAATCAATCAATCAATCAATCAATCAATCAATCACTTCTGAACATTGTAATTATTAAATTGGAGTAGTGAGTTGAAATTATATAACTGCTTGCAAATTATTAGTATTAAACAAGAATACTTAAAATCTTACAATTGTATGCAAATTGTTTTTATCAAGAATCGTGGATTGAAGCTATAAGTATGTACAAAAGGTTATTATTTGATACTTTAGATTGTAAAATAGGTTACAAAAAAGACTAACTTTGCTATAAAATAATGCAACAAGTGCTAATATAACGCAAACCCAACCAACTAAACCAAACCAAACCAAACCAAACTGAAGAAATTTCGCATAAAAAGTGATCTGCTTGATACTGCTTTGCTTAAAGGGACACTCATCAGAACAGCGTTTGACAGTGAGAATTCATTGTGGATAGATTAACATAAATCAGCTGATTTTTAATCAGCGTGTAGGGAGACATTTTTTATTTAGAGGAGTGAGTCCTTTGGATGTATTTTCGTCGCATGAGAATGCCAGAATGCATCTCGTTCTCTTCCTTTCCAGTTTTTTGAATGATAATGACGTATTCTTCTGGTCAGTGTTCTTTGAACAGTTAAGATGTACCTTATTTATCCCTTCGTTGAACACTAGATTTTTTTGGCAACCCCGGTATTGAGATATTGTCTATAGGATCGTTATTAAAGCGTAAAGCCCATATGGTTAAGTCTTCGAACTCAAGTAAAACTTTACCATTTTTATAACCCTTTCATATACTGCTTCTTCATCGAACTGAATGAGTATATTTTTCTGTTTTCCGTGTGTTCTTGATCATACTTATTGCTAGTATATTATGTATATATTAAATGTTCCCATGAGTGGAAATGATTATCTTGTCTTTCTTTCCGTCTATTCAGTGTTAGTGTATCTTTACATATACTAATGCTAATACTGGACCTTGGTGATGGAGGACCCGAATAAATATCCCTCCCAGCATCAACTAACACAATAAGAGTTGTTACATAGAAAAAGAGAGGAAAAAATAAGTTTAATTAATTTATAGACTGTCCTCTTAAGTGTTTGTGTATGTGTTTGAATGTGTTTATGTGTTCAAGTGTATGTGTGTGTCTCTAAGTGTGTGTGTGTGTGTGTGTGTGAGAGAGAGAGAGAGAGAGAGAGAGAGAGAGAGAAGATTGATTTCTTTGTTTTAATGGCATATCAGCCTTTGTGGGATATTTTATGCCAAAGCTATTTTTGTAGAACAGTAGTTGTACTATTTAACTCATAGCTGGTGGAATAAGGGGCTTCAAACTTTCCCAATGCCGTTAGTCCGATAGTGAACGTCATAGCAAGACTGGAGATCTAATTTTTTTACGATAATGACGCTCCCCAGCACGTTAACCACTACATCATGGGGAGTTCCTGAAGAGCGAGAGAGAGAAAGAGTCTTAATTCTGGAGAAGAAGTGGTTTTGAAAGGGATGTTGTATGTATTTACCTTGCAGTGATCGGCTAACTTATGCGGCCATCAAACATATCGAGGACATCTCTCTCTTTCTGGTGACTAATTCCAATGCTTGGAGACATTGCTGAAGAATATAAATATTGTCAGTTTTCATTCTGCTGTTGTCGCTGAGTTTGCACAAGACAAGTTGTTGACAAGAAAAAAAACGTGGCTTTTAACCAGTGACTACTCATTTACAAAGAGTCCAGTTGCAGTCAACATGGATAAGCGTTTCAACTTACTAACAGTGATACATTCCGAGTCACCCACGCTAGAGTGAGCTATGCCTTCGGTCACAGTCAACACTGGAAATTCATTTCACATATCATACGATATCCTAATTTGTCATAGCAGAAGCAGGTTATTTTTCGGACTAATCAGAAATTGTATTCAGCCAAGATCATAGGTCAAAGTCAAATCACACTATTATATTTATTGTCGGATTAATACTCCTAGGAAAGGTATGTACTCCTTATTCCTCCAGTATCCTTGCTATCCTTCTACAATGGATTGAGCATTACATAACCCACATAGGCTGATATGCCATTAAACAAATAAACTACGAGGATCATTAATTAAGCTTCCAGACTATTTTCGTTGGGCACTTTTATTGATAGTACACACATGAAACTCTATTCCCCTTCGAAGTAATCTCCTCCGACTGCAATGCACTTGTTCTACCGTTCCAACAACTTCTGCAAGGCCCCATGGAAGTCCTCTTGTGTGAGCGTATCAATGACCATCGTCACAGCCTCTTTCATCTCCTCAATTGTCTCATATCGATAGCCTCTGAGCTTAGGGAATAACATAAGTCAAAGGGAGCAAGGTCTGGACTATAGGAAGGGTGGGTAACTATGTTGATGCCCATCTTGGTCAAATAGTCTGTGACAAGGATGGAGTTGTAGACTGGTGCATTGTCCTGCTGGAAATGCCACTGACGTGATTTGAAGAGTGCAGGCCTCTTCCCTAGGGATCTCTTCTCCTGAACTCCCTTAAAACCTCAAAATAGTAACCCTAACCCTAACCCTTTAGCCAATCAACTCTGGTGTATTGACTTCCTTACTCCTTTCACACCTCTCATCATCCCTCACAAACTCCCTGCCTTCTTTGAATCTCTGATACCACTCAAAAACAGATGTTCGATTCATGCAAGATGCTCCAAAAGCAGTCTGAAGCATTCCGTACGTTTCTGTGGTATTTCTTCCAAGTTTAAAACAGAATTTTATTGCATATCGTTCTTCTAAAGTATCCTCACGTCCAGATTGCATTTTTAAAATTCACCAGCTGTGGCAATCAGGCTTTAGTAGGGTGTATTCCAATTCGTGCTGTAGCTGTTCATTTGAAGCTGAAATCATAAAAATTGGTCAGTCATCTGATAAGATGTATAGCAATAACATAGTGAATTTTCAAGAGTCTACGACAATTTTAAATACCTGTACAAAAATAATCTGGAAACTTATTGAAGGCACGACTTACCTGCTATTTAGGTATGCCCAAAATTAGCTGAAAACGTTGATTTATCTATGAATCCCATAAGCTGAGAAATTGCATTTTTAATGTTTTTATTTTTAATATTTTTGGAGGATAAAGATTTGAAAAATCTTGATGTTTCGATCATTCAAATTTTTCGTTGAAATTCAAATACTGCGAATTATCTCGAAATGAAAAATCTCATAAGAATGCTCCGATTATTTAATAATTGAAAGCAAAACAAATACAAATATTGCAGCTTTTTGAACCTAATTAACACTTTTTTTTTTACTATGGAAATCAATAAAGTTCCCGTATAGAGATACATAAAAACTTAAGAAGTAGTGCTGAGTCACTACATTATCTAATATAATTGGACAGACAGACAAGCAGATATATAGATAGATATAAATGAATATACTAAATACATAGATTCACACAAAATATATATATTCGTTTGTGTATCTATGTCATATATATATATATATATATATATATAGGTGTGTGTGTGTGTGTGCGTGTGTGCTTTACAGACAAGTATGAACAAAAGCCGATAAATGCTATAAAATGAACTAGCTAGATTGCCTGTCATATGCTGCACTACACATTTTTTTAATTAAAACTAATTTCCTTCTAAGCCTGGATTTTTTTCTTGCTTGTGAGCAATAGATAATAATTAGGCTAAAACCTGATAGGCTCGTATAAATCCGCCGTACAGAACAACAACAGAATTTGTCATATATAAGTAATGAAATCAGGTTATATATATATATATATATATATATATATATATATATATATATATATATATATATATATATATATATATATGTTGGCGGTGTAAATTAATGGAATGAATCGAGGGTCACAAGTTTCCTGCGGTAAACATTATTCTTTTATTCATGAGTTCGGGGATTTTTGTTATCATGTCTAATGATTATGAAAATAAATTTCTTTTAAAACATGAAACTTTATTTAACAGTTTTATGCAATATCTTCCTCCATCAAATTACCTAATGTAACAGATAAAAGTGATTGGAATATGGCAGGTCAAATTTTAAAATCCGGTCATGTGAAAATACTACCCCTGGTAAAAATTAAATACATTGTTTTAAAATAGTGAAATCCATACCAGCACGTTTGAGTAGGGCCAACTAAGTATCAATCTTGATTTTTAAAAAAATATTTATTCCATTATTTTTCCTCAATATTGGGTTCTTCTATAATATTTTCCTCGTTAAAACTTATTATATTAATTTGAGTGATTTAATCTCATTTGTTTAAAGTAAATTTTATGAAACCAGAATGTTCAACTGCTTAGTAAAATTTTGAGTCTTATTTTTTAAGTTTATTTACTGCTGAATGAAATATCTTAAATGAATATCCTCTAAGGGAAAAGATTGCATAGTTTCTGCCAAGGATAGTAGTTTTGAACATTTCGAGAAATTATCAGTTTCTTTTGCGGTTGCCTATTGACAGACATTAGTGAATTAAAAGTGAGTCAATTTCAAAATTAAGAGTTGAGCTTAAGAGTTAAAAAAAAACAAAAACAATGGCAACAACAACAGACATATAACCCATTAAAGGAACAGAAACCACCTCACATTTTCCGGTTCATGAGACCGGTCCAAAAAGAGCTAGTAGCATACAAAATATGCGTGAGTGGGTTTTTGTAATAACGTATTCGGCTTTTCTCTCACTACTGTGATCAAGTGATATTTCTTTTCCTCTTGTCCCCCTCTACCGTCATCGTCACTTATTTATCACTCTTTCAAAATACAAACTTTATTAGAGAACCAACAATATTAAAAGATCTAGGGACGCAGTTAATCAGTCTTTAGTTGTTAAAAACAAACATGTTTTTTATAGAAATTTCTGAATTTTTCTTTCTACAGAACTAAATTACCTGCGTATGAATAAATAAAATATTATTGATAAATCGATTTCTCCTATGTATATTGATTTTTAACGTAACAACTGATCTCCTATGAAAAATGGCCCTGTTAACTGTGGTTACAGAATACACCGGCTGAATCTCTGCAGAGTGGTAAAACTCCCCCAACCAGTGTCCTGGATATGACACTAAACAATCTGATAGTTAAGCTTCGGTAATACTGGAGATTTGGGGAATGCGAGTACCTCGTTATTGCCATCGCTCCCAGATCCACTCTGGATTGGATTGGTAGCACCTGATAAGGTCCTATCTATGGGTCAAATAGAAATAAGCTGTGAACTTATGCTAAACTGAATTGCTTGAAATAGAACTGTTTTTACATTTAAACTGCGTACTTATGCTGAGCTGAATTGTTGGAAATTTAATTTGGCCTTAAATGACCCGAAAAGGTCGATACGCCGTAAAACCAACCAACCAACCAACCAACCTATGGAAAATTATGGAATTTGTATACTTTGAGGAGGGACATTTAGGTTTTTATTTAGCAGTAAATAATCTAATAACAGATAATACGCAAAACATTTTAGTTTAATAGCTAGACATTATGTCGTGAGAAAATATTTTTGAAAAAAACTAGATTAAATTATCTTAAGAAATGGTAGCATCATTTTATTCCGAGTGATGCAGAGAAAAATATTTTGGAATAACCCGATATCGAGAGAAAAAAAGTACTGAATTCATTTAAAAAAATAAAAGATAATTCTTAGTTGCTCCTCCTCGAGCTTTTACGATCAACTCAATTCTTTCCAGCGTGTATTTCACTATATATTTCGCAATATTTTAAAAAAGGAATATGGTGAAAATGCTCAAAATGTGTTAAATTTTAATTAATGGCATACTTTTCTAACAAGTCATAGAGAGAAAAATATCATGGAACCAGCTAATGTTTTATCACATTTGTTATTAGTTTATTTACTGCTAAAAAAAAAAAAGATGTACATGGTGTAAGTGATAGGATTCCATAATTTTTGCCAGAGATATTTGTATTTGTTATTCTTTTGTGTAAATTTAAAACTCATAACAAAGATTGTAAAACTAATATTTTACCCTGTGTTGACGTATAGTTCAGCTAGTAACAATTCTTAGGCGGAAGAATATGTATACAATGTCCTTGTAAATGAAAAGCAGAAACTCTTGGCTTAGTCGTCATCAGTGGAGTGGAAGATCAGTATTGTTTTGGAATAATTGGTTTTAATCCTGTCCTGAACGGAAAGCGTATGAAACCTTAACTGAATTCTCAAAACTACAGTTACAACGGGATGAAATAAATTGCAGGATAAAAAATATTTCTGTTCTCATAAGAGATTATCTCGCTCATTCAACCTAGTGTGAGAGTAAATCGGGAATAGCATTGACTACTGTGTAATGTCACAGTTGTAAGTTTAAGGTTGACGTCACACTAAAATTTTAATTACTCTCTTAGATGTGTACAACCACGTGCGAACGGCGAGTTAATGGCTGTGTTGCTACGTCTTAAGTGTTAGTCAGACCCTGTTGTAATCTCCCCATAGGAAAACAGATGAACACATAAAAAGCTGTTTTAGTTCACTAACATAACAGTTTATTCATTACTACACTTTTGAAATAGTCGTCGGGAGAAAGAAACAGAGTATTAAAACTGAGTTGCCCGCGTTAGATGGACAAAGAGAAACAACATGTCATGAGGAGGAAGATAGCAAAGACAAATTGAATTTTCTTTTTGGTTTTCGGTTGTAGTTTTAACGTGCTTGTTCACTCGTTTCGTTTTCACAGGTTCGCATCTGGTATCACCCGAGTCGTCACCTTACTTCCACTTGGTGTCGGAGGAAGGAACATATCCGTCTCCAGTTGTTCCACACCTGCGCAGAAGATTAAGGACTTCCTGTCTTTTTCTAGTCATTCACTCGTTACTGGCTGACCTTCAACGAGTACTTTGACCTGACTCACTCATGTCAACTGGCTGTTCCTTAGTCTCTGTTTTTTTTTTTTTTAAATTCTGTCTCTCCTTCCTCAGAAATTAACCTCCTGTTCCCTTCATTACTTGGACCTGCCATATCACATTATAGAAGTAGCAAAATAGTATGCATATATATATATATATATATATACGTGGTGCCTTCAATAAGTTTCCATACTTATTTTGTACAGGTATTTAAAATTGTCGTAGACTCTTGAAAATTCACTATCTTATTGCTATACATCTTATCAGATGACTGACCAATTTTTATGATTTCAGCTTCAAATGAACAGCTACAACACGAATTGGAATACACCCTACTAAAGCCGGATTGTCACAGCTGGTGAATTTCAAAAATGCAATCTGGACGTGAGGACAATTTAGAAGAACGATATGCAATAAAATTCTGTTTTAAACTTCGAAAAATGCCACAGAAACGTATGGAATGCTTCAGACTGCTTTTGGAGCATCTTGCATGAATCGAGCATCAGTTTTTGAGTGGCATAAGAGATTCAAAGAAGGCAGGGGGTTTGTGAGGGATGATGAGAGGTGTGGGAGGACCAAGGAAGTCAATACACCAGAATTGATTGGCCAAAGCGTTAGGGTTAGGGTTATTATGTTGAGTTTTTTAGAGAGTTCAGGAAGAGACTCCTAGGGAAGAGGCCAGGACTCTTCAAAATTTTGAAATATAACCCATAGACGATGCTCTCTTAATTTTTTGTTTAGCTGTAAAAAACTAATGGCAGATAAGAAGCAAAACATTTTTCTTTTATAGCTGAACATAAAAATATTGCCTCAGCAAACTTGATTAAATCATTAAATTAATGGTAATTTTCCCCCAAGTGACACAGAGGAAAGTATATATTGAACAATTCAATGTTAAAAAAGAAATTGCACATCTTTAAAGTTGGTTCATTCCATATTTTTTCTCGAAAGTTATCGTCCAGCGCTCTACCCACAGCGCACATTTGTGCACATCGGTGCCCATGGCCGAGCAAAAGCAGGACGACCAGCTCGAAAATACATACAGCAGCTATGTGAGGATACAGGATGTAGCCCTGAAGATCTGCCAGAAGCGATGAACGATAGGGAGAAGTGGTGAGAGAGGGTCAGGGATATCCGTGCTGGCAGCACGACATGATAATGATGATGATACAGGATCAAACTTCATCCGGAGGATTTTCCGAAGTGCTGAAGTGCTGAACTGCAACCACGAAGTAAGCGAGTTCGAACTCAAGTCGCGCTATCAGGTTCTTTTTCGAACTAATACCTTAGGGAAAAGTCCGATTGGTTAAATAGTACCACTACTGTTTTTCTACAGGGATTAGGCATTGAATAACTTTTCCAAAATGATATGCCATTAAACAAAAAAACAAACAAAAAAATCAAATTTTCCAGTCCTTCCTCTCCGTCTTCATCTCTCACTCCCCAAAACATATAAGTAGTTTAAATAATCAACAGATGAACAAGCAAAATGTATTAACCGTCATATAAGACGCACATCTAACATTAAAATCTTTAAAACTCATTCTATACTAATATCACACAGCGTTTCTTTTGCAAGTATTATTACTGAATTTTGAAATCGACTGCTCTGGAGCTTGAATGGTTGTTGTGAGGGTCAGTTCCGCAAATACCTTCTCGTTTTTTTTCTTACTATAAGGACTTCTGTGTAAATACTGCTGATGGTCCGTGTTTGTTCCAGGTTACAAAAAAAAAAAAACACGTTAAAATCTAATCGCAATGCAAACTTTGATACGAGGAATAATTTCTTGCGCTCTTATACACGTATTTGAAACGATTACATTCCAACACGCACTTCCTTATAATAGGTATATCCCTTTAATTTTCTTTCTATTTTTTTTTTTTTTATTTAAGTCGGATTATTAGTGCCAGCTTGGAGAGCCACATTCTTTGCTTGCAATGAGGTCTGAAGCAACAGTTTTTGATGCAACTATTCCAGCACGGCACATTTTAAAAATAGGTTAAGCGTGTGAACGTCGATCAGTTATCAGGGTGCTTTGAACAGTACGCTTTAATTTCTCCAGTACCTGAGGTGTTTTTTTTTCTAGAGATCCTTAACATTTTTAACTTGAGATTTACAAAGCTTAATAAAGGAGTAACCGAAGCTGCGATCTTAACAAGTAAAGAAAACAGGGAACTTCACAAAGAAATAATTATAATTCATTAGTGGGACATCTGATGTTTGAAATCGCCAAACGATGTAATATCAGAGTTAAATGAACAGGTTGATAGAAGGAACACAATCAGACAATAGATGATATGAAAGTTGCAAATGTAGCGTACTTTTGTCATTCTTTATTTTCGAGGACAACTGTTCACAGTAATATGCATTACCAAATATGCTCACAAATTGGTATGTGTGATAAGGTTAGGGGATCAATTGGTTCTTAAAAAATCGAAAATTTGAAAAGCAAGAAACTTGGACTTCAAATCTCCTGAACAGGGAATAGCAATAAGTTCCATCTGCAATCCTTATGACACGTTTTCACTGTCAACATCAAACGACAAAGAGCTAATTTTATATTTTGGGCGATATGATTTCATGTTCATAAAATCGCTAGTAAACTCTGAGCGGAGGTCACCCATCAATTTTAAACAGGGATAATATCTTTAGAAAAAGATGACAAAAGAAGAATGTGAGGCAGGTTTTTCTTTCCGGAGGCAGAGCTTCAACACAAATGCAGAGATATGTGGGTGAAAATCACTGAGTTCAATATCATTCCTTTGATACTGGAGCAAACTCGAATCTTGAGAGGGTCTGGTGGGCTTTAATGTATTGTCATTTTGGATGTCAGTATGGTCGTTCATCGAGAGTCGCACGTGGCCCATTGCTCGCGGGTTATGGATTCCTGATTCACTCTTGTTTTTCTTCTAAGAATTTGATTTCCTAACTGCTATGATGCCATACATTCATCTGCCGCTTTTCTAAAATATAACAGGGAACGTGCGCCTGTGTAGGTAGTACGCTTGATATGCTCTCGCGACAACGTAAATGACTGATAGGCTTTTGATAATTTATCAATTACTGTTTTTTTTTTAAACTCTTGAGTGTCAAATATAGATTGATATCACGAATTTGATCGTATTTCGCTTTCCGGTCAGTTTTAATTTTATCAACTCTTCTCTCTTCTGACAGCTAGATTTCTAAAAATTATTTAACAATTCATATCGCGTGACGACTTAATTTTAGCCGTCAGTATTTTCACCGCATTCGTTTATAACATTACACTTTACTTGACTGCGCTGCATAATAATTCTTTACGCGTATCTAATTAAAAGCATCAATAATGTCATTAACCATTAAACTGGAAACCCAACAGATTCACAGTTAGTGTAATGAATAAATTTTGTTATTTTACTGTCTGTATTACGGTTCTAATTCTATTTCATTTTTTGCAAACAGCTTGATGTCATCCAAGACCATGTAGTGGTTAATCTTTACTTGAAATTTTGTAAATTTGTCGCTCCCAGTCCATTTTCTAAGTATATTACGGAGTGGTATCATCACCATTATATCGCCATTACAAATATCTTCACCATTGGTGAAAGCGCATCTCCCTGGAAGATACCACTCTGGATTTTCATCTCAGCTAAAGTTTTTCCTCTTGTGGTGCTATCCACTTTCTAGTTTTTCTTGGCTTTCTTGATGAACTTTATGACTTCGACGGATATATCGTAACTTTTAGACAGTCTATTATCCTGCTTTACGGGACTATATCGCATTCCTTTTTGTTGTCAGTCCACGCCATAGTTACATTTTTCTGTCTCGTTTTGCTCTCCTTGGGGATGTGTTGATAAATGTATTGTAGACCACTTGTTCTTTTTATTCTCTTCAGTCATCCTTTTTATTCTCCAGGAAACAGTGCGCGGCCTACTAGTGACGAATGAATCTCCTTCCTAAGCAGTGCTGTTAGTATTTTCCACATCATAGTTAGACATATTATTATTATTATTATACTCCTTTTGAGTTTTTCAGATCAGGGTTAACTGATGGTTTTACACTGGAGTTTGAGTGACAGCATGTCTCCTCAAGTCTCCAGGACTCGTCTCAGGATTCTGGCCGTTCTTAGCAATGCTGTAGTTTGGATAGTCTCTACCCGTCCACCAATTTTCAAGTCTTCCAGGCCTTTTAATAATCCTTTAGTTATTGTGACTAATGCACTAATCACAATTGGCACAATCGTTACCCTCATGTTCCACAGCTTTTTCAATTCTCTAGCAAGGTCAAGGTACTTATCTTTCTTTTCACTTTCCTTCAGATTTATTCTGTGGTCCGCCGGGACAGCAAAGTCGACAATTTTACAAATTTTCTTTTTTTTTTGTTGATCATTATGAGGTTTGGTCTTCTGGCCGGGATTAAGTGAACCGTTTATATGTTAAAGTTCCATAGGAGTTTATGCGTGTCATTTTCTAGGACAGGTTCTGGGTTGTGCATATACTATTTGTTTGTATGGTCGAATTGAAATTTCCTGCACATTTCCCAGTGGACAACCTTGCCGACCCAGTCGTGTCTCGCTTTATACTCCTTCTGTGATAATTTGCTTCATTCGCTTATTATTTGATTGATAGTTTCGTCTCTGTCACCGCATAGCCTACATTTACTGTTTTGTTGCGTCTTATCTATCTTCGCTTTGATATGATTAGTTCTTATGGTGTTGTCCTGCGCTGCTATTTGGAGGGATTCCGTTCCTCTCTTAAAGTTTCCTTTTCTTAGCCAGGTCCAGGTTTCCTGGTGTGAGATGTTGTTTATTAGAAGTTTAAAGCGGCCATAGAGTTGTTTTCCTTCCCATTTTTGTTTCTTAGTTGTTGTCACTCTTTCGTCTATCGTGTTGTCGGTTTCGTTTCTGATGGTTGTAATTAGTCCTCGTTATTATTATTATTATTATTATTATTATTATTATTATTATTAACTCCTTTTCAAGTTTTCAACACTTGCGTTAGCCGATGGTTTCTCACCGCAGTTTGAGTGACAGCAAGTCTCCTCAAGTCTCCGGGACTCTTCTCAGTATTCTGACCGATCTCAATAATACTGTAGTTTAGATGGTCTCCACCCGTCCTCTTATTTCAAAGTCTTCCAGTCCTTGTACCAATCCTTTGGTGACCGTACTAAGAGCACCAGTTACAATTGGTATCGCCGTCACTTTCATGTTCCACAGTTTTTTCGATTCCCTAGCAAGGTCAAGGTACTTACTTTTCTTTTTGCTTTCTTTCAAATTTACTCTGTGGTCATCCAAGGCAGCAAGGTCCACAATTAAGCACGTTCTCTTTTTTTTTTCATTATTACAAAGTCTGGTTGTCTGGCCGAGATTAGGTGATCCGTTTGTTTCTCAAAATCCCGGAAAATGTTGTGCGTATTATTATTATTATTCTCCTGGCGAGTCTTTCTCACCTACTATAGCAGACAAATCTTTTCAGATTTCGTGGGCTCTTCTGAGTATCCAAGCCTATTTCAGCAGTATTATTTTCTGTGTGGTTTTAATTTCTCCTTTGATCTGTAACACCAGTCTTTTCCAAGGTCTCTGGGGACCGTTCAGAAGGCAACAACTACAACGGTTATTATTGTCACCTTCATGTTCCACAGCGTTTTCCGCTTTCAGGCAAGATTTCAGTATTTGTCTATCTGTTTGCGTTCTTTTATTTTCACTTTATGTTCCAAAGCAACGAAAAAGTTCTTTTCTTCTTTTTAATTAAAACTTGGCCTGGTCTTGTGGCCAGGATTTGGTCATTTGTTTGAATTTCAAAGTTCCAGAGAATTTTAAGCGTCTCATTTTCAACGATATGTTCTGGTTTGTATTCATGCCATTTGTCAATTTGGTCAAACTTTCAACATAATGGTTATAGTATTTAGAAACGAGCTGATCTTTCAAAAGAAAAAAAAGACTAGAAAAATAAATTATAAGATGAAAGTCAAACGAATCAAGAATAAACAAATGAGAGTTGTTGCTATGAAACCGGATTGTTAAGGCAACAAAATCATTGAATATGTTTGTAATAAAATATTGCAGTATTTACAGCCCAGTTTATGATATCAGGAAATCGCTTGTAAAAATCAAAGAGAATGTTTTATACAAAATTAATTAGATTATTGAATATGCTGATCTTGCTAATATAAAGCATTTACAGATTTTGCATAATAAAATTTGAACACACACACACACTCACACACACACACACACACACACACACACACACACATATATATATATATATATATATATATATATATATATATATATATATATACCAAATGTTGGTGTCTAAATCCAGCTATGAAACTCGGACAGGACTCAAAAGCTGTCAATTGTTATTTCTATTGTTTTTCTTCTGTGATTCTTATTACACCATTGTCTATGCTACTCTTTTGATCGAAAGAGTCATAGATTTTAAGCTCTTGGAACAGTGCCTAACAATTTATGGAGGATATTGGGGGAGCTAGAGAGCAGAGGAGGAATCGAGATCATATAGACCATAGCACTGCAAAAATTAGCTTGGATACTTTGAAATATTTTGAATATCAAAGAAAACTTGCTATGAAGCGGAATCCATTGAAACACCATCAGCTCCACTTTGTGTTAGAAACTTGCAAGGAGTACAAATAATGGATTTACTTGCGCATAAAAATGATGTAACAAATATGGCGCCAACAAATCGGAGTCAAATTAGAGGATATTAATGGTGTGATCAAGAATGCTTTTGAAACTATTTGTTTTTGTCTCTTATTTGCTAAAGCCGTTGGAACTGATAAATAAGCTCCCCGAGGAAAAGGAATTGGACCTGAGATCGAGTCTAATCGGAAGCTTATCTTTCATTATTTTCGGCAATACGTTCTGTCCCCCGAATCTTAGAAGTAGCGATTTAAATATTTATAAGGCTTTAGCAACGGCACTCCATTGATTATGATGTGGTTTGCCTAGCAAGTCGATTTTGTATGTTGAAAGGGCTACCCCCATGCTTTGAAGTTCTTCAAGACCAGTTTAGCTAGCTAGCTAGCCTAGTCTGCCTAATTAATCCCCCAAAGATTTATATAGATGGAATTGGTCCATGTTTTCTTTTTTCAAGAATTTTTACGCAAAGTGAAACGCAAAAAAAAAAAAAAAGCACGTTCTGGATTTCAACTTAGATCTCCGAATTCATTTTATGTAATTATAACTATTACACCCCCTGCAACACGTACGAATCACAATAAATAATTTAGAAAGAAAAAGAATGTTGTAACTCTTCTTTTTGTATCGTTGCTGAGGGATCCTATTTATGTGGTAACAAATGATTTAATCAAATCTCTACATTTCAGATTTTTTTTCGCATAAAAATGTTGTCATATGATTGTACTTGCTCTATTTATAGTGCACTCATTGCTTTTGGCAGGTTTTGTAGCCTTGTATGGTACAAAGTATTTACAAAGGAGGAGGAGAATTTCAAATATCATCGGTTCAAGCTTTGTTAGTAAGCTCGTTTTTTTTCGTTTCTTATTAGATGTGTAATATAATAGCAACCACCTCTAGTGAATCTGGTGACTGACTGTGTGAGCAGCTACAAAATTTTAACCTCGAAAGTCTCACAGTAGGTTTTGCAAATGGTCACACAAGAGTTGGGTATTTTTGAAAAGAGTCAAGTTATTAGAAACTGGCGAATAAATTATTAAAATTTTGAAGCTGTTGGGAAATGGACTTAAAAATTCCTTCATCGACTCCAACCCCCCCCAGTGCTTCCTTATTTGAGACCGGTCTAAAGAGACGTTAAAACACAGTAATAAAGTCAAAGGCGCTTTTTCTGTAACCATGTGTCTGACTTCTGTCTTTTTTTTTCTGATGTTAATCATCGTCATATCTTCATCTCGTCTTTGATTCAAGCAATTTTAGACAAGATCCTGTAATGCAACACATAAAACCTTGTCAATCATTTCTCAAGTAGTATTTAAAGTAACTGTAAAGTTGGTGATCATAGTCGAAGGGGACCTGAAGGCTCCTTTTTAATGGCTACTACACTGAGGTGTAGGGGAGGGCACTACTCCCTTCTCTAGATAGCTCTACTTTACCCTTGATACGTAACTTATGATATTCAAAGTGACTTAAAGAACAGTCAACACGATTTTATGAGGTAGGGATACATGCTCTTATTCGAAGGTAGAGCATTGCCATTGAGAGAAACGGTGACTATGTTGAGAAGTAGGGATGTGATCGGCTTCATTTTGATATATGATGTATGTATCTGTGTCAGTAGTTATTCATGTACTAAAGAAAATGGCATTACTTTTTGATTCACCCTCGTAGTCTGAAAGAGAACATAATAGCGTGACTGTAGTACAAACAGACTATGATGTTACAGTCTAGCTCATTAACCACTACGCTACTACTGAAACAATGTTTTCACATTTCGAGTAAATTCTTTTATTCTTTCTTTCTTTCTTGTGGAGCAATTTCTTAAATTCTCTCTTTCTTTTCTTTTCTTTTCTTTTCTCCTCTAGATCTCTTGAATTAGAGCATAACCACCAGATGCAATTTAGTGTCATATTCAAGACATCCCTTTTTGGAAGAGTGTTTTTACCCCTCTATTGGTATTACAGTCAGCATATTCAAAACTGCGTCAAAAGGGCAGGTAAAGATCTAGCATAAAGAATTTTGTTTTGTTTACATTAAAAACAAAATAGAATCAGCAGTGTTCTACAATAAGAAACAAAATATTTTCTCTTCCTTTAATTAAGTTTATATCATGGGTATCTCTCTTGTAAATGTTCTTAAAGATTTTTTTTCCTTCTGAACATTAAGTTCATAGCTGTGACGGTAATCGAGGCATTGATATAAATATTGAGAAATATTCATCGGGAAAATTTATAACATGGCATATTATGATCAGTATTCAATTGTTTGATGCATAAAATGATAACTAGAAATTTACTAAAGTTTGAAAATTTTTATCAAGCATTTTTTCAATCCTAAATAGACACTTTCTGTTTACAAATGCCATTTTACGTTTACCATGAGATCAGCTCATGATTATTTTTCTTTATGAAAAAAAAGAGCATTAGATTATGAGAATACACTTGATTCATATGATTAGATAACGAAGACGCAGAAAAAGATCATACGTAATGTAACAAAAATACTAGATAACCTCTGGAGATAATATCCAATTAATAATAGAAGTATAATGGATGTGCAACCTGCGAGGAGAGATGGGGCTCTCCAGGTTTAAAGGGAGTTCAGGAAATATATTACTCATCCCAGTAAGAAAATAAAGATTTGCAATCAAGGTTGCAGATTGTGTGATGAGGGATGATCTGTTGATTGGAAGATGTCACGTGACAGAAAGAAGAAAGGAGTTAACTTTGGGTTTTTACGTTAGGTTTTTGAGGCCGAAGCGGGTTCAATTTCCGATGCCTAGAATTTAAATACTACGTAACATTTGAGCCTCCATAAGGTGACATGATTAAATGAAATTGTTAAAGAGTTTATTAAAGAGGTGACAATGAGGACGTGCCCATGTTTAAAAGATCAAGTCCAAGAATTAAACCAAATTCTTAATAAAGTGGAATATAAAACTGAAATGGATGTTTATGTGTTACTTTCGTCACCTATATAAACACACACTATTACATTACGTATTCTGAAAGAGGCACTTCTATTATTATCTGTTTTTTGGCTTTACTCTCGATTTCATGCAATTCTTCCGCAGTTTTTTACCTAAGACCTGGCGTGAGGGGAGATTATGATTATATGCATTTTATGTATTTGTCATTTTGCTGATTCTGTTGAGGGATATTTTCAGTCACATTTATAATACTCTTCTTAGAAGATGAGTAGTTCCGCAAAATGCGTTTAGGCTGGAACTGCCTGGTATCTCGTTAATGTGTTTACTTGTCCCTTTCGTGATCATATGCAGGGCTCCTACTATTACTGTCACGGTAGTAGTTTTAAGGAGCCATATTTTAAAAATTTCTATTGTAGCGTCTTTGTATTTACTTATTTCATCATACTCTTGAACTGATATTTCTCCAAAATAGATCCACGACGTCACAAATTTTGACTATCCGTCGAATTCTTGAAGGTGTACGTGCAAAAAACCTTGAGGCAACAATATTATTTGTCGACTTCGCCAAGGCCTTTGACTCGATACACAAAGGAAAGATGGAGTAAATACTACTCACCTACGGGCTACCCAAAGAAACCGTCGCAGCCATAATGATGCTATATAAAAACACAGAAGTAAAAGTCCGCTCCCCGGATGGAGACGCAGACTACTTCGACATTGTAGCAGGTGTACTGCAAGGAGACACATTAGCCCCATACCTTTTTATCATCTGTCTAGACTACGTGCTTGGAACGTCTATTGATAAAATGAAAGAAACGGTTTCAAACTAACAAAGAAAAGAAGCAGAAGGTACCCCGCACAAACAATTACAGACGCTGACTACGCCGATGACATAACGCTTCTGGCAAATACACTCGCCTAATCTGAAACCCTGCTACATAGCCTGGAACGAGCAGCTGCAGGCATAGGCCTCCATGTCAGTGCACACAAGACGGAATAGACGTGTTTTAATCAAAGAGGCGACATCTCCTCACTAAACTAATAGACAAGTTCACATACCAAGGAATCAGTGTCTCATCAACCGAGAAAGACATCAACACGTGACTAGCAAAGGCATGGACAACTGACGATAGGTTATCGGTTATATGGAAGTCAGACCCGACCGATAAAATAAAATGCAGTTTCTTCCAATCAGCGGTTGCGTCGATACTGCTGCATGGATGTACTACATGGACGCTAACTAAACGTATGGAGAAAAAGGTTGACGGCATCTACACAAGAATGCTGCGATCAATATTGAAAAATTCCTGGAGGCAGCACCCCACAAAGTAGCAGCTGTACGGCCACCTACCACTCATCCCGAAAACTATTCAAGTTAGACGAACCAGACATGGGGAACACAGCTGGAGAAGAAGGGACGAACTCATAACTGATGTACTCCTGTGGACCCCTTCACATGAACGAACAAAATGAGGACGATCAGCTAGAACCTCTATACAATAGCTCCGTGCCGATACAGGATGTAGCCTTGAAGACCAAATGGAAGCGATGACGATAGAGACGGTTGGCGGGAGAGGGTCAGAGATATCCGTGCTGATGGTGCGACACGATAATGATGATGATGATGATGGACTGATATGTATTTGTTCGAACTGGCATATCAATTTGAAATCATGTTTTTCTTTTATATTCCTTCATCACTATATTTGGTCTGTTGTCTTTTATCAGTTTGGATTTAAAAGCCCAGAAAAATTTTTAGCTCCTTTTGCTTATTATTGGCTCTGATTAGGGTTCATACAATTTTCACAATGCAGTATTCCCTAGTACTTAAATACATTCCAATCAACGGAGCGTCCTATTTTATCATGTATTTTTTATTCTACCAATATTGGGTGGTCAAGTGATTCAATTTTTTGTTCACACTGTAGACATACTGAGTTTGATCTGTTCTTTATGACGTTTGCCTGAAAGTTTTCTGCAGTCGAACTTTTTACATCAACTCTAATAAGTGATTTTTCACTGGAGCCTGAGTGACAGAATGTCTCTCTTGTTTTCTAGGATTTTTCTTGTAACGTAGCTGATTTTAGCAATGATTTAGTCTGGATAGCTTCGATTTTTTCCTCTGAACTTCATTTCACAGGATTGTTCGCTTTCTTAATTTTCACTCTGAAGTCTACTAGAACGGTAAAATGCACAAGAAGCCAATTTCTTTTCTGCTTGTAAATTACAGTCTTTTAACCTGGATTAGCTGATCAGTTTTATTTCAGAATCACAGAGAATTATTATAGTTTTTTTCTCATCAGCTTACGCTGATGGTTTTCCACTGGTGTTTGAGCGACAGCTAGTCTTCTCAAGTCTTCAGGATTCTTCTCAGTATTCTGGCCGTTCTCAATAATGCTGCAGTTTGAATGGTCTTCACTCGTCCGCCAACTTCCAAGTCCTCCAGTTCCTTTAGTAATCCTATTGTTACTGTACCAAAAGCATAACTTAAAATGGTATCATTGTCACAAGGATGTTCCACGGTTTTTCAATTCCTTTGCAAGTTAGAGGTACTTATACTTCTTTTCATGTTCTTTCAGTTTTATTTTTTGGTCAGCCGGGACAGCAAAGTTGACAATTTTGGAATTTCTTTTTATTTTGCTGATTATTATTAGGTCTGGTCTTCTGGCCAAGATTCGGTGACTTTTTGTATGTCAAAGTTCCATAAGAGTTTATGTGTGTTATTTTCTAGGAAAGGTGCTGGGCTGTGCATATACCATTTGTTAGTATGGTCAGATTTCAATTTCTTGCTCATCTCCCAGTGTATCACCTTGCTGACCCAGTCGTGTCTAGTCTTATATTCCTTCAGTGCTAATTTGCAGCATTCGCTTATTATGTGATTGATGGTTTCATCTCTGTCACTGCATAGAATATATTTGCTATCTTGTTGCGTCTTATCAATTCTCGCTTTGATATGATTGGTTCTTAATGGCGTTGTTTTGTGCTGCTATTAGGAGAGATTCTGTTTCTCTCTTAAAGTTTCATTTTCTTAGCCTTGTCCCGGTTTGGTTATGTGAGATGTTGTTTATTAGTCGTTTAAAATGCCCATAGAGCTGTTTTCCTTCCCATTTTTGTTTCCTAGTTATTGTTATTCTGGTGTCAATCGTGTTATCAGTATCGATTGTGATGGCTGTAATCAGCCCCCCTTCGTTTTTTTTATGTTGTCTTCGGGTCATCGTATCGATGCGTCAACGTTGTCTTCAATGGTGGCTTTATTATTATTATTATTATTGTGAGTTTTCTTTACCATTGGGATTTTACTGGAGTCTGACAGCAAGTCTTCTCTGGTTTCCTGGACTCTTCTTAGTATTCTGGCCGATCTTAACAATGCTGTAGTTTGGATAATCTCGGCTCGTCTCCATATCCAAGTCTTTGGTGTTCTTTCCAAGCGTGTCATTTACAATTGGTATCACCTTTATTTCGTCTTTAGTTCTCTGGCACGGTCTAAGTACTTGTTTCTCCTTTCATTTTCTTTGATTTTCACCCTGTTGCTTACAGGGACGGCAAAGTTCGCTATATATCAGATTCTCTTATTTTTAATTGACTCTAGGTCTGGTCGTCTGGCTGAAATTAGGTGATCGATTTGGATCCCAAAATCCCAGAAAATGTTGTTCTTCTCGTTCTCCAGGACAGATTCTGGTTTGTACAAGTATCATTTGGGTGCTCTGTATCTTTTGTTATTGATGTTCTATTATTTTAAATCACATTTCAAAATCAATCAAAATGCTCGTTGGCTTTAGGAATTGGAGGAAAATTAAACATTATTTGAATGTCCTTACCAAAAGAGGTTCAAGCGTTTTAAAAGTAATGACATGCCTCTTAAAATAAATTCCAGAAACTGACGAATACAACAGAATGATGTAAAACGCAAGGCAGAGTACAAATCAATCACCTGCGCTCTAAAACTTTCAGAGTTTTCAGGATTATCGAAATGTATGAAACGGTCGCTAAACCATGCGTATAACCAAGCATGATAACAGGAAAAGACCGACGAGTGTCCTTGTTGCTAGAAATAAAATTTCTCAAAATTTCGTCAAAAGCTCCCGAGTACATATAGCTCAAATCTTGTCAGTAGCAATCTAGCGGTCTCAGGAGACGAACAGAGCAAAATTGTCAGTCAAATGTGTCAAAACAGTAACTAAGTCTTTTCGTCAAAGAAAATTATGGATGACATGCAAATAAGCGTTTAAAAAGAATCTTACTCTATTACAGAATTCGTACACTATACTCACCACAAAATTAATTCTTACACATATCTTTTGTAAATTATTTCTCATTACCAAAAATGCATAAAAAGACAACGTTTCTAACATCTCAATCACCTCTTATTTGTTTTACTATTTGCTTGTTTTATTTAATATTCATTTCAGTATTAACCGTTTTATTATCTCAGTACCTTAAATATTTCTCTTCTATGATAATAAACTACATTTTATTTCAAACTTGTTACGTGTAATTCGCTACAACATTCACACCACCCTCTCAAAAATGCTGTATTAAGAGAACTAAATTGCTTTAAAAAATCTATGATATCCCGAGATATTTTCCAGGAACTCTCAGTCAATTAAAATTCGAAACACTTTTGATACACCTTAGTATTCTGATCAAACAGTGCCTTCTTTTTTTTTATTGCAAGTCTTCCAGCAGCAAAGAGAAGAAACACCTGCCTTACATCTTACATCTAAATCCGAACTGCAGTGACATATCTACAGGCATCCAATCAGGGACGATAGGAAAATAGGCGGCATTTGTCTGACGAATGCAAAAAATCAGATTTCCTTGCTTCAGTACTAGTAGCTGCCTACTTCTCTAGATTACAGTCCGACTTGGACGGCTGAACCGGAAGCACTCTGACTGATTGAAAAGGAAGTGCGCATGTCTGCAAGCCGAAGTTGATTGCATATGGTTTTCTTGATGTCCTGATTACTTGACTTGGTGCTTGTCAAACCGCAGTAGATTGCATCATACAGTGTGACAAGTTTATGAAATTCGCTGCCAAGCATGAATCAGGGATTTTACAAGAATGATTCGACATTTCGATATTATCGTTCCGGTGATCAAAAGGAGGAAATTATCCATAACTACCTGAAAGTTAAATTGTCAGATACTTAATCTTGTTGCGTTCTCCCTCTACTTCTTACACTATGATCGCCCCTTCACCCTGCTATTCTGCCGTCATCTTGTCTTCGCTGTGTATCTTCTCGTCACCGAATTGTGTCATCCCTTGTCCCCGTTTCTTTCACCCATTGTTTCACATTCTTAGCCGGGATGAAGAATAACATAGACACATATTTATATGCAGACTTGCTTTAATTCTTGACGATTTTCATCTATACTAATTTCAAACGACGGCATGGGGTGAGTTTGATGTAGAGATGTAAACTACCAACAGTTTGTATCACAATTATCTTACTCTCCGAAGTGACGTTAATTCTAAATTTCTAAATTTCTAGAGTCATTTGATCGCGTGGTCTTCTACTCAAATGAAAATCAAGCTCTCAAATGACTTTGAACTGTTACTTACACTTAGTGACACGTTTCGTTTTAGAATCTATTTAAACTATCTACACTACCTCGCCAATAATAGTTTCCGCAAATGTATTATTTAAAAATCATTCATCTGGTTGATACCTGAATTTTTCTTCTGATCACCTCAACGTTCAGAAAGGTTGTCCTCGTGGTGTAATGGTTATGGAGCTGGACTGCAGAATCGTAGTAAGCGAGTTTGAACCACAGCTGTGCTATTACGTTCAGTTTCAAACAAGTACCCATGGGAAAGGTATGATCCCCCTTTTCCTCCCAGCTATGGATTTAATAGCATTACTACTGTTCTTCTAGAAGGATGGCTTTGGCATAAAATAACACACGAAGGTTGATATGCTATTAAACAAAGAAATCATCAACATTTAAAAAACATAAGGACTAGCTGAGTGTTCCACGCCAGATTTTGAATTCAGATTGATGAACTGATTGATTTTTAACGGCATATCAACCCATCAATATTTATTTTATGCTAATAGTTTAGAGAATTGCTTTCATTGTAGATTTATATTTACATATTGGTTGTATTTATTTCTTAAGAGCTTTTTGTACACATGTAACATAGCCAGATACGGATATGTGAAACGTACATAGAATGTTCATGACATATATACATAGAGCATAGGAATCCCGAAACACGAAAACACGTAACGACTTCTTAGTTCAGGTTCGAAAACTTTTATTACCTTTGAGTTAAAGGTTTCGACATGAGGAGAGAGGAACACTCTTTCTATACTGGCTTTTCCATCTGCACCCCCCCATCACGTGCGACACCTACCCAATGCCTCGGCAAGCAAGCGAAAGTCGACCCTTCCCGTTCGGAGTCTAGTTCTCAACTCAACTAACTGACTTTTTTCAAATCCCACCCCCCAAATCCTCCGCGCACGCTTCCGGTGCATATAGACTTTCACATCCCCAAGTCATATCTGGGATTTTTATTTTGACATCTGTGAACGACACATCCTCCCCGGGTGCGTGTCAACACCTGTGCTCAAGTTTGCACCTAACTAACCCATGTGCTGAGCCGAAAGGTTCTCAGCCTTACTAAACCCCCAGGCAAGATATATTAAACGAAATCTCTCGGCCATTATATAACACACAGTTATGATCCAAAACAAATAAATTGCCACTAGTTGTGTAGCTCGAATTATTCCTATCTTAAATCAATAATTATTTAGCTTCAATTCATTATTTCTATTCAATTATAGTCACTAGTTTGGATACAATTATATGATTTCAAGCAACTAATAATAATCCTCAATAAAAAAAATATATAGCATAAAATAAGAATTATTCAAATGAATAATTGATAGTTTTAGTCTCAAGTATTTCTATCGGATACGAATAATTTATTATGCATATCTATTTGACCTTTAAATTAGCCTAACACTCCGATATAGAGTTGATGCATTAATTCAGAGTTGTTTGTTTTGTTTGTTTGTTTGTTTTAGTTTTATGGCACATCAACCTTTGTAGGTTATTTAATACCAAATCCATTTTTATACAAATAATCAGTTCTATTCCAAACAATTATTTTTAGCATAAGTACACAGGTTAATTGTCAAAACCATTTCCATTTAAGCTATTCAGTTTGGCAAACAGTTCTATTAAAAAAAAATCAGTTTAGCATACTAAACATTTCCATTTCAAGTAATTAAGTTTAGCATAAGTAAGCAGTTTAGCTGTCAAAATAGTTCTTTTTCAATCAATTCAGTTTAGCATAAGTACGTAGTTTACATGTCAATGCTACCATTTCGGGCCAGACTGGACCTAGGAGCAATGGTAATGAATGTGTACTCTGCATTCCACAAAGCTCTAAGATTCCTGGAGCCTCACCATCAGATTGTTTGGAGTCGTATTTCAGGACACTCGTTGGTGGTGGTCTTACCCTTTTGCAGAGAAGCAGTCGGTGTATTCTACAGCCCCTACCGACTGGACAATAATTCAGTGTTGGTTATTTGACTAGTTTCTAAACAAGTTTAAAAAGCTCAATATATAGCCAACATCTCCACCATGAACAAGACGTGTCAAAGATATTAGTAGTGGAGTATAACTGGTTTTTAATTTAAAGTTTTCCTTCCATACTAATTGCAAAATCGAGGTTCAAGAACCTACTGTTTATACATAGAGAGAAGAAGAATTGGATTGTTAGCTTTTCCAATGGTATTAGCGTTATGTAAAATGCAAAAGGTTTTGTATAGAATTTGAACTCGGGTCGCTGAATACATTTTGTATGACGATTACCATTACACCCCATGGACATCCTGCCCAGTGTGTTTTGCTATTTCCCTAGTGTTAGGATGACAAAAGAAATAGATTCACACCTTTTCCAAAATAATTAGGGTGAAGTAAAAGCAAACGCTCTCATTAAATATTTGATTATATAATGTTGCATTAGAAATAATAAAAACCTGATATCATCATTTTGGAGGAAAATTCATTTTTTTTCCCAAAATATTTTTAGGAATAGATTATATTCCTTCAATAATGCATATTCATTAGCCGTTGACACCAAATTTGTTGTTTTTCACTCGCATAGGTCATGTTGGAATGAACCAAATAACATAAAATAAATGCATTGGAACAGGAATTATTTGAAAGTGTGTTGGAGGTGGTATAAGTAGTTGTAATTTATCAACATTTTTTTTGCTTAGATATGGAATATGTCCACACAAATGGACCCCCCGATGAGACTCAGAGGAGGTGGTATTAGTAATGCGATAAGAAGCAAATATGTATACTAAATCAGATTTTTATTTTTATGGTTATTGCTACTCCTGATGACGACCAAAATTATGGTCGTCATCAGGAGTAGTGTAGTTTTGAGTTGACTGTTGAGTTTTTACTGTTTTAATTATTTCAATAATTTGTAGCGTATGGTAGAAAGCGCTTAAGCCGAAGTTATGGGACAATTCGTTTACCATCTAGATCTCGACATCAGAAAAATAACAAGAAGTCTTAAAAATGAAATTAAAAATTATAAACAGTGTTCCATCCTCTTTAACAAAACTTGCTTGAATAACTTGCTGCCTAAATATACACTCTTGAATATATATATATATATATATATATATATATATATATATATATATACACTCTTCAATGTATATATATGTATGTGTGTGTGTGTGTGTGTGCATATAATAATTAGAGAGAGAGAGAGAGAGAAAGAGAGAGAGAAATAGAGAAAGAGAGAGAGAGAGAGAGAGAGAGAAAGATTGAGGGAGCTCAAATCATATTACGATTTAGTCTGTTTTACGTTATTGCAATTTTCAAGAAAGTATCAGCGTTATGAGGCCTACTTATTATATTTTCTTCTCGTCAAATATTAATCCAGTTGCGTTGGTTATTTGAATATAAAGAAAAAAATAACATATTGCAAAACAAAAGTAACGAACTAGTTTCTAAATGCAGACATGAAAACAAATTATTACAAAAGAATTTAAGGAAAAATCTCACAACATAAAAAAGGAAACGATTCAAAGCAGGCGGCGGGACTTGTGATATTAAATGGAGAGAACATTACTAAAAGAACTCAAATCAATAAATTAGAAATGATTACTTATTTGAAATGTGATATTACATTATATTATATCATATTACATTATACAAGACAATATATCATCTTGCCAGCCAAGCTAAGAACATCCCCTGCAGAATTGTTAGAAACCTCCCCACCCCCAAAAAATGGAAGTCCAGAGTTTGATGCTGTTCTGCATACCATAGTGCATCTCGAGCTATGGAAGAGTGTATGTTATCCTTCACTTAGATTATTCCCAGGTCCACTCTGACTTGGAGTAATAGTATCAGTTAGGGTCTCATCTAGGGTTCAAATATATTTGTTTGAAAATGAGTGGTATTAGATAAGAATGATTAAAACCATATCTTTGTGAGCAAATTATTGCTTTACAAATTAGTAAAAATTATAAGGTAAATAACCCATTAGTGGATGATATTCTATCAAGCAAATCAACTTAAATAAACCAATATACATATACCAAAGGCTTTCTCCCTTTTTCTCTCTTTATCTATGAGTGTATGTAGAATTGTACATATTTCAATTTCAATCATACATCCGAGATGCATCAAGGAGGTCTTCAGTGATGCAACTGTCTTCATTGCCGATTTCGGGTTATTTCTACATCATATCGGCTCCGACAGTAACCCCGGCATGACTCTGGAAGAGCCAAGCCGCCTCCGTGATCACGACGTGCTACACTCGTGCCTCTACCAAAGCAAAGAAAAAATTTAAATATATATATATATATATATAGGTAAAAGAGAGAGAAAGAGAGAGAGTGTGAGAGAGAGAGAGGGGGGATATTGATAGAGAGAGAAAGATACCTGTTATATATCAATTTAAAATGCTATTATATTTCTCCATCTGGTTTATTCTCTTTGACATCATTACGCTTTTCAAGTTCTTCCTAGGATATACTCTTTATAAGACGGCTAAGAAAAGAAAATTTGAAGAGAGAATCTAAATCTCTATTAATAGCTGCACAAAAACAAAATACTGCCATAAGAACTTTGTTAGTGAAATAGATGTGGATCAGTTAAAAAAAAAAAAAGACAAGAAAGAGAATTTTCAGGAAATAATAATGATACTTAGTAATGTTACATGAGTAGATAAACATAAAGTTATCTGCTTCATTAAAAAAAGTTTTAAACGGAGGAAATAGCTTAATGATTTCTGGGATCATATTTTTTCTTGGTTTTCCATCCTTCTGTGAATATATAGTGTTCTTTTATTATATCAACTCGAACAAGCATGTTATATGAAGAACAGAGAAAAAAAGGATCTGATTTCTTCAGTCACAATAAGAATAATATTATAGTCTATTTCAAAAACCCACTCGGCTGGGGCCTGTAGAATACGCCAACAGCATCTGTACAGAAGTGTAAGATTCCTGCATCAATTAGTATCCTAGATAATACACTAAATCATCTAATGGTGTGGCTCTAATTCTGAATATTTAGGAAATGTGAAGTACCTCTTCATTGCTATTACTCCCAGGTCTACTGAGACCTGGAGTGGCATCCCCTGTTAGGGTCCAATCTATGAATTAAATAGAACTATTTAAACATTTACTTTACTTGAAACTATTTGTAAGTAAACAAAAGATTAATGATAAATTGAATTGTTAGTGTTAAATACAATCATCATCATCATCATCATCATCATCATCATGTCGCGCTGGTAGCACGGATATCCCTGACCCTCTCTCACCACTCCTCCCTATCGTTCTTCGCCCTAGGCAGGTCTTCAGGACATTGAAACTATTTAACTGTGTGTGAACAATAAATTGCAATATTTAAAACGATTAACTGTGAGCAAACGAATGATTAATATTAAATAGGATATTTAGTGTTGGATAAAAATAATTGAAAATATTAATAGTGTGCAAGCAAATGAAGTCTGAGTTGATTTAAATTAACCTTATCTACAAACTACTAATTTACAAATATAGATAGTAAATTGGCCAATCACCGTCGAGGGCAACCTGAAGACTTCCTTTTTAATAGCTATTCTATCGAGGTGTAGGGGAGGGTGTTACTCCCTTCCAAGGATTCTTCCTGTTACTCTTAATCCATACCTTAAAATGCTGTGAGTAAACCCAGGCAGCATCAAGTAGCATTGTTCACACACACACACGCACACACACACACACACACACACACACACACACACACACACACACACACACACACACACACACACGCACATATATATATATATATATATATATATGTATAAATACATCTGTACATATATATACGTATATGAATATATATGTATATATATGCATACAAAGATATATAGATATACGTAGATATATGTATATGCATACATATATTTGTATATATATATGCATATGTATTTATATGCATATATATATATATATATATATATATATATATATATATATATATATATATGTATGTATGTATGTATGTATATAAATGTATTTATATATTTATGCATATATATGTATGTACATATAAGTATATATATATGTACTATATATTTGTATATATATATATATATAAATATATATATATATATGCATTTATAATTATAAATAAATATACATGTGTTTATATATATATATATATATATATATATATATATATATATATATATATATACATATATATATATATATATATATATATATATATTTATATATTTTGGTTAAAGCTTTGTATTCTTTTTAGAAATTAAGGAAATGAATATGCTTAAAAATCTAAGAAAAAAATTAATTTCCTTGGAACAAAAAAAAAAAGAAGATATATTCATTCAAAATTAGTTTAAAATAAAATAAATACAATGTTCTCTTAAAACTAAGTTCCAACTAAAACACTGAATTAAGAGACTATGAAATATTTTAGTGAACCTTTGTTCAAATCTCTTGGAATGAACGTCATGAAAAATATAATCAATTGCAAAACAGTGATAATTAATGCGGCAACAGCAATTATTTCTTTGAAATACATTCTAAGATAGCTTGTACAAATCGGTTGACTTTTACCTATTAGTATTTTTGGTAGCAAGATTTAGGTGATGATGAGTTTGATAATGGATATTGTTTAATAATATCTGCCTTACTTGAAAGAAATAATAAAATCCCCTACCTTAAGTGTAGAAGAAAATTAACTTTCTGTCCCATGTGAATTTATTTATAAACCATACAATAAGTATATAATAAAACTTTTTCTGAAATAATATCCATGGTTTTTAAGCTTGCTTTCCAGATTTCTATGCATTTAACAAATTAGATTTAATAATTCAAAAGCTACATATATAAAGCACTCAGTGAGGATCAAATTTGCTATACTACTTAAGGTCAGCATAATGAACTTGTAAACATCTGTAAACATCCTTAATCAAGTGTTCCAGAATTTATAAACATTTGCTAAATTCTGTAAAAGGGTATAAATTTGGGTCACACAGTAGTAATAGCACTTATTACAGTCGTAAAGGTGTGCATGACTAGCTTGCTAACCATTGCTGCATGGAGAAGTGAAGGATAAATATACCTTTACTATCCTATGTACTGTATTAACTTGCAACCGTAAGTAAACTCAGTGAGGATTGAATTCTATGATTAGCTTGTTCTACAATGGCACTGATGAAGTTTAAGTCTAGAAAATGGTTGATATAGTTTCTTGGTTCTTGATTTCTTTGTTTAATTGCATATCAACAATCGTGGGTAATTTAATATCAACGCCACCTTGTTGAATAACGGACATGATACTATTTAAACTATCGCTGGTGGAATAAGGGGTATTAGTCAGCATGACTGAAGTTCGAACTTACTTTTAACAATGTCACAGTCCTGCATATTAGCTACTACGCTACTTAAACTAATTTCAGTTGTCAAAGTACGTAAACTTTTCACTTTGCTAGGTTCTTTCTTGTCAACTGCCTTGACAGAAAATTTAGACATAAAGTTAGTTTTTTTTCTGTTTATATTAGATTCAGACAAAATTTTTGCAATATTTTCGCAAATTGAGGAACCGTGGTTTTTGCTGAGATCATGAAGGTTACGAACAACACTGTACTGTGAGATGTTTAGCTTGTCTGATACTCTCCAATTTTCCACTCTGGCTTGGAACACGGTCTCAGAATCCTAGGTTTTAGGTCTACCTGATCTTACCTGTTATCGCAACCCGTTCAAAATTTATTGAAAAATCTAGTTGTTGTCGTGTTATCAACTGCACAACGAGTTACTGTACCAACTACCACGATACTACAAGCTAGAAACGGTACCTACGACGGCTTGAATTGCTTCGGTCACGTGATACACATACATACTGCAAAATAGCACGTGCCAAAATAGTGAAAAACCTTTGACTCACCCGAGTATAATTTTGACCTTTTGACCTTTACGGATCTCGTTATACGCAGTAAAGTTGTAATGAGTTGATTTCTTTACATGATTTTCAACAACTTTACCAATTGGGGCACTTAACCTCAAGTAGAATAATTTTGATTGGGAATATTCAGCTGTATGCCGAATGCATATCTAAGTATACATGCTGATGACGACAGCAAGAAAAGACTGGCCCTGAAAATGCCGATGACTGAACTTAGTCGGCTTGGTCGTGGCTTAGTGCAGTAAATATTGTAGGGAGATTATACCGGGTTAGGGTAATCTGCGTTGTTGTTGTTGTTGTTGTTGTTGTTGTTGTTGTTGTTGTTGTTCTTCTTCTTCTTCTTCTTCTTCTTCTTCTTCTTCTTCTTCACTGTAACGAACTATCTAATCCCATTTGAGTGAATGTAACCCGAGTTAAAGGCACATAGACAACATCAGATTATACAAGACTTCAAAAATCTAAACTTTTTACACACACACACACACACAGACACAGACACACACACACACACACACACACACACACACACACACACACACACACACACACACACACACACACACACACACACAGAGACAGAAACGCACAAACACTTATATATATGTATATTCAAATAAAGGAGACAGATAATTACGATGTTTACAAAGAGTTCTCATTGGTTTCAGAGGTCATATCGAGTCAGTTAAAAATTTAAAAAAAAGATGTTCATGCATATTTTCATTCATTGATTAATCTCAAGAGGATTTCAACTCATCAAGGGTTATTTCATGCTTGGAGACAATGGAATTATTTTCATAGTTATATTTTTGTGTATTAATACTGGGAGAACATTCATCTCAGTAGCTACAAGTTCTTCCCAGCCTAACACTTTGGCAGTCAAACTGACGCTCAACACTCTGTTGTATTATACTTTCGTTAATATACTTTGTTCCACATAAACCCGATTTGTGTTATTCTTCCGGACCCTTTAGTGGTTCACAACATAAATGATATCATGTATTCCTACCTAATTCAAAATGTTTCTTACAGTTGCTTGGTTTCATGTATTGCTCTGCAATACTAATAGACAATTATATGATTGAATAATTGATTGCAGGATTGATTCTATTGGCATGCAGCTCGTTTAGGAGGATTCTATGGATAGATTTCAGGGAATTATATCCATTGTACATTTGTATTTACATTTGTGCGATTATTTCTTAAGAGATTTTGTACACAATTATATCAAACATTCCTATCTTAAACAAACAATTTGCGGTATGTGAATAGTTTCAAGTATTTTTATATAATACAAATAATTATATGGTTTCGAGTAATTACTTCTATTTTAGAGTAGTCATTTGTTTACTCACAGTTATATAATTTTAAATGACTAATAATAATCCTTAGTAAACAATTATAGCTTCAAATAACTATCCTAAATAATATACTGTCAAGTATTTCTATCAAATACCAAAATAGCCCAGTCGACTGGGGCTGTAGAATATACCGATTGCATCTCTGCAAAAGGATGAGAGCCCGCAATGAATCTCCTGAATATGACACTAAATAATCTGATCGTGAGGCTCCAGTAATGCTGGAGCTTTGGGGAATGTGGAGTACCCTTTTCAGTGCCATTGCTACTAGGTTCTCTCTGCCTCGGTGTGGGAGCGTCAGATAGGATCCTATCAATTGATCAAATGGAGTGCAAAAAATGAGTTATGCTACATGGAATTGTTAGAAATAGAACCGTTTGTGTGTAAACAAGTAACTGATGTTTGATTGAAGTGTTAGAGATATATGATAATATTTGGAATAATTTAACTGTATGCAAACAAATGAGTAATATTAACGAATGATTAGTGTTAAATAGCAACGCTTGAAACAATTTAACTGTGTGCAAAAGAAAAAAATGAGCTCACGCTCTTTTTAAAATGTTATCAACAAAAATGTATTTACAAATCATATATATTTAATTCTAGCAAAAGTACCTTTCGTTGACTGGATTCAGAAAGTAACTTCAAAAATTGTACTTTGATTTATGAAGATTACTGCTTTGATATCATTTATTGTTTTGGGGCGGAATATCTGCAAGCTTTTATTGCCTGGCTTCAATTGTAAACTTTTAATATATACTATTGAATTCAATACTCGTTTATCCTAATAAGAATATTGTTAATGTAGATTATAAATCTAAATCCATTCTTGTTACTCAAAAGAAAGTAATGTCAGTTTTGTGTAAAATAGGTGCTTCCTGTATACTAGATATAATCTACTTATTCTTTTACTTTATCTCAATATTTTGTTTTATAAATTGAAGCAGCCATCACATAGACTGCGGCTTTAGCATATAATAGGCAAGTAATTAGAAGTTAGGCGAAAAGTATAAAGACATACGTATTGCAATGTTTATTTCAGAATCATAACAAACACTAATAATTAACGATATATTATCATCGTAATGTAACATCTCATTAAAACTGTTTATGATTCTTAACAAATCAAATATGAGACTTGCAAACTTGATATCAAACCTGTATAAAGATATAATTACGTTTTTAAAAATAGATTAAGTTAAGCAGTTAGAAAAGAAAAATGAAAAATAACGGTTTATCAAATCATTTAATACTCGAAACATGTGATTCAGCGCTTTTCCCAGTTGCCAATAGTCAAATCGATATACACTTCTTGATGAAGATCCCGATTTCCAGTAAACATCATCAATATGATTCTAATTTCACTAAAATCTGAGGTATTTGAATTTTCACCGGGGACATTTAACCACTTTCAGCCCCCAAATCGCACCAGAAAGAGAATTTCATGTAGTTAATTTTCTTTCTCTTAAAATTTTGCATTAGAATACATACTTTATTTTTATATATCTTCCATGAAAACTAGATGTATCTGCACTTTCAAAGGGGCTCTGTGTCGTGTTATGAACCTTATTAGGAGGGTTAAATATTATTGTAAGTTGGTGAAATTTTGGAAATCGATTTTACTTAGTGCCTAGAAGTTATGTTTTTATTTTCCTCCAAATTTGATATATTTGAATTTTCACTGAGTTCATTTGGCCTCTTTAGGCCCCGTAATCAAACTGGAAGGTAAATTTTATGTAACTTATTATTTTTCTCGTAAAATTTTATATAAGAATAACTACTTTGTTTTTATGTATCTTCTATTCCCTTTTGTCCAATAAATCCCCCTTTATCCTATGTACACGTACAGACTCAAAGACGTTGAGGTTTATCATATAGATATATGTATAAACAGGGTTTGGCACTAAACAACCCACAATGGTTGGTATGCCATAAAACCAAACCAAACCAAACACGAATATCTTTTAAACATATCTATTTGATCCAAATATGGAGCTTATCTATTACTACCACTCTGGATCAAAGTGGAAGATGAATTGATGGCAATGAAGGGATACTCCACACTCCCGAGATATACAAAAATGAAGCCTCGAAATCAGATAGTTTCATATCATATCCAGGACATCACTTTTTGGGGGTGTCCTACCTATCTGCAAGGGATACAGTCAGCATATTCTTATCCTTACCGACAGAATGACCAGATTTTCGAAGCATGCAGATCCTTCCCCTCTGAGAACATTACTGCAACACAATCTTCCTACATTTATTGAGACCTAAGTATAATGGCTAGGTTGCTTGGCTAGCAAAGCATTACATATGCCTTTTATGCTTGCTGGGTGCACCTTATTACTGCTTCTGTGCCAAAATATACTGTATTTTTAAATGATATCTTCTACCCCAGGAAGCAGTTAAAGATTATCTATTTTTATGGGTTTGTCAGAGAGAGAGAGAGAGAGAGAGAGAGAGAGAGAGAGAGAGAGAGAGAGAGAGAGAGAGAGGCATTTTGAAATCGAAGAAAGAAAGATCCAGGAGAGTGAAAAAAAATGAACTCACACAGCTCTTTGGAAAAGATGTCCTACAAGTAAATTCACTTTTTTTTCTTCCGTTCAAAATCCTTCATGATTTCGACAGTCTTAGGCAGTGAAATCAGATCTATATAGAATAATGCTCTTCTGAGATACATACATTAATTCCCATAAGTATTTGGACAAAAACAACAAGTTTGTTGGTGGTGTCAAAAATGTTGAGCAAGGTTTGGATCCAAAAAACAATATGAGTTCATCTTTTCAATCTCTTTTATCGTTTCGGAACCAGGTTGAAATACACACTTTTTTGATCAGGTAATTTCATTCTATCCAAAAAATGAGAAAAAAGAATTTAATGTTCAGGACATAAGCAAACGTCTCCCCTGTTGCAATAAAATTTGATTCTTGTGTCAATTCTTGTGTTTTAACTCTCAAAACCACGGGATTAGAATCAAGCCTTATCTTTGTAATAAATAAATTTGTATAAATGAATAAATAGATTTATAGGAATAGAACAGAATGGAATTCAATATAAATAGATATTTGATGTGTTTAATAGTAATAATGTATTGAAATCCTTGTCCAAAAACTTCTACCACAATAGATTTGGGTTCTCTTCATCCAAAAGAAACCTCGAAAGGCGATAACCAACAAACAAAAATTGTGTTGCTGTCAGAGACTGAAAGAAATCCCTGACAAACTTGGCTAAAGATTTCGAAAATAGAGAATGGAAGCCTATTACGAATAACTATAACGAACAGTAAAAAAAAATGACATCACATCAAAAATATGCACAACGAGGCTTTTTTTTATCAAGAAAGTATGTCAAGGAGAGATTGCATTTTGCAGCATAATATTGTGATATTAATACAAATTAGTTTGAGAGCATTATATGGTCCGTTGTCTTAGAAGATCAGTTGAAAAATACTGCCGAAATGTTTGAAAATAACGGTTAATCTTGGAAATGAGAAAATTATGGTGTAGGGAGCTTTCTCATATCATGGAGATGGTGAGCTAATTCAATGCGACAAGCATAAAGAAAGCATTAATCTTCTGGAGAAACGACTGCTACCAAACAGAGACAAGCTATTTTCTTCGGTAAATCGAGCAGATATCATTTTTCCACATGATATCGCACCACCCCATACTGCTGAATCGACAAAACGGTGGTTTTCTGAAAACTCATTATGAGTGATGCTCTGACCTAGATAAAATTTAAATTTAATTGAAAATATTTGGAGTATGATAAAACGAAAGCTGTCAGGTAAGATATTTTCAACAGAAGAGACGCTGAAGGAAGTAATTAGGAAATATGAGAAAAGTGCAAACTACATACATAAAAGGATATGTTTGATTAAACAAACATGGTAAAGAAATTTTGTATTAAAAAGGACTTAATATGTCAACACATTAAATGTTTGCTTTGTATTTTTCTAACTTAAAAAGAAAAAAACTGTAAAATATGACACAGGCACATTTTTTGTCAACCAGCACATGTATATGTTTGTTAGTGTGTGGTCATGCCCAGTAATCAATTGAATTATTGAGGTCCTTGCGAAGTAATTTATTTCCCGTTCCTTTTAAAATTCATGTGAGAAGGATTATAATGGTTTACAGGTTGTCTATATCAAGTAACAATTCCTGGTCAAACATTCTGTAGAAAACAAATAATGAACTGGCTTTTATAAAGCTAAAGTGATCCAACTGTTTGGCTTTTTACTCGTAGTAGAAATAGAATAATGTCTTTCAATGGGGTATTTGTTCGAAGTGAGCGTAAGCTAGCTTAGCTTAGATTTGAACTAAGTTCACCGCTTCTGTAATCTGCACATCTAAATTTTCATTAGCTGCATTTTCTACACGAAAATAGTGAGTGTAACGTATAAAGCCAGATTTTAAAAAAGCAATGAAAAAGTTCTCGAATCTAAACATACTCTGTTTATACGGCAAGTTTGTGAATGGAGATTCTTAGAAATATAAACCAAAACGCTCATCTTGTCATTTTTTTTCGGCGGGGGTTGTATCACAGTGGATCAGGTTGGACGTGACGATCAGGTTATTCATATCGTACTTTAGTATTAACAAAGGCGAAATCTACAAAGACAGATTGTCCATGAATTGAACATAATAACGATAGTAATAACAACTGCAACCCATATATAATAGCTTGACCAAAGATAGAATACAATAACCTATACATGGTCTCAGAAAAAAGACCTGGACTGAATATAACAGAGTCAGAGAGAGAGAGAGAGAGAGAGAGAGAGAGAGAGAGAGAGAGAGAGAGTGAAAATAAAAGAAGATAACAATGATAAATAAAAGAAAGCAAGCAAACAAACAAAAAAAACACGAAGGCAACACGTAAAAAGAAGGCACGCGAAAACGGAAAATGAAAAATGGAAAAAAAAAAAGGAAACGATTGAGAAAAGATATGTTAAAAGAGAGAGAGAGTGAGAGAGAGAGAGAGAGAGAGAGAGATAGAGATAGAGAGAGAGACACAGACAGACAGACAGAGCGACAGAGAGACAGAGAGGGAGAGGTATCGTAGTAGATAAATAAAAACAAAACAAAAATAAAATTAAAAAAATCTATAAAAAGATTCAGTACTAATGTTCGTCAGTCAGAAGGCTACAATAGTGGACATTTTCAAAATGATCGAAGTGACTTGCAAACCATCTTTTTTAATAATTGGCCTCCGATTGGCGCCAGTGTATATAGCAATATTGATTAATTGTAAACTTGTAGTTTACTATACCTTGGCAATATAGTGAGTTCGATCATCACTCTTTGCCTTAAAGTCGTGGCCTCGAGTCAAGTTTTTGCTTATTTCTAAGAGGCACTTGAAATGGTGCAGTGGTTAGCAAAGTAGTCTTGCAGATTTACTTCTGCTTCGTTATGAGCTTGATACTCTCTGAGTGCATAATACTTGTGTCCACGTATCAAGTCTAAACTAATTTTTAAGACGCACTTGATGTAATTTAAGTAAAGTAAAAGTAAAGTTGGCCACCGTAGACGAGGGCGACCAGAAGGCTCCTTTTTCAATAGCTACTACAACGAAGTGTAGGGGAGGGCGCTACTCCTTTCCCTGGATTGATCCAATTTACCCTTGATACGTACCTTATATTGCTGAGGGTTAAGCAAGGAGGTATCAAGTACCATTTTTAAAGGTAACCAGGTCTCCCGAACCATTGGCGAACACTCTACCCATTAAGTAGTTTGGAAGATCTTGTTCTGCTTAGTAGTAAGTTTGATCCTCACTGTGATCTCAATACTCATGGCCTTGTGTTTTAAGAAGCACTTTGTGTAGTACGAGTGATATTAAAACCATTTCTGTTGAGTTCGATTTTTATTGCGTGCCCTCTATCTCTTGCTTAGTAAATGACTAGTGGCTTTTTGCAACAATTAATCTAAGCTTAGTAAATATCTTATTCAGAGTAGTAAATTTTACTCTCTCTATTGGCGACTTCGTGTTAAATCTTTTGGTTTCTTCCTTTTTTTTTTTTCTGTAAAATGGATTTTTTGATAATGAACAAGTCTTGCCGATTTTTACTAACGAGTAGAAATCTCAATCCTCAAGTGGCAACCTTTGTTGATTTGGCCGTCGAGCTAAACTAGAAAGATGGTTCGTGAAGAATGTGTCCCAAAGTAATGTGACTGATTTTTTTTATGCTGGTCACCAATATTGAAAACCAGTTGATCAATTTTAATTCATCTTGAAATACATTTGATGAGAATGCTCTACGTTGTTGAATTTTACTCAGTTTGAGAACTGACTAATCGATTTTTTGGACATCCAAAAAAGCTTTCTGCTACCTAAAATAGAGTGAATTGAGATATACTTGATTTCTATGAGATTTGGAATATTGAATGTCCCTAATCAAGTCCCTTTAATTTTAAATACCCAAAGATTTTATATATTTATGTTATACAAAAGATATATAATTTATATATCCACGAAAATCACAAGTAAACTTTAAAAAATTGAACCTACCATAGACTTTACCTTTGAACTAAAAACTAGGAACGTCTCAACGATGTTTTAGCTATATTACTCTGGCCAGGGATATTTTCTAGGTCGAAGGTATAATAGCTGATTTTAAAAGCAGTTTTTACGCTTAATCCAAAATTCATAGTCATTTTTTTTCAAATTCGACCAAATTATTGAGATACAAGCTCTTACTTGCAATGTATAGAAAAGTATTATAAGTATTTATTTTCTTGTTGAATGAAGCAAATAATGTTAAAATAAGGACTGATATATTCGCAGAAAGTTCACATTTCGCCCTTATAAACTGAAGAATATACAAAAGAAGCTATTCATGGATAAAAGGTCTTTTCAGAGGCTTCTTCTTGTGTTAGGCAGCCACCGCATCCTGTTTCAAGAATCAGCAGAAGTCAATCAGAAAGTTTACATCTGACCAGCCTTGGTGGCGCTCTTCCATAATGCTAATATCATAGTGAAAGCGCTCACCCTGCTCTTCACTCAAATCTCCAGAAAGGGCAGTTTGACTGACATTCGTGCCCCAAGTTGGCGGAAACTTTTCAGTAGCGTTTCAATTTCCATCTCGTAATCTGCGTTCCGGTGATTTCCCAGAAATTTTGTAACTACTGATTTTATTGATTGACTATTGGACAGTTCAGTTTCACTCAGTGCTTCGTCAAACATTGGGTCCTCCATGAGTTCCGTCAAATATACCAACCTTGACTTTCTCCATGCTTATCCGTGGGAGCTTATAGAGGAAATCAAACTCGCTACCGTCTCTGTCCATTCCTTCACAAAGTTCTTCATTACTCTTTACTTGATGTGTTAGGGTGGAAGCAGTATTAGGTTCAGATCATCAAAAAGGTGAGACTGGACGTTTTGCGAGCCGGGTTTTAACCCTTGTCTTAACAGTCACTTTTGTCTGATATAATCTTGGTCGTCATTCTGACTGTTCTAGAAACACAGATAACAAGCATACTTTGTGTATCTACCTTGAAGCCCAAAGACCAGTCCAACCACTTGAAGATTTCCTCAGATCAACCATCTGTGCTCCTGTTAGTTAACATCAGACAACAAATGATCCATACTGTTTTTTTCTTTCATTTATACTGAATGCTTAAAAAGTATAGATGAAAAACTATTGCCATTATGTAGAAAAACTGCTTTAAGACTTCTACGGGATGAGTCAATAAAAAGTTTCCATTTCATAGCATCATACTCTAAGCCTACTGATTTTGTTATATAATTACAGAATGATTTTTTTATATAAATCATTTTTCGTTAATTATATTTTATCATTCAGTTTGGTTGGGCTTTGAACTATTCGGCTCTTAGTTCAGGTGCACAGACATTTGGTACAGTTTACGCTCGCGCGCAGATGATATGACAATCACAATTGTCATAATAAACCCCAGATAGGAAATGAGACTGGAGTGTGAATGACATCATGCCCGGAAGCTATGGTCTGAGAATTTGGGTATTTTGAAAAATATGTCAGTTGAGTCTCGGCTGTGGGCCAGTCGAGTTGGTAGTTTACTCGGGACCAGTCCAATTGGTTGCCGAATGGGGACCGGTAAAGTTGGAAGTCGACTTGGACTATGTAGACGGACAGTAGAAGTTGATTTCCGAGCATGGTGTTGAGAAGTTTGGGTTTCGACCGTTGAGGTATACGGTTAAGCTTTTCGGGTCCCGATCAGCGAAGATAAAAGGAGATCTAAAACTCCACGAGATATGCCGAGCGTTTGAGTTTTGTTAGCATAGTATGATATGAACGACTTTTAAGAATTGTGTCTCTCTCTCCTTGTGTCGAAGAACTGAACTCAGAAGTCAAGAAGTTAATAAACGTTCGTACCGGAACAACGGAGTCGCTTAAGTACTTGTATCCGCATGCATTTGTTAATGTGTTGTGTATTTCCCTGTATTTGAATTTGTACATGTGCCGTTGGATTGAGATATCATTGTGATTATGATATGATTATGGCTATGGATATGGATATACAACAATTTGATCAATCCAGCAATGTTGTAGTCATAAACCAATGATGTCTGGAGGTGCCCGTGGTGTAATGGTTACCGTCGTAGGAATTGGACACGGCGACACGAGTTCAAATCCTGGACTGATTGCATTTCACATACCACTAATACGTTTGGGAAAGGTAGGAATCCAATTATTCTCCCTCCAGATATGGGTAAATTGTAGGGCAGACTAGGTTCTTCAGCCTTGGTGAGGCAACTAGTCTAGGAGAATGAAACTCTGAATACAAACCTGTTAAACTCCGCTTAAAAAATTGACCTTGTGTCATATCCTGCCCGAGCGGAGGGGTTGGGTAAATATGATAAACCAATGATGTCTAGAACGTGAAAACTGTCTTAATTCTCTCTCTCGGTCTCGTTAGTAGTAGATTGTTGTCTCTTGTACCAGATTACTTTTAAAGATTCAAGTCTCGTGTCAGGTCGTTGAGTTCGGTTTGCATTAAGGAAACTGGCTGATCGTCTTCTTCTGGCTTGTATGCGTCATCCCTAGCTACAACAGTCATATCACTATGTTCCGAATCAGAGCTATATTCCACGTTACCATCTGGCTCAGAAACAGAAAGTTCTGGGTCATGAGGGATTGTTCTTATGGCTGAAGGAACATTTGAGTATTTGATATGGAGCTTATTCTTGCGATTTATTCCTTTTAAATTTATCATGCAGAAATAGCAGTCCGTAAAGTGATCTTTTCCTTCCCTCCTGGCCATTAGAAGTGCAAATGGCATACTCCTTCTTTTACCATTCCTCTAATCCCTCAAGTTCTTCACACATATTTTATACCAAACGGGGGAGAAAATGGCGTATTATGATCACCTAGTTTGACCACAAAGTAATCACAATATGCCTTCTTCAAGAAGTCAGTGAATTTTGCTTGACGATTAGGAAGAACCACATTACCCCAGATATAACAGAATCTGTCTGGATTGTTATAACACTTGCGATCCATTCTTACAGGAATACAAATGTCAAGCTGAAAAGAGAAAAATAAGTCAGCACTCAGCTTGTCATTAACACTTGACTCAGTACATTAAAATGATTTTATGCTGAAGGATAAGCTCCGCCCCTCTAGGTATGTGGTGTTGTTGAGTAGGATAGTACAATGTTGTTAGGTATACAAACTTTGCTATACTAAACATCAAGCACCCACGATCAGCTGTGACAAGTAGAGTCAACAAGCTTTTGGATAAGTGTTATTACTGTGTACAACTTGTGAAGAATTGAAGCTCATCTTAAAAACCAGACCTGACTAAACACAATGAATGGTATTTTTGCATTCAGCATAAAATCGCGATCATATATCACTTGATAAAACTTTGAGTTTTGGAAAAAAAAATTAACGCAAGCCCGTATTATTAATAAATGATAACAGTAATTCAGAAATTAAAGTTTTTGATAGATCCACAATAACAAAGATAATATCTATTTTCACGCTCTTTAAAATACCAAAATACCAAAATAAAGAATCGAACAATCATAATGAATTTAGTTATATAAAAATATCCTTTGTATAACTTCAATATCCCAGACCCTTTATACCCCATACAGAAATGGGAGCTTTTAGAATTCACATACGAAAAAGTTTTCCAAACATTTCCAATAATAATCTTCCAATAATAATCTGTTTCATAGATTTGCTATTTTGCCCAATTATTCAACTACACATATAATCGAAAAATATCTAAACAGTCTTCGTATCCATACAATTTCAAACACTTCTAAGACAACAGCAAAATAATAATAATAATATTAATGATAATAATATGCATAAGGCATTACACCCCAGATGGCCATGCATAAGGCATTATAAGGCATTACACCCCAGAGACGACGTTGACAGACTATATGTATCTAGAAAAGAGGGAGGAAAAGGACTTGCCAGCATCGAAGATACCGTTGACGCATCGATACAACAGCTCGAAGACAACAGAGAAAAACACGAAAGAGGAAACGATACGGACAACACGATAGACGAAAGAAGGACAACAGCTAGGGAACAAAAATGGGAGGGAAAACAACTCTATGGCCGATTTAAACGTCTAATAAACATCTCACACCGGAAAACCTGGGCCTGGTTAAGAAAAGGAAACTTTAAGAGAGAAACGGAATCCCTCCTAATAGCAGCACAGGACAACGCCATACGAACCAATCATATCAAAGCGAGAATAGATAAGACGCAACAAAACAGTAAATGTAGGCTATGCGGTGACAGAGACGGAACGATCAATCACATAATAAGCGAATGTAGCAAATTAGCACAGGAGTATAAGGCGAAACACGACTGGGTCGGCAAGGTGATCCCCTGGGAAATGTGCAGGAAATTTAAATTCGACGATACAAGCAAATGGTATATGCACAACCCAGAACCTGTCCTAGAAAATGACTCGCATGAACTCCTATGGGACTTTAACATACAAACGGATCACCTAATCCTGGCCAGAAGACCAGACCTCATAAAAATCAACAAAAAAAAAAAAAAAAAAGAGAATCTGCACAATTGAAGACTTTGCTGTCTCGGCGGACCACAGAATATATCTGAAGGAAAGTGAAAAGAAGGATAAGTACCTCGACCTTGCTAGAGAATTGGAAAAGCTGTGGAACATGAAAGTAACGATTGTGCCAATTGTGATTGGTGCGTTAGGCACAATAACTAAAGGATTATTAAAAAGCCTGGAGGACTTGGAAGATGGCAGACGGATAAAGACTATCCAAACGACTGCATTGCTAAGAACGGCCAGAATCCTGACACGAGTCCTGGAGACTTGAGGAGACTTGCTGTCACTCAAACTCCAGTATAAAACCATCAGCTAACGCTGATGTGAAAAACTCTAAAGGAGTAAATAATAATAATAATAATAATAATTATAATAATAATAATAATAATAATAATAATAATAAGAAGAAGAAGAAGAAGAAGAAGAAGAAGAAGAAGTGTAACACGGTAATTGGCTTTTGGAGAATATCTTAGTTTGTAATAATATTGGAGAATAGAACAATTCACACAAGGCGGCGAACGGACGAGATAATTTGGGATTTGACATCGTTAATTTTCCCTGGCTTGAATATTTGTCGAGAGGCCAGGTGTGAACTTAAAATTGGACTGGTCAGACCACACGTTTTTGATTTCGTTTCTAACGAAGATGTAAGCCAAATATATTTTAGCTTTGTAAATTGTCGTTTTGAATGAAATGGATTTTCATAATTAAGGGTTTTCGGTGTATTGTCCTCATCTTCAGTGTTATATTCATAGCGTTTCGGCTGATGTGTCCTCCGGCCTTATTCAGGTGTTTCATGCCGAACTCGGGAGCTGTCATGGAACTTCGAACCACATCCTATATTTATTCCACTGAGGTCACTTTCTCTAGCAGAACACATAGCGCAATGTTTACATGCGTTGGTTCCTTATGCTTCTAAGTAACAATCATTTGGAGGTTGCAGGTTCAATCCTGACTGAAGGCGAGTAACAATATAGGAATACTTAATACTTGCACCTGGTTATGGTTAACGAACTCAGAGCAAGCGACTCCCGTGGATTCAAATAAAGGACAGAGTCCGAATTGAATGCAGCACATCGACGTAAATGAAGAGTCGACAGCAGGGGCCTAGACGATGTGTGTGGATCGAGGGAGTTTGATAATAAATATATCAAATTTTAAGCTGGCGTATACGCTATACGCGATCATGAGTGCAGAGTGCTATAAAGAAAATATTAACGGGATTTTAAGATCGATCAAGAACATATTTTTGAACACATTAGCGATTTCAGAAATGGTAACGACATAAATACATTTGTGAAACACAATTTAGAAACTAAACATAGTTTTAATTTTAAAGATTCTAACATATAAGTTGATAAACAACACAGACAGATTTTTGAATCTAGCATTTTTTTATGATAATACTATCAAAGACCCGGGATTTTTCAGCTCATCTCCCAATTTAGTCAAATTAGTTCTAAGTATTTACAATATTTCTTGATTAATCTACTTTTTATTTCTTATGATAAATCATATCTAATCTTAGTAGTTTTAATAGGATTTCAAATAAAAGTTTTTTCAAAATAGATTTTTATTAACAACATCAAAAAAGTATTTATCAAATGTAAAAATGAAATAAAAAATAATAATGATTTTGAAAAAATAATAACTAAACTAGACACGAAGACGTATTTTTTGTTTGAAATATAAAAATAATAATTTTTAAAAAATATTATAGACCACATAAATAGACGTTATTTTTGAAATATTTTAAAAGTTTCTAAATTCTTATAAGAGTTTTAGATTAAAAAAAACAGCAATGAATTTAACCTTTTTTTGTTAATAATAATTAGGATGAAATAAAAAGTAAACAATTTTAAAGACCAATTATATGTATTCTGAATCATAACGTTCTCATTTTTTTAGATTCATTTTTCATTTGCTAATAATGTTTCCAATGAAACAAAATCACATATCGTCGACCTAAACATGTTTAAAAAAACAAAATGTTAAATGACACTTATTATCCACATATAGATTAATATATTCTCTGAATGATTTTTTCTCATATATATATATATTTATATATATATATATATATATATATATATATATATATAAGACTTGGTATTAAAAAACCTAAAAGGGTTGATATGCTAGAAAATCCAATCAATCTATTAAACACACACACACACACACACATACATGCATATATATATATATATATATATATATATATGAATGTATGTGAGTATCTCTGAGTGTGTGTGTGTGTATGTTAGAAATTGATAATAACTCACCAGTTTTTTAAACATTATTTCCCCCAAATATTTAGTATTATGGAAAAAGTGGCCTCATTGATAACTCATTTGGAAAGTCCTATGAATGTTGTTATTCTTCTTTTCTAGTCCAAAAATGTCCCACATTTTACTTCTGGTCCTACGCCATGAAGTCATGTTTTGGTTTGTGCAACGAATATTCTGTACTTGTTAACTCTTTTCTGTCTTCATTTTACTCACGTGTTTCCTCTGACAATTTTATTTTTCAGTACAAGAAACCTTTTGTAATGAAGCACATGGGGAAGTGAGATAATTGTTCCTTTTAGTTTGTATTTTGCTCCACTGGCCAGGATTTGAGAACCTTCATGATTTAAGGAAAACGTTAATTAAACGATTTGATGTTTCAACCCCATATATATATATATATATATATATATATATATATATATCTGCCTTGTTCAAATATTAAGCATTTTTATAGTATTTGTTTACTCTGTGACTAATTTATATTTCTTTATCTTTTCTTTTTTCCGAATCAGTAAATAATATATATATATATATATATATATATATATATATATATATATATATATATATATATATATATAATTATGAATGGAGGAATTGATATATTAAGTTAGAAATTACCAAGACAAGAAAATCCAGCACACACCTACACGTGACATACGGAGCACTGAACTGCTGTTTCGACCTGATAAGGTCTCATCAGTAGTGCACACCGTGATCTCCACCACTGGAGATCGAACTAACAACCACAGTATGCAGAAGCCGAAACTCTACCACTGGGCCACTGGTTCATGCCACGTATAAGCGATACCGAATTAAATTGCGTGACCACTTGACCTAATGTGTCTTTTTTTTTTTATAGGTACGTATTCCCTATAGCAGACACGGCCACCGCCGGGGCTACCTCTTCCCAAGTCGGAGGTACGAGTCCTCGTAACATATATATATATATATATACTGAGAGAGAGAGAGAGAGAGAGAGAGAGAGAGCGTGAAAGTGACAAGGAAAGAGAGATTTGGAGTGACATAAATACTTAAATAAACAATCCAAGTGGCCATAGCCTATTTAAAACGCACCTATCTATGCTGAACATGTATCTCACAAAAATGAGTTCAGTAATTGGTGTCCTGATAATAGATATATAAAAGTCAGTTAAATACACTAGGTTACTGGAAAATAATCTTATTTCACGAATGACTATGCTACATTAACTGTTCATTTTTCGTCACTTTTATTATAGCATAATAACTCATTTAAAAACTTTTAAAATCTTTTTTTCACAAAACTTTTCATCTGACGAAGATCTGAGTTTGAAACTAGTTGATAATAATTAAAAACTACACAGCTAAACTAATACATTATAACCAACTTATCTTAGCACTTTTTTTTCATCTTCTATAAAAGTGTCCAGTATGTCTTGTTCACCTTTCTTTGATGGTTTGTGAGATGGGAAGTAAATGGCTGCCGCTGTTTTGTGGAGTGCTGCTTCAAGAATCTGATGGTGCCATCTCATTAAATGACAAGCCTCACATATTTCGGTAGCAATATCTTAACAACTGAAATCGAAATCAATATATGCATAGATAATGTCTGAACTACTATTGACAGGTTATCAACCATTTATAAATCTTACCTCTCAGATAAAACAAAACGGAATTCTTCCAAGATGTAGCTATGTCTATTCTACAGGATGTCTCCACTTGAACTCTAACAAAACGCTAGGAGAAAAAACTATATATATATATATATATATATATATATATATATATATATATATATATATGCGTGTGTGTATAAATGAATACCTACAGAGCCAGAAAAAAATCTACCTAGGTTTCACCTAAGTGGATCATAAGGACGAATCTGACTGAAGAAGTGTTTCAACCAAGCAACATTTCATTAATTAAAAGGCCGCTAGAAAGAATAAAATTAGCATAATAATTTTTAAAAAGATTGAAAGACATTTTAACTGCCAACTAAACAAACCTTTTTATACCTACAAACATTAACTATTTCCGACATTTGGTTAAGTAATTCATTGGGAATTTTGTAGGAAGCTATTGCAAGTTTTGCCTCCAAATATAAATTGCAATATTCATCACCTGCCATGTACTTATGGCATTTTTTTACTATCTCCCATTTTAATATAGGATCTGCTCCTAGGTTCTTTTTGATTTTTCACACAAAAATAAACTCGTTCTATGTCTATATATCTCGTGTGCAAAAATACTTCTATGATTGTAATATCTTTTTAACGGTCCTTGCATAGACACGATATATACATTTTTAATATTATTACTAATCCTTCTACTGTTAGTTCCACGGCTATAAACCTCCAATTTGTATACTATACATTCATACTGACATTTCCACTTGAAGGTGGCAATTAGCTGTATTGGTTCAATTACATTTTGTAGGCTCACTAAGATGATTATTCCAAAATCTTTTAGTGTTAATTTTGCTGATTAAATTTGTCACATGTGGCTTAATTTAACTGTGTTCCTATAAAATATTTTGAATTGGTTATTCGACTGACGAAAGTTTCTCTTTAATAATCCAAATAATTCCTTTCCTATTTTATTAACTATGGCCTTATTGTCTGGTGGTGTAAACCATAAAATATTCTTTGCTTTATTATTCCTCCTATTACGCACATCTGCTGTTTCATCCATGGACTTATAAACATGTTTGGCCTTGCTATCACTATTTTTATCGCTGTTTGGTAATCGTGTTTATTTTGAGCTAAGATATCGATATAAGAAGAATTATTAGATAATCTAAACATTATGCCATTTGGGATATGCTCGAAAATCTGTCAAGGATGTTTAGAACCTTCATTAATATACATGGAAATAGGTTGTTTTTCCAAAATGGGGACATGGTACCGTTATACAAGTTGAGTGTAATGTCTGAATAATCCGTAATCTTTAAATTAGTTTGGATGTCCAACTTGTATCCAAATTTATTGAACAACTAATGTAATGTCTTCTTAATATTATCGCCTTTTCTAGGTGTGCAGCCATCTACAATAATTAACACATCGTCTCGATAACGGCCATGGTTAGAAGGGTCACTAATAGTATCAAGTTTGTATAACAATAAACAGCCTACGAGCTCGCATAATTCAGTTCCGTCAAATGAATCGATGGGTTTGTCGAAATTACCACTATCTCCCTTTTTAAACCACAAACCCTTATAATGGTACAGTAGCGATTTATGACAATGCTTAATGATATTAATCTTTTCCTCTGATATCAATATATATTCCTTAGCCAGTTTTAAAGCCTCATCTAAGGTTTTTTCCGTTATAGACGGGTAAAAATTCCCTCGTATCATAGTTAACAAAGAAGCATTTTTTGTATTTTTGTCATAGTTCTTAAACAGCTTAATGCAATCATTCGTAGTACACCATTGATTTATATTAAAAGCTATTCTAAACGTAGCACAAATATTCTGCCTTTTGATTAATAAAATGTCGTTTTAGTCCTACCCTTCTTCAGTCTGAATCATCCTGATAGTCCGTTTTTCTGAAACCTAGATAGATTTTTTTCTAACTCTGTAGGCATTCATATTTCGCTCTACTTAGTGTATAGAGAACTTTAATGTTTACCTTAAGGAATCTGTCGGTGTTTTTTTTTTCTTTTGATAAGGCATTCGTTATTGGCTGATTATTTTCAAACTGTACGAATGCTTTTACTCTTTTTTCTATGTAATTTTCCCCCAACAATCAGTTTGTGTAATAATTTTTTATTTGCAGATTGTATCATCTGGGTTTATTCATACTTCAGAATTCTAAAATAGGTATAAAAATTATATAACATATATATATATATATCCTTTAGTGTCTTCAGTGGTTGTAATTTATCGATTAAATAAATTTGTAAGCTGTTCTTTAAGGATGAAAATGTCACAAATATCGTATTTCTAATAGAATCACCGACGTTTTCGTGTATAAAGTGTCACTTTCCGCTTCACCACCATTTTCTCGCCACGTACGTCTAATTCGAAATGGATTGATGTCACGTGATACGAGAATTCTAAACCGCAATTTCCGTTATTATTTCATTGTAGTTTTTTTCTTGAGCAATTTCAACGCTTTGATCGCATTTCTTTTTGAAAGAAAATCGCTACAAAGTGAAAGTAAATAACCTTGTTTATAGCTCGTTCAGTCAGTGGGGTTTAAAATACGTTAACTGTACCTACCCCACCCCGCTGAGTTGTAAGACCCTCCCTACCAAAGAGAGTTATTCTGATTTTGATACTAAACCGCATCTAATACTGAAGTTCCAATTCATTGCTATTACTCCCTGGTCCACTTTGATCCGGAGTGACAATACTTGTTAGGGTCAATCTATTGGGCAAAAAGATCCGTTTTAAAATTAAGTGTTCAATAGAAATTTATCAATCATTCCACTTTGAGCCGAATTTGACCTTTTTTGCTCAACTAGACTGTTAATCTTCAACTTCCTGCATTTCTCCCAACCACTATATTTCGTACATCTTTGCTTCCACTAATTACTAATAAGATGCTAGTGACTTACACCAATTACCGATATATCATTTTTGTGAAAAAAAGGTCGAAAATGAATTAAATTTCATCCTTTATGTATAGTAAATACAAGTATTTGATTTCTACCATTTTTTTCTGTACGTTACTGCAGTGGGGGATTCTTGTCCGGTACCCATTTTCATTCTTCTGTCCTAACATTTTTATAGGTTTCAGTTATATACTAACATGCAAAAATCAGATTATTATAATATAGACAAAAGTATCCATGAATCTGTTGGGTTCTCATTGTAACAACCGTCCATGATCATATCGATGTTCCTATTTCGGAAGTTGTAAACATTTTATTAAAAATTTTGATAGATAAAAAAGAAAGTATTTCCGCACAAACTCTATCTTCAGAAAATTATCATTCAATTACAAAATCAACTGAAAATTGCCGTATATTCTAATTTATAACATATATTGCTCTAATATATAATGTGACGTCCGGTAAAGTCGGTGAGTGTAGTCGACGTTGACCCTAAGGCTCCCTTTTCGATAGCTACTACACCGAGGTGTAGGGGAGGGCGCTGATGTTTAGAGTGTTCACCAATGACTTGGGAAACCTGGGTTCAGTCCCCGGTCGAGTCATACCAAAGACTCAAAAAATGGTACTTGATACCGCCTTGCTTAACACTCAGCATTATAAGGTACGGATCAAGGTTCAAGTGGAGCAATACAGGGAAGGAGAAGCGCCCTTCTCTATACCTTGGTGTAGTAGGTATCGAAAAAGGAGGTTTTGGGTCACCCTCGACTACGGTCGCCAACTTTAATTTTACTTTTATATAATGTGACATTTTTGTTGAGTAATAGTATTATAGTTGATTATCGTTGTAGGAAATGGACACAGCGAACTGATTTGATCCTGGAAGAACATTTTTGCATGGTAACGGTATGAATCCAACTATTCTTCCTCAAGCTTTGAGTTAATTGTAGGGTAAACTGAATTCTTTAATTTTGGTATACCAACCGGACTAAAAGGAAAACTCTCGATTCAAGTCAGTTAAACTCCGCTTAAAATAAACTTTTTGTGTGGAGAAATTGATAAATACCTATATAGTACCGCATAGAATGAAAACTGGATATTGCAACTAATAGTTTCACTTATGAAGGAGGCTTAAAATGTAAAGCTTCCTATGAATATTGTGACTCTATTATATGAGCTTAGCTCTGTGTATGTGTGTGTGTGTGCGTGTGGTTGAGAGTTGGCCATGGGTGTGCATATGCGTATGTGTGTTTTAGTGTGTGTACGTATAAGGATCCAGAAATAGGAATGTTTGCCTCTCGATATATAAAGAAGTCAACCAGAGTGCAAGGAAAAAAAAGGGGGAAAACTGTCACTGGAAGTAAGGGAAACCGGCACAGGTGAAGAGACGTAGACGACAGTCAAAAGAAACCCGCTAATCAGAGCAGGGATTCGAACAGGATAGTCAGGCGAAGAAGCAGAGGCAGAAATGAGCTGTGAGGAATACAGAAGATCTGACGAGTCAGTCATGCAGATAGTCTGAAAAGTAAGTTTTTTTCTTTAGTTAAGAGATTTAGTTAAAAAAAGAAAAGGTCACACGAGCCTTTCCTTTCCAAAAACACATGCATTTCAAATGAATTCGCTGAGAATGCTATACAACAAAAGGGTCAAACGATCATGCAGCTGTGGATTTTCATTCCGCGACTGGATGTCTCCGGGTTGTATATTGCCACACCGTATTTAAGTATCCCTCTGTCTCAGGTAGGATGTGACACATGGTCAATTTTTAAGCGAAGTAAGGCTAGTTAGAATTCTGAGTTTTCCTTCTCCTAGACCCGTTGCCATTCCAAGGTTAGAGAGCAGCCTGTCTAGCTACTTACCCATAGATGGGGTAAAAAAATATAGATTCATGCCTTTTCCAAGGGCAATAACATGAAATAAGACGTGAGAGCCGCGTCCAGTTTTAAACTCGGGTGACCAAGTCCATTCCCTATGATGATAACCGTTATGCTAAGCGTGCCTTTAATGCATTTCTACTGAAACTATAGCAAATAGAAGGGTACAGGAACAGCATCGGATAGAGCAAGTTATCAGCTACAAAACACTATTTTACCACAAAGTTACTTCCTCAGGTTAAAAAGGTGCTCAGCATAATGGGTATCGTCGGAGAAAATGGTATCAGCGGCCTGAGTTCGCATAGGGACGCGGCTATTGGTGTTTCTCTTAGCGCTAATTACCTTGACAAAAGGCTTGAAACCGTCTGATCTCTCTCCAGCTATGACTAAATAGCGTGGCAGTTGAACCTTTAGCCTTTGTAAGACAACCTGCTTTGGAGAACGAACTTTAGAAAAACTCTAATCCTCTCAAAATTGACCTAGAGTTTTATCCTGCTCTTGGAGGAGAGTTTTTGAAAATACATATGAGCACTAGATATGAATATTTTGTTAAAGAGGTAAACGTAGTTAGAGGCCCGTGTTGGTATGTCTTTACACAACCCTTCTGTACGAGCTGATGCGACACATTTTAAAGAGGAATTTTACAAGTTTGACTATTCCTAAACAGGTTTACATGTCAGTCTGTCCTAATATTAACTTATAGTTGGAAGGAGAATATATCATACCTTTGTCAAGAGTATTAACGATGTGAGATGCAAACAGCCTCGTCCAGGATTTGAAATGGGATCTCTCTGTCTATTTCCTACGAGGATAACAGATATAACTCTAGTGGTTCCAGGGACGGATGTTGGTGAGATATTAGGACAACGAATAAAATGTCATGTTTGTAACAAATAGTAGCGGAATAGCAGCACAAAAAGTGTACGAAGAAGAGGTATCATATTTATCAACCCCTCTGCTTGGGCAGGATATAACACAAGGTCAATTTTTTAGCAGAGTTTAACAGGTTTGAATTCAGAGTTTTCCTTCTCCTAGACTAGTCGCCTAACCAAGGCTGAAGAACCTAGTCTGCCCTACTATTTGCCCATAGCTGGAGGGAGAATAATTGGATTCATACCTTTCCCAAGGGTATTAGTGCAATATGAAATGCAATCAGTCCTGTCCCGGATTTGAACTTGTGTCGCCGTGTCCATTTCCTGCGACGTTAACTATTACACCACGAGCACCTCCAAGAAGAAGAGGTATCATATTGTATTTCTTTATCCGGGAGACATTTACCTATTTAGATGTATCAATAGTTAAAATTTACCGGTGGTAACAGAGAGAAATATCCATACACAAAATGAAAAGAGCCTTGATGAGAAAATCCATCTGTGAAAGAAAAACAAAAGCTAAGAATCCTTTCATTATATATATATATATATATATATATATATATATATTGAGAGAGACAGAGAGAGAGAGAGAGAGAGAGGAGAGAAAGAGAGTTGGAGAGGGACGATTAATGGATAAAGTTAAATTCCAGTTCTGGAAAACTGAGGAGTGTCGAGTAACTTTTATTGTTCTTACTTACAGAACCACTCTGACCTGGAGTGGTAGTACCTATTAGGGTCTCTTCTAAGGGTCAAATAGATTATTCCTGTCCGCCAGGTCCGTGAACACAAACAAACTTCTTAAGAAACATCTATAAAAATGTAAATATGAGCCGACAATAAATGCGATTCCTTAAAGTCTTGGCATAAAATCCCCCCCAAATTTGACATGTTAAAACAAGTTTGATATAAGAGGGAATGTTTTAAAGTGACACAAAAGCACCTGAACGAAGCAGTTAGGGCTAATTAGAGAAACACACCGCCATATTTAAAATATATCACTCAAATTGGGAGTTCAGTGTGAGGTGTCTTCGATAACAGAGTCACGTAAAATTTAGTTGAAGATACTTCGATACCAGAAAAAAATGTTTATTGAACAAATGAATGTTTCTTCATTAGTTCTTTCTTGATAGCTTCTTTAATAGCATCAGTTCTTTTTAAAACTATTTTAAAAACTTTCTTTAAAAATAATTTCGAGCGAAAAACTGTTCTTCTGAAGATGACCTAAGGTCGAAACATTCTGAGAGCCATAAAAAATAAATAAATATAAATAAATATTCTTATTCGTCTTATAACTTTTGTTCCTATAACTTTTGTTCCTTTTCATGTATATGTATTTTTTTTCATCATACAACGTGTGAAAGCACGTGCGATACCATGTCCTCATCAGCCGCCAACCAGGGGTGTTAACACACTTTCGGTAGCTCAAGGCGGTACTGCCACTCCTGGCGCTACAAAGCAGCTTTTGCCACCGGACAGGGTATTATGAGAATCATATATATATATATATATATATATATACGCCAGATCAATTAAATGCAGAGACAACATTGGATGTTAATCTTCATTTTCTGAGTGCAGTTTGTGATTAAAAAAAAAACGCGTTTACTTTCGGCGATTGATGTTATTACGCGTTTACAGTAACCGTTTCTTACGTAATCACACGGGAAAGGTGGTTCCGCGTGTATTTCCTTCATGCTGAAAAATTTCTCGCTTTCGACCAAATCCAACTTGATGCATATCGTGCCATGGTCTGAAGACGATTTGAGGCAACTTTCAAACTGCGGCCAGTGATTCCTATTTTCAAATATATATATATATATATATATATAGAGAGAGAGAGAGAGAGAGAGTTAAAAGATAAATCCAAATGAGAAATGTTTGCAAGGAAAAGTACTCAACGCCAATTGTAACGCTTAGAAAAATACGAAATTATGAACACAAAGAGTCCGTTACTTTAAGTTTCATGAGGTGAATCATCAGACAGAAAAGGTACAAAATCATCCAGGCAATCGTAATTATTGCCAGAAAGCGCTCGTGGCAAAACGGATATTGACATGTTATGACAACAAATGGAACGGGAACTATTCAAAGACCACGAAAGTTCTAATTTCAGACCGGTTGTTGATAAGGAAAGGTATGGACTCCTCCAGGTCATTCTTGCCCAAGTCTCGCTAACTGAGTAAACCCAACAATGTTATGGGACATTAGTGAATGAATGAGTTAAGACTCATGTTGTATATGCGAGGGTCGACTGAAAAGTTCATAGGCTGACCAAAATACTCTTATGCAATGTGAACAAATAAGGATTATTTTTTAACATAGTCACCTTTGCAGATCAAAAATTTCTTTCGTCGATGTTGAAGCGCTTGGATCTCATTGGTAAAAAACGTCATCATTATTAGTAATGACGGTATCTTATGATCGTCAGTCTCGCTCATGAATTACTCAGCCTATCTTCCATACTCACACACACACACACATATATATATATATATATATATATAATTTTCTTTTATATTGTTTACTTAAGAACGAATTTAGTACAAGATTTTTATAACTGGTCGTTAAGCCTTGCCACGGATTACGTTGTTAGGATAAAACATCTTGGATATTTTTAAAATTCTTTTTTGCAAAATTTCACGTTTCAAAACACGTTTTATCATTGATTTTCCCAACTTTCATTTTACTTTATTTCAGAATTTTTTTCACCTTCAATTTTTAATTATTTCTTTCTCTTCTAATTTGAATGTTTCTTTCAACTGAAGATCCTTGAGTTAAGAGCTCGCATTTCACCGTCCATAAAAATGAAAATCTATTTTCTATTCTACAAGATGAAAACTCTTCTTTTTCTTGAAAAATAGACAATTATATTTTCTAATTAGAAATGATACCAATTTCAACGACGAAATTGGACGGCTTAACTTCTCAACAGAAGAAACTGAAAAGCACCATCAAATCTTGTATCCTTTTTAAAAGAAAGAAAAAAATAAAAAAAAGGAGTAAAAAAGTCGATTTGATTAAAATTTAAAGGGAATGTCATTTAATGTTGATAATATCTAAAATCATTGCCATTTCCACTGAAAAGAAAACTGACTCCGATGTTAACTTTGTATATCATGAACTATAAAGGATAATAATCTGTATTAGCATGAGGAAGGGAACCATTTGTAAAATATTTGAGCTGTTAGGGCAATTAACACTTGTTTCAAGACCTACGATTGAGGAATTCATTGCTGACAAGCTAGAGGCTGAAGTTGAACGTATTTTGATAAAAAAGAATAGCAATAGAGATCTAGAATTGAGTGAGTTACTTAAATGGTTGCTGGCGATTCGCGGAAACGGAGAGAAGTATTTGTGAGGTTTGGAGCTTTATAACTTCCTAAGACTATTTGGGCTACCATGTCAAAGACTGTACACTTAGAAATGCAGATATCATGGAAGGAAATGGAATCAGCGACCCGAGTTCAAATCCTGGAGAAAGCAGCTTACTTTTCACTTCGGGCTAATTTTTTGAAAAGGTATGCATTTGTTTGCACTCTCCCCAGCTAAGAGTAAATAGTCGGGTTGACTGGACTCTTTAACCTTGGTTAGTCAACATGTCAAGAAGAAGGAAAAAGCTGAATCCAAATTAGTTTTACTCAGTTTAAAACTGAACTTGAGCAACATCTCACCTGTAATGGGAAGATTAGGTAAATGCTGGTATAGATATCACAAAGATACCTTTTAAATACGTAACATTACACTTTTTTGTTTAATTCCTTCAAAGGGTCCAGGAGAAAGACTCTTACTGATTTTGTTGCCGTATTAAAAACCTGTTTCCATTGTAATCATGCTCTTAAGTTTGTAATAAGCTACGAGTAGCCAGTATCACAGAATGCTCAACAAAATATTCCAGGGTTAGAATTTTGGTCTAGATGTTAACATGCAAGTTTGTATCTAGAATTTCAATGTCTTTTGCGTCTTAGTTAAGACACTGGAAAACATAAAGGAATTAGCCAATATAGGGTGTGTTCACATTGTTTCTTTATTGAGAAGTATATACACTGCTGATAATGGAGAAGTCCCCATGGTGCAGTGGCTAACGAGCTTGACAGCAAAATCGTATTAAACATGTTTGAACTCCTGTAGCTCTAATATGTTCTCTTAGCAATACTTGAAATAATTTAACATAGTGAAAAAATAATATTTTTTAAAATAGAATTATTTGTGCCTGATAGAAATACTTGAAACCGTTGAAACTGTGTGCAAACTAATGAGTATTAATTATTCGTTTAAAAATAGAATAAACAACACACTATTAGTTAACAAACGATATATATATATATATATATATATATATATATATATATATATATATATATATATATATATAAAAGAATGTGCCATTGAATAATCAACAAGTGTTATGGTATAAAAATAAACTATATACAGACGAACCCTGGAATATTTTGGTGAGCATTTTGTGACACTGGCTACTCGTAGTTTATAACAAACTTAAGAGCATGATTATAATGGAAACAAGCGCTAAATACGGTAACAAAACCAGTAAAGGTCTTTCTCCTGGACCCTTTAAAGGAATAAAACAAAAAAAGTGTAATGTTACGTATTTGAAAAGGTATCTTTGTGATATATATACATGTATTTACCCAACCTTCCCATTGCTGGCTTTATGTTGCTCAAGTTCAGTTTTAAACTGAGTAAAACTTGTTTGGATTCAGAGTTTTCCTTCACCTAGACAGGTTGACTAACCAAGGTTAAAGAGCCCAGCGCCATATGCAATAAGGAGATAACAATAAATGGAAAAAAAGAAGAAATTTATTGGAATCGCAAGAGCCGTTCATCCGATATTTTTCAAGCAAATCTATCGTAAGACGTTTAAAATAACGTAAACAGATTAATTAATTAAAAGGTGGGTGAAAATGAGAATAGTAAAGCAAGACCAAGGTGGAGGAAAGAAAAAAAATTAATTGAGGTTAGGGTTAAGCAGCATGTTCCCAGAGACATCCGTATCCGCACAACATCCGGGCATTCAAAATTGCTGGATTCCGCCATCTGCGAGCATTTGAATGCCATAATTGTGCGGTTAATTATAATAATGAGTGCTTCGGTATCTTGCACAGAGCGAGGACAAAACAACATCTTGTCGTTCTAGAGGTACTTTACATCTTATTTTACAAACCAACTCTGCGCAAGCAAAATCCAAAACGATCTTTAAATTTAATAGATGATTGTTGCTTGACTTGGGGTGGTTTTAATTTTTTTTCTTTCCTCCTTCGCTTGAAAAATATTGGATGAAAGGGCTCTTGCGATTCAATAAATTTCTTTTTTTTCCTCCATTTATTGTTATCTCCTTATTCCATATGACGTTTAGCATTTGTCTTTATAAATTTATATGTACCAATAACTTATATATATATATATATATATATATATATATATATATAAACAGGATTTCGCATTAAATAACGAACAAAGGTTGCTATACCATAAAAAATCCAACCAAAATGGTAATCAATTTGAAAGCTTTCATGATTCAATGATGTTTGCAATGTCATTTGATCATGTTTTCAGTGGTGCCTTAAGCAGAATGGTCGTCAATTTGATCCCCTGCGATAACCCATTGATATTTTTTGTTACGTCTCTTCTTGTTATTTGCAGTGTCTTTAACAGATTAGTTATCAATTGGAAATGCTGGGATAACCCTGATGCTTTCAATTCATCTGTTTCGGTTATCAACTGTACCAAGACAAGAACGATCATCAGTTTGAACACCCGCGATTCTTCAGAATAATATATACTTCATATTTACCCAACCCCTCCGCCGGGGCAGGATACGACACAAGGTCAATTTTAAGCGGAGTTTAACAGGTTTGAATTCAGAGTTTTCCTTCTCCCAGACTTGTTGCCTCACCAAGGCTGAAGAACCTAGTCTGCCCTACTATTTACCCATAGCTGGTGGGAGAATAATTGGATTCATACCTTTCCCAAGGGTATTAGTACTATGTGAAATGCAATCAGTCTCGTCCAGGATTTTGAACTCGTGTCGCTGTGTACATTTCCTGTGACGATAACCATTACACCACGGGCACCTCCTATATATATACACTTGTCTACGTTGATAATAACATTTAAATATGTCTTATTAAAAATGATATGTATATATATATAATCAAAGAGTATATTCACTCTGTTGAAATAAAGTAAAATGAATGAAACCGATAAGAGAAGAATAATAGAGAATAACTGATTTTTGTAGATAGACTGAGATAGAGATGAAGAAGAAAAGATTGATTGAACTTTATCTATATTCGCTTATCCATCTTCTAAATTCTATATTGAATATCTGAAAATACCACTCTGTTCATCTAGCTTTGTTAATTGGTAAGATGTTCTGATGCCATGGTAAGATTCACTCAATTGCTACATTTGTTTAAGGCATCTCAAGTATAAATGTCAATTTTTCAGCTGATTTACAGTGTAAATAGAAATCCGTTATAGACAAATATCTCAACATCGAAAACGAATATTCAATTTTCCCCCGGAAAATGTTTTTATGAATTATTCGATAAGTGTATATATTTTTGGATACTAGATGAAATATGGTCTCACAGAAATGTGTGGACTTGTGAAGTTTGGCTTAAAGATATGTTCAACGAACGCGGCTCACTGGGTAGTCACTGAGTCAGTGGATGGTATTACAAGAGCAGTTAGAAAAAGCTTCGCACAGTACTGTCTGCTCTCAACTTTGTGGAACAACTTGTATAGAAAGACAAATCAGAATTTGAAATCTTGCTACCATGTCATTGATCAACATGTTCTGGTAAAATCCATTGCCTCTCGTGTGCTGGGGAAGGTATAGTTCTGACAGTTAGTTTACAAAAAAAGTTGATGTTATGTGTACGTGTTTCTGTGTATCTATATGCAAGTAAATAATTCAGGATGTATAAAATATTTGAGATATTACAAATTGGCAGAAGAGAAGTATGCAAGCATCACGATTTTGTCAGAACTATATATGCATTATTAGGAATAGAATGACATAACTAATCATTAGGACTTTTACGTTAACAAATTATGCACAGGGACAGTGAAAGCTAGTTCTATTAGAGTATAAAGAAGATAGATATGGAAAGCTGATTCTGATAGACTGTGTAGATTATACATTTAGAAAGTGAAATACATAGCGATTATATATACAAAGTATAAAGAATATCTATAAAGACAAATATAGAGATATATATAGATGCATCTAAAAGCAGAAATATAGATATGTAATCATCATCATCATCATCATCATCATGTCACGCTATCAGCACGGATATTTCTGATCCTCTCTAGCCACCCCTCCCTATCGTCCATTGCTTTTGGCAGGTTTTCCAGGCTACATCCAGTATCTGCACAGAGCTGTTGTATGTATATTTGAGCTGGATGTCCTGCCTTTGCTCGTCCCTGTGAAGGGGTCGACTGGAGTACATCACTTATGAGATCCCTACTTCTCCAGCAGTGTCCTGCATGTCTGGTTCGTCTAATTTTGATAGTTTTCGCGACGGGTGGTAGGTGGCCGTACAGTTGTTGTTTTGTGGGGTGCTGTCTCTAGGACTTGTTCAATATTGCTGGCAGCATTCTTGTGTAATTGCCGTCAAGTTTTTTCTCCATACGTTTTGTTAGCGTCCACGTGTTGTATCCATATAGCAGTATTGATACTACTGTTGCTTGGAAGAAACTGCTCTACCTTTTATCGGTCAGGTCTGACAACCATACGACTGATAGCATATCGATAGCTGTCCATGCCTTTACTAGTTGTGTGTCGATGGCTGTCTCGGTTGATGAGACACTGCTCTCTAGGTAGGTGAACTTGTCAACCAGTTTCAGAGCGCTACCATTCAGTGTAGAGATGTCGCCTGTTTGATTGAAGCACATATATTCCGTCTTGTGTGTGTTGACATGGAGGCCGATGCCTGCAGTGGCTCGTTCCAGATTATGTAGTAGGGTTTCGGCTTGTGCGGGTGCATTTGCCAGAAGTGCTATATCATCGGCGTAGTCAGCGTTGGTAATTGTTTTTGCGGGGTACCTTCTGCTTTTTTTGTTTTGTTAGCTCGAAACCGTTATCTTTGATTTTATCAACATGTTCTAAGCACGTAGTCTAGACATATGATAAATAGGTATGGGGCTAATGTGTCTCCTTGCTGTACACCTACTACAATATCGAAGTAGTCTGTGTTTCTATCCAGAGAACAGAATTTTTTTACCTTGGTGTTTCTATTGAGCATCATTATGGCTGCGACTGTTTCTTCCGGTAGGCCGTATGCGAGAAGGATTTGCTTCATCTGTCCTCTCTGAATGGAGACAAAGGCCTTAGTAAAGTCGACAAATAATTTTGTTGCCTCTAGGTTTTTTGCGCGTACACCATCAAGAATTTGACGGATAGTCAAAATCTGTGAAGTCGTTGATCTATTTCTCCGGAAGCCATTTTGGTTCTTCCTAAGTATGTTGTCAATTTTGGGTTCTATGCGGTTGCGTAGTAGAGCATTGAATATCTTGGCCGCTATGGACGTATGAATTATACCTCGGTAGTTCTTTGGCTAATCCTAGGTCGCCCTTTTTTGGGAAGGGAGGATGCATCCCTTCATCCATCTGTTCATAGGATTTTGATAATATACGGCATTACAGTGCCTGAGCAGTATGTCGTCGAATTATCTGGTCATCTACACTTCTGAGGTTATTTCATCTAGCCCTGCTGCCTTTCTATTTTTAATTTTTCTCAGTGCCGAGTCTAGTTCTTCTTGAATAAACGGTCATAGTTTGATGTCTAATTGCTTACTTATAATTCTCGTGATTGTTTCATGAGTAAATTCCGGAGGGTTTCCGAGTAAATTCTCAAAATGTTGTTTCCAGAGGTGCATTCGATCTTGTTAGCTGGTAGCTTTCAGTTTAGCGTTGGCAGTGCTCTTCCTTCAGTTCACTTCGTTTATCGTTTGCCATGCTATCCAAAATTGTCTATCTTCAACCGAGTCTCTAATTTTATCGATCTGATTTTTGTCTGTTCTTTTAAGTACGAGGTGTATACGATAAGTTTCCAGACGTATGGGCGGCTAAAATTGTCGTAGACTCTTGAAAATTCAGTATCTTATTGTTATACATCTTATGAGATGACTGACCAATTTTTATGATTTCAGCTTCAAATGAATAGCTACAGCAGCAATTGGAATACACCCTACTAAAGCCTCATTGTCACAGCTGGTGAATTTCAAAAATGCAATCTGGACGTGAGGACACGTTAGAAGAACGATATGCAATAAAATTCTGTTTTAAACTTGCAAAAAATGCAACAGAAACGTAGGTATGCTTCAAACTGCTTTTGGAGCATCTTGCATGAATCGAGCATCAGTTTTTGAGTGGCATAAGAGATACAAGGAAGGCAGGGAGTCTGTGAGGAATGATGCGAGGTGTGGGAGGAGTAAAGAAGTCAGAACACGAGAGTTGATTGGCCAAATAAAGAATTTCATGGACAAGGAGCATCTATAGAGACAATAAGTGCACACTTTGGCGTCGGTGTGGGAACTGTACACCCAATTATTCGTGAAGAACGGAAGACGCGGTAGATTTGCGCGAAGTTTGTCCCAGGGGTGCTCATCCTTGTCACGGACTGTTTGACCAAGATGGGCATCCTCAGCTCCCTGTAGTCCAGACCTTGCTCCCCGTGACTTTTGGTTATTCCCTAAGCTCAAGGAAAGACTTAGAGGCTGTCATTATGAGACAAGTGAGGAGATGAAAGAGGCTGTGACGAAGGTCATTGACACGCCCACTTAAGGGGACTTCAATGGGGCCTTCCAGAATTTGTTGGAACGGTACAAGAAGTGCATTGCAACCGGAGAAGGTTACTTCGAAGGGGACTAGAGTTTCATGTGTGTACTATCAATAAAAGTTCCCATACAAAAAAAAATCTTGAAACTTATCGTATGCCCCTCGTATATGTTAGCTAATTCATTTTGTGCCTTTTTAAGTTTCAGAGCATTGATATTGGTTGGGTTCTTCCTGTTGCATTTGGAGGCAGCTTTCACGTCTACACGCTTTTCTCTAACAGCTAATGTTCCCCATGGGACTCTATATTTTCTTCTTTGTATAGTTGGAATGAATCCCGCTGCCGCTAATTAGGCGTCGACGAAATTCTCATATTCTTCATTCGGAGTAGGTGTTTCTGTCTGTTTTTGTAGAGTATCGTATTTCTTTCGTAGTGCTAACGTATATTTATCTTTAATATCGTTTTATTAAGCAGTGCCCAGTCATAGCGTTTGGTGGTCGTTGTTGGGATGTCATTCTTTCGTAGGCTCAGTCATATTTTTGCTGTGACAATTCGGTGATCGCTGGACACACCCTCGAATGAGGAGTAAGCTTCGTAATTCAATGCGCTATTATTCCATTTCTTGTTTATTAATACGTAGTCTATCTGTGCTTTGGTATTGTTTGGGTATGTGTAGGTCCAAATTTTCCCTCCCTTTTTTGAAAGCTTGTATTAAGGCATGTTTATCAATTTTCTATCGTGAGATCTGTTAGATGTTTTCCATTTCTATTTTGTTGTCCATTTCTATTTTGTTTTTGGTTTTTGCCAATTTGGGCATTCATGTCTCCACCAATGACGAGAATGTTGTGTTTAGGGATGCTGAAAACAAGAGAGAATAACTCATCATAGAAGGCGATGAGTTCAGTTTCTTCACTAACATTGGTAGGGCTGTAGCAGGAGATTACTGTTGCTCGGGGTTGCCATTGAAAGTGGCTACTATTATCCTAGGTTTTATTTTCTCAATGCTATTTAGTGATTTTAGGGCTCGTGGTCCTGTAAGCATACCTACACCTCCAATCGTGTGGCCTTGAAAGAAAATTTCCATGCTGATGCAGTGGCTAGCGTCCATCCATTACCAGAATTTTGTGGGGGTGCCTGTGGTGTTAGTGGGGGTGCCTGTGGTGTAGTCGTTATCGTTTGTGGGGGTGCCTGTGGTGTAGTCGTTATCGTCGTAGGAAATGGACACGGCGACACGAGTTCAAATCTTGGACGAGACTGATTGCATTTTCACATAGCACTAATACCCTTGGGAAAGGTATGAATCCAATAATTCTCCCTCCAGCTATGGGTAAATAGTAGGACAGACTTGGTTCTTCAGCCTTGGTGAGGCAACTAGTCTAGGAGAAGGAAAACTCTGAATTCAAACCAGTTAAACTCCGCTTAAAAATTGACCTTGTGTCATATCCTGCCCGAGCGGAGGGGTTGGTAAATAGTATCCATTACCAGAATCATGATATGTAATATCCTCGGTATGTGTGTATCTTTGCTCTTGAATGCATATTATATCTACGTTATGTTCTATGGTTGATGCAGTCAGCTCCGGTAGTTGTCTTATTTTATTTAAGGTTCTAAAGTTGAAAGTCGCTATTTGTATTGTTTGTTTGTATCTTAGAAATTTTTGATTGAGCTCTGTAGCAGATTTTTCGAACACTGAGGCTCGTTACCTCAGCGGGACGCGCCCCTTTTCTGTCCGCGCGAAGAGCGATGTGGTTTGGACCAGTGGTTTGAGTGTGCATCATGGTTATCTTTCGATGGCTGTTTTTATTCTCATCCACAGTACCCACCCTTATAGATAAGCAGCAGCAGTTTCCCGATCGAACTAATCGATCCTGGCTGTTGATCTGTAGGATTCATATGTCCAGGACCAGGTTAGGCATCGCGTTGAGCTGTCAGAGGGTTTATCCTATTGCCTTTACGTCCACCATGCTGCTTCCCATGGCTTTCAATTTAAAAAACAAAAACAAAAAACTTTAGTTCCTATGTTTTCTATAATTAAGTTTAAACTTAGTTAAAGTCCGCGACTACTTTTTTAGAAATTTACTAAAGTACTTTTTTAGCATCCATATAGGCATTCTATTTAACGTTTAATTTTAGTTTTTTGGGGGGTAGGGGGTTCTAATATGTCCAATAGTGTTAGCTTCTTTGTCTTGGTTCAAAATTTTAATTTTGGGTTTACAGTTTAAATTGTTCTTCCATTTAAAACCCACATAGTATACAACACTGATTTTACAATGGCAATATTAAATAAAATCATACATGCATTTTAAATGACAGTTTAGCAAATTACAAAATATTACTAACCAGTTTTGAACTTGCCTTTGAATGGAACAGTTTACTTATTCCTACATTCTTTACGAATAGTCTCTTTAGTATAGTTTTTCAGTTTTTATAAGCATTATATATATATATATATATATATATATATATATATATATATATATGTGTGTGTGTGTGTGTGTGTGTGTGTGTGTGTAAGTGTGTGTGTGAGGAAGACGCATGTGTTGTAATGGTTATTATCGTATAGGCTGTTGCATTACGCAGAACGCCTGGGAAAGTTGTGCATCTATCTATTCTCCCACCAGCTCTTCATTCAAATCTGTTGAACTCCACTTAAAATGACCTTATGTCACATCATGCAGAAGATTTGATAAATCTATATATAGATACAGGCATGTAAAGCTGCTTTTAATAATATACAGTTTATATAGAGTGATAAGCATATATATATATATATATATATATATAGAGAGAGAGAGAGAGAGAAAGACAGTATTGAGTGTATATATATATATATATATATATATATATATAAAGGAATATAAACGTGATGTTTCTTAGTGATGTTTTCTGTTAGGATCTACAAAGCCTTCACGAGATTTGAAATCGGCAATAGCGTTGAACGTATACAATCATCACGTTCTTGTCAGAGAAATAAGTGAGTTAATAGGAATGAAAAGACACATCTCATCGTGACGCTCTTTGAATTATTAAGAGGGACTCTGAGACATGGAAAGATACTTCTGAAAGATTGCCGATATCCTTTTTTAGGCAGATGTTCATAACAACAGCGTCGCACATAAATAGGCACACCGCTGACATGTTTCTACCTATTTGCTAATTTTCTTTTAAATAAAAAATACCATGATTTTATAATTTGACACAGAACATCATAAAACCAAAACGTATAAGTATTATTAATTACGAAACACTACAAAATAGAAACTGTAAAAAAAATCGCTACACCCCTGTCAACAAAATAGTCCAAAATGAATAGACCATTATATATATATATATATATATATATATATATATATATAAGTGATTTCAATCATATCGATTAATCGTCTCCGGGTAATTTTTTTCCCGATGGTATTTGGTTGTGCTTCTAATTTAGGTATGATATTTATTTTGATGCAACTATTTATGATTGGTGTTGTAGATTTAGTCAGTATGTTAGTAAGTAAAAATGCTTAGTATTTTATTGTAAATGTTGAAAGCTATTATATTTGTGTTTGAATGTTGATCAGTACTGAAAATGAACAATCAACCATGAGTAAAATTGCATAATGTGTCCGTACCGAGCTGGTTTGTAAGTTTTTGCAGGTCAACTAGCACTCGTGTGTTCATGTGTAGGAGTCCCTCACATAACGTCACTTATGATTACGTCCTTAGTTCTTTTACAGGACCCAGCATATCTAGTTCATCTATCATGAGTAGTTTGTAAGCTGGGATGTAATTGGCCATACAACTGCTGTTTTGTGGGGTATTGTTTCCACGATTTCTTCAAAACAGCATGTCTTATTCTTGTGTAGTTCCCATCTAATTTTTTTCCCACGTGTCTCGTTAGAATATAGGTGGTGCAGCTACTCAGTAGTACCAACCCGGTCACAGGTTGAAAGAAATCTTGTTTTATTCAATAAAAGAGATCAGATTTCCATATGAACACTAACCTCTCAATAACAGTCCATGTTTTTCCTATACGTATGTTGACGTCACCTTCAGTAGATGAGATATTGCTACCAAGTTATGTGAACTGGTCTACTAATTTCAGATTATTGTCGCTAATTGAAGAAATAGATTTTTACTGTTTAAAACACATGAACTCTGTTTCATCTGTATTCACGTAGAGGCAAATGCCCCTTGCTGTCTGCAGCAGGGATTCAGCTTGGGCAGGTATATTTGCAAAAAGCGTTAGATAAACTGCGTAGTCTAAATCTGTCATACTTTCTGCTGGATATCGTCTGCTGCTTGTCTTTTTTAAGGTGAAACCCTTTTCTTTTATTAGAACTATTGATGTTCGAAGAAAGTAATCAAGGTAGATCATATATAGATAAGATGCGAATGTATCTTCTCACAAGACTTCGGGGACAATGTCAAAGAAGTTAGAGTCACATTCGGGTGAGCAAGCCCTTGCCTTTGTATTTTTGTAAAGCATCGTTAAGATGGAGCAAATACTACAGACAAATGGTCTTCTGGAGGAAACTTTTACCGCTCAAATGATACTTTACTAAAGCATGTCTGAATGAAAACCTGCTGAGATCTGCTTAAAAATGATCTTGTGTCGCAGTCAGCCTGAAGTGGATTGTTAGGTAAATACATGAATGTTCTTTCTGGACCGGTCTCATGAACAAGAGATATGATGTGAAGCGTTTTCTGCTCTACTGATCGTAGAAAGATTGATTTTTCAAAATAAAGCATCGTTCACTCCCAGTAGAGAAGTCTCGCTTAAGCCAGTAAATGTATATCTTCCCCTTGGAAAAGAAAAATGTTTGACTTGATCTCGGTGACAAAATAACATAATCTATGCGAGTATATGTGTGATTGGGTGAGTGAGAATGTGTGTGTTTTTTTTTTACTTTTCTATTTTCTGTGACAATAATAACTGAATACCTTAGTCACAAGCAATGACATATTAAGCCCAAATGATGAACAGCTGGATTAAAAATGGTTTTATAGCTGTATTTTTATTCTTATAAATTGCTCCCCTACATAAAAAGAGCTATGTAAGAAAGAGTAAAAAGAATACATGACCTTTGGTACGCTATAATCCATCAACCTCTCAGTCTTATCTTACAAAATTTGACGTTTGTAAATGTCCATGAATTAGTTGAGTTTTTTATTAGCAGTTATTTGGGTATTTTTTTCGATATGTGGGGTTTAATGTACGTCTGTTCACATTTCCTTTCAGTGCAATTTGATCTATAGGTGGGATAGGAGTATAATTCTTACTTTTCCACTTCGACTGTCTACTGCTGATCAAAAAGTATGATTTAACCCATTTACAAAAAATTAAAGTTCAAAGTTTATAAGAAGACACAGTGTAATTTTATAATCTAACTTGACCAATTTTCGTTTAGATCATCCCATATTTTAACAGCATATATAGAACGAACAACAAGTTCTATTTTTGATGTATAATTTTCGTTATTGCTTTTCAGATAATGCCATTAACTGGAAAAGAAAAGGAGTTTAAACATTTAACAAAACTTTTACGTGTTTCTACACCCGCTGTTAAGATTTAAGATCATTTGAACGTGAATTCATCAAGTTATTAGATGACAAAATGGTATCAGTTTTATCTGAAACACCAAGTACATCTAGGGCGATATTAACGTTTTAAACAATGTGTATACGTAGCCCGTTCAAAAGGTTCTAAGCTTTATTCAGATGTTTGACTTTTCGCACGCATTAAAACTGAACTAGTTTTTCTAATTTTATAAGAAGAGGTTGTGTGTTGCGACAACAAAAATGTTCAGCCATCGCTCTTCTTTCTGGGAGAAGCTTAGAAAGTTTTTGAACGCCCCCCCCCACTCCGTATGAAGCATACATGGAAATAATATTTGGTTGAAAGATGACGTTTTCTATGTTAGGATGTTCAATCCAAACTCTCTCTCTCTCTCTCTCTCTCTCTCTCTCTCTCTCTCTCTCTCTCTCACACTCACACACACACACACACACACACACACACACACACACATATATATATATATATATATATATATATATATATATGACAAAGGTTTGGAAAGCTTCTTATAATAGAATATTAATATGTTTTTTTAAGCTGGTCTTCATTGAGCATATTCAGAAACATTCTCCAATTAAAACATTTAAGTACACCCTTAACATTAAGAACACAATGACAAAATCGAAACACTGTAAAGAAGGATAAAATTACTACACCTCTATCACCATAGTAGTCCATAAATAAGTGTACCGATATATATATATATATATATATATATATATATATATATATATATATATACTACTTTATTATTCTCATGGAAACGAGAAAGTTCTCAATTGATCTTACTCTAGAGGATTTTTACTTAGTTCGTTTTTTGATTTTACAAAAAAATTGTACCATTGGTTTAAATAATCAAATATTATTTGTTTGAATTATATTTTATCAAGCCATAATTATGAGGTGTTAAAAAAAGATTATCTCATCTTTAATTATTTACTGGTAAATAAAAAAATACAATGTGGTCATTCTATAAATATGTTAATTTCCTGTGTTATTGCATATATATATATATATATATATATATATATATATATATATATATGTGTGTGTGTGTGTGTGTGTGTGTGTGTGTGTGTGTGCATTCACGTAGAGGCCAATGCCCCTTGCTGCCTGCTTCAGACTATGCAGCAAGGATTCGGCTTGGGCAGGTATATTTGCAATAAGCGTTAGTTCAACTGCGTAGTCTGAATCTGTCATAGTTTTTACTGGATATCGTCTGCTGCTTGTCTTTTTTAAGGTTCGGAGAAAGTAATCAAGGTAGATTATATATATATATATATATATATATATATATATATATATATGTGTGTGTGTGTGTGTGTGTGTGTGTGTGTGTGTGCCACAGGAAATTAACGTATTTATAGGATGACCACTTTGTAGTTTTTTTTTTAATTACCAGTAAATAATTAAAGATGGGATGAAAAACATTTTCTTTAAAACCTGACCATTCCGGCTTCTGCCCAACCATAGTAAAAAATTCTGAAATTAGCATATATAAATATATATATATTTTGAAGAGTGTATATTTAGGCAGCAAGTTATTATTCAAGCAAGTTTTGTTAATGACGATGGGACATTGTTTATCATTTTTATTTTATTTTTTCAAGAAGCCTTGTTAGTTTTCTAGTGTCGGGATCTAGATAGTAAAGGAATTCTTTGAAAAAATAATAAATATAAAGTGTTCCATCGTCTTTTAGGAAACTTGCTTGAATAGTATATATATATATATATATATATATATATATATATGAATTAAAGTAACTCTCAATAGCGAATAAATATTGGCTTGTAGCTACTTACAATCACATTTAAAACAATAATTATTTACTCTGTACTAGTAAAAACTACCTCACTGACGCAAATAAATTTTACTTTAAAAAGACACCAAAATGTAGACTTATATATTATTCCATATTTTTTCCCTTCACATTTTAGATTTTCCTCGGCATAACTTGGAAAAATTATATAATTGATTATTAAATTAAGTAATTTGATCTAATTTTTTAAAAGTTATATTTACGGCTTAAATAAATGAAAGGTTTGAATCTTTTCTGTCATTAGTTTATGATAATTAGGGAATAAAAAAAACAACAATATAATTAATCTCTTTTTAGTGTGATAATTCTATAATTTTTTCGATGAGATAGTACATAGGAGCTTATGTGATTTATGAATGACACACATACACGTACAGGCAAACGTAGGTAGAAACCCACTGACGCATACACGTTCAGGTACATAACATTTACAAACATTCCCTCGATCCCTTGATGACCAAGCTACCATAAAAACAATAAAATGATATAGTATAACTCATATAGGGGTTACAGAAAAGCCATGGAAACGCAGATTTTATAATCATAAAACATTTTCTATAAAAATATGCAATGCCAACAACAAATCACTATCGAAGTACTTATAGGAGGAAAAAACAGTAATGTACCAATAATCGAATGGAAGTTGATGAAAAAGTCAAGACCTTGTTGTGCAGGATCTAGGAACTGCAGATTGTATCCGGAGGAAAGAATTAAATCATTACATTCATTGAACAAGATAATTTTTTGAAGAGGAGGTTCGAAGTGATAAGAAAATGCAGACCCATGTACAAGGATCTTTTAGGTGCATTAGCTCCGGACTTGTTTAAGAACAGTGGATTGTTTTGCTAGCGTTGGCCACAACTGATGCAGCTCCAGTTTTTATAGATATAGGGGTAACAAGGACGGCGTTAACAAGATATAAGTTTAAATAAAATGCGACTCTTCAAAGAAATCACATGAGTCATCTGATGGAGAATACTTAATGAATCTTTTCAATAGGTTAGCTCTATATAAAAAAATAAAATAAAATAAATAAGGAAATTTTAAAAAAATGGTTATTCAGGCAATTATATTGTGTAAGAGCTAACAGTGACTGTGGAAACTCCAACTTTATTGATTGAGGTGAATCCAATTTTGAAAAGGAAGATTATTGCTGATACGATGATTGGATCAAACACATGAAACATGAACGTAAAGTGAGGAAAGTGTCTGCAATTGGGATCCGTTTTTATCGCCAACTTTACAAGATATTGGAGTTTTGAAATCTTAAATAGAAATTTATTGACATATGGAGTTCTTTGAAATAAGCAACGCTTCACGAATTTACTTGTCATCCTTGTGCTAGTCCCTGTGCAATTCTTTTCTGTAACATTCCTATTTTAGTATATATACTACTGAAGTGTACCACATTTTAGTGCAAATATATTAATATATAAAATTTAAAAAAACGAAACAAAACTAATACTAAAATTGAAATCACTGGTGGATTTTTATCGTAAAATATTGAATTTTCTCTCAATGGTCACACACACGCGCATATATATATATATATATATATGTGTGTGTGTGTGTGTGTGTGTGTGTGTATGTGTGTGTGTGTAAACCAAGAAAACGAACAAAACAAAAACAATGTTTAATACTAAAGTCGAAATTGTGGACATTTTTAAAACAAAATATTTACTTTTCTCTCGTTAAATCTACACTAATTTCTGCATATATATATATATATATATATATATATATATATATATATATATATATATATATATGTATATATATGTATGTATGTATATATATATATATATATATATATATATATATATACTCAAACATATACATGTGTGCGTTTTTGAGTCGGCACATGAGTGTTTTATATATATATATATATATATATATATATATATATCTCAGATATTAGCTCAAAGAAGACGTGACACAGGGGGACACCCTACATTCTAAAATAAGGATATTTCGATATCTTGATGAAGTCGAGACAAGTCAGTACCAAATTTTACACACAATTTTAAAGCCTGTCTTGATCCTCTCTGACTCATATTATAAGTGAGAGGTGAAACACTGCATTATGCATGTGCAGTACACTCAATGCTCATAAGACCGACTCTAAACGACTGTGTCTTGTTTTCTACACTGAACGTTTATTTCAACATTAAAACTTGAGTAGCAGGATTAAAGAAAACCGTTGAAATTATTTTGCCAATATACTGTAATCGATCTCATTGACATGAAGGCCCCACTTTTATAATCATGTGACTCGTTAAACTGAATTTGATTAATACCCAAGCAAATTTTTTGCTGACCCTTTAAAAGATCCCACCATACAATTCATTTGATTCGATAACAGGAAGAAAATTAACAATATAAAATAATGTGAGTTTGTACTTTTGGGGGCCTTACAGTTTAAGGAGATTCGTCTCTTCGTACGTCACTTCTGTTCTTCAATGGTTCCCTTCTTTTTTGCTTCTGTTAAAAGCCGTTGTTATTCTATCTATTAAAAGTGCGGGAATGATGGCTTAATTTCTTCCTATTTTCACAACCCTCCCCCGCTCAATTAACTTTAGAAATTGATACTTGAGAAATTATGACGTATTGGAATTCACAACAAGTGATCAATTAAACTAAATTGAACTCCATAATTGCCGCCTCAGATCATTTCAAAAGATCAATTAAAAAGAAAGATTAAATTTCTTCAAATGACCTAGATAACCGACTCGAAAGCACTGGATGTCCGAACGATACTCAGCACGAAAAGGACAATGTAGGTTCGAATCCCAAATGAAATTATTATTGATCAGTTATCATTAGTGAATTTAGGAAATATATACATTTACCTCTGCTTGATCGCTATTACTACATAACTATAGAATTAGTCTAAAATTGAAGTTTATGATCGATTATTGATGGAGAAATTGATACTAGTGAATTGATTAGAAACGGTAGTTTATAATCGATTTTGATGGAGCTTTTAACACCAGTGAATCGATCCGAAATGGAAGTTTATGATCAATCTTGGATGGAACTCATGACAAGAGAGAATCAATCCAAGACGAGAATTTACTTTCGATTGTTAATGAAGCTCGTAACATAAAAGAATTAACCTGAAACAGTTGTTTTAGGCGAATAGGTTTATGAAAGGAACTTGCTAATGAACATCGTTGGTCAGGCACCGCATCGTAATATGTTGAATTTAGCATAAGATTAATTTGGAGACGGTAAGATGAATACAATAGGGATCAAACTCAGCTCAGGGGCGACTCAGGTATGTGATTTCATTCGGTCTTTTATATCGTGTGTCATGGTTTACTTTAATTATTTAATGGCATATCAAGCATTGTAGGTATTGAATGCCAAATCCTCTTTATGCATATATATTAAATATATAGGATTTGTAAACACATTTTGAGCTCAAGCTCATTCTTTTAACGCAGTTAGGTATTGCAATGCATCACTAACAATTCAATTTGACAGTTGGTTGGTAGTTTGGGTTTTATGGCATATCAACCTTGGTAGGTTATTTAACGCCAAATCCATTTTTATGCAAATAGTCAATTCTATTTCAAACAATTCAGTTTAGCGTGAGTACACAGTTTAATTGCCAAAAGATTTCTCTTTCAAGCAATTCAGTTTATTCAAACAATTCTAATTCAGCTTATTCAGTTTAGTTTACTTACTGATTTTGTTTACACGCTGTTAAATGTCAAAACAGTTCTATATTAAACAATTCAGTTTAGTGTAATACAGATTCAATGTCAAAAACAATTCAGTTTAGAGTAAGTACAGATTCAATGTCAATAACAGTTCCATTTCGAACAATTCAGTTTAGCATAAGAATGCAGTTTGATTTGACAGTCATTAGTTAACATACAATTAATGTTCAAAGGGTTCCATTTCTAACAATTCAATTTAGCATAATTCAATTGTTTGCATACAGTTTTTAATGTCAAACCGTTCCATTTGACCTATTCATGGGACCCTATCAAGTGCTACCACTTTGGTTCAGTATCGGCCTGGGAATAATGGTAATGAAGAGGTATTCCACATTCTCCAGTAAGGACGAACTCATAAGCAATGTACTCTAGTGGATCCATTCACATGGACGAGCAAAGTTTAGACGACCGGCTAGAACCTGTATACAAGAGCTCTGTGCCGATACAGAATGTAGCCTGGAAGACCTTCCGGGAGCGATGGACGATAGAGACGGGTGACGAGAGAGGGTCGAGAAGATCCATGCCAGCAGTGCGACATGATATATATATATATATATATATATATATATATATATAGATATTCAGGCATGTTTGATGAAATTTTTAAGCACATTTTGTCTACATAATCTTATTAAGATCCTTTCAAGTTTCCTGATCAGAGTCTTGGTTTCAGGTTAGAAAGACTGCTGCCAACTACACACACGCACACACACACACACACACACACATGCATCATATATATAAAATGAACTTACCTCTTACCTGTCTACATTGCAACAAGAGGGCGCAGGGGGGGGGTGTTCTTGTGATGTCATGGTTAAAATGATGGACAGCGGAATCATAGTAAGTGAGTTTGAACTCCAGTCACGCTATTAAGTTCACTTTTGGAAAAATACTCCGGGGAAAGGTATAAAGCACCTTATCCTCCCAGCTATGGGTTAAATAGTACCCCTACTGTTCTTTTAGGAGAATGGCTTTGGCATTAAAAATACTAAAAATGTTAATATGCCATTAAAAACAAAGAAAGTGGGCGTAATAAATCAGTTAACGATTTGAACAGCTTTACAATCAAATCCAGTGTTTCATATACAGGGGTAAAAACTTGTGTAAGAGCATTCACATGTTTTGTATTAGATGATGAAAAACAAACGGTAAATGCCTGTGAGACAATTGTCCCAAACACCCCTCATGTTTTTAATTAAGAACATTTCCTTCTCCTAGACTGGCAGTCTACCCAACTATTTTGACCATAGCTGATTATATATATATATATATATATATATATATATATATATATATATATATATATATATATATATATATATGGGGAGAGACAGAGACAGAATCAGATAAAAATACATCTACAGTTGAGAAACATTGTCCCGTTGCTACAAGTTATTACGACGAAAGCCTTTTCCAAAGAATTATACCTGATACATTATACCATTGAGAAGACTTTATCTGTGAGACGCAGCAAGCAATAACCAATCAGGATTTGTACGATAATAAGTTATATTTGGAAATGTCTTGCCTTATTACTCATAAACAACAAAACATGCCAAGAAAGAGTTCACATATATGTCAGACATATTTTTGTTTCTATATTCAGAGATAGAGAGCAGAGGTACTTTTATTGACAATTTAACTGCTAAGAGTAAAGTAAATAAAGAAAGAAAGAAAGGAAGGAAGAAAGAAAAAAGAAAAAAGAAAGTAAGAATGAAATATATCGAGGGAAAAGAACTAAACAAAACAAAACAATGCATTAAAGAGGGATAATAAGCTTAACAGTCTTATTTTTTCAGAGAAAAAAAGAATGATCAAATTTAGCAGAACGAAAGGAATAAAGAGGAACAAACATGAAAAAAAGGAGGGAACCAGAAAAAAAGAAAGGTCATCAAAGAAAGAAATGATAAAAACAAAAATAAGCAAACAACATTGCTTTTTAAAAGAAGATGTATGAGTCATGTTTATAACAAAGAAAGAAAGAAAGAAAGAAAGAGGAAAAAAGGGGAATCAAAAAATTGCAAAACATTAAAGAAAGAAATAAGCAAAAAATGTTATTTTCAAAAGAAGAGAAAAGGTCGTATTTAACAGAAAGAAAGGAAGAAAAGAAGAAAGAAAGTGGAAGAGCGAAAAGAGCGGAATCGAAAAAATAAACCGTCAGAAAAAAAAAATTAGATAATTTTTTTCGTTTTTTAAAAGAAGAAAAAAGAGTCTAATTTATTTGAAAGAAAGAAAGAAAGAAAGAAAGAAAGAAAGAAAGAAAACAAGAAAAAGACAAGTAGCACCCTACCACCAAAAAAAAAGAAAGAAGCCAAACAAAAGCATCCTTTTTTTAAGAGTAAAGGAGAATCTAATCAATTAGAAAGAAAGAAAGAAAGAAAGAAAGAAAGAAAGAGACGGGACAAAAATACCAGCAACAACAACAACAACAACAACAACAAAAACAGCATAAACTCTGTTCAAGAAAGAGAGAATCCAAGCCAAAGAAGTGGGGGGGATCTAATCTGGTGAAAGAAAGAAAGAAAGAAAGAAAGAAAGAAAGAAAAAGGAAAAAGAGACGAATTGAAAAAAGTAGGCAAAATAAATAAATAAATAAATAAATGAAACAACACCCGCAAAAAATCTCTGGTCGATAAAGAAATATCTAAACAGACAAATTCAGACAAATTCGATTCATCCTGTTTTTTTTTAAAGCCGGATGAATCGAATTTGTCTGAAAGAAAGAAAGAACGAAAGAAAGAAAGAAAGAACGAAAGAAAGGGAGGAGAGAAAACCGGAAATAGCATGACATGCAAACACCCACGTATGATTTAACACATAAAAAGTAGGTAAAAATTGAATTATTCGAATCAATTCATGCATGGAAAAATCCTTTTGTATAGCTGAATATCTGCCGATGTAACCCGATACATTTTCGAACTTAAAAATACGACCCGTTAAATGATTACCTCAAAAGCTTCATTACATATTGTTTCTTACAGTTAGCTCTGATTGAGTCATATCTGATTCAGAGAATGTATAATATAGTAATTTTCTAAGCTTACTTCGATGTGACACAAATTTTGAAGTATGGGGCGCCCAGCGATTGTCTGCTAATCCAGTATGCTAGACATTACACAACACGTAATCATGTACATGACTAATTGTAGCTAAATAAATTACTAGCCATGCACTGCTTGAGCCTGATTGAATAAGCAATCTCCGAATAATTTAAACTAATAAGCCTGAACAAATACCTATAGGAACCAATATAAGAGTCGAGTCAAAATAGCCTCAAATATTGTTCAATCATTAAATACTGCTATTATTTTGTTCAATTTAACCAACAAGTAATTTTGACATTCAGATAGTAATATCATTCAAAATAGACAATTTTAAAGATTTATTAAAGATTATGAAAAACTTTCGTATTCAAAAGACGTTTTAATAGTCTTAACATTTCATTAACTATGAGTCACTGCCTTGTTTATATCAAGCTTCAGTGAGTTTGTTGGAGGGCTAAATTGGCCGTTTGCAAATATTTGGACTTAAACAATTTGAACCAAAAATAAGATAAAACATACAACTGACTCATTCATAGTCAACAATTTCACCAAGAATCAATCTATGACTTCTAAAAACGCATCATCATCATCATCAAGTCACGTTGACAGCACGGAGTTCCCTGATTCATCCAGTGTTCGCATAGAGCGGTTCTATGCAAGTATTTGTTGGTCAGCCCAAAATAACGTATTCATGGGTAGGACTCCATCGTAGAACGTCACTTATATGTTTGTCCTTGCTTCTCGAGCGATTCCCAGCATGTTTTTTTTACATGGATGGTTTGTGAGATGGGAAGTGAGTAACAGTATAGGTGTTATCTTTTTCGGTGTTGGTTCCAGGATTTCTTCAAAACACCATGTATTCTAATTGCTTTTTTGTGTATGTGTTAGTTCTCTCTTGACTTTATCACGTTTCTGCACGTTTCGTATAGTTGAGTTTTTCTTTTATAAAGTTAGGATGCTATTTTCATGTTATCTTGTTTTTTTTTTCTAATTACTATTGACGCAAAGAGAACTTAACATTGGTCTATTGAATTGATTGAATTGCACTCGGCTGCTGCTTCTATATGGGCAGTAAAAAAGTTTTCACATCCGTTATCCGAAGTATGTCTTTCAGATATCTCCTGCAGAATATCAAACTTGTTTCTCATAGTTACCAAATGTTGATCACTTATATCACTATACATCAATGAGTACTAGCTATAAGGCAAGGCTTTAACTGTTAATTTTTGCGTAGACCCAAGCCAGACTCGAATCCGTGGTCGGAAGATAATCCTTCAAAAGATGTGTACGCCTCACAGTCCAGAGGGCTATTTATCCATTTCTTCTTTGTGAGTGTATAACTAGCTCTACTTAACAGTTATTTGGTTAGGTGTAGGTTCATAGTTTCCCTCCTTTTCGAGAAGTTATTACTTAGGCATGCGAAATTGTTCACGGGTGAAAACTCGAGATGTATTCCCCATTTCTGTTTAGCAAGTTATGTGAACAGAGTTTATTATTTCTATCTTTGCCTATTTTAGCATTCATGTATCCATCGAAGATTAGAACGTTGTATTTAGGAAGATATCGAATAAGAGAAGATAGCTTGTTCTAGAAGGTGTTACGATTTTTTACCTCTAAACATGCGGTTAAAATCAATAACTCAACCAGCAGACTTGTAAGACGAGAAAATACGAGGAATTAAAGCTTTTTGAACTGGAATAAAAAAATACGTTACATTGGTTTTTTTAATTTTCCTTTAACAGAGACGTCCAGACAGCAACAAAAGAAGTATAATTTCTCTTCCAAAAGACAGGCAACAAATCCTGATTATATCTCGCCGTTATTTTTCCAAACTTACAAGTCAACTAATGCTTAACTTGTTAAAATAACCCTTCCGCCGAAAAAGAAGTCTTTTCCGTTACACAATTCGTCGTAATTAACTGATTTTTTAAAAAATATAATGTGGTCTAATAAAATCAGCTTTTATTTTCAGAACAGACCAAACTGTTAGTTTTTTGATCGGATTACCTTTCTGAAAGTAAATCTTTAAAAATTGTGACATTCATAGAATGCCTGACTTGCAATGTTGTAGAAAATTAAAATGGTCGACTGCTGTCGGTCACCCTTTAAATCAAAGCAAAGTTCATGTCTGTTCTTGTTCATTTACTTATTAACGTCAGGCAAGAAGCAGAAAGAGACAAGACATCAGAAAGGCAAGGAAAGTAGAAGATGAGACGTAAAGCTATTATCAAAACCAAAGTAAGATTTGCCAGAGAGTTATTTTGGAATCTTTCATTTATGATATATCACTTTGAGTGTCTGTTGACGTAGATATACTTCTTAAATAGTTGTCAGACTTCGAAAAGAAAGACATGAAAGGATAAAAGTCATAACGTAATTGGGTTTAAAGCGAGATCCTCAGAGGTCAGGAAGCTTTTCCGTGATAAACATTATCATCAAAATATCATCACCACGATGATACTGAGGGTCCCTTGATTCTCTCTCTTGCCAACTGTCTTTATCAGTCTTCACTATTGATAGGTTATCTAAATGATATCCAGTATCTGCATGGAACTAATGAATGTAAATCTTTTCTGGTCGGCTTGTATCGATGTGTGTACATGTGGGAATCTCCAGAGAACGTCCATGCTTCCGCAACATGGCTCAGCATGTCTAGTTCATCATATTTGAATGGTTTATGAGATTGGAGGTAAGTGACCAAACAGTTGCATTTTTTTTTGTTCGGCTTTCAGTATTTGTTTAAAACAGCATGCAGCATCCTTGAGTAGTTTCATTTAGCTTTTCTCCCAGTCGAATGGTGCAACCATACAAAAGTACAAACATGGTTACAGCGTGAAAGAATTCCCATTTTCTTTCATTATAGAGATCAGATTTCCATATGGTCGACAATCGGTCGATAACAGTTCATGCCTTCTATATATCAATGTTGACATCGCTTCTAGTAGATGAGATATTTCTACTCCAGTGAAAGGGTCTAGTTATTTCAGAAGTTTGTTATTTAATCTAATTAATATACCCAGATAAAACCAAGCGTATATAAATGTGCGAATGTTTAAAAATAAACTCGTCTTGACCTATTTAAGCCATTCGCTCGGCTGGGGCGGTTGAAAATGCCGACTGCGCTTCTGTCCTGATATATAACACTAAATTACATCTGATAGTGAAGCTCCAGTCTAAGAGCTTTGGAGAATGTGAAGTTCGCCTTCATTACCATTACTCCCAGGTCCACTCTGACCCGAAGTAGTATTACCGGTTGGGTCCCATCTATCGATCAGATACAACTGTTTAAGCATTTACTTGATATTATTATTAGTTATTGGAAACTATACAAATGTGGGCAAATTATCTATACTATATTAAAATACTTGATAAATAAAATTACTCATGTAAAATAGCAATACTCGATCCCATTTAATCGTGTGCAAATGAATGATTATTGTTAAATACAATGATTAGTGCAAGATAAAAATATTTAAAACACTTTACCTGTAATCCCAGGTCGCATCATACCAAAGACTTTAAAAATGGTACTTGATACCTCCTTGCTTAACACTCAATATAAGGTACGTATCAAGGGTAAAGTGAAGCATTCCAGTGAAAAGAGTAGCGCCCTCCCCTACATCTAGGTGTAGTAGCTATTGAAAAGGGAGACTTCTGGTCGCCCTCGATTATAGTCGTCAACTTTACTACTTACCTGTGTGCATACAATTGAGCTCTAACGACTCGTTTAAAAATAATGAACGACAAATTATTTGCTTACATATCACACACACACATACAGACATATTTATATATCAACAGGATTGGACATTAAATAACTCACAAGGGTTGATATGCCGTAAACACCCCACCAACAATCTATGTGGGTGTGTGCTTATATACAAATATATATATATATATATATATATATATAACTAAAGTTTAGTCGCCAACCGCGAGAATTGAACAGAAGCTTTATTTATATTCTTAAACCAACAATTTACACACAACTATACATCATCCTCAAACCATAACCACTCAATAACAACAGTTAGTCATTTTCGTATACTTAGAGTGTCTCAAGTATTGCAATCTAGTATTAATACTTTTCAAATAGATCCAATTTCAAACAGAAATCGGTGGAAGTTCAAGTGTTTAATCGCCCGAATCGCAGGGCTTAGAATACAGCGTCTCCGCTGTACAGGGGTAAGACCTCCACAAAATGACTCCCTGGGTAAGACACTAAACTGCATCAGATGGTGAGCCTCCATTTCAATAGAGATGCAGAGAAATGTTTTATTGTCATTAGACTCAAGTCCACTCAGTGGTGGGATTATAGCATCTTTTCAGATCCCACCTATAGTTCAAATGGATCTTTTTAAAAACTATTCGTATTCAATTAGACCATCGAAAAAAACAACAACAACAACAACCAAAAAAAAACAACCAAACAAAAACTTACGGAACAACATCACAAAAAAAAAAGGAAATATGAATATAGAATGAACACAATTTTCCTAGCCACTAGGCTTAAAATAAACCTAAACAGGTTAACATACCGTTAAAATCAATTAGGTGTTAAATTATTTTGCCATATTTATGGCATAATATTTAGCTAACCTCTCTTGCAGTAGCAGGATGTGACACGAGTTCAATTTGACAGAATCATATATATATATATATATATATATCATCATCATTATCATCTTGTCGCACCATCAGCACGGATATCCCTGACCCTCTCTCGCCACCCCTCCCAATCATTCTTTGCTTGCGGTAGGACCCCATGGCTACACCCCGTATCCTCACAGAGCTGATGTATGTAGGTTCGAGCTGGATGCTCTGCTTTTGCACGGTCATGTGAAGGGTTCCATAGGAGTACATCACTTATGAGCTCGTCCCTACTTCTCCAGCAGTGTCCTGCATGTCTGGTTCGTCTAACTTGTATAGTTTTCGTGATGCGTAGTAGGTGGCCGTACAGCTGGTTCTTTGTGGGGTGTTGCCACCAGGACTTGTTCAATATAGCTCGCAACATTCTTGTATATATATATATATATATATATAATGTGTACTTAATCAGTCAATTCTCTTTCAGAAATGTTGAATTCGAAATAACAGATAAATATTGTTTAATTTTTTAATTGTTTTTTTTTTATCGATGTATACATTATTTTTCGGCTGGAAATATGAATATAGAAACTGCTTTAAAATTGGATATAAAAACTATCCAATATAATTTTCTCTTGGTCTTTCTCAGAATATTCAATTGCCTTGTCATGATGAAAACGTTAAGTCTTGTTTGCTAAAAATTATTAGGGGTCACTCTAAGCGAAGTTACAGTCACATCTTATATATATATATATATATATATATATAAATATATATATATTCGAGGGTGGGCTGAAAAGTTAAAATGATGACATCATATCTGCTGTCGATGATTCTTTTGGGAAATGGGATCCATGCACTACAACTATGGAAAAAGTGTGAGGACCACAAGGCACACTATGCTGAAAAATAACCAACATTTAGTCACTTTCTGGAGAATATCTTGGTCAGCTGACTTATATATATACTATTTAAAGTGAAAAGAGTCGGGCACATCTAAAAGCAGAAGGATCAAACGAGTCTCTTCAAAAGTTCTTTATTGATTGACTGATTTTTACAGCATGTCAAACCTTCTACGGTTATTTTGAGCCTAGTGATTATGGGATCTTGTTTATTGTACATTCATCTTTATATTTTCGTGTAAGCGTTTTTGCAACGTTTTTTTTTGTAATGCTCACATGTGCATAAAAAGGAAAAAAATTACAGACAACTCAACAGAAGCATAAATATTTCAGCCGAAATAACTCATTAACAGAAAATAAGATAAACAAAAGATAGTTACTATCCGTACACTACCGGCAATGATATTACTGTAGTCTTTTTACTGAGTTAATCTTCCAGGCGAACAGCAACTCTGTAGGCAACTTTCCAGACACAGTGTTCGGTTTTGCCGCTATAGCATTTTCTAATTACTCTTCTGACTTTTTAGTGCCTTTTTAAATGTATCGACAAAACATTCTTGGGTGATATGCGAAGGCGTTGTAATATGTTCTGTTGCTAAGGATATACTGAAAACCTTAAATTCTCTTGCTGTGACTCGTGTCCCTTTATCTGAAACGATTGTATCAAGTACTCTACATCTTGCAAAAATATCGTGTAAAAATTTACTGCAACCGTGGTAGTTGGTCTTCAACATTTTAATATTTCTGACCATTTAGTGTAACTATCGACTATCACTATATAGTAGGATCCGTTTAACGATCCTGTAAAGTCCATGTGTATTTTGGACCATGCCACATCTGTTTTCGGTCTAGGTTAGAATTTTATTGGTGGTGCCTTCGCTACCAGAGCGCAACATTTGCATTCTTCTATTAAGTTTTCAATCTCTTGATCAATTTTTGGCCAGTACGTATAACACCTCATTAAGTATTTCATCCAAGAAATTCTTAGATGCCCTATGGGAAATTTTTTTTGCATATGATTTTGCAACGAAGCTGGTATCACAATTCTTTTTGCGTACAAAAGTTCATTATTGCATAATAAAAATGCGTTACTTCCAGTCATATTCACGTGTTTAGTTCTTTCTTTAAATCTTATTTCTTTCTTCATTTTCATGATTAAGTAATCTTTTTCTGACTTAATTCTTATTTCCTCTAATATTATGGCCAGTTCTCTCACTGTATTGTATATATATATATATATATATATATATATATATATATATATATTATGTATAATATATTCTGGATTTCATTTTTGGCCCTTTGCAATTACTGGGTCCTCAACTCGTTCGCAGAATTTTGTCATCAGTCTGGATAGACCGTCCCCGTGACTCAATTTTTTAGATGGTAGAAACTCCATTTTATAATTGTATTTTAATACAATATGTCCCCAGTGCTGCGGTCTGTTTGCTGTATATGTGGGAACACCCGTTTTTGATCCATATATGGACAACAATGGACGATGATCTGTCTGTAGTATAGTTTCTCTACGATGTTTGAATTTATGAAACATTTTATACCGAATACGATGCTTCCATTTGTATTTGGCGGTAGCTTTTTTTAGCTGCTATTAATGATCTTAAAGCATGAGAAATTGTTTCAGTTTTTCTGTCCTCATATTTGTGTAGTATCCCAATTCCCAGACACAATTCATTTGCATCAGCTGCAACTACAATCTCTAATTTAGGGGCAAAGTGAACTCGTGCCAAATCTGATGTTAAGGCTTTCTTAATCTCTTCGAAAGCACTTTGGCATTTATCAAACAAATACCATTTAATTTCTTACTTTAACAAGTTATTCAGCGTTGCCTTTAATTCATGCAAGTTTGGTGTGTATTCGTGATAGTAATCAGTAACCCATAAAAATGCTTGTAACATTATTACATTCATAGGCGTGGGTATGTCACATATTGTGCTCCACCTTGCAGGATCTAGCTGTCTACCATTAGATACATGGACATAAACAATTCACAATTTTCTTGCAGGATCTTGCTGTCTACAATTTTCTTGCAGGATCTAGCTGTCTACCATTAGATACTTAAGTATGGACATAAACAATTCGCAATTTTCTTCACTGATCTTAAAATTATATTTTTTAATTCTCTCAAATATTCTTTTTTTTTTACATCTCCCGCATGTTGATTTCGGGTCTCGGTTTTAATAAGTATATCATGTAAATATGCTTATGCTCAATCCAAACCTGAAACTATCGTATCCATAATCTGTTAGAATATGCTTGGTGCTTACTTTACAACAAAAGGAAGTCACTTAAAATTGTAAAAGTTTTATGAGTGTTATCTGTTAATAGTTTTGAGCACTCATCTACTTGTAGGTAGGCGTTGGAAAGATCCGACTTCTGAAAATAAATTATCACCATTTAAATTGGCAAATATCTTTTTGTGGACTTGGTAACGGAGAGTTGTATTAATTCAAAATTGCACTTAACCTTATTGAAAAATCAACCCTTACGCGGATTTTATTTCTTTCTTTTAATGTAAACTGTCAGTGATGCCCATCCAGAATAGTCTATTTTTGATATCACTCCTAATTTTTCTAGTCTGTCCAATTCCTTATTAGTTGGTTCTAACGAAGCAAAACTTTTGATTTTATACTATGTATCTACCATGTTCACGTACATTCTATTTTTTCCATTTTTTTTTTTTGTATTTACAGTGAGGAAATTTGTGTCGAGCCCAATTACATTCGTAGCATTTTTATTCTCGAAAAAGTAGTTGCCTTTTAAATGCTTTACCTCCACAACCATAACAAGTATTAGGCAATAAGGGATGGAGCCAATCGTCTTTTTTGAAATTTTATTAGGAATTGAAAAACGTCTACAGTCTTTTTGAATGACTTAGAGTTAAAAATGTCCATATTCCTTTTTCTTAAATTGTTGGACGTTATGCCGAGTGAAATGTCTCTTTCCTCAATCCTTTCGGTATATCTACAAATCGTCGGCACTCTCACTTTATCTTCTGTCGAATTAATCTCGAATCCATTTCAAATTAAGCAAATATCCCTGAGCTTCTTTCTGCTTACTTATAAGCAGTTAAAAATTGTACGAATATTAGGTATTTAAACAAATACAGTGTTTATTCACTTAATCTAAAATTTTTCGCATTCCCAGTCTTCATCTTCGCCTTTTACTAAATTAAAACATTGTTAACGTGGATTGAATAACGAGCTTCTATCTCCAAAAATCTTCGATAGTATTAATACAGCTTCATCAAAATTTATCTCACCTAATTTTTGGGGGCAAAAGAAATTTACGTGTTTTTCGTGTTCATCTTGGGATAATTTTCTTAATAAGCGAATTTTCTTCTCGTTATTCCAAAGCAAACCATCCCTTTTGGTATAAAAATTAATTTCCAAGGAAAAAATCAAGCTGACCACGAGTGGCACTTGATTTGGCCTGAGTGGAAAAGGGAGAAGTAATCCCAGACAGTGCGGTACCAAAAAGTAAGTTCCTCTTTTTGTCAAGAACTACTAACTGACCTCTCAGAACGAATTCAGGGACCCGAACTGAGCACGAAGACTTAAGCCAGCAGATGGGTTTCATCACTTGCTTCATGAATGGAGCTCCCCAAGAAATAAAAGTAAAAATAAATGAAAGTCGACTACTGAATTTCTACTAAGAAAATTTAATTGAAAGAAAATTCAACCGAGACTTCTGCAGAAAAGAATCTTAAAAAAGACTCGAAATTTAATGAACTCTGTAACTTTCCGATAAAACAAAAAAGAAAAAAAAAAAAGGAAAGGAAAATTACTCAACTTTTTCCTGGACACTCTCTCAGATAAGTTTCCCGCAAATTGCACTAAAATTTGCAACACTTTATCTTTTCTATCTCTTTCTTTCTCGTTTGTTTGTATAAAATTCCCTTTTAAAAACTTTATTGTCTGTGTTATCTTTTCGAATCAGTATCTGAAGTAGAAAGCTGCGGAACTTACTACTTAAACTTACTGTTTAAATTTATTGTTTGAATTAGCGCTAATGGCACGCTAAAGCCCCTTAAAATATTACCCAGTTAAATCTTAAACTTGGCGTTATTTTCACTCACATTCACAACAAATTTTATTACTCCATAAACTTTCCTTATATTGAAATTTTTATCCCTATTAATTTTTATATTCCAAATCTTATTAGAGATCATTTCTTGTTTTCTAAAATATGCTGGAACTGTCGTTCCATCATCTGGATTATTTACGAATTTGCTAATTGAATTGGCGACAGTATCTGGAGTAGATGAATCTGACATTTTTCCTTCCGAAATTTTATTAAGTAACAATTCCAAAAACTTTTGTTGTAGCTTTTGTTGTTCCTGTGGTTGCCTTTGTTCTAAATATTGTTCCTGCTATTGTTTTTGTAATTCCAACATCTGAATCATGATAATTTTGTTATTCCATTTTTCTGTAATGTGCTGAATATTTCGTAAATTAGTTTTCGAATAACCTCGTCTGGTTATTCATCTGTTGTCCTGCGAATATGTCGTCACTTTTGTAAAGTGGTAAATATTTTTTCTTTTTTAGTTTCTCCGCGTGAGTATGGACGAATACTTCATCACTTTTGTAAAGTGGTGAATTATTTTTTAGTTTCTTCGTCGCCACTTTTGGAATGCTCACATGTGCTAAAAAGAAGAGAAAATGAACGACAGACAACCCAACAAAAGCATAAGTATTTCATTTAACCGATATAACACATTCACAGAAAATAAGTATAAACAAAATATTGTTACTATCCGTACACTGCCGAACAAGATATAACTGTAGTCTTTTCGCTGAGGCTCGTCCGACTAAAATCCGATGCTAATTGTCCTTTCGACTAGTCAGCTCGGAATCCCTATTTAAATTATCTAGAAGCCTGCCACTTCCGTTTACTGGTGATCGATGTTCAATAGCAAGTGTCTCACTTTATTCCTATATCATCATCTTCATCATGTCGTGCCGCCAGCACGGATATCCCTGACCCTCTGTCGCCACTTCTCCCTATCATTCATCGCTTTTGGCAGGTCTTCAGGGTTACATCCCGTATCCTCACATAGCTGCTGTATGTATGTTCGAGCTGGTCGTCCTGCTTTTGCTTGGCCATAGGCGTGGGTCCACAGGAGTAAATCACTGATGAGTTCGTCCTTGCTTCTCCAGCAGTGTCCTGCGTGTTTGGTTCGTCTAACTTGTATAGTTTTCGTGATGGGAGGCAAGTGGCCGTATAGTTGGTGTCTTGTGGGGTGTTGTCGCCAGGACTTGTTCAATATTGCTCTCAACGACACCAACTATTATTTCTATATAACAGTTTTATCATAAATAGTATTCATATATAATATAAATAAATTGCATACAGTTTGGCCTAGCGGTTAGAGTGTTCGCCAATGGCCCGGGAGATCTGGGTTCAATCCCAGGTCGAGTCATACCAAAGACTCAAAAAAATGGTACTTGATGCCTCCTTGCTTAACACTCAGCATTATAAGGTACGGATCAAGGGTAAAGTGGATCAATCCAGGGAAAGGAGTAGCGCCCTCTCCTACACCTAGGTGAAGTAAGCTATCGAAAAGGGAGCCTTCGGGTCACCCTCGGCTATGGTCGCCAACTTTACTTACATGATTTCAAGTATTCCTATATAATACTAATAATTATATGGTTTCAAGTAATTATCTCGATTTAATGACAATCATTTATTTGCACACAGTTATATGGTTTCAAATAATAATAATCCTTAGTAAGCTATTATAACTTCAAATAACTATTCTTAATACAAATACTTTACAGTTTTGGCTTCTTTCAGGATGTGCTGGTCCATATATTGAAGGTCGTTTGTTTCTCTTGTTACCATGTAACATCCTTTTTGTTCTTCCGGATATAGTCGGTGGCTTTCATGTTAGCAATAAATATCTTCTCTTATCTAAACGGTCAGGATTTTCCACATCATATGCAAACACGATATCGGTTTATAGCTGCTGGTGAAGCTCTCTTATTTTAGGTTCTTCTGGATTAGGACAGCTTTCCCTTTCGGGTATGCTGGCTTCTTGCAGGCATTTACTCAGTTGCAGGGCCAGTCTGTCATGAATGGACTTTTTAAAAATCGGAATCCATGTATACCGTTATAGCTTGGCGTTTTCCAGTTTGCTATTTTATTGAATGTTGCTTCGAGTTCTAAATCTTTTTTTCATCTTATCTATCCCCGCCCAGCATTTCCGTTATGTCCATTTTTACCCCCAAATGGTATTGTTCTTTTACATTAGCTTGTTCATTTGTATTTGGTCACTTTCCATCATTTGTGAGGAGGGAGTATCCCCGTGGTGTATGGGTTAAAGCGCTTGACTGCGGATTTGTAGTACATGAGTTCGAACTCCAGTTGCGCTATAACGTTCCCTTTCGGACAAATACCCTTGGGAAAAGTATGAACAACCTTATTCTGCCATCTATGGGTTAAATAGCACCACTACTGTCCCTCTGAAAGGATGGATTTGAAATTATATAACCCGAGAATTTTGATATGCCATTCATAAACCAGTTTGTTAGTAGCATTTTCTTTCGTTATTTTAGAATGTCCTCTTTTGTTTGTATTATTTGACCCTGTCCAGGTACCTTTATAAGTCTCCCTTCTTTCGATAATATTTGACTGCGGTTGTCTTTATTTTCTTTACGTTGTGTTTCTTTATGTCTCACCTTTCTTCGTAGTTTCGCTTGTTCTTGCAGTTTCTTAATTCGTCCTTGTCTCATTTCTGATCCAGGTTTTTTACACTTAAGAGAATACTTAAAATGGCCACAAAAAACAACCAAAAAACCTACACCTTTGAAATACAGAATTTTAACTTAGCAAACGTCTAACGGCAACCAATTCTTTAATAAAGCTACTAGAGTTTACTTATAATTTGTACATTTGGCATTTTTGTGGATTCAGTACCATTCTTTCGCAGGACTTTAAAATCTGCAATTTTCCATTACTTTATATATAGTTTGTTCATTTACATCTATCTATCAACCTGTATTAGCCACTTTTGTAAAATAATTCCAGTCTCGTGACACAAGGGAAAAGAGATAGAGAAAGAGACAGAGAGAAAGACACTAAATGCTGGTTGTAGACTTACAGCTATTCTTTTATTTTTTAAACTTTATTTTGTTTAAGTAGGCTTATTTTCTGGGTTGCTAGTGAATTAATTTACAGGTTTATAAAGACTAAATCTTGATTCGATAGTAAGGCAAATATTTTTAGAATTTTTTTAATTTTCCCAAATGGGCAAATTTCAATAAATATCAACCATTATTAATTTAAGAAGTTCACTTATGAGATCAGCATTAGCTGATGGTTTTTTACTGAAGTTTGAGTGACAACAAGTCTCAAGACTCCGGGACTCTTCTCAGTATACTGGCCGATCTTTATAATTCTATAGTCTGGATGGTCTCCACTTGGCCTCTCATTTCTAAGTCTTTCAGTCCCTTTACCAATACTTCGGGAATTGTTCCAAGTGTACCACTTACAATTGATATCACTTCACTGTCATGTTCCATTGATTTTTTAAAATTTCTCTAACAAGGTCGAGGTATTATCACTCTTTCCGCTTCCTTTTAATTTTACTCTGTGGTCTGCCGGGACGGTAAGATCAACTATTCGGCAGGGTTTTTTTTTTTATTGATATTCACTTGGGTTGGTTGTCTGGCTGAGATTAGATAATCTGTTTGTATCTCAAACTCTTCTTGAAATTTGTGAGTCTCATTCTCCAGTCGGATTCCGGAGTGAGCATATATTGTTCGTATGGCCAAATTGAAATTTCTTGCATAAATCACCGTAGATCACATTTTCCACCCAGTCGGGTCTAGTCTTATACACTTTTGTGCTAATTTACTGCATTCGCTTATAATATGATTGATTTTTGTGTCTGTCACCAAGATTTACTATTTTGCTGCGCCTTATCTATTTTTGCTTTAACATACTTTTTCTTTATGGCGTTGTTTTGTTAGATGTGATTCTGTCTCTTTCTATGTTTCCCATTCTAAGCCATGTCCAAGTCCTTTTGTGTGAGATTTTGTTTGTCGCCAGAAATATCCATACTATAACTTTTCTTCGCATTTTTCTTTTCCAGTTATTGTTTTATTGATCCTTGTTGATTGTGTTGTTTCTGGCCGCGGTAATCAGTCTTTCTTTGTTCTTTTTTAATGTAGCCTTCGAGTGGTCTTATCGATGTATCAACGCTATCTTCAATACTGACGAATCCTCTTTCTCTTTTGCTTGAAACATACTGTCAACGTCATCTCTGGGATATAAGGCCTAATGCATCGTCATTAGTTTTCTTGTTCTCTGGTACATTTGTCTAAGTTCTTCCTTCGTTTACTTCAAGTATGGTCTGAAGTATCTTAGGAGGGGACAGCCCTGGTGTTTATCTCTTTGATGAGATTTCTGTTATATATAAGTTTCGAGTAGTTTTCTCGTTCTCCTGAGATACTCTTTTTTAATTTCTCCTCTCATCTTCGCTTGTTAGTGTCTGCTTCCAATATTTCCAAGTATTTGTAAGTTTCCTTTTCTCCGAGATTTCTGATTTTTTTTCTTGATTAGGTATTTCTATTCCTTCAGTCATTTGCTGTTTTCCACTTCCCGTTATTAGCATGGCACATTTTTCTATGCCAAATTTCCCCCTACTCACTGTAAATCCTCACTGCCAGTATTTGGGATTCCAATTATTTTTCATTTTTGGCAAACAGTTTGATGTCGTCCTCGTACATTAGGTGGTTAATCTTTTTTTACAAGTTTGTATCTGCCTGTGCATTTGCTAAATATATAATTGAGTGGCATCAACGAAATCACACACACACACATACACACACACACACACGTGTATATATATATATATATATATATATATATTTATTGAAGTTTAAAACATGACACGTTTGAAAAATTTAAATTGACCCTCCATATATATATATACAGGTACCTAAATAGGAAGTGGACTCTGCGACCCAAGTTCAAATCCTGAACGAGGTTGGTAGCATTTTGCCTAGCGCTAATACACATGAGAAGATATGAATCCAACTATTCTCTCTCCAACTATGGATATATAGTAGGGACTGCAGTCTTTAACTTTTGTATGGCAACTCTAGAAATTCAAAGCTGTTAAAGTCGACAGTTAAAATGACCTTTTGTCTTGTGTCACATCCTGCTTATGCGTAGGAGTTTGTTTATATATATATATATATATATATATGCGTGTACGCAAGCTCATAAAAATCTATCAATGCTAAAGAAAATTCGAAATGATAAAATTTTTCGTAAAGTAAAATAATTGTACACCCCTAGGATTTTCCAAAGTTTCAATGACATTGTTAAAACTCTCCATCCTTCAGTTTACCCCCATTTCTCCTATTTCACCGTATATTACTTGAAATCACTTCAACCAGCCTAAGAGAAGGAAAACTGGGAATTTAAACCAGCTTTACGCCTCTTATTCCTTATGTCACATCCTACTCGGGGCAAAAAGTTTGGGTAAATACATAAAACATCTATTAAATTATTTTCTATTTTTCATTTGGATTTGGAATGCCCTGTTGTCTCAGACGTTTCCTAGCCCAAGGGCATTAGGCACCCTGGTTGACTGAGTGAGTTGCAAATACTTTTGGTCGGAACTGACTGAAAAAAAAAGAAGATTTATGAAGTACAGAAAGCGTTTGGGTGACAGGACCTACATAAGAGGTACTTGTGCATTAATCAGGTTCAAATTACTAGAATCAAGTTTCAACAAGTACATCCGTTATCTATTTTGACAAGTGTCAATATCGATAAGACTACCCATTTTCTGTATTTTCTTTTATTGAAGTTTAAAGCATGACATGTTTGAAGCATTTAAATTGACCCTCTCTCTCTCTCTTTCTCTCTCTCTCTCTCTCTCTATATATATATATATATATATATATATATATATATGAGGGTCGGCTGAAAACCTCATAGACTGACCAAGATATACGCATAGATTGCAATAAAACGAGGTTGAATTCTCAGCATAATATCACTTTGCGGTCTTAAAACCTCTTTCATCGGCATTGCAGTTGGCATTAAATAACCTACAAGAGTTGATATGCCATAAAACCTTACCAACAATCCAAACTAACCATTCATCAACAGCTGATATAACATCATTATATAAACTTTTCTGCTCCCTTCATATCTCTCTCTCTCTCTCTCTCTCTCTCTTTATATATCGTAAAAGAATTACATCACATAAAAGAGTATAGTAAACAATTTGTTCGATAGTATATTTCTTTTAAATAATTAGATAATTTCATTTCTTTATTTTTTTTACATTGAAGTAGTTCTTAGAAAATATTTTCCGAAACATAGTTTGCTGTCATAACTGAAAAATTCAGATAAGAAAATGAACAGTTGATGCAATTAAACAGAAAATACTAACAAATATTATGCGTAACATCTTTTGCAATATTTAAAAAAAAAAAGATATGTGATTGCTAAGAAATTACAAACTATAAGAACTAATTATTTGAATAACAAGAAAACAAAATACAAATATTGTCAGTTTTCAAAAAAAAAATTATAAATTAATCTACTTTACCGCTATTTTTTAAACTATGCAACATTAATGTACTCCTTGTTTTGGACTTGATTTTATTTTTAAAGAGTCAAAAGGGGAGATAATTGTAATAGTTTGCGAAAGATATAAACACGCTAGATAGGATTGTCAGGAAATACTTATAACTTGGCTCAAGTTGACTTAATGAACTCGGAAACTATTTCACTTTCCTCACCGGAAAATTTATGGGTATTATAGAAAAAAATATAAGGATATCTACGAAAAAAACTATTTTAAAATGTCCAATGTCAGCCAATAATTTAGTTACAAAAAATCAGATGTTATATATATATATATATAGAACATCGATCAATAAGATCAGAGTGAACGGCTTCGACCTGACAAAGAAAAGAAGCAGAAGGTACCCCGCAAAAACAATTACCGACGCCGACCACGCAGATGACATAGCGTTACTAGCAAATACACCCAACCAAGCCTAAACACTACTGCATAATTTGAAACGAGCCGCCACAGGCATTGGCCTCCATGTCAGTGCACACAAAACTGAATATATGTGCTTTAATCAAGCAGGCCACATTTCCACACTATACGGAACCTCTCTGAAACTGGTTGATAAATTCACATTCCTAGGAATGTGAAAAGACATGATGTACTCCTATGGACCCCCACATATGGCCGAGCTAAAGCAGAACGACCAGCTAGAACATACATACAGCAGCTATGTGAGGATACGGGATATAGCCAAGAAGACCTGCCAGAGGCGATGAACGATAGGGAAACGTGGCGAGAGAGGGTCAGGGATATCCGTGCTAGCGGCACGACATGATAATGATGATATATATATATATATATATATATATAATTTCTAATTATATTCTATTATATTGCCATCCTTAGCAAAATTTATGGAATTTCTACTCTTATATGATGTTCCCCCAAATATATCTTTCTGTCAGATCACTTCACTGTGTATTGTGTTCTTGAAAGAATTTTACAATATTTTGCATTATTCCAATTGATAATTCTTTTGTTGGCGCCATGTTTGCTTTCAAAATGGTACGAAAAACCTCTTGTTGAGCTAAGCAAGAATTGTTTTTTAACTGCACATCGATTTTCATTTTCTACTCTTCTGCTGGTATTTATTTTATGAATGTAAATAATGAGATCATTCCATAATTGTTTTACTCAAAATTGAGATTATTCCTCTCCATGGTTTAAAAAAGATTACTTAATTAATTTGAATAATTAAATCTATTTTGTGTAAAGAATATTTTTATGAAGCCGAAATGGTCTGCCATTACTAAAAAAAATAGCGTCTTATTTGTTATTAGTTTATTTGCTGCTAAATATATTACCAAGGTGAACAACCTCTATGTGTACTAATTCAATAAATTTTACCAATTGTACTCTCGCTCTCTCTCTCGCTCCCTCTCTTTCATATATATACTGGGACATCACTTTTTAGTAAATGTTTTTATTTGACGATAACTCCATCACAAGAAGGATGTGAAAACGGCATGAGGTCACTTTATTTAAAGCGGAGACCTAGTGACTTGATATCCAATATTACTTTCTAGATTGATTGCTGTACCATAATTAATGATCTGTTTTCCCTAGTATTTATTCATAGCTAGGAGGAGAAGAGATGCATTCATGCCTTCTTGAAATGCATGAGCGCAAAGTGAAATGCAAACACCCTCGTGTTGGATACGAACTCAGCTTCCTGAGTCCACTTCCTACACCGATTACCGTTACGCCACGAACGGCTCTTTTTGTAAATGCTGTGAGTTCAAAATGCATTTAACAATTGGAACTGCACTGAATTCAAACTAGCGAAACTCTCGTTAGAAACTTCACTCTGTGACCAAGCGTTTGGATCTCTCTTTCTCTCTCTCTCTCTCACTATATATATATATATATATATGAAGATTTCTTATGCCGTAGGGGCTGATTTTCTAGATTGTGAGACCGTTGTAAGTTCGAAAACCAGTGACGCTATTGCATTCACTTTAGGACTAATACCCTTTGTAAATTTATGATGCCTCTTGTTTATGGGTTCAATATACTACTACTGTTCTAAAGCTTTTAAAGGATGGATTTGGCATTAAATAATCCACGAAGTTGATATGCCACTAAACGCAAAAATAGACATTATTTAGAAAATAAACCTAAATCACATACACACACACACACATTTATATATATATATATATATATATATATATATATATATATATATATATATATATATATTTCTCTTTCAGCTGTATTCATTAATCGTTATCATAGTTCTTGAAATATGACATTAACATGAATGATTTGATTATGCAAATAGCAATTATTATAATTCAATTGTATAGAATTTTTTAAATTTGTTAAATTTTTGCAGTTAATTATAAATACTGACATTCGCAAAAATATTAATTGACATTTCAAAACCAATATAATGCATTCACTCGAATCTTTAATTTCCGCTGATTATCTATAACTCCACAGTATATATATATATATATATATTGGCCCAGCGGTTAGAGTGTTCGCCAATGGCCCGGGAGACCTGGGTTCAATCCCAGGTCGAGTCATACCAAAGACTTTAAAAATGGAACTTGATACCACCTTGCTTAACACTCAGCATTATAAGGTACGGTTCAAGGGTAAAGTGGAGCAATCATGGGAATGGAGTAGCGCCCTCCCCTACACCTTGGTGTAGTAGCTATCGAAAAGGGAGCCTTCGGGTCACCCTCGACTATGGTCGCTAACTTTACTTTACTTATATATATATATATATATATATATATATATACCGGTAGCAATTGATTATTTAAACAAATCACGTCAACAACTACTGAAAGTTTCTATCAATTCATCATTTGTAAATTTTGATTTTTCCTTTTTGCTGTGTTGTATCGTCGAGGTGAATGATACACAGAGAAGAATAAGTTCTTAATATATTTATTCAGCTCCAATATCCGGTGCCAACGGATACATACAAAAACACTGAACAATACGCTAAAACAATTAACTAGACAACTTACTTGGAATGGAGGAGGGTCAAATGCAGTATTGCCAAACGAAGTAAGATCTGTCCGAATGTTAATCAGCTAAATATTAACTTATTAATTAACTTATTTTTGGCGCGCTCCACCAAACTAGTGAGTACGGCACAAAGCCTTTTTAAGGTGGGTCCAGACACAGGACTCTAGCCCAGACACGCTCGGCATTCTCAAAAATGCCTCAGATCCCGTCGGTATTTCTCTTAAAATTGGCGCCTCTGGTGCCAGACAATAAACCTAACTCCACCGAGGAGGAGAGTTAGAGCCTGTGGAACGCTCCACCCCTGAGGCTTGAGGAGTAAGTCAGTCTCGGCTGTGTGACACGAATGCTAGGCCTCCCCGACACCCGCATCAGATAGCCACGACCAATTTATTAATCAACTTATTTGTCGCGCACCCAACCAAACGGGAGATTACAGCACAAGGGCTTTTTAAGGTGGGCCTAAGCGCAGAAATATAGCCTAGAGAGGCATGGCATTCCCCAAAATGCCTCGGGCCTCGTCGGCATTCCCCTAAAAGGGGCCGTGTCACCCGGCGATAAACCTAGCCCCTCCTGGAAGGGTTGGCCTTTGGGGATGGCCACGTGAGGCTCGAGGAGTAAGTTAGTCGCGGCCGTTTGACGTGAAAATTATTTCAGTGTACAAATATATGATTATTATTAAATACTTAAAACCGCATGATTATTAGTATTGAGTGGAAATTATTTGTATTAGATAGGAATATTTGATACCATACACTTAACATAAAACTACATAGAAATAAAAATATGCAATTCCATTACATCAAAGTATAAAATAACCCCAGACGTGTTGACATGCCGTTAAAATCAATCAATCGAAACAAACCCGTCGCCTTTAATAAGATTTATATATATATATATATATATATATATATATATATATATATATATATAGAGAGAGAGAGAGAGAGAGAGAGAGGAGAAGGAGGAAGAGGAGAAGGAGGAAGAGAAGAAGAAGCAGAAGAAGAAGAAGGAGGAAGAGGAGGGGTAGATTGTAGTTAAGATCGTTTTTTAAAATGTTACTTCTAAAAATGTCAAAAACTTAATAATATAAGAACTCATGTCAATGGTTAATACACCTTGGATTCGATATTTTTTAACCTGTACGATCACCTCCCACTTTTACATTTATTTCTGTCCAATTTTGATGAAACCCTGCTCTTGATGGGCCCCTAGGCTTCAGCTGAGTCAGACTTATGGATTATGCGGCACCGTTTAGAAGCGACTTTTAAAAAGTAAGTTAAACTCTTTTTTTCTCACGCTCGTTCTCTTTCACGCTCGTTCACTCTCTCTCTCTCTCTCTCTCTCTCTCTGTCTCTGTCCCTCTCTCTGTCAGACCATAAAATCATTTTTAAGTCTCTTGTAAAGATGTCTAAATCCAAATTTCATAGAAGTGACTTTAAAAAGCAATTTTAACCCTAGTCTTCAAATGTCATGACTCCATCTCAAGTACTGAGCACAACAGAAAAAAAAGAAAGTTATATATATATATATATATATATATATATATATATATATATATATATACACCAAAATATGATTTTTGCAAATTGAATGCTTCTTTTTATGAGTTGACAGACTTATTGGTTTCCTTACATATATGTACAACAAAAAAACAAATTCACTTATATATGCGTATATAAGTCATACGAGTCGAAGTATGATGATCAATAATTGGAAATTGGAATCGGTGTGCTGAGTTCAAATGTTGACGTGGAGTCAATGTACTTGGAATATTCAAGAAACCGGTTAATGTTTTCACTCTTTCTTATTGCTAGAAATTTTAAAAAGTCTTATTATTGCTATGCCGCGATGGATAGAAAGGATAAGGGAAAAAGGAGTAGATATCTGAATAATTGTGAAAACCATTTATGCTCGACTATCAGTAATTACAAAAGGTTTCTCCACCTCTTTTAATTAGTATACCCATAAATACACGACCACACAAACGTACACACGTGCCTGCGCACGCACGCACGCACGCACGCACATATATATGTATATATAAATGGAAGATATGAATATTGATTTATAAAATAAAGCAATAGAATTTAATTTTCTTCTTAACCAACGTTACCAGGGAATCATTTCTTGTTAAACACCATGCAGAGAAAACGGATATTATTAGCTAATATTTATTACTAAATTTTAGCATCAAATTCTTACAACCCACTTTCAAAAAATTATTTCATATAACTCTACCCCAGGTAGGATATGACACTAATGGAGCAAACTTGGTTTGCATTCAGAGTTTTTTCACCTTAACAAGGCTAGAGAATACATTCTGCCCTTCTATTTTCACATATCTGGGAGTGGGGAGCAGAGAAGGATCCATGCTTTTCATAATTTAGACTGTTTCTTATGACGATAATCGTTTTGCACCTGCTTTGTACATATATATATATATATATATATACGAGGTTCATACGATAAGTTTCCAGACTTTTTTCGTATGGCCACTTTTATTGATAGTACACACATGAAACTCTAGTCCCCTTCGAAGTAATCTCCTCCGGCTGCAATGCACTTATTGTACTGTTCTAACAACTTCTGAAAGGCCCAATGGAAGTCTTCTTGTGTGAGAATATCAATGACCTTCGTTACAGCCTCTTTCATCTCCTCAATTGTCTCATAACGACAGCCTCTGAGCTTAGGGAATAACCAAAAGTCACAGGGAGCAAGGTCTGAACTATAGGGAGGTTGAGGAACTGACTTGATGCCCATCTTGGTCAAATAGTCTGTGACAAGGATGGAGTTGTGGACTGGTGCATTGTTCTGGTGGAAATGCCACTGACCCGAATTGAAGAATGCTCGCCTTTTCCGACGGAATCTCTTCCTGAACTCCCTTAAAACCTCAACAGAGTAAACCTAACCTTAACCCTTTAGCCAATTTACTCTGGTGTATTGACTTACTTACTCCTCCCACACCTCTCATCGTCCCTCAAATACTCCCTGCCTTCCTTGAATCTCTTATGCCTCTCAAAAACTGATGCTCGATTCATGTAAGATGGTCAAAAAGCAGTCTGAAGCATTCCATACGTTTCTGTGGGATTTTTTCCAAGTTTAAAACAGAATTTTATTGCATATCGTTCTTCTAAAGTGTCAGATTGCATTTTTGAAATTCACCAGCTGTGAAAATCAGACTTTAGTAGGGCGTATTCCAATTCCTGTTGTAGCTGTTCATTTGAACCTGAAATCATAAACGTTGGTCAGTCATCTCATAAGATGTATAGCAATAAGATACTTAATTTTCAAGATTCTACGACAATTTTAAACGCCCATACGAAAAATGTCTGGAAACTTATCGTATGCACCTCATATCTATCTATATATATATATATATATATATATATATATATATATATATATATATATAACAGTCCAACATAAAGTTGGACGGGTTTCGATCCCGGCTTCGAGCGTCCTGCGTGTCTAGCCACACTGAAGAGTTCTGATAGAACGAAACAGTCTGTCTGTGGATGACTATATATATATATATATATATATATATATATATATATATCTAATTCATGGAATTTAGACTGCAAAACCAGGTTTTTTGCAAAACAACAATCATAAGGCAGTTAAGAAAAAGAAATGAATCGAAAATCGAAAAATTACTGTCAAAAACCCTTGTGATTTTGTAGGAATCTTTACGTATGATTGTGAGTGTGTGAGTGTATGTGTGTATGCTTGTCTGGGTTGTATTTGCATATTAATGTGTGTATGCATGGGTTTAAGTGAAGGTGCAAACGCAGCGCGTTGTTTTAACAGGATATAAATTTGTAGGTGTATCTTAATTTTTCGCTACATTAATTCAATTCTGTATGTGTAGGTGACTATAGCTAAAGAACAAAACATCATCATTGCATGTCGAGGGGAATGAATAAAGATTTGATTTGTCAGCGTATTTAAACGGTTATATTATGGTTGACCAAAATCATATATATATATATATATAGAGAGAGAGAGAGAGAGAGAGAGAATATTATTATTTACTTTTTTCTTGATGGCTGAAGAATGTACCAATCGAGGCGTTGTATAGATATCAGGAATTGGAGAAGAATTTCAATTTGGCCGAATAAATTCTTGTTAGTAGAATCTGCTGTTAATATTTAGCATGCTTGAGTAGATAATATTCTCTCAATCATCTGATCTGAAATAAACTGAACCTCAGCAGAAAAAGAAAACTAAAGAAAAAAGTGAAAAGAAAAAATAGGAAAAAAAATTGTCCGCTTATCTGAACTTAATGATCTCTACTTCTATGATACAGTGTAAACAGGTACAAAGAATTAGAAATTAGAAAAAGCTAATATAATGATTTCTTTTGGCTAATTATAAACCTTTTCAATACAAAACGCTATTATCTGAAGCTCTGGTTACCTAGAGAAGTCATAGCAAGTCGATAAATGATAATATATTCATTCTACTAAAGAGAAGTTTTGTGTGTGTGTGTGTATTTGCAGTCTTGAGAACCATGACCAAAAAGAAAGTTGCTATGACCTGATTTTATGCATGTATACAGACTTGACATCGAATTCCAACCTCACTGTTGACTGGCAAAAAAATACGCTACTGAGTAATAAGCACTCAATCACAAAAAGTGGTGTTTTATGACTCTAAACTTCTTGTAGAGGTGAGGCTCCAGTTCTGGAGTTCTTGGGGTGGGGGTGGGGTGAAGTACCCCTTTATTGCTATTGCTCCTCGGTTCTCTCTGACCTGGAGTGGTAGTAGCGGTTAGTATCCCATCCACGAATTAAAGAGATTTCTTTTAAATTTTCAAAAGGATCGTGTTAAAAAAATCTCTTATGAAACAAAAATACAAAAATATAAATATAAAAGTACAATGAACGTGATTCCCTAACCTCAAGGTGTAAAATAACCCCAGACGGGTTGATATGCTGTTAAAATCAATCAATCAATCAATTTAGTAGAAGGTTGTGACCTAATTTCGTTTGTGTGCCTATGAGTGGATAATCTACTATACCTCAGTTCCGAATTCTCGAGTCAATTAAGAAAGTAATGTAACATTTTTTATTCGTTATTTGTTGTTTAACACCTGTGAGATATAAAAATAGAAGCGAGTAATTTCAAAAACGCTCATAAGCTTGTTCAACACAAATCGATGTGTGAATCCATCATGAATACAACAATCCAGCCGCGAACAAATGCGATTATGAAAGTTTATTTTTAGACGAGCGAATACACACTTTAGTTTTTTTCATAAACTGTCATAAAAATGTTTATCCCAAGTATTAAGTTAATGTATTCTATTAAATCGCTATTCAAAATATATTTCCTATCATTCGGACTTAGAATACAGAGTTGAAATCTTAGTGGCATAGTGGTTAACGTGTTGGACTGCGACATTGTTGTAAACGAGTTCGAACACCAGTCGTGCTATTACGTTCACTTTAGGACTAAAACCCTTGGTAAAGGTATGAACAACCTTATCCTCTCAGCAATAAGTTAAATAGTGTCACTACTATCCTTCTACAAGGATGGCTTTTGCATTAAATAACACACAAAGTTTGATGTCATTAAAGAAAAAATAGAATACGCTGATTACATGCCCCTGAAAATGGAGTGTGCCCTTGGTACGACACTTAACAGCATCTGGTGAATTGACTTCAGTTCAGGACCTCTTTGGAAAGTGACGACCGCCTTCGTTACTTTTACTTTCAGGTTCATACTGACCCGGAGTGGTCGTATGTATTCACCCAACTCCTGCTATGAGTCGGATGCGACTCAAGTGAAGTAAATCTGGTCTGAATTTAGAGCTTTCATTCTCTTAGACTGTTTGCCTTATCTGGCCAAATAACCCAATCTGTCCCACTGTTTCCCATAACTGGAGTAGAGGAAGGATTCCTGCCTTTCTGAGGTGTATAAGGCCAATGTGAAACGCAAGTAGTCTTTGCCAAGGATTTGAACTCAGGTCACCATGTCTATTTTTTTACGATAACCATTACGTTTCTTGTGCCTCCGAAATATATTTGAAAGTGGTAATACCTGTTAAAGAACAACCGATAGAGCTGTTTGAAATTTTCTTGTATTAGATAGGCTAGTTGGAGCCCTTGGACAGGTTGGAAATTCCCCGTCACGAAGTGATTAATGAACTCAACTGCGACATCGTAGTAAGCGAGTTTGAATTTCAGTCGCGCTATAATATTTACTTTCAAGCGAATAACCTAAGGAAAAGTAAGAACCTCTTATTTCCCCTCCAGCTGTGGGTTAGATAGCATCACTACTGTATGGCTTCGGCATTGAATAACCCATAAAGATTGATAAGCCATTTAAAAAAGAAACCGAACCTTAGAAATGTCTCAGATATCCTGGAAAAGAGACTGGGGGAAAGAGAAAATCAGAGGAAGAATTGAGATCATCCAAACTACAGAACTGTTGGCATGAGGTGGAATACTGCGAAAAGTCCTGAATAGCTAAAAAAGCTGGCGGTTATTTGATAGCCTGTGAAGACCATCAGCTTGTACTGATAGAAAAACAGACAATAATAATAAAGATAATATATATATATATATATATATATATATACAAATCAGAACATGTTTTGGAGAAACAAAATTCTCTGGGAGAGTCCCCGTGGAATAGTGGTTAAAGTGCTGTACTGTAACCTCGAAGTAAGCTAGTTCGAAATACAGTCCCACTGTTAGGTTTACTTTCGAACTAATAGAGTTAGGAAAGATATGAATCCCATTATTCCCAGGCTATGGGTTAAATAGTATCATTGCTGTCCTACTAGGATGGCTTTGGCATCAAATAGCCGACGAATATTGATACGTTATTAAACAAAGAAACCATAGCAAACCAAACTTAGTAATAGATATGAATACTTGAAACCATATAATTGTGCAAGCAAATAATTTTAACTATTAACGTAATAATAGTTACTTGAAGCTAAATAGCTCTGTATGAATTATCTGTAGTAAAAATAATAACTTAAATCAGTTTTATCCCAGTCGGCTTAGACAGTAGTATACGTCCACTGCATCTCTGCGAAGGAGCAAGACCCTCTCCAAACGAGTATCCAAGATATGACTCTAAACCATCTGATTGTGAGGCTCCAGACCTATAGCTTTGAAAAATTGAGGAGGACTTTTTATTACCATTACTCCCAAGTCTACTCTGGCTTGGAGTTGTAGAACCTGTTCGGGTCCCATCTATGGGTCAAATGTAAAGGCATAATCATTCATTATACTTGAAATCATTTAACTGTGTGCAACCACATGGTTAATATCAAATTGAGTTATTAGCGTTGGATAGACACACCTGAAACCATTTAACTGTGTGCAAATGTTACCTACAAACTATTTGTTTACGCGTTATATATATATATATATATATATATATATATATATATATATATATATATATATAACAGGATGTGCCATTGAATAATCTACAAGTGTTGGTATGGTATAAAACTCAGCAAACCAATAAATCAGTGAGGAATGCACCTATGTGACCATTACTCCCTGGTGCACCGTGAAACAGATTGGTAGTATTTGTTAGAATAAAATCCATTATTTGGTTTGACAATTATTAGTATTTGATGGGTATATTTGAAACAATATAGTTAGGCGCAAATTGTTTGTGTTAGATAACAATGTTCAAGACCATTTAACTGTTTAAACCAATGAGGATCATATAAAATAGGAACAGTTACTTGACACCACAGAGCTGTATAAAAATCATTAGTATTAAGAATAATTACGTATATCAATAATTGTTTACACATGGGTATTATCATTAGTTGCTTAAAACCAAATAATTGCCTGTAACAAAAACTGATATCCGCGTTAAATACACTAAGAAGAATTGATATGTAAACCAACACAAACAAACCATTTATAATGCTATATATTCATTGTAAACAATCGCAAAATGATTTAATATATATTAAGCTGAAAGGTTCCGTTTTGTTGTTTTTTAATGGTATGTCAACCTTTGTTGAATTAATAAATTCCCAAGTGAAAATTTATTTTTCCATGTAGTTATATGGTCTTGGATAAATATTCGCATTTTATAATAATCTTTTGTCAATTACGTATTCAAGTAACCGTACGAAATTAACTATTCCTAACACAAATAATCTGTACACAATGATATGGTTTCAAGATTTCCAATTTAATTCTTACAGTTTGCAATCATAGGTTTTCAAGTTACTATTAAAGTTACCATGAGATAATTATAATTTACAATCCTTTTTTATGATTGAGCAATTATTTCTATTAGCAGTACGTACCCATATTACATTTTCGTTGTAAGATAGTCATTATTGAAAATAAAAGTCATAGTGTCGCTTTAATTAAGGTTTAGGATAATTATTTATATTCGAAGGACATTTTATTTGTTTTTATTGTTTATTCATTAGAGGTTACAATCTTATTTACAGTGAGTGTGAGGTAGAGATAATGACTTCGGGTTTGTTAAGTGTTCTCGGTTATTCTCGAAAACCTGAATAGATATTTAATTTCTTTATTTCCCAAACTTGAAGCAGTTGTATCGACCTAATTTAAAGGAAGAAAATATACCATCTTTTCTTGTTTATTGTAATAGCGATATCGTCTTAGTCAAAATATTCCTCAAGTTTTTAACCCTCCTTTATTTTAACTTTGTGATTTGCTGGAACATCGAAGTCAACTAGGAGAAACGTTCGTTTCTTTTCGTTTATAACAAACAACGCTAGTTTTCTAGCTAGGGTTGGGGGATCCAATAGGAAAATGAGATTATTATTATTATTATTATTATTACACTCCTAGCTATTTTTTCGACCCCAGGTGGTCTTGCTATTGAGTCTGAATGACAGTGCGTCCAGGCAGGTCTCCCGGTCTCTTTTCGGCATTTTAGACGATCTCAAGATTGCTGTAGTTTGGATGGTCTTGATTCCTTCACTGATTTTCAAGACACCCAGCTTTTTTGTCAAGCCTTTAAGGACTGTTCAGAGCGCATTATTATTATCATTTATTTCTTTTAGAGTTTTTTACATCAGTTTTAGCTAATTGTCTTTCACTGGAGATTGAGTGACAGCAAGTCTCCTAGTCTCCAGGACTCTTCTCAGTATTCTGGCCGTTCTCAATAATGCAGTCGTTTGGATGGTCCCCACTCGTCTGCCGTCTCCCAAGTCCTCTAGTCCCTTTAATAATTCTTTTGTCACTTTACCCAAAGCACCAATCACAATTGGTATAATAGTCACCTTCATGTTCAATATTTTTTTCAGTTCTCTTGCAAGGTCTAGGTACTTATCCTTCTTTTCACATTCTTTCAGTTTTTTTCTGCGGTAAGCCGGGTCGTTATGTCAAAGAAACCGATATCAGGAACAATTATAGAATTCATCGTGAATCAGAAAAGAAATAAAAATTATGACAAACTGAGCTTAAATGTTTTAGAAAAACAGAAGTCAGGAGATTTATAGCACCCAAAAGCACAGCTACAAAAATGACGGACCAGCACGATATCTCATTTTTCTAGATATCTATATTTAGTTACATCATGAACAAATTTTGGTTGACTCTTTTTTCTTTTGGAAGGTCGATTGTTTTACAGTAAAACTAACGTTGCCAGATGGCGAAAGTTTCAAGACTGATAAAAATACTGTTGTAACAAATATATATATATATATATATATATATATATATATATATATATATATATATATACTTTGAATAGTGTCAATTTAGATAGCAAATCTTCTTTTTTGAATATTTTAAGCATAACAGACTACGATTTGTATTTGAGATTTTTATCAAGCCTTTTTTTTCCCCAAGTGAAATATCAAAAAAATTAAATAATTAAAGATGAAGGCTGCTTAATAATTGTCCAAAATCTCTGAACTTATTGCCCCTGGAATACATGTGTTTTCATCATTCGTTAGGCATTGTCAAGAATGTCGATGCGACCACGCCATAGATTATGAGATGTTTTTATATGATCAATGAATATTAAAAATACAACGTCAACTGCGCGTGATGAACATTACCATTCAAATTATTCATTGATCAGATAAAACACCTCGTAATTCATGACGAGGACGCAACCAGACCTATGAAAACAAACAACAAAGTCGAAAGTACACGTATACGGGCCATAAATCAGAGATTTCTGACAATTAATAAACATCCTTCATCATCATTTGCGACATCTAACTTCTGATCAAGACAAGGTTAATAAAAGAAAAAAATCTAAATTCTTGTCTGTCATCTTAAATAAAATATGCTTACGGTATATATATATATATATATATATATATATACTTATCTAACCCCACCGTACGAGCAGGATGTAACACAAGGTCAATTTGTAATTGGAGTTTTACAGGTTTGAATTCAAAGTTTTCCATCTAAGCGATTTGCCATACTATGGATAGTGTCTTTAGTCTGCCCTACTTTTTACACATAACTCGAGGCAGAATAATTGGATTTATACCTTTCCAAAGGGTATTAGTGCTAAGCGAAATGGCAAAAGCCTTGTCCAGGATTTGAACTCAGGAATTTTATGGGTTTTACCGCTATTTTAGATTTTAACTAACGTTTAGTAAGCCAATTTTGATTGCATATATATATATATATATATATATATATATATATATATATATATATATATATATATATATATAACTAAGTTGGAAAGTGCTGTACAAATGTAATTATTCAATTTTAATCATACTTCTTATTATTGTATATTTTTAAGAAAACTCATTTATTTATTTAAAAGCTATTTTAAAGCTAAATTTGCCAATGGGCTAAGCTTATTTATAAAATAATAGTTACATTTTTTAAGTATAACTTAAAAAATGCAGAAAACAAAAAAACAATCCTTCGGTTCTAGGTCAAATAAGTATAGAGAGTGATATACATACACAATCCTGCTGATCTAAAATCATCGAGATTTCTGATAAAAAAGTATCGACAACCAACATCGACAGTGGAGACGGAAATCTATACATCAAGTTCTCATTATTTCATATAAGTTGTTTTGCCATGAACATAATTGGAACTGTAAATTCAGATTAAAAAAAAAATCAACTACTTCGATCTCGATGTTTTTGTCACATCTCATTGTGTGTGTGTGTGTGTGTGTGTGTGTGTGAGAGAGAGAGAGAGAGAGAGAGATTTAAAAGAAAACAAAAATTATTTACCTTGTGACGTTAAATGAATTTCTCGTTACTTTAAAAGCAGTTGCTGTATGCAAAACAAATGGTAAATCAGTCCTTGGAAATTAGCAGGCTTTCTGCTTTGTTATAACGAAGAATTCGTTTAAGTTTGAAGAATAAGAGAGGTATTACCGGAAATGGGAACAGTTCAACCCGTCACGTGTATTATTCCTTAGTCTACCCTCTTTATATAAGTCTCTTCCTATTGCGTCTCTTTTTCACGTTTTCTTTTTTCTCCTGTTCTCTCTATATCTCTGCTGGCAATTTTTAAAAAAATGTCACCAAGTGCTGCTAGTTCCAGTACAAATATGATAAGAGGCATATGATTTGTCTGTGTATTTTTATCTTAAGTGGGTGTTGCATTTATGATAAATATCTATCTAAAGTGGGTGTCGAATGAACTCTGCATTTTTTTTCTCTTGTGAATAAAGTCATTAAATCTAAACAATACTCTGTCTTTCTTTCTTTCTTTCTTTCTTTCTTTCTTATTTACTGATTTGTTTTCTTCTTTTTTTGTCTCTTCAAAATTTATTCTTGTTTTTAAACGTTTGCTTTCCCTTTTACAAATTGTCTTTCTTTCTTTCTTTCTTTCTTTCTTTCTTCTGACTGATTTCTTTTGTTCTACGTTTATCTTTTCATATTTTATTCTTGCTTCTTTCTTTTTTTTTCTTTTCTTTTAACGCATCTTACTTTCTTTTTATTAATTTTTTATTTTTTCTTCTTAATTCTAATTTTATTTTATCTTTTTTACTGGTTTACTTTTTTCTTTCTTTGCTTCTTCAATATTTCTATTCTTGTTTTCTTACATATTTGCTCATCAACTCACGCATTTTCTTTCTTTCTTTCTTTCTTTCTTTACTGACTGACTGAATGATTGACTTGTTTTCTCCTTTTCTCTTTAATGTTTTAATCCTTTTTTTTTTCTTCCCTTTTTTGGCTTCTTTTCTCTGCTTTTTTTCTAACTTTTTTCTTTCATTCATCTATTTTTTCTTTCTTAACCTAGCTTAACTTATTTCATGTTTTTCCAACTATTTCTCATCTCAGTTTCGGTGTTAGCAAAATCGACACCTTCTTCTTCTTCTTCTTCTTCTTCTTCTTCTTCTTCTTCTTCTTCTTCTTCTTCTTCTTCTTCTATCATTATTATTATTTTACACATTGTGATGGATTTTCACCGGAGTGAGAGAGACATGTCTCCCCAGCTTGCCAAGAATCTTATAAGTAACATAGCCGATTTTTATAGTGCTGTGATCAGAATAATTTTTATTATTCCTCTAAGCTCCAGTTCATCCTGCTTTTTCGTGGACTATTCAATAGCTTCAACTACATCTGGTATCACAGCTACTTTTATGTTTAATAGCTTTTCCAGTTTTCTGGCAAATTCCAGGTATTCATCTAGTTTTTCACCTTCCTTTACGTTTACTGTGTGTGCACTTGGAACGGCAAAATCCATTACATAACCAGGCATTATGTTCTTCAAGAATTAAATCTAGTTCCGGTCTTCTGACCTGGATTGGGTGATCCGTTTGTATCTCAAAATCTCACCTTATTATTTGTTTTCTTTTGAGTTTTTCACATCAGCGATAGCTGATAAATTCTCTCTCGAATTTGAGTGGCAAAAGGTCTCCTCAGGTCTCCAGGACTATTCTCAGTATTCTGATCGATCTCAATAATGCGGTTGTCTGGATGGTCTCCACTCGTGCTGTTATTTCCAAGTCCTCCAGTCCTTGCACTAATCCTTTGGTGACTATACCAAGAGCACCAATTACAATCGATATTATCGTGACTTTCATGTTCCACTGCTTTTTCAATTCCATAGCAAGGTCGAGGTATTTATCCCTCTTTTCACATCCTTTTAATTTCACTCGGTGGTCCACCGAGACAGCAAAGTCCACAGTTCTGCATGTTCTCTTTTTTTCGTTGCTTATTATAAGATCTGGTCGTCTGGCCAAGATTTGGTGATCCGTTTGTATCTCGAGATCCAAGGGAAGTTTATGCGTCTCATTCTCTATGGCAGATTCTGGGTTGTAAATATACCATTTGTTCGTATTGTCAAACTTCAAGTTCTTGCACAATTCCCAGTGGATCATCTTGCCCACCCAGTCATGCCTAGTCTTATATTCTTTCTGTGCTAATTTGCTCCATTCACTTATTATGTGGTTGATCGTTTCGTCCTTTTCACCACATAACCTACATCTGCTGTTTTATTGCAATTTACGAAGCTCTTTTGTTTCGATATGGCACAAGGTCGATTGAATGGGACACCCAATGAGACACCCAATGCTGTTTTATTGCATTTTATCTATTCTCGCTTTGATATGGTTAGTACTTATTGCGTTGTTTTGTGCTGCTATTCAGTTTCTCTCTTAAGGTTTCCTTTTCTTTGCTAAATCCATGTTTTCTTGTGTGAGATGTCACTAGTTAGTAGTTTAAAACGTCCATAGAGTTTTTCTTCCCACTTTTGGTTTCTGGTTATTGTCATTCCGCTAGTCCTCGTGTCCTAAGTATTGTTTCTGGTGGCTGTAATCAGTCTTCCTCCGCGCTTTTGTATGTAGTCTTCGAGTCGTTGTATCGATGCGTCCTCGCTGTCTTCAATGCTGGCAAGTCTTCTTCCTCCCTCTCTTCTTGACACATATAGTCTGTCAGCGTCATCTCTTAGATGCAATGCCTTGTGCATGGCCATTAGTTTTCTTGTTCTCTGGTCCATTTGCTCAAGTTTTTCTCTGGTCCACTTCAAGAATAGTCCCGGGAATCTTACGAGGGGGACAAGGTTCCTGAAATAGAGTTTTGAGTAATTTTCTAGCTCTTCTGAGATACTCATTTTAAATTTTTTCTATCATTTTCTGTTTATTAATGGTGTCCGCTTCGAATATCCCCAAGTAGGTTTCCTTTTCTCCGTGCGTTCTGATGACGACTTGATTTGGTAGTTCGACTCCTTCCGTTATGTGTCGTTTGCCAATTTTCATTACTAAAATGGTACATTTTTCTATGCCAAATTCCATTCCTATATTCTCACAGTATATTCTCACAGTTTGTATTTGCGTTTCCAATTCTTTTTCCTTTTCGGAAAAATGTTTGATGTCATCCATGTACATCAAGTGGTTGATTTTTCCTGCGATTTACTGAGTTTGTATCCGGCGAGGCATTTCCTGAGGATGTGGTTGAGTGTCATCATGGCTATAACAAATAGTAGTGATGATAGTGCATCTCTCTGGAATATGCCTCTTTATATCTTTACCACTGCTAAGCTTTGATCTCCGGCTGTCAATTCCACTCCCCAGGTTTGCATGGTCTTCTCGATAAACTATCGAATATTTTTTTACATTTTTAGACAGTTTAGTATCCAGCTTTGTAGTCGATCCAAGCCATAGATAGATTTTTCTGTCTCGTTTTACTTTTGTTGAGAATGTGTTGATCTACATATAATAGTTCCTCTATGCCTCTGGTTCTCTTGCAGCATCCTTTCTGTTCGTCGCGGAAGTTTCTGCGGCTAATCAATGAGTCGTAGATCTGCTCACTAATTCGTGCCGTCAGTATTTTCCACATCATCGGTACCCACATTATGGGTCTATAGTTGGTTGGGGGAATTCCTTAGAGGGTTTATTTTTGGGGATTAGATTGGTCTTCCATTTGGTCATCTATTCGGGTATCTTAGTTTTCTGTATGCATTTATTCATTTTCAATAGCAAGTCTGTCTTGTATGGAGGTGAATTTTTAAAATCAAAATCCGTGCATGCCACGATGGCTAGGGGTTTCGGCCAAATTTCACCTCTGGCCTTCTTCAGGTGATTTTTACCGTGACCTCGGATAGGAATGATGAGTCTGTAACCGTATCCCCAGTAATTACTGCTTTCCATAGTTGTTGTCTATCTCACCACATTTTTTGACCAAGTAAACCTCTGGCCGATTTGGGTATGATTTGAAACCGCTATCTTCTGACAATGCTCACCTGGAACCGTAGAAGGCCATAGGTGAAATTTGGCCGAAACGTAGTGAAAGAAGAAACAACACAAAAAAACTACCAAGATGAGGACAAAAAGTCCGCAATAAATAAAAATTAATTCTCAGATTAAGAAGCCTCATCTCAAAATGATTCCAATTAAAGACAATTACAAAAATTCGGTATGGACCCGACTAGGGAAAACCAGATAAGGATTTATAAGACCAAAAAATCCAACCTTGATCGCCCTTCGGGGCCCGTGGCGCAGCGGATAGAGGCGTTGAGTCTCTACGGTCTGAGCATTGTCAGAAGATAGCGGTTTCAAATCCTACCCAAGCCGGCCAGAGGTTTACTTGGTCAAAAACGTGGTGCGATAGACAATAACTATGGAAGGCAGTAGACTCATCATTCCGATCTGAGGTCACGGTAAAAATCACCTGAAGAAGGCCAGAGGTGAAATTTGGCCGAAACGTAGTGAAAGAAGAAACAACACAAAAAACTACCAAGATGAGGACAAAAAGTCCGCAATAAATAGAAATTAATTCTCAAGCCAAGTTTAGTATTTAACTGGGCAATGTTTTTAGGGGGCTTTAGTGTGCAATATCAAATCGTAAGTTTAAACTGTAAGTTTAATCTGTATGTTCCGTAGTTTTCTGGTTCGGATACTGATTCGAAAAGATAACACAGACAAAGTTTTTTTAAAAAGTAATTTTATACAAAAGAAACAAGAAAGAAAGAGATAGAAAAGATAAAGTGTTGCGAATCTTTGAGCAATTTGCAGGAACTTATCTGAGAGAATGTCTGAGAAACAAAGTTCTTTGAATTTAAGTATTTTTCTTTTCTTTTTAGTTTTGTCGAAATGTTTCAGAATTCATTAAATTATGAGTCTTTTTTAAAGTTCTTTTCAGCAGAATTCTCAGTTGAATTTTTTTCAGTTGTTTAACTTGGAAGAATTTCAGTTGTCGACTTTCGTTTAATTTTACTTTTATTTCTTAGGAAGCTTCGGCTTATTTAAAATATGTACCGGCTATTTAAGAAACGAGTAACGAAACCTTTCTGGTGGCTTAAGTTTTCGTACCTTCAGTTTGGTCCCCAAATTCGTACTGAGGATCTCAATAGTAGTTCTCGACAAATACAGAAGGTAGCTTTTGATGCCGTATTATCTGGGATTCCTTCTCCCTTTTCCACTCTGGCCAAATCAAGTGCCGCACGTGGTCAGCTTGATTTTTTCTTAGAAATAAATCTTTATAATATTTTGAAGTGCTGCTTTGAGCCCGTCCAGGTGTATGTTAATCTGAGGGCTGTCTAGGAACATTCGCAACTCTTTTTCCACGTTTAACTCCGTGATGTAGTTTATCGGAATATTTGTCAATAAGTTGTTTACTTTCTTAGTTTCAGACTTGACTATTCTCCAGTCTTAGTTCCTGAGAGGAGTAATGGGATTTTCTTTTCAGACATTATTCTTTTAATGATACCTACATTAGTTTTTTCCTCTTGGGTCAGTGTTTGCGTTTGTGCGTTTGTGGTGCATGAGTCATTATCATGTAGTGTTTGGTTAGGAGTCTCTAGCTTTCCTGTATTTATTGTCTCGGTTACTGTGGTTGGGCTTTGTTGATGTGTTTGCCTATATATTTGTTGGTGGGTTTCTAGTATTTCCAGGTCAGAAAACCAACCATTCTTTGTTATTGTCCTAATCTGGTCAGTAATCGTTTGGTCTGTTGTCTTAAATCTGCCAAATTCTGTCCATATTTTTATCTTTCTTTTTCTATACCCTCCTTTGGCATTGTTGCTTCTAAAATAACTGTATAATGTTGTGTATCTAGTAAAAGAACAGCCAACATTCACAAAATGCTTATCGGTTCCCGCCATGTTGGCTATCAAGGGAGCACCTGCCGATAATGACATACAAACCAGTCGTCTGGGCCTTATGTTGATTTAGGTTTCGATTTGTCATTTTTCATGGGTAGTATATTGTGACTACACCAGACCCAGGGGTTGCTTATTATCTGCGTGCCTGATACAGATGTGACCGAAAACAATCACGGTAACTGTTCATGTACAGCGGGTCACAAAAAAAAAAAAAAAAATGGAAAAATTCTTAACTTTTAACTTGTTAAAGTCCGTTATGCAGCTATTTTTATAACTTACCTCTGAAAATAAGTTCTTGAGTTAGTTTTAGGTGTTCCTGTTTAACCTTTTAGGTTTTATATTTACTGCCTTATTTTGAGATTTTTTCCCACTAAAGCTAGTTCTTTCAAAGTAAAGAGTAGGCTCTTTATTTCTCTCCAGTTTCATTGAGGACAGTAATTGTACTTAAAGCTTTCAGACCATATCCGGTACCTATATTTTCATCGATCGAGAGAAGTCACACGTAAGCCATTTAGAATTTAGCGTGGAAAATTTAAACAAATCTATTTCGTGATTTCGAAATAGTTTAGCTGAAAACAATTCTGGAAAAAGTACCTAATTGCAGTTTGTCACCAAGAGATTTCAAGAGCACCGAAATATAACATATTTTTAAATTAAAGACAATTTTTTCTAACCCGACATTCTCTTCGAAAAACACACCGCAAAGATTCGTTTATCCTTCCCGGCAGGTCGAACCTGATTCCTGATTTTTTTATTATATATATTATATAAGAAATACAGGTCACATGACATTCTAGAATATTCAATTCTAAAGTTATTCTCATCTTTTTTTTCTTTTTATTCATATTCCTACCTACATTCCTCACCTCCCCCACCGACAGAGGTCACACGTTATCCATATAGAATTTAACGCAGAAAATTTAAACAAATTTCGTGTTTATTTTCACTCTTTGAGAATTTTACACATCAGCGTTAGAGTCTTCATATTCCACACTTTTTCTATTTCCTAGAAAGGTCGAGGTACTTATCCTTCTTTTCACTTTCTTACAAGTTTACTCTGGGGTCACCCGAGACATTATTATTATTATTATTATTATTATTATCATTATTATTATCACTCCTTGAGATTTTCTAACTTCAGCGTTAACCGACGATCTTATTCTGGAGTTCGAGTAATTAAAAGTCACCTCAAGTTTCCTGGACTCTTCTCAGTATTCCGGCCAATCTCAACAATGCTCTAGTTTGGATTGTCTCTACTCGTCCTGTTATTTCCAATTTCTCTACCAAACTTTTGGTGACTGTACCAAGAGCACCAACGGTAATTAGTGTAACCGCTACTTTCCTTATTGTTATTATTATTTCCCTTCTAGCGAATTTTTTAAACTAAACTGAGCTGGTTGTCTCTTACTGGAGTTTGAGTGAGAAAACGTCTTTACTGGTCACCAGGACTCTTCTCAGTATTCTAGCCAATCTTTCTCATGGAAATATCATAGAAATATAATTCGATTTAATCTTTTCTTTTATAAAGCACAAACAAGAAATTTGAAAAGTTTCTAATTCAAATGAAAATCCTTTGCTAAAAACAAGTAAACTGCACAATAATAAAAATACAATAAGAATATTGTTACAGCTGCATGGAAAACATACAAAATAAAATACAATGGCATATTCTTCAAGCACTGAAAAAGCCCACTCTTTTTTTGATATTCTCTGCGGACTTTCCTCGCATCCATCCCGTTCTAATACACTGAATAAGAAGACTGGAGATTGAAGCGTCTAAGTGATAGATAGATAGATAGATAGATACTGAGAGAGGAAGAGAGAGAGAGAGAGAGGGATTAACATTGATTTGAACATTTTTTCTTTGCTGGGTAATTTTGATATAATTAAGAAGAGATTTCTTTATCTTTGTCTTGTTGAAAGGTAAAATTTTTCAGTCATGCCAAAACAAATAGTAAAGAAGACCTTCACAAAATCGAATGATATTCTTTTTCATGATTCTCTTGACCTGAAGGAAATCTCCAACCGTTTCTCCTGCAAAATACCCCACACCATAACAGACACACATTCAGCATTCAGTCTTTCTCCTGGCTTTCTTCTATTATACACTCTTCTTTTACAAACATAAATATTTCAAACTTGGATTCATTTGTCCACAATACAAGTTGCAACTTCTGTGTTCGTTCTTGTGTCCAGTTCTTATGCTTTGTATATATATATATATATTTTTTTTTTTTTCGGTTGATTCGACGCTGAATCAACCGAAAAGGACATCGAAACGAGATTAACGAAAGCATGGACAGCTATCAATAGGCTGTCGATTATATGGAAGTCAGACCTAACCGATAAAATGAAACGCAGCTTCTTCCAGGCAGCGGTCACATCGATACTGCTATATGGATGCACTACATGGACGCTAACAAAACGGCTGGAGAAGAAACTGGATGGCAATTACACAAGAATGCTGCGTGCAATCCTGAACAAGTCATGGCAGCAGCACCCCACAAGACACCAACTGTACGGCCACCTGCCCCCTATCACGAAAACTATTCAAGTTAGACGAACCAGACATGCAGGACACTGCTGGAGAAGCAGAGATGAACTCATAAGAGATGTACTCTTATGGATCCCCACACATGGCCGCGCAAAAGCAGGACGACCAGCTCGAACGTACATTCAGCAGCTATGTGAGGATACAGGCTGTTGTCCTGAAGACCTACCTAGGGCGATGAACGATAGGGAGGAGTGGCGAGAGAGGGTCAGGGATATCCGTGCTACCAGCACGATATGATGATGATGATGATGATATATATATATATATATATATATATATATATATATATATATAAGAATTGAATTCAATGCAAACGATCGACAAGTCACTTGTGTTTTTATTTACTAACCCACAGGTCAGGTTCAAAATGAGTCATCATCCATTGTCAAAGGAGATCAGCATTTTCCGTCCAAATTAATGCTTCCTTTCTCCATCCATCAATCTATTTATCTATCTATATGCTTTTTTTCTATTCATCAACCTTCCGTAAAAGTGGCTTTCTGATGGCTTTGCAACAGCTGTGCCTCACTGATTTAACTTTTCATTGTTGTAAGCGACATTAGAGGCTGTCGAGAGGAATTAAGTTCAACCTTTAATTCTGGAGAATTTTTAATTCAATCTCTTTTGCTTTTATTAATTTAGCATTTATCTTCAGCAACAGTTGTAACATTTTTTTTCTTACATCACTTACACTAGTTTCTAATTGGTTTTATAATGAATATTGCACTCCATATCTTGAAATCTTCAAGTTCTTTGAATAAAATTATATATTTTGCCCTAACTTCAGTGCTAGATTGCTTTGAATATATCATTTTGAGCAAAGTACTCCAAAGGTAAAACATAAATAAATAAAGCCCTACCAAAAATTTTTTCTAATAACACAATATTCTTTAATTCCAACAGAGACAGCGATCTTTTGTCAAAAAAGTGAGTTCTATGTAACTATCTGCCGGGGTTAAAAATTAGTGCTGAGTAAACATTTATAACCTGTATAAATATTTAATTTGGTAGAAAATATTCCTAATCTCAAAAAGTCTACGGAAAAATGTTTCTCTAACAAAATATTCACAATTTAGTAAAAAGTATTGTGGAGAGAAGAGTCCTAATAAGAACCTTTTAGTAATAAGAGAAGAGTGAATGAAAAGAAAGAAAGAAAAAATAAAAGTAAGTAAACTTTTATTTGTAAAACTTAATCTTCTACGTAAAAATACAAAATATCTAATTCTAAGTTATTATTTTAAGAAACTTAAGGTGACCTAAAAATTTTGTCGGTAACACGCACGCACACACACACACACACACACACACACACACACACACATATATATATATATATATATATATATATATATATATATATATATATATATATACGAGGTGCATACGATAAGTTTCCAGACTTTTTTCGTATGGCCACTTTTATTGATAGTACACACATGAAACTCTAGTCCCCTTCGAAGTAATCTCCTCCGGCTGCAATGCACTTGTTGTATCGTTCCAATAACTTCTAGAAGGCTCCATGGAAGTCCTCTTATGTGAGCGTGTCAATGACCTTCGTCACAGCCTCTTTCATCTCCTCAATTGTTATCTGGATGCCCATCATGGTCAAATAGTCTGTGACAAGGATGGAGTTGTGGACTGGCGCATTGTCTTGCCAGAAATGCCACTGACCCGATTTGAAGAGTGCTGGCCTCTTCCGACGGAATCTCTTCCTGAACTCCCTTAAAACCTCAACATAGTAACCCTATGCCTAACCCTTACCCTTTGGCCGATCAACTCTGGTGTATTGACTTCCTTACACCTCTCACACCTCTCATCAACTCTCACAGACTCCCTGGCTTCCTTGAATCTCTTATGCCACTCAAAAACTGATGCTTGATTCATGCAAGATGGTCGAAATGCAGTCGGAAGCATTCCATACGTTTCTGTGGCATTTTTTCCAAGTTTAAAACAGAATTTTATTGCATATCGTTCTTCGAAAGTGTCAGATGGCATTTTTGAAATTCACCAGCTGTGACAATCAGGCTTTAGTAGAGTGTATTTCAATTGCTGTTGTAGCTGTTACTTTAAATCTGAAATCATAAAAGTTGGTCAGTCATCTCATAAGATGTATAGCAATAAGATACTGAATTTTCAAGAGTTTACGACAATTTTAAATGCCCATATGAAAAATGTCTGGAAACTTATCGTATGCCCCTCGTATATATATATATTAGAAGTGAATTCAATGACAACAATCAACAAGTCGCTTGTGCTTTTATTTACTAACCCCTAGCTTCGACTTCAAGATGTGTCATCATCCATTGTCAAAGGAGATCAGCATCTTCCGTGCAAACGAATGTTTCCTTTCTCTATCTATCTATCTATCTATCTCGTTTATGGATGCGATCATGTATAGTGATATAGGTGTCTTTTTCCTGTGGTCAGAAGTGTTTGGCTGACTCGTTGGGAGATTATGTAAGAAATAAGAGAAAGGAATGAATCATTAATAAAATACTTTAAAAGCACCAGTTCTCGTCAGTTGATTCGTAAGTTAGTTTAATGGCATATCAACACTTGTTGGATAATTTTACCCCAAAGTCAGATAAACAGTTATAGTCTCCAGTTATATTCGTACAAAAATCATCTTTACAAAATCTATGAATTTTTTCAGATTAATTTTATGCTCTAAATTTGGCGTTATTTTTAAAATAATCATTTGAAAAAATATTTAATAATAATTGTTTTTGCAACAATCATTTATACAATCTGGAAATTTTTGTATTTAAAAAATTGTTCACAGTTAAAAGCAAAATTTATGCGTGGCGCAAAAGTAATCGGCAACAGAAGAGGACACGCCCAGCCATGTTCAAATCCTTGATGCGGCTGTTTGTGCTAATATTCTTGGGAATTGCATAAATCCATTTTTTCCCTTTCCCCACCATAACTAGGTAAACGTTTTTTATAGACGGAAAACCAACCCCCAGATTGCTTTAAAATTGACCTAATGTCACATCTTACCCGCGACACAGAGGTTCGGTATATACATAGGTTTAAAAACTACGCTAATTCAGTTGTTTATTAGATTTCAACAATTTTTTTTTGTTTCAAATTTTCAAATTTATGAATAAATCTAATTTTGACCTTTGAACCCTTACAGTTTTTTTTTTATCTTTCAGAAAAAAAAGTCTATTTAGCTTATCCAAATGCTATAAAGAAGGAAAATGCAACAAATTGAATTTATTTTCATCGGTTTCTGTATTATGACGTCATTCCTCACAACAACAATGGTGATAGCATTTCGTGATTTGGACTGACGTCAAATATATAAGGAGTAGCAACTATGAATAAAGATGAATATGTTTTCCTTTCGCCTAGTTAAGCAATAAAACATAATTGGAAATTTTGTAAGGTTGATAGCTTCGTATTTTTCCCTTCTAATATAAAAAGTTTCCTAGTTAAAAAAAATGACCTAACTGGCATTCTTTTTGTCCCGATGTAATCGACCAAAAACATTTCTTTTTGCTTATTATTACAGTAGGCCTGCCGTAGTAACTTATCTACGCCTTTCAGAGATTTCTCATTTAAAGTTACTCTTAAATTTGGCTGATATAAAGCAGTCCCTGGGAAAAACTTATGGAATTAGCTCGCTTAGAGGTTATTCACTCATTCCATAATTTTGCCTGGGGAGGTAGTCACTTCTAATAAGCTTGCAAAGCTAAAATTCAAAGTCCTCCACTTCTCTTATCTTACGCCAAAATTAAGCTATGAAGAAAATATTTAAAAAGGTTCGTGGCCATACAGCAGATTTTAGAGAATAATGGTCGGAAACAAACTATTTTCATTTCAGCTTATACGAGCTTCATTGGATGTTCCATCGCACTGTCTCTGTTTATAGTCTTCAAAGCACAATATAATCCTGGTAGTTTTTAATAAAAAGAACATCTTAGCAAGCTTTCCGTTATGGGAAGTATGCAACACAAGGTCAGTTTTTAAGGGGAGTATATCCGGATTGGTACAATGGGTAAATTATCGCCATTTAAATTTCTAATTTCACATATTCACTTTATTTGTTTGAGGTTTTGTCTACTGTTCACCAAACTAGTATTTGTTAGGCACTAACTGTGAGAAAAATAGTCCCGTGGCACGATCCACCTCCCAAGAAATTTGAAAATGACATCCTGTACTGTATTACATTCATGCCAGAAGCACCGCTACGAAGATTTTACTGTGTTAGGGTGTTGGGAAGACAGACTCATATTCATATTGATAATTACCAAACACTCAGTCTATATTTTGGTACTGGGGTAGTAACTAGTGACAGTGACGTTATGTCTCTATTCATCTTACCGCATATTTTCATACTCAACACAGTGACCAACATCATGTGCTTAAAGGAGGATAATCCTCCCCTGGATTGAGTGGATAGCTGCTGGAAGACTCTACGTGTAACAACAGGACTCTGCATCACGCCACACAATTCAGTGTTTGCAGTGAGAAAATTCGTTCGACCAAATCAACCGTAACATCTGGCCACCTAACTTCTCAGATTGCTGTTGCCTGATCATGTGTGAGTCATGGTCGAGCAAAAGACCAACAAAACTCTGTGCAAAACCAAATATAAATTGGTGATTCCTTTAATTAAATCTAATCTAAATTATTTCAATTTAGTTCCTTGTAATTTTGGTAAATATACATGATAAAGTGAAATATCAGGATTATTTTCATTTTTGCATAATTTAGACGTCAATTTACATACTACATCCAGTTGTACGTCTCTACATGAAGGGAGAAAATATTGAAAGAGGGTTAATCCAACTTGAATATCCTACGAAACAACCACAGTTGGATTGAAGAAATACTTAGACACTATAATATATGGGAAGCTACAGTTTGTACATGCAAACAAAAAGCAAAATAAACAAATATTAGATGAGTAAAGGTAACTCAAAATTTCCACACCAACTCGAATAAACATAAAAGATATAGCAATAGAGGCAGCAAAGAGCATAAAGAAGGAAGTAAGAACACAAGAACTGATTCAATTCTAAAATGCCGAGGCACAAAAAAAATCAGAAAAAAAAAAATACACAGATGATACTCACAAATAGTTAGGAATACTAATATCAATAAAAAAAAAAAGAATTTTAATGGCTGAAGATGAAGTACTGAAAGATAGTGTTGTTTATAATAACAGCTGAAGTCCTGAGCCTACCATCTAGAAACTACCTAGAAAACATTAAGAACAAATTAAATCCAATATGTAGATTGTGAGGATAAAAAACTGAATCAATTCACCATTTTGTATCCGATTTCTCATGTATTACACCGATAGAATATCTATCTATCTATCTATCTATCTAAATCTCTGTTAATCTCTCTCTCTCTTCCTCTCTTAATCTATCTATCTATCGTAAATTGTTTACATGCACATGTCTTCATCTCTGTTGATTGAAATTATCTAATTTCTGTTCGAGACACGGGAAAGGGCGTGTATTTTTCCGGGAATTAGTTTAGTTTACTTAAATTTCTCCAAATTTAAGTAAGGCTCCGTTAGTTAATTAAAGCTTGTTCAAATAAACTGCAAAGACCTTTAGAGAACAAAAGAACCAGACACAGATGATAGCCTTTGAATTAACCCACGCTATGATTCGAGGAAAAATATTTAAACTTGTCGCTACCAAACCGCATGGAGGCCGACACAAAAATAGTCTACTGAATTAGTTTAAGTGGCATGATTTTAGAAATAATGGTCAAAAAAACAATTTAAGAAAGTATTTTGGAGAACTATAGGATGAAATGATCAACATAATTTGATCTATATGTAGATACTGTATTAATAATGAATATATACTGTGCATAGATTCTTTATGTTTTTATTTTTTAAGTTTCACATGAGAAAAAATAGATAAACTAATCCCGGTCATAAGACTAGACCTAGTAATAATGAACAAAAACAGAGAACATACCATATAGTAGATTTTATCGTTCCAGCCCACCAGAGAGAAAAAATCAAAGAAAGCAAAAAGAGAGATAAGTACTTCTACCTTGGTCGAGAACTAAGAAAGCTCTGGAATAGAAAGGTGACATGGATAACAATTGTGATTGGTGTACTTGGAACGATTCCCAAAGGACTGGAAAGAGGACTGGAAGAGTTGGAAATCGGTGGACGAATCAAGACTATTCAGACCACAGCATTGATAAGATCGGCTACAAGAGTGAGAACCGTTCAGGAGACGAGAGAAGATTTGCTTCACTCAGACTTAACTCGTATGAAGGACCCACAATAATTATAATAATAATAATATAAACAACATAAAAAACGCGTAAGAAAACTGATTACAGCCACCAGAAATAAAACAGACAACACATACATCAACGTAACAAAAATAACCCGAAAACAAAAATGGGAAGAAAAACAACTCTGGACATTTCAAGAGACAAACAAGCAAAATCTCTCACAAGAAAATTTGGACAAAGCAAAGAAAGGGATTCTTTCAGATATGAACTGAATCTCTTCTGATCGTAACTGAAAAAAAATGCCATCAGGATAAACAATGTTAAAGCAAGACGCAACAAAATAGCAAATGTAAATTATGTGGTGCCAGAGACGAAGCTATCAATCACATAATAAGCAAATGCAATAAATTTGCTCAAAGAGAGTACAAGACTAAACACGATTGAGTGGGGAAGACGATCCACTGTGAATTGTGCAAGAGGTTTAGATTTTACCATACGAACAAATGATATATTGGTGTATGCACAACCCAGAATCCGTCCTAGAAAATGAGATGCACAAAATCCACGAAATCACGGCAAGACAACCAGCCCTAGTGATAGTAAACGAAAAAACAGAACTTGCCGTATAATTGACTTTGCTGTTCCGATTGACCACAGGCAAAAACTGAAGGAAAGCTAAAAAAAGATGTAAGTACTTAGACATTGCTCGAAAACAGACAAAACTATGAAACACGAAGGTGACGGTGATACCAGTTGTAGTTGGTATGCTCGGTATAGTCTCCAAAGGACTGATATAGAGACTGGAGGACTTGGAAATAAGAGGACAATCTCAACATTGCTGCAATTTGGTGGAAATGAGTGATGATAAATCTAGTGTCATGTATATTGGATGATTTTGGTAATTTATTTTGCAAAAATATCAATGTTTCATTTTAGATGACATTCGGCTGGATTACAGCTGGGGCAGCTATTTTTAAGAAGGAAAGATTGATTAGAATTTTTGTCGGGAATTTTCAGCCTCTTGAGGAAATATAATCAACTTGGATATTGCAGGAAAAGAAGATGTTGAAAGCATTATTTTTGTGATGACCCTAAAACGAGAGTGGCATTGAAACTTTTGAGCATCACTAGCGGCTGACCAGAGAGTAAAATTGAAGGAAAGCGAAAAAGGATGTAAGTACTAAGACTTTGCTCGAGAACTGACAAAACTATGGAATACAAAAACGCACTGTTAGAGATAGGATTAAAAGTGTTTTGTAGCTGAAAACTTGGTATTTTGTACTTTATGTATCAGTTGTAATTTCTTAGGAAATAAGAACGAGTGTACATTTGGATCTTCCTTAGCACCTCAACGGAGAAGGAACAGTTATCTGATAATGTAAATTTAACCGGCTATAAAAAGAAAATTATCTCAAGTAACGTTGTGTCATTTTAACTTTCTTATTTCTCTTACTGACATATAGAAAGAATGAACGTAACATTTGATATAGGATAAGGAAAAGGAGCAATTGCTCGTGGTACTAGCTTCATATTCCAGTTCAAGAAATTACAGAAGAGCTCTCACCGAAATGAGTCATCTGAGTGTCAAAAGATACCTATTCATTCGGCTCTGAACGTTACCAAAATATGACACAAGGTTGGTTTAATGTGGTGGTGCTCAAAAGGGCATAAATTTTCCTTTGCCAAAAAGTAAGAAGTATTGTGTGTGGCCAGATGTTATAAGGTCGGTCTGTATTGTAGATGAAGACCATTATTAAACATAATCGAAGAGGAACATTGCCGAGGAACTCCATATAATTGAGTCTATTAACAAACGTTGTTATCAGCTACAGGATCTGTTTCTTCACACCAACGTCTGGAGAACCAAGAATGGTGAGCCGATAATTTTCCCGATCATGTTACTCTTAACATGTCTTGATTTGATTTCCCGAGACTACTACGTTTGACATATCATAGAGATGGAGGAAAACCAGCCACCCTACAACATGAAAGACTCACTGAAGATTGCCATCATTGATTGAAGATTAACATGAACAAGAATCCCCTGATCCAGTCATACTGTATGAAGCATACTAAGTGACCAGACGTCGTAAGGTCAAGTAGTCAAACAAATTTACAGCTAAAAGACAGTATATCGAGGTGAACTATTGCAGAGTAAAAGCACTAGGCATTTGGCCTAATGAGTTGAGTGTTCGCCCGTAGTCCAGGAGACCGGGGTTCAATCCCATGTCGAGTCATACCAAAGAATAAAAAAATGGTACTTAATGCCGCCTTGATTAACACTCAGCATTATACTGTAAGGATCAAGAGTAAAGTGGAGCAATCCAGGGAATGGAGAACTACTCTTCCCTACTCCTTGGTGTAATAGCTATTGAAAAGTGAGCGTTCAAGTTACCCTCGACTGTGGTTAAACTTATTGCTGAATACCTTGAGTTGAACAGAGGCGGACATCTCCGACGAAATTTGCGTAGGAGTGACCGGCTGAAAATTTTTATGATCAGGTTGCCTCCTAATTTGAATCCTCTGGATCATTATATCTAGGACCTCACCTAGAGAGAAAAAAATCTAGTGGCCCCAAAATACAAATGACTCACTGGATGCAACCATCATGGAGTTGAAGATTAACATAAACAAGATTCATCGGTCATGCTGTCATTTCATCTTTGAGGTAGTAATCTTTTTTTTTCTAAATTGAACAAGAGCACAATTTATTTTTGGAAAATATATATTAATATTTTCTGTTGAATATCTTTGCTTTCTTTCGGATTGTATTTTCTTCTTAATTATTCTGAACATCCTGTATTCTGAGAATTAAAAACATTATCTTTTTAGAGATAGTTTTATTGATGAGTGCTGTAGCAGTGCAAATATTTACTATAAACTTAAACGTAGATAAACAAGAACAGCGACAATAATAAAAAAAGGCATCGACGATGCTGTGGACTACGCTTAGAAAAATAGAATACTATAAAACAGAGTGGTTGAGCCTTTCTTACCAAAATACCATCATAAAAACAAAAACAACAAAACAAAAACAAAAATGAACCACCCAGTAAACCACTCAGTCAATTGACCTCCAAAAGTTCAGCGTAAACGAAAAAAGATCACCTACCTTCATCATTTGTATTCGATCACCTCCCTTGCTTTCCGTCACTGGTGTTCGGTGCTAGCTTCTTCAGCTGCAATGAGGCCGAGTTTTGTAAGTAATCCAAAAACCAAAACCAAAACAAAAACAAAAATAACAAAAATTACAAGGGAAAATCTCTTCAAGCAATAAGAAATCTCGGTAGTGGATATATAATGGAGTACTACCGAAAGCAAACACGAGAAGCAAAGAAAAATTAAGAGAAATGACTGTAGTGATGCAAATGGAGGATATTGGACTGATTTCAATATAGGTCAAATAGCAATGGCGTAAAGAAAAAGTTCGGATGAGTGACACGCGTCGATTTAAGTGAAAGCATATTAAAGGATTATCGACGATTATACTTACCTAATTCCATCCCCCATCCGTATCCAATGGGAATGTATCTACCTACCTCGCCAGGTTAAATGTAATTCCTTCTGGATTAAAGAGACGTGTGGCCTATCATGAATTTATACTTTCTGAGTTTTTCTTACTCCCTATTACTTGTAGTTTTCACTGAAGGTTGAGTAACAACAAACCTGTTCATATATCCAGAACTCTTTCAATGAGTGAATAATTTTAACGGTATATCAACCCGTCGAGGTTTATTTTATTCTTAGCTGTTACAGAATCGAGTTTATAACGTTCATATTTACATTTTTGTGTAGTTGCTTAGTGTTTTCATCATTTTTATTTTTATTTTAGCACACGATCTTTTTTAATATGAATATTTTAAAACAGATCTACTGCACCCATACATTGGACCCTAACAAAAAGTACCAGTTCAAGTTGGAGTGGACTTGGGAATAATGGCAAGAAAGGGATTCGCCACATTCCTCAGATCGCCATAACTGGAGCCTCACCATCACATACAGTTTAGAGTTATAACTAGAATACCATTTTTTTTGTCGGGGTTAACCCCACTGGAGGAGATTCTAAGCTGCACTAATAGGTCAAAAGACTCTTGTAAGTATTCTAACGAATATCAGCTGTTGTTTGGTCCCAATTCTTCTTTGGAAGGATTGTTCCGAATGTTCAAACTAGGATGAGTTATCTTTATATGCCATCGCTTTCCGCAGCTCTTTGGCAAGATCGGGGTTCTTTTGGGTATATTGCTGCTTTCTTTAATTTCTACGGTGGTCTGCTGAAACGGCAAAATCAAGTATTTTTTTAGTTTGCATTTTCTTTTCTACTATCAAGCAATGTAGTTCTTTTCCCGTTACATTTACTCAGAAAACATTCCAAACATAATAGTTATCATCATAGGAAATGAGTACAAATCCCGTAGTAGGCTATTTGCATTTCTGTTGGAGATAATTCCCAGTATAAAAGTAGGAATCCATCTCTTCTTCCTCCAACTATTGATTCATAGTAAAGAAGACTGGGCTATTTATATTACATATTGACCCCGGCCAAGCTGTCAAAAGAAGAAATGCACCTGGGTAAATAACAGGTGCATCCGGTCAAAGGGATCAGGGGATAACCTTGAGAGTCGACGGGTTGAATTGAGTACAAATGTGACGCTCGGAAGAAGTAGGTGGATGTCAAATTATTATATAACCCCGGCGTCAGGAAGTTCAGATCAGTTGGAGAGAAGATGATGGAATGAGAACCATGTCCCACCAGATGCTGGGCCCCAGGCCCCTCGGTTGAGCAGCCCAGGAGAACGGGAAAGAAAGACTGTGATAGCCAGAAGAGTTGGGGGGGGTCAATATGTTGCAGTGATTGTTCGGTCTCCAACTCACCTCTCACACACAACCCTTTCAATAAAGTGAGAGGTATATTTTTCTAAAGAACTGTGTCCGCTCGTCTTTATTGTGTTGAATATGTTTCTACATGCATCTGCATATGAGTATGTTACATTTAGCCCTTATCAGACAACTAATCTAGAAGGAAATCTTAAAATTCAAACCAACAGTACTCCACTTAAAAATTGACCTTGTATTGTAATCTGCCCACGGTGGAGTTGCTGGATGAATAATTATATTTTCTTTGTGATTTGTCGGAATAAAGAATTCTAATACACAACAAGAGAAGTATTCGAGGCGTAGCAGTTATCTTCATTAGAAATGGACATGGCGACCCGAGTTCAAATCAGAGTGGTGGCTGTTTGCATTTTCACGTAGCGCTAATACTCACATACGAGTAATGTTCCGCAAAGTTTTCGCGGAGGTTTTGGGTTCAGGCACATGTTACAAAATTCTTTCCCTTTTGGAGTAAAATAAGGCCTGGCTTTCTGGTTGGATTAGGTGATCTATTTGTTCCTCAAAATGCTAGAACATTTTGTGTCTACAATAGATGTTCAGATTTGTAAATATTAATGATATTTTTATACTCCTTTGAGAGTTTATCTCGCCACCGTTAGCTGATGATTTTTTTACAAGAGTTTGAGTGACATGAAGCCTCCTCAAGTCTTCCCAGGACTCTTCTCAATATTCTGGACGATCTTAATAATGTTGTAGTCTAGACGGTCTCTACTTGTTCTCTGATTCTCAAGTCTTCTAGTTCCTTTATCAATCTTTGAAGGATTGTTCCAAGTGCACCAAATATAATTGCTATCACCGTCACATTCCTATTCCTTAATTTATAATAATCATTATTATTATTGTGAATTCTCCCAACATTAAAAGTCAGTGGCCTTCACAGGATTCCAAATGACAGCTAGTAACCTCAGCTGTTCTGGACATTACTCAGTATTCAATCTCATCCCAACAGTTCTGAGGTCTGGATGGTCTCATTTCTTCCTCTGATCTCCTGTTTTCCCGCTCTCTCTTTCCAGATTTTCTGAGTCATTTCCAAGGTTCGATTCAGTTTCCTTGTTTAATGGCATATCTACTTTCGAGGGCTATTTAATGCCAACGCTATCCTTGTAAAAGCACATTAGTGGTGCTATATAATCCATAGCTTCGAGGAAAAGAGGGTTCATACATTCCCCAAGGTTATTATCCCGAAAGTGACGTGAGTTCAAACATTAGCCATGTTGCTGCGGTGACAACTCCCACATTTTCAAGGGCTCCGATTATGATTGGTATCATTCCCACCTTCATGTTCCATAATTTCTTCACCGCTCTGGCTCAGTCCTTTTTTTTCCCCAGATTTTCACTTTTCTTTATTTTCACTATATGTCCTGCTGGAACAGCAAAATCTAATGGGTGACAAATTTTTCACTCATTTAGTTTTGGCAATTAACTTTAATTAGGCCTTGAAACCTAGTCTGGATTTTTTTATCCCTTTGTATGTCAGAAGCTCAAGGAATTTTGCGAGTCACATTTTCTAACATGGTTTCTGGTTTTTGTGAATATCATCTGTCATTATGATAATTATTATCATCATCTTTCGTCTTGCGAGTTTTTCACACCACTGTTAGCTGATGGTCACTGGAGTCTTAGTGACCGAAAGTCTCTTCAGGTTACCAAGTCTTTTCTCTGTATTATAGCCGATCTCAACAATACTCCAGTTTGGATTGTCACGATTCGTCCTCTGATTTCCAACTCTTCTAGACATCTTTGTAAGCATCTGAGGACCTTTTCAAACGCGCCAATTACATGTTCTATAGGTTTCTGAGTTTTCGGATAAAGTCTCAATACTTATCTCTCTTTTTGGTTCAGCAAAGTCTATTTTACGGAAAATTTTCTTTTTTTAAAATTATCACTAATTCTGGTCTCCTAGCCGGTATAAGGTGATCTGCTTGTATCGCAAAATCTCAGAGAATTTTATGCGTCTCATGATTTAAGACAGAATCCCCTTTGTGCAAATACCATTTGGTAGTATAGTCGAATTTAGATTTCTTGCAAAATTTCCAGTGGATCACTTTTCCCACCCAATCGTTTCTAGTCTAATACTCACTTTGCCAAAATTAACTATATTCGCTTATTATGAGATTAATAGTTTGGTCTCAGTCACCACTTAACATACACTTGCTTTTCTATTTCATATTATCTATCTTCGCTTTAACATAATTGGTTCTTGTGGAGTTGTTTTGTGCTGCTATTAGAAGAAACTGACTCTCTCTCTAAAGGTTTCCATTTCGTAGTCATGTCAAGGCCTTGTGTTAGATTTCGCCAGTTTTTGTCATGAAATATCCATACAGTTGTTTTTCTTCCATTTCAGTCTCCTAGATTTTTTTTTTTTCTGTTTCTTTTTAGGTTGCCTGGATTGGTTGTCGTCATTAGTCTTTCTTTGTTCTTTTTAATGTAGTCTTCGTTTTAATGCATCCATGATATCTTCAATACTGGTAAGTTCTCTTTCTCTTTCTTTTCTTGGCACATATAGTCTGTGTAAGTTCTTGTTAATTTTACGAATGGTCCCGAGTATCTTATAAGGGAGAAAACTCAAGTATTTATCACTTTGGTTGGATTACTACTGTTGAATTTGGTTTTGAAAAGTGGTCTGAGATGCTCTTTTGTTATTTTTTCTTTCATCTCTGCTCTCGATGGTATCCCTTTTCAATATTCCTAAGTACTTGTAAAGTTCCTTTTCTCAAAAGGTTCTGATTCATTCTTGATTGGGCAGTTCTATTCTTTCCTTTATTTGCCTTTTTCCACTTCTCATTATGAGCATTGCACATTTTTCAATGACAAATTTCATTCCTATATCCTTGCTGTATATTCTTATTGTTTGTATCAGAGTCTGCTGTTCTTTTTCAGTTTTTGCAAACAGCTTGAAGTCGAAAATGTACATTAGATGATTTATCTTTTCTTACGATTTAGAAAGTTTGAATCCCTCAGTGCATTCGCTTACTATGTGATTGAGTGATATCATTGCTGTTACAAACAATAATGGTGATAGCGTATCTCCCAGGAAAATTCCTCTCTGGATTTTCTCCTCTGCTAAAGGTTTTCCTCCGCTGTCAATTCAAGTTTCCTGTTTTTTCTTGGCTTCCGTGACGATCTTTATGGTTTTATCAGATATCATATACATTTTTAAATAGTCTTCTATCCGACTTTACGGGATTATATCATAGACCTTTTTGCAGTTAATCCACGCCATAGCAACATTTTTCTGTCTCACCTATAGTCGCTGGGGATTGTTCTTTTTTGATCATTCTGGATCTAAGTGGTCTTCCTTTTAGTCATCCATTCCATTATATATGCTTCTTCTAAGCATCTCATCTACTCAGTTCAAGCGCCACTCTATGGTGGAAGAGCGTACATTTTTAAAACCAGAATTCATGTATGTCATCTTGGTCTGGGGGTTTCCAATTCAGCATATTTTTTCAGTCTTACAATGTTATGCGCATTTTTGTCTCAGGGCCCTTTTCCAGTCCTTGTTATTAATTTTTATTGTTACTTATCCATTCGGCCCTTCTATGTTCTTTTTAGTCCCATATTTTACGTCAAAATTGTTTTGATTCCTTCGTCTTGCGGTTATTAGTATGTACTGGTGCATTCTCCACCAACTTGTTTGATGAGTTTTTCTTTTGTTATTTTGGAACATCCAATTTTGTTTGTATTGCTTGACCCTGTCAAGGTATCTTTAAAGTCTCCCTTCTTTCGCCAATAACTTTTGATTTATCTCTTCAAGTTGTATTGTCAGACTTCTCTGCTGTTCTGTTTTGGACTTTTCATCCAAACTAAGCGTGCGTGGTGTTTCAGTTTTCTATATTTTGCGTTTCAGTTAGGGTACAGGACACTTGATATTCTTTCCTATTTACTTGTTCACATATTTCTAGTATCTGAAGGTCAGAAAACTAATCTTTTTTTTTAATAACCTTTTAGTTTGCTTAGCAAGTCCTTGGCTTGGTGCATTAAATCTAGTGGATTCAACCCAAATTTATATAATTCTTCTTCTATATACTCTTTGTGTAGGGTTGCTCTTAAAATAAGAGTGAAGTATATGTGTGTAAGTTGTTGTTATTGAGGGTGACCCGAAGTCTCCCTTTCCGATAGCTACTACACCAAGGTGTGTGTGTGTGGGGGGGGGGGTTACTCCTTTTTCAGTATTAAACCGGCTCATTGGCCAAGAGTGTAGAGCGTTCGCCAATGATCCGGGAAATCGGGGTTCAATCCTAAGTTGCGTCATACCAAAGACTTTAAAAATAGAATTTGATACCTCTTTGCTTAACACTCAGCATTATAATGTATGTATCAAGGGTAAAGTGGAACAATCCATGGAAACGAGTAGCGCCTTCTCCTACGCCACGGTGCTGTAGCTATTGAAAAAGGAGCCTTCGGGTTGCCCTTGACTACGGCCGCCTACAACTTTTACATGTTTGTTGTTTTCCATTGTCTATTTTTTCTATTGGTGTCTCTGACTTAATTGGTTACTTTAGTCGTTGCTGTGTACCTGGAATTACAACAGCCACCATTTGCATGATTCCACCGGATCCCCCATGCTGGCTAGCAAACGAAACACGTGCCGCTCATGATACCCAAACCTGTGGTAGGAGTACCACGTTTAATTAGGTTTGAATCTGTCAGTTTTTATGGATAGGATATTAGAGATCCAAGAGTTGTTTATTATCAGTACAACTATGAAGAGATATGTACAGGTACTATTCCGAACGATGAGACAGACCGACACACACACACACACACGTTTAACTGTTAGCTTTTTAAAAAAATATTGGTTTCTCACTTAAACTGTCACACTGTGCTTAGATTAGCTCGGTGGTGTAACGGTTAGCAAGCTAACCTACACGAGTGATTTCGAGTCTCATTGGGCGCCCCATTCATTCGGCCTTGTGCCACATCGAAGCAAAGAGCTTTGTAAATTACTATAACTGATATTGTTTTACTCGAGTGATTTTGTGGTATTTGTCGTTATCTTTTTTGCTCGGCGCTTAAAGTATGCTATATCATTTACATCCTGCATATCTGCTACAGAAAATCGGCTTTATGTCAAAAGAGTTCTATTTACGTGACTTGGGATTGAGGACTGGGCCTTACTGCAACTAATATCATCTTCATTTTACTTGCATTTTCCTCTCCTCCATTTCTCCCCACCCCAATAACATACAAAACTTTCATAAAAAATTAAAAAAGCAAAGCACCAAATCTTACTTCCATAGTATAACAGATAATTCGAAATCATTATTATTATTATTATTTTACTCTTTTGATAATTTTTCACACCAGCTTTAACTGATGGTTTCTCCATGGAGTTTGAGTGATAGCAAGCCTCCTCAATTCTCCAGGACTCTTATCAGTATTCTGGTCGATCTTAATAATGCTGTAGTTTGGAGGGTTTCCACTCTTCCCTACACCTTGGTGTAGTAGCTATTGAAAAGGGAGACTTCAAGTCGCCTTCGACTACAGTCGCTAACTTTACTTACTTACTTATTTACAATAATCATCATTATTGTACACGTTCCGTTAATAATGACATCATGTATGGAATAGAAATTTGTTAAGTCTATACTTGGAAAGTTTTAAGACATGATTGTTTGAAAAAATATTTTTCAAGTCAAATGTGTCAACTCATCTAAGACAGATGCAAAAATATTTGGGCACAAGTGCAGAGTAATCAGTTGGAAACGAACTCACAATCGTCGCAATATCATCATTAATTACTTGGCAACTTTTCTTTCACCTGTATTAAATGGTCTATTCAACGGCTCCTGTAATATGAGATAATTTGAATTCTTTTTAAAACAAATCCTGTTTATTTAACCCAGAATACGTGAACTGTATCTCTGCAGAGAGGGAAGATATCACTTTCTTACAATTATTCACAGGTCCAACCTGACCCAGAGCGTTAATACCTGATAGGTTCTTATCTATGTGTCAAATAGAACTGTTTACTCATTAACTATACTTGAAACCATTTAAATGCGTGCAATTTTAACTATTATTGATAGATAACAATACTTGAAACCGTTTAACTCTGTGTAAACAATGAATAGCAATACTCGTAAAAATTGAACTATGTGCTAACAAAGGATTAATATCAAATAAAATTACTTGTGTTAAATAGCAATAGTTGAAACCAATTAACTGTATGCAAACAATTAATCGCAATGCATGAAACCATTTGAAGTGTGCAAACAAATGGCTCATTAAAAATTATATTACTTACAAACTATTCGTTCACAATTATATATATATATATATATATATATATATATATATATATATATATATATATATATATATATATATTCTTTAAAGAAAAACCAAAAACCGGTTATTTTAGGATTATAAATTTATTTCCATCCGGTTTTGTGTTTCTGATGTAAACCAAAAACACGAAGAAAAATATAACAGGACTTCTTCAGATCTTATGGATAAAAAAAACAAAAAACAAAAAAAACATAAAACAGGATGGAAATAAATTTATAATCCTAAAATAACCGGTCTTTGGTCTTTTCTTTAAAGAAAGTATTGTTCTGTAAAATTAGTTACATTGAGCTCTCTACTAGGAAAATTTAAATGTTCAGCTTTTGAATGATTTTTTTGTCCTGAACGAATTACTCCCAACTCTGGTTTAACTGGACCGAATAATACTATATATATATATATATATATATATATTTGATTGAACATAAGAGACATTTTTGTCTTCATATTTTTTGTTAATCATTTCGAATTGCCGTATTTATCTTATGATATTCGGCGGAAATTGGTTGATAAACCTTCCATAATTAGTTATTTCACAAGTACTTTCTGCCCAACTTTGAGCCAACATCAGGGAGGAAGTATTACAAAAGTGATGTAACTTTGTATGTACATTAATACTTTGTAAGAATGAGCGTTTGTTCTGTTGTATTGTGTAGCGTTTACTTTTCGAATTTGTTTCTATAAATAGTGTCAGTAATTCCATTAAGTTTGGGTTGTAGGTTACTAATATGTAGTACCTCAAGAATCTGTTGTTTTTGCTTGTTATTTTGTTGTTCTAATATAAAAAAAAACTACAGATAGAATTAATTTTAAAACCAGTGCTAATGATGATGAGAAGAAAATTTACATCACTTTCGTAATACATCCTCCCCTGACGATGGCCCAGAGTCGGGCAGAAAGTAAATGGGAAATAACTAATTATGGAAGGTTTATCAACCAAATGTCTATTTTGTTAAATGAAATATGTATCAATGAAGAAATGCTGCCAATATATATATATATATATATATATATATATATATATATATATATATATATAAAGCATTTGGCATTATATAACACACAAGAGTTGATATGCTATAAAACAAACCCAACCAAAGCAACAAAATCATTGTACATATCCTCTCAGTCATAGGTTCATTCATATCACTGCTGTCATTTTACAATAATGACTTTGATATTAAATTACGGACGAAGGTTCATATGATATCTTACCCAGTCGGCGAGGGCTGTAGAATACACCCCCAACGGGTGCCCTGTTTATGACACTAAACAATCTGATGGTGAGGTTCCAGTAATGCTGGATATTTGGGGAATGTGGAGCACCCCTTCATTGCCATTGCTCCCTGGTCCACTCTGGCCAGTCGTGGTAGCACCTGATGGGGCACTATCTATGGGTTAATAAGACAAAGGGCATGCTTAGGCTAAACTGAATTGTTTGAAATAGAACTGTTTTTGACATTGAAACTGTACTTACACTAAATTGATTTGTTTAAAATAGAAATGTTTTAACATTCAACTGTGTGTAAACAAAATCTGTACTTATAAACTGAATTAGCTCAATTGGAACTGCTTGACTAAACTGAATATCTTGAAATAGAAGTGTTTTTGACAATTAAACTGTACTATACGTACTTATCCTAAATTGAATTGTTTGAAATGGAATTGCTTTTTGCATTGAAACTGTACTTACACTAAACTAACTTGTTTAATATTGAACTGTTCTGACATTTAAATGTGTAAAAGAAGTCTGTTTTTATACTAAACTAAATTAGCTGAATTAGAACCGTTTGAATAAATTGAAAAGCTTGAAATAGAAATGTTTTTGACAATTAAACTATGTACTCATGCAAAACTAAATTGTTTGAAATAGAACTGATTATCTGCATAAAAATGGATTTGGCGTTAAATAACCTACAAAGGTTGATATGCCATAAAACCAACCAACCAACCAACCAACCAACAATCCTATGAATCCAAAACAACTAAATCTTGTATAAAAAAAAATGGTTACATTTACAATCAGTGTTTAATATCAATTCAACTCAAATGATTCATTTTTAGAGTGAGTCACTACACAAGACATCAACAAGGCTCAACCTGTATTAAGTTTCCAACTTATAGATACAGCAGTTCGACATACATGTTTTACTGTGTAATCTCGTAGACTGATTACTATTATGGAGTGAGTCAAATTCTTATTTTCGTGGAATCGTTTCTTTAAACCAGATCTAAGCTTTGTTTAGGTATTTTAGGGTGATTTAACCGGCCCAATGAGCTAGCGATTAGTGTGTTCACCAATGATCCGAGACACCGGGGTTCCATTACAGGTCTAGTCTTACCAAAGACTCAAAATGGTACTTGATGTGGCCTTGCTTAACACCCAGCATTATAAAGTATGGATCAAGGGTAAAGTGGAGCAATACAGAGGGAGGAGTAGTACCCTCCCATACACCTTGGTGCTGTAGTTAATGAAAAGGGAGCCTTCGGGTCGCCCTCAACTATCTTACAAAATATTTTACAAAATATTCCCTTTCAAATCATACATATGTTTGTTTGTTTTGTTTTACGGCATATCAACCTCATCGGTCATTTAATGCCGAATCAAGTTAAAGAAAATAAGTCAGAAAAGAAATTCAAAGGAGAGGTCTTAGGAATTAGTGATAAACTTTAGATAATTAGTTGTTTTTTTGTTTTTTGTTGTTTTTTTTATTAGGAGTTTTTTTCTAGGGAATCATGATCATTAAAAAAACAAAGCAAAACAAAACAAAAAAACCAAATAAACTGTGAAACAGGTTGGGGAAAGGGATCAGTTTGTTAAAATATATGTAGTAAAGAAAGGGTTTATAGAAGTAATTTGGTCTTATTGTAAATTTTTTTAGATTTTTGTGTATAACATCACAGTTTTTAGAAATGATATCACATTATTTATTTCAGTGTTTTGGAACAGTTCCTTCATATTGTTTGCACAATACAGGGTTTTTCTTATATGGGCTAGGTCGGTACATTCGATGAGTATCTACTTTAAGTTGTATTTAGTCTGATATGCATAACACATTGGTTGTTGTTTTCCTTCGAGTAAATAAGAATGTGTTATCCTTGTATGACCTATCCGGAGTTTGGACAATGTAACCTCCTCTTTTCGGTTAAAATCATACGTGATTTGTATTCAAAAAAGAGTTTGGCATTAAATAGCCCACAAGTGTTGGTGCTGCATAAAAACAGCCACACAACCAAATAATTCTTGAAATATTCTGTAACCTGGACATAAGGATGCTAATATTAGTCACTAATTGTAGGATGGAGCTTACGTCTTTTCGGTTTTCTTTCTCTTAGACCGGTTTCCATACTTAAGTTAAATAGCCTTGTCTGCCCTACTTTTTACCCATGGGTGGAAGGAAGAAAAGATAGATTCATTATTTTCCTAAAAAGTATCAACGTGATGTGAAAGGCAAACAGGATTAGAACTCGTGTTGACGTCTCCACTTCCTAAGACGATAAACGTTACACCACGAGCACCTCAGAAGAAATAATGCTTACCTGAAAATTGAAAATTTAATAAAATAATCTTTGTTAATTTTTGAAAATATTGGAAAATGTATTTTTGCTGAAAGAGTTTTCTTTGCATAATTTACGGAAATGACCGAAGCAGTAACTTATACATTGAACAGTTATACCGATATATTTTTCTTTCTGTTCTACTTTGTGATTTTTCATATAGCAATTATTATTTTTCCATATCATGAGATTTTTTTTCGCATTCTAACGTTTTCATATTTATCTCATCCAATTTTGCCAAAGGAATATCGGAAAATTTATTTATATGCCAACGTCCTCTATACACTGGACGATTTCTAGGTTGAAAATGGCGAGATAAATAAAACCTCAAACAAGGCCACACAGAAAAGAGAAAAATAAAAGGAAAGAAAAGAAAAGAAATTACACAGAATAAACATGTCTATGCTTTTCCAATTTGCTTCTCATCACCTTTATTCAGAAACATACAAAGTCAATCTCGCAGTTAATGAGACTGTTAACTTTTTTATTCCCAGCAAAATCCAAAATTAGCTTTTTCTTCAAAATTGTTCTCTTGGGAAGCAACCGACGAAAAAATTACTCCTATTCCCGGAAACAGTACCGTGAGACTTCAACTGACACTTCAATTGGTGCATCATGACCTGTTGTGTCATTTTGACAGTTCCAAAATGGTGAGTATATGATGTGATTTTGGGTGACAGGAAATTGTCACAAGAACATATATTTACCAACCCCTTCACATGAGCAGGATGCGACACAAAATCAATCATTTATGCAGATTTCAGGAGTTTTGAATTTAGAGTTTTTCTTTTCCTATATCGTTTGCCATATCAAAGTTAAAGATCCCTGTTTGCCCTATTATTTACCCATAACTAGGGAAAGAAAATTTTGATGCCAAGCTTTCTTGAGGGTATTCGCTCTAAGTGAAATGCAAACAGCCTCTTCTTTGATTTGAACTCGGGTCATTGAGTTCATATCCTACGACGATATTGGATATGGTGCTTGTACTTTATTCCTTTAAGATTTATCATGCAGAAATAGCAGTCGGTAATGTGATCTTTTCCTTCTATACAGACCATTAGAATAGTAAATGGCATACTCTTCCTTTTACCATTTCTCCAATCCCTCAACTTCACTACTCATGTTTTACAGTAAACATAGGGAGTGAACGGCTTATCTTGATCCCCTAGTTTGACTCCAGAGGAATCGATATATGCCCTCTTCACAAAACTTTTGCTTGACGGTTTGGAAGAATCACATTACCCGAGATATAACAGAACTTGTCAGGATATTCTTTCACCTACAATCCATTCTTACAGGAATACAAATGTCAAGCTGAAAAGAAAATATACATATATAAGCACTCAGGCCGTCGTTGAAACTTGGCACTTTACACTGTACATTAAAACCATTTTAAGCAGATAGATACGTAAATATTAGCAAGTAGGGTGGTACACTGCAGTTACGTACACTTACAACATTATATGCTATAATAAACATCAGGTACCCACGATCAGCTGTGACAAGTAGAGACCATAGACTTTTGAATAAGTGTTATTATTGCGTACAACTTGTTGTGAAGTATTCAAGCACATCTTAAAAACCAAACTCGACCAAACACAATGAATTGTAATTTTAGATTCAGCTGGTTTCGCGACATAATGAAGAGGGATGCAAAATCTTTCTATGATGACTTTTCCTTCTGCCTCACCCCATCAGGTGCAGTGCCCGTAGTGAACAAATTCGTTGGCCTCAGCGAGCCCCGAAAGTCGAGCCTTCCTGTTCGGAGTCTAGTTCTCAGCTCCTGACTTTTTTCAAATCCCCCAAAATACTCCACGCACGCTTCCGGTGCATGACGTCATTCACATCCACTGGTCAACCTCTCTCTGGGATTTTTATTTTGACATCAGCTGAGCCGAAAGGTTCTCAGCCTAACTAAACCCAAAGGCAAGACATATGAAACGAAATCCCTCGGCCATTATATTACACAGCGTAATATAGTGAAGATATATATCACTTAACAAACCCTTGATCTTTCGAAAAAAATTTAACGCAGACCGGAGTAATTTAAGATTGTGAAGACATATAGTCAACAGCGTTAGTTTTTCCCCTATTTGATCATCACATCAAACCATTCCCTCGTGGTTGGTATTCCTTTATTTACTCTTGTGTGGAGCATGATGGGAATGTTGATCTACTTTTTGATGCATTGTAAGCCGGGTGCTCTTATTTATAGTTATTTACATGGCTATATTGTTTTAGTATTGTGTTTTGTTAATTTATTTACTCTTTTATGTGTGACATAGTTTTACAAGGTAATCTCGTTGATTAATTACTATAAGGCAGTCAGTTAGATCTTTCATTAAATGCTGCAGAATTGCTGCCGTAAACCAGATCTAAGCTATTTTTAAGTATGTTTTGTGTGATTTAACCGGCCCATTGGGCAAGCGATTAGAGTGTTCACCAATGACCCGGGAGAACAGGGTTCAATCCAAGGTCGAGTCTTACCAAAGACTCAAAAGGTACTTGATGCGACCTTGCTTAACACCCAGCATTATAAAGTATGGATCAAGGGTAAAGTGGAGCAATCCTGGGGAAGGAGTAGTACTCTCCCCTACACCTTGGTGCAGTAGTTAATGACAAAGGAGCCTTCAGGTCACCCTCGACTATTGTCACCAAATTTACTTTTTACTTTACGCAGTGCAATCACTAGCAGGTCATTTAGTTTGGTTCTTACTAGATGCCCCATAAATTTGGTCTTGTGCTAATGAAAACGAAGCTTAACAAATGATTCAGTGGTCCATTATTTATCTTGAGTTATTTCATACTGTAAGGAAACCACGAGAATTTAAAGGGATTTCCAATCCTTTTTAAGTAGCTGTTCGTAAGTACGACATTTACGTCGATAAAAGTAGCCATTGATATCACTTAAGTGTTGTCTGATTAAAATGCGCAATTTCTAAGACAATAAAGGTCTCAGTTATTATACTGTCCTCTAAGCTTTGTGTCAAGCTCTGCTGGCACAGTGTAGGATATGCTGACTCTATCTGCGGGTGGTAATTCCCCCAATAATTGATAAATGAATAAATTATACAGCTCTGCTGGGTGGGACATAAAAACTGCATCTGATAACAAGGCTCTCGTTCTGAAGATCTTGGGAGTGTGTTTTGTATCCCTCTGTTGCTAACACTCTCAGATCCACTTTGAACCAAAATTGTTATGTTTAAAAAATATTTGTATTTTATTTGACTGTGTGCAAATATCTCTTCAAAGATTATTATCTTTGAACACAATTTCCCAAAGTCTAAATGAGTTATGCTGTATTTTGTTTGTGAAATAATGCTTAAACTATGCGTTTTAAATGTAAAGACACGCTTACTCTACTATAAAGCCAAACTGATGTTAGTCTTTCTAAATGTCAGCGAACAAGGCAGAATGTTTTTGAATCTCTTCTATAATATAATTTAAAAATTCGTAAAGAAAGCCCTAACAGTAGTTTAGAAGAAAAAGAAAAAGCCTAAAACACCTAATGCTACCACAGGCCCGCCCCCAAGAGAAAGGGGAAAAAAAAAATTTTAAGCTCTATAATCCCTGAAGCCTGCTAGGTTCCCAACTGTAGTATAAACAAAAAAAAAATAAAAAGCCTAGGAAAAGTCCCAATAGAGCAAAAAAAAAAAAAAAAGCAAAAGTCAATACCAGTGAAAGTCAGATGAAAGTACCTTAATCTTGGACTTTAACTAAGTTAAAACTTAAGAAGACTTAAACCAAAATTACCCCCACCATTTTTTTTTTTTTTGCGCACACATGGGAAGCAGCATGATGTACGTAAAGGTATTTGAATAAACCCATGGACGACCAAACTCAATACCTAAACGGGTCCTTGACGTGAGTTTGACGACTTTACGCTCAGGATCGTTAGTTCGATCGGGGAACTACTGCTGCTCCTCTATAAGAGTGGCTTCTATAGAAGAGAATAAAACAGCCATCGAAAGATAACCATGACCTACACTCAAACCACATACACAAACCGCATCGCTCTTCGCGCGGGTAAAAAAGGGGCGCGTCCTGCTGAGGTTGGAGCCCTGGCCTCAGTGTTCGAAAAATCAGCTACAGAGTTCAAACAATCAAAACTACTAAAATGCAAGCAAACACTACAAATAGCCACATTTAACGTAAGAACCTTAAATAGAATAGGACAACTCCCAGAGCTAATCGCATCGGCCGAAGAACATAAGATAGACATAATATGCATACAAGAACACAGATACACGCCCACCGAAGATATCAAATATCACGAAACTAGCAATGGCTGGTCGCTCGCCACTGTATCCGCATGGAAAAACTCTGTCAACGCCGCAGTATGAGGGGTAGGATTACTTATAGGACCTAGAGCATTAAAAGCGCTCAATAGCGTTGAGAAAATACAACCTAGAATGATGGCAGCTACATTTAACGGAAACCCCAGAGCAACAATCATCTCATGCTACAGCCCCACCAATGTTAGTGAAGAAAATGAACTAGTCACCTTCTACGATGAGTTATCCTCATTAGTGCGTAGCATCCCGAAACACATGTTAGTCATTGGCGGAGACATGAATGCCCAAATCGGGAAAAACGGAAACAACAAATACAGCCTCCACAACACGTCAAATAGGAATGGGCAACATCTAACAGATTTCATGATAGAAAATAGATTAGGATGCCTCAATACAAACTACCAAAAAAGAGAGGGCGAACTATGGACATACACGTACGCAAACAATACTAAAGCTCAGATAGACTACGTCCTTATAAACAAGAAATGGAAAAATAGTGCATTGAATTCTGAGGCATACTCCTCTTTTGAGGGTGTGTTCACCGATCATCGAATAGTCACGGCGAAAATATGGTTAAGCCTACAAAAAACGCCAAACGAACAGCGACCACCAAACACTATGACTGGGCCCTATTGAACAACAAAGATATAAGAGATAAATACGTATTAGAATTAAGAAACAGATTCGAAACACTACAAGAAAAGACGGAAAAAAGTACACCAAACGACGAATATGAAAATTTCGTCAATGCACACCTCGAGGCAGCAGCAAAATACATTCCAGCAAAAATTAAAACTAAATATAGAGTCCCATGGGAAACTTTAGCGGTGAGAGAAAAACGTGCACTAGTGAAAACAGCCTCCAAAAACTATCGAAAAAACCCAACAAAAACAAATGCCTTAAAACTAAAAACGGCACAATATCAATTAGCAGGCATATATATAAAGGAACAGACAGAATACATTCAAAATCAGATTGATAAGATTAGAGACTCGGTGGAAGATAGACAATCTAGAATAGCCTGGCAAACAATAAACAAAGTGAGCAGAAGAAAGAACACAGCCAAAGCAAAACTTAAAGCAGCAAACCAACAAGAAAGAATAAAACTGTGGAAACGGCACTTCGAAAACTTACTTGGAAACCCACCAAAAATAACACATGAACCAATCACCAGAATAATTAGCAAGCAATTAGACATTAAACTAGGACCGTTCACACAAGAAGAACTCGACTCGGTTCTCAGAAAAATTAAAAATAGGAAAGCTGCAGGGCTGGACGAAATTCCCCCGGAAGTATGGAAGACCAGACAATTCGACGACATACTGCTTTGCCACTGCAACGCAGTATACAATCAAAATCCGATAGATAGATGGATGAAGGGATGCATACTCCCCTTCCCTAAAAAGGGGGACCTCGGATTAGCCAAAAACTACCGAGGTATAACACTCACATCCATAGCTGCCAAAATCTACAATGCCCTACTACGAAACCGAATAGAACCCAAAATCGACAACATACTTAGAAAAAACCAAAATGGCTTCCGAAGAAATAGATCCACGACCTCACAAATATTAACCATCCGCAGAATCCTTGAAGGTGTACGGGCAAAAAACCTACAAGCGACATTAATATTTGTCGACTTTACCAAGGCTTTCGATTCCATTCACAGAGGAACGATGGAACAAATCCTACTAGCGTACGGCATACCTAAAGAAACCGTAGCGGCAATAACGATTCTCTATAGAAACACTAAAGTAAAAGTACGATCACCGGATGGAGACACAGAATACTTTGACATTGTAGCAGGAGTACTACAAGGGGACACGCTGGCCCCGCACCTCTTTATCATTTGTCTAGACTACGTACTTAGAACATCGATTGACAAAATCAAAGAGAATGGCTTCGAACTGACGAAGAAAAGAAGCAGAAGGTACCCCGCAACAATAATTACCAACGCCGACTACGCCGATGACATAGCGATACTGGCAAATACACCTGACCAAGCCGAAACTCTTCTGCATAGTTTGGAACGAGCAGCAGCAAGCATAGGCCTCTATGTTAATGCACACAAAACGGAATATATGTGCTATAACCAAACGGAGGACATCTCCACTCTAGAAGGAACCCCTCTTAAACTAGTAGACAAATTCACGTACCTAGGAAGCAGCGTCGAATCAACCGAAAAGGACATCGAAACGAGGTAAACGAAAGCATGGACAGCTATCTATAGGCTATCGATTATATGGAAATCAGACCTAACCGATAAAATGAAACGCAGTTTCTTCCAGGCAGCGGTCACATCGATACTGCTATATGGATGCACTACATGGACGCTAACAAAACGGCTGGAGAAGAAGCTGGATGGCAATTACAAAAGAATGCTGCGTGCAATCCTGAACAAGTCCTGGCAGCAACACCCCACAAGACACCAACTGTACGGCCACCTGCCCCCTATCACGAAAACTATTCAAGTTAGACGAACCAGACATGCAGGACACTGCTGGAGAAGCAGAGATGAACTCATAAGAGATGTACTCTTATGGATCCCCCACATGGCCGCGCAAAAGGAGGACGACCAGCACGAACGTACATTCAGCAGCTATGTGAGGATACGGGATGTTGTCCTGAAGACCTACCTAGGGCGATGAACGATAGGGAGGAGTGGCGAGAGAGGGTCAGGGATATCCGTGCTACCAGCGTGATATGATGATGATGATGATTTCTTTCTCTCTGGGTATTTCTCTTAATGTATTTTTAGCGACCCCACCTTGCAGACAATTATAAGGGATTTTGATTTTCATTAAGGGCCAAGTGCGTCTGACCTTGTGCCAAACCAAGCTAATCTTCGCAAATTGCAACATACATAAATTATTTCAAATTATAAATGTTCCCGAATGCTCTGATTTACACTGCATGGTTATTTATGTGGCTATATTGTATTAGCATTGAGTAAGTTAATTTATTTACTCTATTATGTTTGACTCTTTTTTTTTTTTTTTTTGTGGTTTTATTTATTTATCTCTTTATATGGGGATGATGCAAAAGGGACAAAAAGACGCATGAAAGACGCAAAAACCAGAGTTTCAGCTACATGCATATAAACGCTTTTCGACAGTCAACCCGTTACCGTCCTCTCTGATGCTCTCTCTCTTTTCCTTTTTCTCTCTCTCTCTCGTTCTTTCTCTATTCATTCATTCTCGTGTTCATGGTTGGTGCTTGAGTGGCATATTTATTATTTGGATAAATATTTACATAGTACAGAAAAATATATTTGTATATAATGGAAGAAAAAATGATAGAATAAAAATAAAAATGTATCTTAGTTTTATAAATCTTTCCCGGACAGTATTATAAAAGCCGCTTCTTTTAAAAGCTATCTCGTATTAAAACTAGTAGCCTTATTAGCTGGGGCAGTAGAATACACCGATTGCAACACTACAAAAACGTTACTCCCACTGCGTTTTCTATAGATGATACTAAATAATTTGATGGTAGGGCACCAGTTATCAATGAGTAAATAAATGACTGATACTAAATTTAATTGTTGGTATTCGATAACAATGCTTGAAATCATTTAAATGTGTGCAAAATGTTCACTAAATTATTTGTACTGAATGGAAATACTTCAAACCATTTAATTGTGTGCAGTAGAACTAATAGTGTTACATAGCAATAAATGAAACAATTTAACTGTGTGTAAAAAAATGAGCTCAAGCTCATTTTGAAATGTTACCGACAAACTATTCGTTAACAAATCATATATATTTGACATATATGAAAATACAAACATAGTTTGGCACAAGATAACCCATTAGGGTTCATATGCCATAAAGCACAACCAATCACCCAATCAACCATTAGAACATAATCAAACGGTCGTCACTTGATCAAATGATTAACACTTATACTAATAGTTGAACTATTCGTCTTAAATAGCAGGACTTGAAATCATTTAACTGTGTGTAAACACATATACATGCATAAACAGGATTTGGCTTTAAATAACCAACAAATGTTGATATGACATAAAACCCCAAAAACCAAGCCTTAAAATTTAATATTTTTCAATATCAAAATCATCAAATATCCAGGACACTACTATTATTATCACAGATTTTTACTTTGTATAATCCATCTCTATAGATTGGTGTAGGTGTGAATTATTAATTTGATATACTGTCCGTTTTTTTATGTAACACCACCCCTCCTAAGAATAGTTTGTTTATTCCAATGATTATTCCTCCAAAGTTTTAGTAAAAGCCCATCTAGTCATCTCGAAGAAGAGAATAACGTACTTTTGTAATTATTATTGCAATGTTTTTATGTTTAGTCCGTTATTTTATGTCAAGTCCAGTATTTTTAGTGCTGTTTTAGAACCCTAGAAAAATGTTTATGTTTATTTGGTTTTATGGTATATCAACCCTTTATGGTTATTTAATGCCAAACACACACACACACACACACACACACACACACACACACACACACACACACACACATATATATATATATATATATATATATATATTATTTGTAAACGAAAAGTTTGCTGGTAATTTTATTTCATAATGAGTTAAAGCTCATTTGTTTGCACGAAGATAAATTGTTTCAAGTGTTGCGATTTAACGTTTGTATTTCCATTATCAAGTATACCTATCTAATTTAATATTAAGCAATCATTTGTTCACAGTTAGTTGTTTAGTTGTTTGGGTTTTATGGCATATCAACTTTTGTAGGTTAGATAACGCCAAATCCATTTTGATGCAAATAGTTCTATTTCAAACAATTCAGTTTAGCATGGGCACACTGGTTAATTGTCAAAAATATTTTTATTTCAAGCTATTCAGTTTAATGAAACAGTTATAATTCAGTCAATTCAGTTTAATATAAGTATAGATTTTTTTTACACATGGTTAAATGTCAAAACAGTTCTATATTAAACAATTCAGTTTAGTGTAAGTAGAGTTTCAATGTCAAAAACAGTTCCATTTCAAGCAATGCAGTTTAGTATAAGCCTGCACTTTAAATGTAAGTAGACAGTTTAATTGTCAAAAACATTTCTATTCCAAGCTATTCAGTTTAGTCAAACAGTTCTTATTCAAACAAATCAGTTTAGCATTAGTATGCATCATCATCATCATCATCATGTCGCGCCGCCTGCGCGGATATCCCTGACCGTCTCTCGCCATTTCTCCCTATCATTCATCGCCTCCGGCAGGTCTTCAGGGTTACATCCCGTGTCCTCACACAGCTGCTGTATGTAGGTTCGTGCTGGTCGTCCCACTCTTGCACATCCATGTGTGGGGGTCCACAGGAGTACATCGCTTATGAGCTCGTCCTTGCTTCTCCAGCAGTGTTCTGCGTGTCTGGTTCGTCGAACTTGTATAGTTTTTGTGATGGGGGGCAAGTGTCCGTATAGTTGGAGTCTCGTGGGGTGTTGTCGCCAGGACTTGTTTAATACTGCTCTCAACATTCTTGTATAATTTCCGTCCAACCTCCTTTCCAGCCGCTTTGTAAGCGTCCATGTGGTGCATCCATATAGCAATATCGACACAACCGCTGCCTGGAAGAGGGCCCTAATAGGTGCTACCATTCCGGGCCAGAGTGGACCCGGGAGCAATGGCAATGAAGAGATGCTCCACATTCCCCAAAGCTCCAGCATCACTGGAACCTCACCATCAGATTGTTTAGTGTCATATCCTGTACACTCATTGGGGGTTCTTACCCTTCTGCAGAGGTGCAGTCGGTGTATTCAACAGCCCCAGCTGACTGGGCAACATAGTTATATTAATCATTTAATGCAGTCCTTTATAGGGATTTAATTATTGTTATTTAACACAAATAATTTTATTTATCCAGTATTCTTACCTAATACAGAATTAATAGAACTTGCATGTAACCGTATGATTCCTAATAATTAATAATAATCCCTAGTAAATGATTGAACAGTTCTATTTGAGTCATAGATAGGACCCTAACAGGTATTACCATCCTGGGTCAGACTGAACCTAAGAGTAATGGTAAAAAGGTGGTATTTCACATTTCCAAACTCCATGACGGGAGCCTCACGATCAGATGCAGTCTAATATCATAATCAGGACATTTAATGATGTCAAGTATTGCTAACACTAATAATTTTTTCAACATTATTGATTCATTTACGCGCAGTTTAATGGTTTTAAATAATGCTATTTAACACTTAATTCCATTTGATATTGATCATTTGTTTGCACACAGTTAAATGGTTTCTGATATAGTAAATAATTAGATAATCATATTTTACCCATAGATGGGAGCCTAATTGGTACCGAAACTCCGAGTCAAAGTAGACCTGGAGTAATGGCAATGAAGGAGTACTCCAAAGCTCTAATACTCAGATTATTTTTGTTAAAACCTCGATAGTCATTAGTGGAGTCTTACCCCCTTAGTTGAGGTACAGTCGGTGTATTCTGCAGTCCCAGCTGATAAAGTGAAAGTATTAATAATGCTAGAATTTGTAGTTAGTTTATTTGCTTTATATTTATAAATTTGTTTAATTTGCAGTGGAGGATCTGATTTGATATCTATTTATAACGTTTGGTTATTCATTTTTCTGTAACGTTGTCGCTTGTTAATACATATTAATCCATGTTCATGGTATTGAACGAAATTATCTTTATTGAACATATAGGTCATTTTCCATAATAGGAATATACCTACGATTTCTAACTTTCAAAAAAGTCACTTATGTCGAACGAATTAGATTTTTTTTCTTAACAAGACTGAATTTTAGTAAAATAGGAAGGATGTTTAACCATGTTTTATTATTTCTATTTTATTATCATGAATATTAATAAACTGTTGAGCTAAGTTTAAAGCTTTATTGAGTTGTTCTTTAGGGATTGACTTTTTTTTTATATCGAATTGAATGAATACGTACTTTTATTTTGTATCTCAAGGAACCAATTTATTAAACTTCTGTTTTTATCCATTGGTTTGCATTTATGATACTCGTCAGGGAGTTGTATATTCAAGCAAAGATCATTTTACTAATTTTTTGTATTTAGTTTTCGTTGGGTTAATGAGTCTACATTTCTGGTTATTTTGAAAATCCGCTTAATGACCCTTAATCGTAATAAAAGCAGTTTTTATTATTTTAGTAATACAGTTTTGTATATCTAATTTTGCCTTGATTATATATATATATATATATATATATATATATATATATATATATATATATATATATATATATATATACTTATTTATAAAGTGTTTTTCAGTATTTAATATATATATATATATAAAGTGTTTTTCAGTATTTAAAATAGTTTTTTTTAATGAGATGTTATGTCCCGACAGAAGCTGCAAAATCTAAACTGGTAACGTAGCATATCCATTCACAACATCTCATTAAAAAAAAATATTTTAAATACTAAAAAACACTTTATCACAAAACAGGCCCTTTTTTTCAGGCGATTATCTGAGGTCGAAAATATGTCAGAAAAAATGACTCATGAGACATTCTCAACCGAATTATGACTAGTTAATCTCTCTCTCTCTCTCTCTCTCTCTCTCTCGCTCTTTCTCTCTCGTGTTATTCAATATGACATTACTAAGCCCTAACATTGGTTAACAATGTAACATTAGTCAGTTATTTGGTTTTCGCACTCTACGCTCTGGTTAACAGATACTAAATTAACTCATCACACGTTTACTTCCTAAAAGAATCATTTAATCGTTTATAATGTCATCTCACACTTACTCTTATTAAAGGATCTACTAATATTTGTAGTCAGTACTTTCATTATTGTGTAATAGTAGGCAAGTTAGTCTTGCGAGCCAATTACGATAGGGTTGCGAGTTCGATCTTCTATATTTTCAGCCTTTTTGCAAAATTTAAGAAATTGATTTTTTAATGAGTGATTCATCATATTGAAATACTTCGAAAGCTTATATCACAGACAAGTTACTCTTGATTAATGTACTAAATATTCACTAGGTACCCGTTATTTGCGGCCTTGTGCCAAATATAAGCCACGTTTAATTTCTGAGGGAAACCCGGTCATAGTATAATGATTAGCAAATCAGTTAATACGAAATAGTGAGTTCGATTCTCACCAAGGAAACCATACTTGTAACCTTATGCTAAATTTTAGTTTTGCTTAGATTGCTGTATTTGGTGCTTTGCATGTTGCAATGGTTGGCAGGCGAATTTTGTGGATCGAGAGTAATGCGATCCATTCTCATCATATTTCTGGTGCTAAATCTAAGCTTTTCAAAAAAAAAATTAATTTGGTACTGTTGCAATGATCAGCGAGCAATTTTCGTTGATCAACGGCTACGAAAATCAATAAAATGCCGAAATTTTCTTCAAAAAGTATTTTAGACGCATCTCACATGATTTAGTATATAACTAACCTAGTTGACTATTTGAGGGAATATAGAGTAACTAAGAGAATAAACTTGTGAAAAGTGACTGGTTTCCGTTAACTTATGATTGGTATCAATTTACGAGTCTTTAAGAATTACATTAAATTCAGAAATGGTAAATTCAAAATAAGTAAATCCATCTTTAGCAAGATAGTCTTTCTTTGGAGGAAATGTCATATTAAATGGCTTACATGAGTCAGATTTTTTATAGTAATTAAAAGATTAATTTCTCCCAAAATCCAACAGTTATGGTTATTTATTTCAGACAGGAAGCTGTTTGTGATTCATGCCAAGACAATCCAAAATCGTTGTTAGTGACTTCTTAGTGGTTTCTCCTTCGGCTAAACCGAGTTAGGCAATGTAAATAACTTCTGTAGCGTGTCTTTTAAACTGCTTTGCATAAATTTAGATACAGAATTCAACATTTGGCACTTGCCTTTCTTTTCTTAGTAGATATAGGAAAATAAAAATAAAAAAATCAGCGAGATAGTGGTGAGGAAAGAGATAAAAACAAGATTCTAAGAAAGGAGAAAATATTATTGATATAAGGAAGAGTATTCAAAGATGAATCAGGAACGGATGCTGATATCTCCTTTCTTGACTCCATCGATTACGGCTCTGTGTTGTGTATATTATCTGTAAAATTCTTATTACAATGACTCTTCTTCAGTGAGGGGGGTTCTCCGTGACGTAATTGCTAAAGTGTGGACTACGGCCTCAAAGAAAGCAACTTGAACTCTAGCCACGCAGTTACTTTCACTTTCAGACTAATACCCTTGGGATAAATATGAAACCTCTTATCCCCACCCCAGCTATGGATTAAATAATGTCACTGCTGTTCTTCTACAAGGGTGTATTTGGCATTGAATAAACCACGGAATCAGAACAGGAGATAACCCGTGGATTCAATTAAGGACGAAGGCCGAAGGACACATCAGCCGAAACGTTGTGGAAATAGAAATAAAGATGAAGACATTAGTCCGAAAACCCTTAATGATAAAAATCATCAAGCTTCGTCTCAGAAATTCAGACAACTAATATAATGGCTGCTTTTTAGCTATTCTATCATCATACTTTTCGATCTATCGCCCTTAAATAAGTACACCCGACCATTTTTTTAATAAAAAAAATTTTTTTCTAAACAAAAAGCGTCAAGTTTTTATTATATACATGTGGATTTATATATATATATGTATATATATATGTGTGTGTGTGTGTGTGTGGGTGTTAATAGATAAATATTTTAAGAATACCCTGAAGAATGACATTTGTCAGATTGTTAAGCTTTTAACTACACGTTTAAAAACATACCCAAACATTCGCACTCAAAGTGCCTTTGGAATGAAGGAGAAAGAGAAGTGGAAAGATTCGGGTCTTCAAAAACCGTCATAGAATTTGAGTTATTCTAAAAGGATTCGATGTGGCTTTCGAGACAAAAATTTTCTCATAATCCTGAATTGATATCTTTTTAATATTTATCTATCTTCATACCCTTTCCATATCTATCTATCTATCTATCTATGTCTGTCTATATGGAATGGAGTTTTCTATTTGCCAAGTGATGAACACCCCAGCACTAGTCTTGACTCCATGTTTGGAAATCTACGTCGGTGGTATTAACAGATTAGAGCTCAAGGGCCAGTCCTGACATTGGCAACCATTGAACACTGCAGAAAACGCATAGACACTCGATGATTGGCTGCGGTTGGTGATGTGACATTTGTAAAGGTAGAAGGTTGTAAAACAGGAAAGAGGTAGGTCTACTAAATCAGGGCTTTAGCGACCCCTCACTTCATTGGGAGTTGGCTACCGCACGCTTATGAAATTACAGTTTGGTTTTCATCGACTAAGAAAATCACCACACGTATCACTTCTGATGAGGCTAGTCTGAAGATGTAACGTAAAAAATAAATCATGTTTTCTTTAAATGTTCTTTTAGGAAAACATGTCTGTTTTTATTTCAAGTCATTAGTATCAAGAAACAAGTTAATCAATATGTACTACTACTAGCGACCCAATCTTATTATAATCAACAAAAAAAGAGAATTTCCAGAAGTGTGGACTTTGCTATTCCAGCGGACCACAGTGTAAAATTGAAAGAACGCGAAAAGAGGATAAGTACCTCGACCTTGCTAGGGAATTGAAAAAACTGTGGAACATGAGAGTGACCATTATACCAATTGTAAATGATGCTCTTGGTTCGATCTCCAAAGGACTGGTACAAGGACGAGATGTCTTGTTGATAACGGGACGGGTAGAGACTTTTCAAACTACAGCATCGGTCAGAATTCTAAGAAGAGTCCAGGAGACTTGAGGAGACTTGCTAACACTCAAATTCCAGTGAAAGACCATCATCTAACGCTGATGTGAAAAACTGTCGAGGAGAAAAATAATAATAGTAATAATCATTAGTAAACAATTATGGCTTCAAGTAACTATTATTAATAGAAATAATTTGCACATGGTTTTGGGTATTCCTGTCTGATTGAAATAATTCATGCATAGTCATACGGTTCCGAATGTGCCGCATTGGTGAGTCTCGGCACACGTTGTAAGAGACAAAGACGAGACGAAATCATAATGTCAAATTCACGGAAAAGAACAAGTTTTCAAAGAAAAATATACTATTCATTCTTGATGTCCTGGGTCGGACTGAAAGAAGAATACTTGAAGCAGTTGTTTTTTTAGTCGATTAAAAAGAATCTTACTGTTTCTTTAAATCCCAAAATACCTTCAATAGTTGGGGTGGATTCGCTTACTCTGAAAGTTTGGTCGTTCCTTGTTCTCTGCTGATCACTAACTGAATGACATATTGGTTCTTTTCAAAACTTCCAATTTATGTCGACATATGTAATTCAATGACATAATAAATGAATGTAAAAAATTGGTATTAAAAGAATACAAAACTGGACGAAGGAAGATGATCCACAAGAAATTTTGCAAAAGACTAAAATTTGTCTATATAGGCAAATAGTATATACACAAACCAGCATTTATCCTAGTAAATAGACAATAGAGAAAAATAAAATGTCGTAAAAAGAGAGACAAATACCTGGATTTTGCCTGAGAACTGAAAAATCTATAGAATATGAAGGTGACTGTGATGCCAATTTTTGGTGACTTGGATCGATCCTCAAAGATTTGGAAAAGTGACTGGAGATCTGGTGATCAGAGGAAGAATTGAAACCGTCAAGACCACAGCACAGTTAAAATAAGTAAGAACTCTTAGAGGAATCTTGGAGAACTAAGAAGACTTTCTTTTACTCACAATCCAGTGAAAAACCACCTTTTAAAACCAGCCACATCGGTTGGAGCTGTAGAAAGCAAAAACTGCATTTCTGCAAAAGGGTAAGAACCTCCAAACCAATGTAAATAGATAAATGAATAAGAATGGAAAAATAAAATAAACAATTTGCAATCAGAGTAAGAATAGAAAAAAAATCCAAACCACAGCGCTTGTAAAATCGGCCAGGATACATAGAAGAGTCCTGGAGACCTGAATAGACTTGCTGCTACTCAGACTCCAGTGAGAAAATATCAATGCTGGTGTGAAAACTCGCATAGAGCAAAATAATAATGATAGGAAAATAATAAATTGAGCATAGTAGAGTAAATAAAAAAAAACAAAGCAAAACAAAATACACCCCCATAAAAAAGCAAAAAAAAAAACAAAACTATTCATGCGATTTATCGATGTAAATAAATATATAGTTTAAATAAGACAATCTGTCCTAAAATTCTCCTGTAACTAGATTACTCTTTTAAGCCTTTTCCATTTATCTGTATATAAATATACGTATTTATGTAAGTATATTTGAGCACCAGATTTCATAAATACATATTTGGTTGAAAAGAAGGAAATAGAAACTTAAATGCAAACCGAATGGATGTAGAGTAGTTTAAAAGAATTCAGAATTTACAGGGCTTTCGGTTGTGTCTTCAATCACTTTCAAGAGTGTTAAACATTGTTATTAATAGGATTTAAATAAAGTCAATTTTCATTATATCTAAGCCATTTAAACAATGCTACAAAAGTCTTATTTATATTTGTAATATTTCGGACAATGTCTTCATTGATTCGATCCGTGCTTTTGTTGCCTTGTTTGGAAGCAAATAAGAATTTTTAGGAAAGCCATACATTTCCATTTGAGGAACGTGGTCTAACAATTAACATCTAAGGAAATAGACACGATGACCTGATTTCAAACCCTGAACGAGGCCTTTTGCGTTTCACGTTCGCGCTAATGATCTAGAGAAGGACTTGAATCCATCTTTTCTTTTTCTTCTCCAAGCAATAGATAAAAAATACGATAGACTGGGCTTATTAAATCTTTGTGGTGAAACCAGTCTGGGAGAAGGAAAACTCTGATTTCAAACCAGTTGTATTCCGATTAAAAAATTGACCGTGTGTCTTATCCTGTCCGTTGCGGAAGGGTTAGGTGAATTCATAGATTTTGAGTTTTTTTTTTTTTAGTTGGGTGTTCTTTTTAATCAAACAAGAACGTGCATGTACTCCCGGGCATAGACACACTCACTCACTCATATACACATCTATGTATATTAGTGTATAGGGATTTGATATTCAGGCTAGCTAAAGACTTGTTTTTCATATTGATGTTAAATAATTTATGGAGTGAACCAGAATTATTTATGTATCACTGATTGTACCCAACATTAGGGTTAATGTTTTTGCTTTGGGGGGGGGAGCGCAGATCCTATACCACAGACGATTGGTCTTAAGGGTATATAAGGTTTATGGTTTTTGGGAACACCGTAAATTTTAGGGATGATGGGTAGTAATTAATTAACGAATAGCAAGATTTGTCGTCTTTTGAAATTATTAAAATCATTGACACTTTTTAAAATAGCTTATGGGGAAATATATTAATAAGTGTTATTATCATCAAGTAAATCTATCAGTAACTGGTTATAGGCAGAAGAACCTATAACAACACCACCGCCTTTGTCAGAAGGCAATGTACACATTAATTATTCTGGCTCACTCCTTTATAAATTAACATCTATGTATTTACCAACTACTTGGCATGAGCAGGATGCGACATAAGATCAATTATTTAAGCGCAATTTACTAGGTTTAAATTCCGAGTTTTCTTTCTCCAAGACCGGTTGCCATACAGGTTGTTCATATTTACCAACCCCTCCGCTTGGACAGGATATGATACAAGGTCAATTTTTAGCAGAGTTTAACAGGTTTGAAATCAGAGTTTTCCTTCTCCTAGACTAGTTGCGTCACTAAGGCTGAAGAACCTAGTCTGCCCTTCTATTTACCCATAGCTGGAAGGAGAATATTTTGGATTCATACCTTTCCCAAGAGTATTAGTGCTATGTGAAATGCAATCAGTCAGGTCCAGGATATGAACTCGTGTCGCCGTGTTCATATCCTGCGACGATAACCATTGCACCGACGATAACCATTGCACCACGGGCACCTCCATACAGGTTGTTAAAGAATATAATCGGCCTTACATTTAACCCATAGCTAGAAGTATAATAACTGAACACATATTTTTCCCACTGGGATTATAGAAAGGCCCATTTTGTATAATGTTTAAAGTATTTGCTAATGATCCAGGAGACTGGATTCAATCCCAGGTCGAGTCAAACCAAAACTCAAAAAAATGGTACTTGGTGCCGCCTTGCTTAACACTCAGCTTTATAAAGTATAGATCAAGTGTTAATGGAAAAGTCTGGGAAAAGGATTAGCACCCTCCCCTACACCTCAGTATTGCATGTATTAAAAAGCAAACTTCGGGTCACTCTCGACAATTGATGGCCAATTTACTTACTTTATATATATATATATATATATATATATATATATATGTGTGTGTGTGTGTGTGTGTGTGTGTGTGTGTGTTTTAACCAGCTCCACCACTATGGGTAGAATGGTACGCTTGTCAGTTATTAAACGGAGTAAAGCTGGTTTTAATTCGGTTTTCCTTCTCCTAGAATGGTTGCCTAACCAAGGCTAACGGATTCAGTCTGTCTTACTATTCACCCATATCTGGTGGGAGGGGAAGAACAGATGCATTGATGTCTTTCCCAAGGAGATTTAGCCCAAAGTGAAATCCAAGATTTGAAAACAAGTTGTAAATTCTATTTTGTATGATTATAACTATTACGCTATGCGCACCGCTCTCTGTGGTTGTATCTATGAATGTGTCTCTATGTATGTATGCTTGCGTGTGTAAAAGAGCATGGGTTCTATTCGAAAATACAGACTAAGTTTTTTGCTCCATGTATATATATATATATATATATATAACCACACCTTAATTGGCGCCCGTACTATTTCTCAGATAATTAAAAAGTTGAAATAGTTTTCACTATTTCCCATAGGAAAAAAAAAAAGAAAATAATCAGTCTAGATATAATAATGTTTCTTCCTTCTGCTTTATTCCCAAAGTCGACCAAGAGAAGAAACTGCAACCGTTGCCCAGTTCTATTCCACCACCCACAACAAGTGATGTTGCCGTTAATGTACACTTTCCTAATATTTCAATTTACGCATTGCCGGAACGAAAAAAGGAACAGAACAAATGGGAGATAAAAGAATCAGCAATAAAATGCATGAATGAATGAATAAATAAATACATAAATTGAAAAGCAGAGAAAATTGAATTAGGTAAATGTCGATTCGTTTTTCGTCCACGATTGAAAATAACCCAAGATAAAGTGATAATATTGCTGCAAAACCTTTAAAAGCAGGTAAGAAATCAATTCAGTATCATGAGACTTCCTTTCGTTGAGACTCGCCGTTTATTTTGACAAAGCTTAAAAGAATTAGTTTTGTGAAATGATTTTTATTGCTGCTGCTGCTGCTGCTGCTGCTAATAATAATAATAATAATAATAATAATCTCAAAGAAAAAGTTTTGGTAACTATGTCTCTATTTAAAGACATTGATTTTCGTGTCTCGTAAAATCGTTTGCTTAACCATTGTATTTAGATGAAGACTTACTAAATGGCCAAAATTTATTTCAGGTAATTTTTTTTGAGACGACGAAATAGATTTGTTTTAAATTTAGCCGCCTATTATCTCCTATATCACTTATGTGACTATTCTATATCTGAGGAAATCTGTATTTGATGAAGCCTGAAAGTATTAGAAGTTTCCCATCCTTCATATAACGGAAAATACTAGGAGCTTTGTATTTATTATATTACCAGTTTAATCGAAATTTGAAAATCGAGCAATAAAAAGAAAACAAAGATTACACGGGAATGATTAAAGTTATGAAATGAATCATAAGAGTAAGTAATTGGACTTTAACTAAGTTAAAACCTAGGTTTTTTTGTGACCCACTGTCAATGAACAGTTACCATGACTCTCATCGGTCGCGTCTGTGTCAGGTGCGCAGATAATAAACAACCCCTGGGTCTGGTATAGCCACAATATACCACCCATGATAAAATACCAAATTCAAATATTACACAACATGGGACCCAGGACTCAGACTTGGGTGTCATGATCAGCAGGTGCTCTCTTGATAGCCAACATGAGAGACCCGATCGTCATCCTGCGAATGTTTGCTATTCTCTTTTCAGGTACACAAATAGTCATTTAAGGAACCACACCAACCAGAGACATAAACGGAAAGCATGGATTAGAGAAGACAACCAACTTGCATTACAATGCTATTTTAGGAGTAACCCTACACAAAGAGGATACAGGAAAAGAATGATGGAGATCTGGCCAGAAATTTCTAATTTTCAGATAACTAGTCCGAGACTCGCTGATCAAGTTAAAACGACAATGAAGAAGGGCTGGTTTTCAGAACTTGAAATAATAGAAATACACCTAAAAATAAATGATCAACAAAGGAGTAATAATACATTACCTGACACATCAAATATTAACAAACAAAAACAGCTCATCCAAAATGAACCAACAACTTCGGAAAATGAAAACCCCACCCAGCCAAACACTACGGAACAAAACAATCCAGAACAAACACTAACACAAGCACAAAAGTTAATTCTAAGAAATTTAAAAAGAATTTTAAACAGTGAAAAGACCACTTTACGATCATTAAGAAACATAGAATGGAGAATAGTTAAGGTAGAGACAAATAAAGTGAATCAAGTACTGACATGTACATCAACGAATAATATAACCGAATTAAATGAACTAATTTATGCAGGAGCGAAATTAGTTTGCCAGAAAATTGGGATCCCCTAAAAAAATCACGAAAGAAAAGTCAAAACCAGGATGGGAATTTCGACTAGAAACTCAGATAAAAAAACCTACGAAAACAGCTAAAAGAGATAAAATAAAAGAAAAACGCTGGAATAAATAGGAACAGGAAAGAAAAGACAACACAGGAAAAACTTACAATACAACTTGAGGAAATATACCAGAAAGTGCTGGCAGAAGAAAGAAGATTGAAGAGATATCGACAACGAGTAAAACAATACCGACAAAATAGGACATTCCAAAACAATGAAAGAAAATTCTATCTACAACTGGCAGGAGATAACAATAAAACATACCAACAACCGGATGCAAAAGAAACCCAACGATTCTGGACTAAAATATGGCAACCAAAAACATAATGGAAAGGCTGAATGGATAAAACATATCACAAGAGAACTAGAACTCGAAGAAGGCCCGAAAGCTGAAATACACACTGATTTACTCAAAACGACTCTTAAAAAGGTATCAAACTGGAAAACGTCAGACCATGATGGAATACTTGCTTTCTGGTTCAAGGTCACCTCCATTCATTACAGACTAGCACTAGAAATGAATAAATGCCTACAAACAGCACACGTACTCGAGTGGATGACCAAAGGAAGTACCATATTAATACAAAAGGTCCCAAACAAAGGAACAAACCCAAACAATTACAGACCCATAACTCGCCTACAAATCATGTTGAAAATATTAGCAGCACAAATAAAGGTAGAAATTTACTACTCACTAACAAGCCGCAGATTGTTCCTTGACGAGCAGAAAGGATGCTACAAAGGGTCCAGAGGCACAACAAAATTACTTTACAAAGATCAGCACATTCTAAATGAGAGCAAAACCAGACGGAAAAATCTAGCTATGGACTGGATTGACTATAAAAAGGCATCTGATATGGTTCCGCATAGCCGGATAATAGACAGCCTCAAAATGTACAAAATATCAGATGAAGTCATAAACTACAACAAAACCATGAAAACCTGGAGAGCGGAATTGCAAGGAGGAGGAGGAAGCTTAGCTGAAGCAAAGATCCAAAGTGGTATTTTCCAAGGAGATGCTCTATCACCCTTACTATTTATAATTGCCATGATGCAACTTAACCGCATTCTCAGAAAATGCAGAGCTGGATACAAACTTAGTAGATCGCAGGAAAAGATCAATTATTTAATGTGCATGGATGACATCAAACTATTTGCAAAAAAATAAAAAAGAACTGGAAACTCTAATACACACATTTAGAATATAATGTCGGGACATAGGAATGGAATTTGGCATAGAAAAGTGTGCAATGCTTGTAATGAAAAGTGGCAAACGGCAGCTAACTGACGGAATGGAACTACCAAACCAAGATGAGATTAAAACGCTCGCAGAAAACGAAACCTACAAATACTTGGGAATCTTGGAGGCTGACACCATCAAACTAGTGGAAATGAAAGACAAAATTCAAAAGGAATATCTCAGGAGAACTAGAAAACTACTCGAGACAAAACTCAATGGCAGAAACCTTATCAAAGGCCTGGGCTCTACCACTCGTAGGATATTTTGGAGGTGCCCGTGGTGTAGTCGTTATCGTCGTTGGAAATGAACACGGCGACTCGAGTTCAAATCCTGGACGAGACTGATTGCATTTCACATAGCACTAATACCCTTGGGGAAAGGTATGAATCCAAAATATTCTCCCTCCAGCTATGGGTAAATAGTAGGACAGACTAGGTTCTTCAGCCATGGTGAGGCAACTAGTCTAGGAGAAGGAAAACTCTGAATTCAAACCTGTTAAACTACGCTTCAAAATTGACCTTGTGTCATATCCTGCCCGAGCGGAGGGGTTGGGTAAATAGTACCACTCGTTAGATATTCTGGACCCTTTTCCAAGTGGGCCAGAGACGAACTTAAACAAATGGACCAAAGAAGAAGAAAACTAACGACAATGCATAAGACTTTACATCCCTGAGACGACGTTGACAGACTATATGTTTCAAGAAAAGAAGGAGGAAGTGGACTTGCCAGCATTGAAGATTGTGTTGACGCATCCAAACAACGACTCGAAGACTATATACAAAAACACAATGGAGGACTCACTACAGCCGTTAGAAACGATACTAATAACACGATGGACAACAGAATGACAATAACTAGGAAACAAAAATGGGAAGGAAAACAACTTTATGGACGGTTTAAACGACTAATAAACGATATATCACACGAAAAAACCTGGACATGGCTAAGAAAAGGAAACTTTAAGAGAGAAACCGAATCTCACCTAATAGCAGCATAAGACAACGCCGTAAGAACCGCTCATATCTAAGCGAGAATAGATAAGACTCAATAAAACATCAAATGTAGGCTATGTGGTGACAGAGATGTAACCATCAATCACATAATAAGCGAATGCAGCAAATTAGCACAGAAAGAATATAAGACTAGACATGATTGGTTCGGCAAAGTGATCCGCTGAGAGAAGTGCAGAAAATTGAAATTTGACCATACAAACAAATGGTATATGTACAACCCAGCACCTGTCCTATGAAATGACACACATAAACTTCTATGGGGCTTTAACATACAGAAAGATCGCCTAATCTCGGCCAGAAGACCAGACTTAATAATAATCAACAAAAAAAAAAAAGAGAACTTGAAAAATTGTTGACTTTGCTGTCCCTGGTGACCCCAGAATAAAACTGAAAGAATATGAAAAGAAGGAATTGAAAAAACTATGGAGCATGCAGGTGACAATTATACCAATTGTAATTGGTAATTTTGAACAGTAAGTAAAGGATTACTAAAGGGACTGAAGGACTTGGAAGTTGGCGGACGGGTGGAGACCATCCAAACGACAGCAGTATTCAGAACGGCTAGAATACTGAGAAGAGTCCAGGAAACTTGAGGAGATTTGCTGTCACCCAGACTCCAGTCAAAAAACATCGGCTAACGCTGATGTGAAAAGCTCTATTGAGTGAATAATAATGATGATTATTAAAGGTACAGGAGGACTTCGAAATAAGAGGACGAGTGGAGACCATCAAAACTATAACATCATTGAGAACGACTAGAATACAGTGAAGAGTCCTGAAGACTTGAGGAGACGATTTCACTCAAATTCCGATAAAAAAAACCATCAGCTAAAACTGATGTAAAAAAACTCTCAAGGAGTAAACACAAACAAGTTGGTGGATAAACACTGAAATAATACGAGCAACAAACCATTGGATCAGAAAGAAAACATCAGGAAGCTTGAAGGATTCGATAATATAAAGATAAATTACAAGTGATTGAAGAAGGCCCGATGGCTGAAATGCATCTGGGTTCACTAAAACGACTCTCAAGATAACGGCAAGTTGAGATGCACCTGGCTCCAATGAGATACATTGGCTCTGGTTAACAAAATTCATGTCTAGCCACGACAGATTATCTCAGCCTCTAAATAAATTCTTACAAAAGGCATGACTCTATGAATAGATGATAGAAAAAAACCCTACCCAAATCCAGAAAGTTCCTTTCCACAAAGGAACCATCTCAAGCGACTACAAGCTGAGTACCTATTGTTACGGAGAAGGAAAGACAGAGAAGCATGATGATAAGGGCTACACACACAGAGAGAGAGAGAGAGAGAGAGAGAGAGAGAGAGGCTATTAGAATAATAAGGGAAAACGAACGTGAAGGTAATCCTGAAATCCATGTCATAGTAACAGCAGGCCGGCGCCCAAATCAAAGCTGCAGCAAGCAGCCTGATGGGCGGTGATTAGGTGAAACAAACTCAAACGAGATGTCATTAAAATGGGTTGAATAGGAAAGACGGCAAAAAGTCAGTCTCAGACTAACCACGATGATGTGAAGACGTGTCGAAAAGATAACCCCCGCTTACGGTGAGCTCCACGAAGGAGCCAGCCAACTCCAGTACACTAAACAAGGCCGTTGTGAAGAATCTTTAGTGCAGAAAAATGAATGAATCGCAGGTGTTCCCCTTGAAAATACGAGGAAGGAAAAACAATGGATATGAGCTCACACTAAAGTAAAGACAGGTGAAGTGTCTCACTAAAAAAAATAAATTTCACGTGTTGAATATCTCTCTCATGAACTTTCATATTCAGACATGTTTTGTTTCGCTTCTTTGTTTAATGGCACATCACCCTTCGTATGTTATTTAATGCCAAGGCCATCATTCTAGAAGAACAACAGTGATGATATTTAACCCTTAGCTGGGAGGAGAAGTAGATTCATAATATTCCCAAGGTTATTTGTCCGAAAGTGAACGTAATAGCGCAACAGAAGTTCGACTCGCATACTACGATTCCGCAGTCCAGCGCTTTAACCTTTATACCACGAAGACACCCCTTTAAACTTATGGTTTACACAAACTATTCCACTGTTTGGTACGTTTGTGTATAAATTGTTGCGACCACTATTCCATGCCAAAGAAGCCTTCTTTTCGATTGGACGTTCTGCCTTTCATATTTTTCCGCATTTTTTGTAATAAATGTTTTGTTTCCTATTATACCCTTGGGTCGTGTTCATCTTCATTCCTCGAAGACTGAGGCTCAGCCAAATGAATATCTGTGTTCTTTATTTCTTTTTTTTTTCCTCATGCATGTGCACCTAAATCTTTGGGAAATATAGTAAACGTTTTTCGGGATCGCACAAGGAAGTCCCAAAAAGGTGTTTGTTTTACTTACGCCTTAGGAATTCTCTAACCTCGTAGGATTATGATGTGGTGGGTTACAATAAAAAAACAAAAAAAGAAAACTAATGTTTACGAGGTACATACGATAAGTTTCCAGACTTTTTTTCGTACAGGCATTTAAGATTGTCGTAGACTCTTAAAAATTCAGTATGTTATTGATATACATCTTATGAGATGACTAACCAATGTTTATTATTTCACGTTCAAATGAACAGCTACAGCAGGAATTCGAATACACTCTACTAAAGCCTGATTGTCACAGCTGGTGAATTTCAAAAATGCAATCTGATAATTTAGAAGAACGATATGAAATAAAATTCTGTTTTAAAGTTGGAAAAAATGCCACAGAAACGTATGGAATGCTTCAGACTACTTTTCGACCATCTTGCATGAATCGAGCATCGGTTTTTTGAGCGGCATAAGAGATTCAAGGAAGGCAGGGAGTCTGTGAGGGATGATGAGAGGTGTGGGAAGAGTAAGGAAGTCAATACACCAAAGATGATTGGCTGAAGAGTTTGGGTTAAGATTATTATGTTGAGGTTTTAAGGGAGTTCAGGAAGAGATTCCGTCGAAATAGGCAAGCACTCTTCAAATCTGGTCAGTGACATTTTCAGCAGGACAATGTACCAGTCCACAACTCCATCCTTGTCACAGACTATTCTATCAAGATGGGCATCAAGATAGTTCCTCAGCCTCCCTATACTCCAGACCTTACTCCCTGTGACTTTTGCTTATTCCCTATGCTAAGATAGCTGTCGTTATGAGACAATTAAGAAGATGAAAGAGGCTGTGACGAAGGTCATTGACACGCTCGCACAAGAGGAATTCCTTGGGACCTTCCAGAATTTTTTAGAACGGTACAACAAGTGCATTGCTGCCGGAGGAGATTACTTCGAAGGGGACTAGAGTTTCATGTGGGTACTATCAATAAAAGTGCCCATATGAAAAAAGTCTGGAGACTTATCGTATGGACCTAGTACATCTATTACCTACTTGAAAGCCGCGAGTTATTCGCTGAAAACAGAAAGGATGCTGCAAAGGAACAAGAGGAATTGATGACATATATAGAGACCAGCGAATTCTAAAGAAGGTGAAAACAAGGGGGAAAATATTCCCTGGTCAGAGATAGACAATAAAAAGGCTTGTGGCATGATCCCACAAACTTGGGTAATAGAATGTGTAAAAAATCTCCATGATATCAGATAGTCATAAACTTCATCACAAGAGCCAAGAAAAAGTATAGAATGGAATTCGCAGCAGGAGACAAAACCCAAGCTAAGGTTAAAGTAAAATATAAAAAGGTATCTTCCAAGGAGACTAATTATCGTTACAACTATTTGTTATAGAGATGATACCACTAAATTATGTACTTAAAGAATGCAAAGCAGGTTACAAATATATTTCGTCCGTTTTTAAAATGAATGTTAATTAAAAAAGACTATATTGATTACTATGTTCCTTTTTCTACTTATTTGAATGCTTATTTAATTATCTGACTGAAAATAAACTGATAAAGAATGAATAAATAAATCTACTTAAGAAAAAGTATTAGCAAGCTATATTCTTATTTCTTACATAGAAGTTTGTTTCCTTTTTTGGAAGTTTTATTTTGCTCAGATTATTACTTAAATTCACTTGATAAATCTATCCAGGTGGTGATATTATGGTTTGGGGTCAGTTACCGTTGATGGTACTCTCTGTTGGCCGGGCACTAAAAGTAACACTATATTGGCACAGCACCACTCTAATATTATTGCGGTCTCTAATGCCCATGCCGACACCAGAACCAAATGTAATACCGTTGAGCACGACGACATTTGTAATTCCAAATATAATAATGATAATTGGTCTTATCCTGGTAACGGCGCCAAATGTGATACTATAGTTGTCACGGTACTTTTACTTTTGTCTTATCCTTGTAACGGCGCCAAATACGTTTCCAGGTGGTGGGTTTATCTATCCCTTCTGTTCCCACGCTCTGTTTGAAAGATCCCCAAATAGGGAATGGTACAATCCATCTGGAATTTCTTCCAAAAATCTGGAACAATGTTGCCAGGGTATTGGCAACTCAAAGACAAGCACTCTCCATCAACAATTAATCATCTATTGGAACGTATTGGTGTAACGGTAAGATGTCCAATATTTTGGGGGGAAATTGTCGTTTTATTATCCGGATATACTTTTCGGTGTTCAGACTGCATACAGCAGCACGAGAGAGATAAAATCTGTTAGGGTCTATGAACAGAGACACAATTAGACACCCCGCTGACCCGAACGAATTCTCTGAACGTTAAGTTTTAATTTCTATATATCTAAATTCAGGATTTAGTCAGTGATATCATCTCACTATGCTATTGCGTCATCTCATACGTGTCCCCAATTTCACCGTGTTTCCATTTTTTCAATCAAACTTGTGACAAGAAATGAATCCATTTTGTTTACATTTGGTATTCCCGTGTTGGTCACTGGTACACTCACTTGAACTTTCCAATTTGACTCATATTTCCGCCCAAAGATTTCAGCGAACTTAACAGCTAACAGAAAAACTGGTGACCCAACCAAACCAGATAACAACATTATCAATACAATTAATCATCCTGTTTATCGGGTGATGAACTATCAAAATAATCAAAAATAATCAAATGTTGCATCTCTTCAATTATTCATTTATTTTATTTCTATTGATATAATTTAAATGTTAAATCTTTATCATAAAATGTTAACTAATTTGAAAATAATCTATCATCTTGCAGTTATTTTTAGATATACAAAAATTAATTAATAAAAAATTATTTGATTTATTTATTCGATAATTCATTTAGATTAATTGAAACAAATTGATTAATTAAATATATATATTGTTAAGATGATCTTTCAGTTTAGTAAAAATATTAAATGAGACTTTTTTAAAACCTTCATTGAATTGTTTAACTTTTTTTTGGTGTTTGATATGTGATGACTTTGGTCTCTCATTTGTTTTGTTATTTTGTTAAAAAAATTACAAGTGTTTTATCTATTTAAATAAAAAAGAAATATTTTGTTTCCTTTTTTTTCAACAGACACCAGTGAAATACTATATATCTAAATTCAGGATTTCGTCAGTGATGTCATCTCAGTAACTTATCTCATAGGTGTCCCCAATTTCACTGTGTTTCCATTTTTTCAATCAAGCTTGTGACAAGAAATGAATTTTAAATCTTTCACACAAATGCTACAGTGAAAAACTCGCAAGGAATTACAATTTAGTCAGTTTTTAAAGCGAGATACTCCATACCCTTCTTTATCAGTGAAATAGAGGAGTTCAGAAATATCAAACATAGAATAATCAAATTGATGATGATGCATAAGATCTTACACGAGAAAGTTGATGTTGACAGAAGATATGTGACAAGAAAAGATGAGAGATCACTCACCAGCATTGATCATTATGTGGACGTGTAAACAACGGAACTCGAAGAATATGCAAACACATGTTATGACATATTCATCATAAAGTAAAAGTTGGCGACCGTAGTCGAGGGTAACCCGAAGGCTCCCTTTTAGATAGCTACTACACCGAGGTGCAGGGGAGGGCACTACTCCTTTCCCTGGATTGCTCCATTTTACCCTTGATATGTACCTTATAATGCTGAGTATTAAGCAAGATAGCATCAAGTACCATTTTTTGAGTCTTTGGTATGACTCGACCTGGGATTGAACCCAGATCTCCCGGGCCAAACGAGAAAACAAGAATGGTTAGAAAAATAACTATATGAACTGTTCAGAGGACAAACTTAAAAAATGAGCGCTAGATTATGTTTCTTTTTAGTTTCTTTGTTTTTCATGATATATCAACTTCCGTGGGTTATTCAATGCCAGAACCATCCTTGTGGAAGAACCATAGTGGTACTATTTAACCAATAGTTAAAGGGATGGGGAAGTTCGTACCTTTCCCAAGGGTATTAGTCAGAAAGTGAACGTAATAACAGGAAGAGTTCGAACTCGTAAAGATGTCGAAGTCTCACTCTAGATGACCTGAACATGGTTTCAAAGAGGCAACTTAGAGTGATCGATAGATATATCTTAAATAGTAGCTACAAGTAACACTCTAAGAACTACGTAAAAGCGAAGAGAGAGAGAGAGAGAGAGAGAGAGAGAGAGAGAGAGAGAGAGAGAGAGAACATCATAATTAACGAGACCAGAACAGAGAGACCCGAAGAGTACGAGAAATGACATGAGTGGTTATATATATATATATATATATATATATATATATATATATATACACTTTTTAGATTTCTTATTTTTAGAAAATATATATAAATAAACTTAAAGTAGTGGATCCACGTATGTTCCATATACAGATTTTAGAGTAGAAAAAATGATGACTTCTGGACGTTTAGAAGAAAGAAAGTCAGTACTGTATATCCGTTATAGTCATCTCGGCAGTTTTTGTGAATATATTCTGAGAAAAAATATGTTTACAACGACATACTACTGATGACTTTGTACACCCTATGTGTCGCTTCCTTTTTTTACAATGTGCTTATTTTTTTTTTCTCCGAGGAAGTAGCAAGTGTCATTTTTATTTCCGTTTTTTATCTCTTTATTTTTTTACTTCATAGTATTTTTATATATCTTTTTTTTTTTACAGTCTGCAACTCCATCTTAAAATAAATTTAAGGTGTGAGATATTTCAGATTAAAAAAAAATACTACAGAACAATTAAAAATTATATCTTATTTAAAATTCTATGAGGAATGTATTTAAGCATTATATATATATATATATATATATATATATATATATATATATTAGTCAAAAGTATTTGGCTACCTCAAAAAATATTATTTCTCATCCTAAAAGTGTTATTTTTAATGAAACAAGTTAAGAACCACAATGGTTTTATTTATTATACTGAATACAAGACTTTCTGGGCCAAACTAAATACAAATTTAAAAAAAAACCCACAAAAAACTTCTAAAACTTTGGATCCATCAAAATGACCCCCTTTAGCCACTATTACTGCTTCATAGATTCTCGGCATTCTTTCCCCCCAAACCTGGGCGTAGACTGAAGATTATTCTAGCCAGATTTCCTACAAGAGTTGCCAGAGTTTGTTTAGCTCTGACGTTTTGTCAAGTTCATACTACACAAGTACAATGAGATTTAAGTTCACCTATTGTGCCGGCCAAGACATCAGTTGAAGGACTTTCAGTTCCTCTTTGACTTTAACGTACCGCTGGCAGATTTTACTAGTATGCTTTGGGTCATTATCTTGCATGAGCACAAGCCGTGTTCTAGATGGGATCGTATGATGCAGCATAATGCTGTCATAGCCTTCTTCAGCCTTGGTGAGGCAACTAGTCTAGGAGAAGGAAAACTCTGAATTAAAACCTGTTAAACTCCGCTTAAAAATTGACCTTGTGTCATATCCTGCCCGAGCGGAGGGGTTGGTAAATATGATAGGATAATGCTGTCATAGCTGGTCTGATTCAACTTTCCCTTCATCTAGAGCAAATCTCTGACTTTGCGAGTGGCATAAGCACTCCAGACCATAACAGAGCCGCCTCCATGCTTTACAGTTGGTGTGATACAGAAAGTTGCAGTATTTTTTACCGATTCTTCGCCGCACATAGAGCCTCCTATTTGACCGAAAGATTTCGAGCTTTTATTCGTCGGTCCTAAGAACTTTATTGCATTGCTCTATTGTTCAGTCTTTGCCCTTCTTGGTCCACTGAAGTCATTTGATTTTGTTTGGATTCCTCAACAGTGGTTTCTTGACAGCAATTCTGCCACATAGGCTAACTTCCCTAAGTCTTCTTAACGCAGTGTATGCTGACGGATTTTTTCACAACATTAGATCAGTTGTGCAGGAATGTTTGAAGCAATCAGCCTTCTTTTATGCAGGCTGGTAACTTTAATGAAATATTCCTCGGCATAGGCAAGACAGCTTGTATTTAGCAAGCACTAATTCAACACAACATAATTTAAGTTGAGATCAATTGGTGGTATAATGTAACTTTTGGAAAATCTTTTATTTTGGCCTACCGGTTAGAGTGTTCGCCAATGGCCCGGGAGACCTGGGTTCAATCCCAGGTCGAGTCATACCAAAGACTTAAAAAAATGGTACTTGATGTCTCCTTGTTTAACACTCAGCATTATAAGTTACGGATCAAAGGTAAAGTGGAGCAATCCAGGGAAGGAGCAGCGCCCTCCCCTGCACCTTGGTGTAGTAGCTATCGAAAAGGGAGCCTTCAGGTCACCCTCGACAATGCTCACCAACTTTACTTACTTACTTACTTACTTACTACAGAAGAAAAACGTCTTTAAATCAATTTTTGAAACGATATCTGATTATACTAAAATGACAGTTACTAAGGAGGATCTATATTTAGTATTATAAATAATTCCATAATGGTGCTTGTTCTATTAAAAATAACTCTTTAAGGATGAGAAAGAAGATTTTTTGAGGGTGGCCAAATTCTTTTGACTTATATATCAATCAATCTATATTTGTGTGTATGTGTGGTTGTGAACAAAGTGTATTAAAAAATTATCGACAGTGAAGCTGTATTTGCCAAGAGAAAAATGAATAAATAAATGAAACGTTAATTTTCCTCAATAGAGTCATCTTCGTAGTTAAGAAATTGATTGCAAATATTGAAATTCTAGTCTTTCATATTCTCAGATCTTATTCTTGAGATGAATATTTAGTTTAAGTAATAGGAAAAGTCATAAGAAGCAAAGTCTGGTGATTTTGGAGTCGGCTGCACTTGCACAATCTTGCGTTTCGTTTGAAACTGATGTCCTGAATGAGACCACCTTCATGGTTAAAGCAATGCCAATGGCTAGTCTAAATGTCTAAACGCCACTCCTTGCTCATCTGAGCATATGTTTTCATTTGAATCCTTATAATGAAAATATAAGGTCTCAATATTTTTATCAAGACAAATATATATATATATATATATATATATATATATATATATATATATATATATATCATTATCATATTGCACAGCTAGCATTGATATCCCTGAATCTCTCTCTCTCTCTCTCGCTCCCAATCCCTCTCTCTTTTTCTCTCTTTCTCTCTCTCTCTCTCTCTCTCTCTCTCTCTCTCTCTCTCCAAACGTCCCTATCATCCACCACTCTCGGTAGGTCTTCCAGACTACTTTATGTATCCGTACAGATGTATTGTCGGTAAGTTCTTGTAGGTCGGCAAACACTGGCACGTCCATGTGAAGGGGTCCATAGGAGAACGTGAATTATAAGTTCGTCCTTACTTTTCCAGCAGTGTCCCATATGTCATGTTTGTCTTATTTGGATAGTTTTAGAGTGAGGAGGAAAGTGGCCATACAGTTGTTGTTTCGTGTGGTGTTGCTTCCGGGACTTATTCAGTAGAGCTCGTAGGATTCGCGTCAAACTTTTTCTCTAGGTAAAGACGAAAACAATAAATTCTGTTTGCCATCATAAAGATTATTGCAAAAACCTACAGGACAATATCATGGCGATAACAGAAGCAGATAGCTTTCATCTAAGTTTCTATCACTGTTTTGTTGCATTTAATAAGAGCTGAGGTAAGTTAATGAATGAGACAACTTAACATAAAATACATAGACAAAGATTTTCGAAACATTGGTCTCAAATGTCTTTAACAGCAAACTAGACCAGCCTCAAAATATTTAAAGGTCAGTTAGAGACACATGGATAACAGAATGCAATTAACGAATACATATGAAACGTGACAAATCATTTCCCTTATGGCACAAACGCTTTTTAAAATGTAGTTTAAATAAGATTCCTGACTTTTTTCATATGGGCACTTTATTGATAGTACCCACATGAAACTCTAGTCCCCTTCGAAGTAATCTCCTCCGGCTGCAATGCCCTTGTACCGTTTCAAAAACTTTTGCAAGGCCCCATGGAAGTCCTCTTGTGTGAGCATGTCAATGACCTTCGTCACAGCCTCTTTCATCTCCTCAATTATCTCATAACGACAGCCTTTAAGGTTTTTCTTGAGCTCAGGGAATAACCAAAAGTCGCAGGAAGCTAGGTCTGGACTATAGGGAGGGTGAGGAACTGTCTTGATGCCCATCTTGGTCAAATAGTCTGTGACAAGGAGGGAGTTGTGGACTGGTGCATTGTCCAGGTGGAAATGCCAATGACCCCGATTTAAAGAGTGCTGGCCTCTTCCGACGGAATCTCTTCCTGGACTGCCTTAAAATCTCAACATAGTATTCCTTTTTGACTGTCTGTCCAGTGGGAACTCAGTGCATGTAGATCATGCCAGTACTGTAAAAAAAGGGATCATCAAAAGTTTGTGGGTGGATTTGCTCTGACTGGCCTTCTTGGGTCTGGGAGAGCTACCATGCTTCCACTGGGAACTCTGTCTCTTGGTCTCTGAGTCATAGTAGTAGTTCCAGCTTTCATCGCAGGTCACCAAAGCATCAAGACCTGCGGGATCTGAACTGATTAGCTCGACCATCTCCCTGCTGTTATGACAACGTCTTTCTTTCTGATCTTCTCTGAGCACCCTTGGGACAAACTTCGCGCAAATCTTCTGCATCTTCAGTTCTTTGCGAATAAGTGTGTGTACAGTTCCCACACTGACACCAAACTGTGCACTTATTGTCTCTATAGACACACCACGGTCTTTGTCCATGAAATTCTTTATTTGGCCAATCAACTCTGGTGTTCTGACTTCTTTACACCTCCCACACCTCTCATCATCCCTCACCGACTCCCTGCTTTCCTTGAATCTCTTATGCCACTCAAAAACTGATGCTCGATTCATGCAAGATGTCTGAAGCATTCAATACGTTTCTGTGGCATTTTTCCAAGTTTTAAACAGAATTGTATTGCATATCGTTCTTCTAAAGTGTCCTCACGAACATTTTTGAAATTCGCCAGCTGTGAAAATCAGGCTTTAGTAGGGTGTATTCCAATTGCTGCTGTAGCTGTTCATTTGAACCTGAAATCATAAACATTGGTCAGTCATCTCATAAGACGTATAGCAATAAGATACTAAATTTTCAAGAGTCTACGTCAATTTTGAATGCCTGTACAAAAATGTCTGGAAACTTATGAAGGCACCACGTATTTTAAAAAAAATGTCACAAAGACTTCTCTTCTAACGATGACATAAGTTTGAAAATAGTGGGAAAAAAAGAAATAAAGAACACAATATTCATATTTCTGTTTGTATTCACACTTATATTCAGCAAAATGAGAATTTACCCCCACCCAAATTCCTTTACGATGGAAATATCATTATATATTAACAAATATAATGTTTATGCATTCTTTGTTTTTTTAATAAAAAAAAAGCCCTGTTACTTATAATTTAAAACATTACATCATATTTGTTAATATATAATGATATTCCCACCGTAAAGAAAGATTTTTCAAATTAAAAATTTAAAAAAAATCTTTTAAAATTCTCTTTTTGCTGGAAACAATGTAAACCTGTCTACATTATATTCAAATATATAACGGTATGTACTCCATCTGAATAGAGTCCTTTTATATTGCTGAAATAAATTTATAATTGAACTACAAATTTTAATTCTTTTTCGTTTGATTTTATAAAAAAAATTTGCTCTGCACGTGAATTTTGATGTATTTTAATTTGAAATCAATTATACATTCCATAGGCGTTTACATTGAGCACTCATGTGGTTTATCCTATTCTCCTTGGATTATCACCAAGTAGTCTAATTCTAAAACAACTTTCCTATATATATATATAGTACAATTTAATAGATACTCAAACTCGGTAAAGTCGTCATAATAAATTTATTTCGGCGGAGAATATTATTGCTATATTCTCTGTCTCGTCAGATGACTCATATATATATATATATACACACACGTGTGTGTGTGTGTGTGTGTGATTATTTATTTGTTTTATGACTGTTGAATTATAAATTTCAACCGATTGCATGTTTTTAATATTTCCTGTTTCTTAATATATTCTAATTGAATTATGGGAAAAGAATTCAGTTAAAGAAAGCGAGAGAGATATGAAGCAAAGTTACGTGGATCACTAGTTTTTGGGAGGTAGATAATATAGATAGTGAACTAGAGCTTTGGGCAAGGTTCGATTCTTGATGAAGATTTGGAGGATTATGGCTGTAATGTGGCCATTGTTTGATACGCTCATATAATGCATCTCCGGGACTCAGTGTTTCACGAACGTCTCGATGGCCAAACAGTTTATAGTTACGAACAATGTAACCCTTCTGGACACCGCAGGCAATCATATTTTGAACGGCTTTCAGTGCTGCAGGTCTGGGAAGCCGTAACATATAGTTTCCCATGACAGAAATTGCGATGGATACGTTGTTATAATATTTGGTATGGGCACCAGTGCGGTTCCAACCGCGAGCTTCGTATACACGTCTGTCCTCTCCAACCAAAAAGTTGTAACCAATATCTGACCAGTCTGAAAAGAATAAAAAATAGAATAAATAAATGAAAACTGTTTTACATTGTTTTTAGACGAGTTGGTGCAGGTGACAGCACATCTTCTCAGCTCTACAAATTTCTTCGAATATTCTAAGCGGTCTCAGCTGTATAAAATTGTCAGTTAATGGCAGTGAGGTACCTCTAGATGAATTATTTTTTAATCAAACAGTCAGAAAAGAAACGAGCCGATAAATATCAAAATTTCATCCAGTGTGCTTGATGTAACAAGATATGCCTTATCTTGCAATTCAGACGGAGAAGAGTTGACAAACTTGGTGTGGTCACCAGACACAATCACTAACGTAAGGCAGAATTATGGTTCGGTGTTCTGAGATACGCGAGACACTGCTGGAGAAGCAAGGACGAGCTCATAAGTGATGTACTCCTATGGACCCCCACATGTGGCCGTGCAAAAGCAGGAAGACCAGCTCGAACTTACTTACAGCAACTATGTGAGGACACAGGATGTAAGCCTGAAGACCTGCCGGAGGCGATGAGTGATAGGGAGAAGTGGCGAGAGAGGGTCAGGAATATCCGTGCTTGCGGCACGACATGATGATGATGATTTTGATGATATAAGGAGATGAGATATTTTCATTGAAATTATAATCGCTTACCTGAATTCAAATTCTGAACAAAGCCGTTTACATTTTGCAACGCATTTATACCTTTCAGAAAGGGATGAATTCAACGATTCTCCTCCAAGTTAGGTTTAAACATTGGGACAGACTGAGTATTTAGCTGTGATTAGGTAGCTAATCTAGGAGAAAGAAAACTCTAAATTTGAACCAGATGTCATCATCATCATCATGTCGTGCTGGTAGTATGGATATACCTGACCCTCTCTCGCCACTTCTCCCTATCGTTCATCGCCCTAGGTAGGTCTTCAGGACAACATCCAGTATCCTCACATAGCTGCTGAATGTATGTTCGTGCTGGTCGTCCTGCCTTCGCAGGGCCATGTGTGGGGGTCCATAAGAGTACATCTCTTATGAGTTCGTCCCTGCTTCTTCAGCAGTGTCCTGCATGTCTGGTTCGTCTAACTTGAATAGTTTTCGTGATAGGAGGTAGGTGGCCGTACTGTTGGTGTCTTGTGGATTGTTGCCGCCAGGACTTGTTCAAGATTGTTCGCAGCATTCTTGTGTAATTGCCGTCTAGCTTCTTCTCCAGCCGTTTTGTTAGAGTCCATGTAGTGCACCCATATAGCAGTATCGATGTGACCGCTGCCTGGAAGAAACTGCGTTTCATTTTATCGGTTAGGTCTGATTTCCATATAATCGATAGCCTATTGATAGCTGTCCATGCATTCGGTTGAAAGTCCACATAAGAATGACCTTGTCTCACACCTAATAAGTCTCGAGAAAAAAATCTTTACTTACTGTTTGTATTCATGTGAAGGTCTTGAATTTTTTTGACTTCTTCTTTACAAGATGAGAGATTAAAACATTCAGGCATAGCTGTGTGATGGATGAAAACGAAGGGAACGGGAATTTTCATGCTCTCGTAATCTTTAGGGAGTCTGGCGTTCCACTGATCTCGTCTAATCAGCTCAACTTTAGAACAGAACTCCTTCATTTCAGCAGCTGCAGGAAAAAGGCAAAAAAGGAATTGAATACACACACACACACACACACACACACACACACACACACATATATATATATATATATATATATATATATATATATATATATATATATATATATATATAAGGGTAATTCAATCATTAAGGGGAATTTTGTTGAAAAAAACAAAACGACTTTTTAAAGATTTTTTTCATGAAATATCTGAATTGTTTAGAATTGCTTTATTGGTGAAATTAATTGAATCCGGCAAAATTATTTTTTTATGACTATACATAGTAACTGTGAATCAAACAGAGTTTTCCAGGCTTGAACAGAGGTCTGACATCAAATTTTTAGTGGTTGATCAGTACAATCATTTACTGAAGAATGTGTGATGAGTACAAAGAAGCATTCTTGTCAAAGAAAATCTTTACAAATGGACTAAACATGTGTTTACCATAAGCCTGAGTTGAAAAGACAGTTCATGGAGTCGAAATACACTGACTATCTGGTAAAGAAAAAGTTCTGGACGCAGCTATCGGTAAAGAAGGTCATGCTGATAGTCTTCAGGGAAATGGATGAATCCATCACTATTGATTTCTTTGTAAAATATGCAAATGTAAACCAACTTCTTAGCCTCATTCAGTTGGCCTTCGTATATCAGCTTGGAATGGATGTTATGTCTGATTTTCAAGATGAATATTTTAGAGAGCGTTATATTGATTAAAGCCTGTATGTAGTCGTGTGATAGTATTACAAACAAAAAATGGAATCCATAAAATTCTGGCCTTGGTGTCAGACTAAGCTAAGGGTCTCAAACTCAAGGACCCCCCCGCCAAATAACATTGCAACCCGGTGAAGAGGTAGATCGTGTCAAAAGTAAGATGAGAGGCTGGATTTCCACCATTTATAATACTAATGCTTTTCATAAAAATGAATACGGGTTTGTGGAATATGTAAAATCGAACATAATCGCGTACAGTCAGGATTGAACTTGCAACCCCAATATGATTGTCCTCTCAAAACCGCAAGGAACCAACGCCTACAACCATTACGCTATGAATCCAGACTACAAGAGAGCAATAATACAGAAATACTTAACACTTGTACCCGGTTATGGCAACCGGAATCAGAGCAGGCGACCCCCATGGATTCAATAAAGAACGTAGTTCAAAGTTCTGGGTAGGTTCCGAGTTCAACAAACACCTGAAGACAGCCTGACGACATATCGACCGAAACGTTGTGGAAATAATAATAAAGATGAAGACAATAGTCCCAAATCCCTTAATGATAAAAATCATCAAGCTTCGTCTCAGAAATTCAGACAACTAACTTTTCTGTGTTAATTGTTCTTTAATTCTTTTATTACTTTGGCTAAAACCCAGAAATATATATATATATATATATATATATATATATATATATATATATATATATATATATATATATATATATATATATATATATTAGGGTAGGTCGATTTTGGAACTGTAAAATAATAATGCGGTGAAAGTTGCAAAATAACATCAGAAATTATCCACGAAATATTTTTTCCAAAATTTTGTATTTTTTTGCGAAATCGCATTTAAAGACAATATTTTGTGATTTTAGCCGTGAAATCGGTGACGCTGGAAACCTGTATCCATAAAATTAAAACTGAGACTAAAGGAAAATCAAATAATAAAATTTAATTGGTATTTTTAAGTTTATTATCCATTTTCATATTATGTTAAATTTAATGACCAAAAACAAAAATAAAATACATTAAGATATATAGTTTAAAATACAAATAATGACTTACTAAACCTCGTTTTATTTACTGGATATTTTTTCGGCTTTCACTGGTGGTAATTATCTCTCCGTCGTACTTCGGTTTGTTTATGTTTTTTACCCTTATAATTAACGCAAATATATATATTTCGCAAAGTAGACATACTATTAAAATATTTAAACATTTCATAATTATTGTAACTTATTTATATTTTAAAATTTAGTGTTTTTAAGTGAAAAGTTGGTTTACGAGTTAATTTTGGAACTAAAATCTACGGTACTGTTGTTTGGTAAGTAAACATTATTACTTTTTTTTAATGAATTTCGAAATTTATTAACAATTTTTTAAAAACATCTTCGTGTATTTTCTGACAATATATATATATATATATATATATATATATATATATATATATATATTCTTTTTACAGATATTTTAATTAAAAAATGGCTGGAAAAAACACTGGAGTTTCCACTCGAAGTAAAGGTGCAATTAAATTTTCAGGTTTACTATCACAATTGGATAAAACTGAGCCACCAACTTGTCGACAAATAATTCAATACAGCTATTTTTTAATGAACACGTATCCACACCTTTCTTGTTTTGGTATTTCTAAATTAATAGCAAAGGACGTGATAGATATTTGGAAGGCTGTCAACCCTCGTTTGCCTTTCTTAAAGGAAATTAGTGTTGTCAACAAGGTAAAAATTCTATGCTTTCAGAAGGCAAAGCAAATAAATAGGAAACATCTACCTGCTGCCCAAACAAAATCCTGGAAGGAAAAGTTGGATACATTGTTTGATATATCATCATGTTCATACAACCTGCCCATTTTAAGTCGTGACAATATTAATGTCAAATACACCAAAGAAAATTGCCAGACTAAGCACATCATCTGCACTTGTCCTTTGACAAAAAAGCCAACAAAAATGTATGAAGATATCCCCATCAATAGCTTCAATATCATATGTTCAGGGTGATTCTTCCCTTTCTTACTCATCTTCTCCAAGTGATGAAACAGAGGATTATAAACAGCTAGATAGTCCTCTCTAAGTGCCTTATAACCTTAGAAAAAATCCAAGGTATGCTCTTGGGTTAGTCAAGGATGATATATTTTCTAATCTTGGAGCCAGCCTTGCCCATGCCTTGCTCTTGGATTTGAGGGCTATGTGCCTTCTTATCCCTAATATAGATATAAAGAATATCTATATGGATAAATGTAAAATAGAGCAAAGGTTAAAGTGAAAACAAATGCCTATGAAAAGCATAATGAAAATGTGGAGAATCTTCTTTGTATAGGAGTTGATGGGAGGACAGACAAAGACACACTACACTATAAGGAATAAGTGGAGGAAAATGGAAGTAAAATTCTGAAAAAAGCCAAAGGACCTGAATGCCACTTGACAATCACAAAGGAGACACCAAATGAGAGTATATATAGGACTCACAGGGTTCTTCCTGATTCTGGTGCAACTGGTACCATTCTTGCGGAACAAGTGGCTGATGTTTTGGAGAAATTAAAAAGTTTGAGCACTATTAAAGCTGTCCTTGTTGACAACACGAGTGCAAATACAGGCTGTGAAAGTGGACTTGTTACACTTAAAAAAAATCTTCACGCTATTCATAAAAATGAACTTCCATTTAGAGCTCTATTTAAACATTTAGATGGCACCATAAAAAGTCCCACTACATTCAATGGTCCATTGGGTAAATTATGTGCAAATGATTGCCATAATTTACCCCAAAAACCTTTTACAGCTGTTGAGAATCCCCTGGAGTTTCATTTTGGAATGAAAGATATGGATAGCCTTATTAGTGACCAAAGACTACTCTATGAATATACAGTTGGTATTTCTAGGTAAGGTGGACCCTAGATTTGCATCGTGGAAAACTGGTCCATTAAACCAGGCAAGGTGGTAAACTTTGGTCACCAGGCTCATGTGCCTTTGGACTCGTGGGGCATATCCACTGAATCTTTGGACCAAACTATATAGTTTGATAAATTTTACTGTGAATATTTTTGCTATTTGCTGGTTTGATATAAAAAAAAAAGTAACAAGTTCCATCACCAGCAAATTTATATTTACAATATGATTGACAGGATACGAATGCAACCAATTGAGGTTCAAAGGATTACATTAAAAAACCTCCAGTATAATGCCTTTGCATTACTTCCGGAGAATGTTTTATTTTCAATGGTGAAATTTGATGAACCTGAAGTGAGAGAAGAATTTTGGCCATTAGGTAAGTTAATATTTATTCATACAAAACTGGTTGAAGTACTTGTGCCAATTTATTGAAACATTTTAAAGATTACATCTGATTTCACCAAATATTATTAAAGCAGAACAAATTGCATTTAAAAATCAAACTCAAATTATTTTTTATATTCTTTCAGAAGAGCGAAGCCAGTCAAGAAAAGATTTTAAAAGTTCCCAATGATCAACTTTAAAGCTGTGCACTGGACTGATTTAATTGATTTGTCAGTAAATGGAGTCTGTGAGCCACCACTCACACTAGACTTTTCTGGCAATGAATAACAGAATTCATTGTTAACTGGTGAAAAGATTAACTTGCCAGATTTCCCTTCACATTCCCAAGGTGTGGAATGGGCAGTTAAGTTAGTAACGGAGGCTTCTCAATCCGTGTATGGCTTTGAAGCAAGGCACCAGCACATACTTGCAAAAGTTTTGTGCCAACAATTGAGACCAGCGTTTTCATCTAAGGGCTCATATATGGAACTATTTGATTCCATATATTAAAAATTATTAAACAGTTATTTGTTTTTCCATATTTGTTTGTTTGTTGTTATTTCAATTCATATCAGGAAATTTTTTTTTCAATATATTCAAATATTACTGCTTGAATTATAGCATTTCAAATTCGACACAGGTAAAGCAGGGTGGGGTAGGGGTTCAATTTTCAATTTGAAGTTTTGTTATAATTTATTTATTATATTTCCATAAAATAAAATAAGATTTCCTAATTTAAATACTGAAATTGTTTGGTTTTTACATCAATATTTACGCCAAATCTGGCAAAATCGAGGACTTTTCAGTACGTGTTTATTCAAAATCTTTCATGCCAAATTAGCAAAAAACCGTTGAAGATTCAGATCTAATTTTTGGTATGAGTATTTAATAGGTATATACACAACTTTCAGTGCATTATTCTTTTTGATATTTAAAAAAAATGAAAAATCAACCAACCCTAATATATATATATATATATATATATATATATATAGACGTTTATCTAATAATCCACTTTTAAAAAATTTTTCTTTGGTTTTCTATTTACGTTTGTTTTCAGTCATCTTGATACACTTGTCTCATGAGAATATGAGTTGACAAATCTTTTTCTTCCTCCGATAAGTAAGGAAGCAAATTTCCTCTTTTGTTGTGGGTTGTCGTCGTTTTTTTTTTCTTAAAGACAACCTCCACATCAGTCTACTCTTAAAGTTATAAAACAACAAAAATCCCTTAAGTTCTGTTGTTTGATCTTTTTTAATAATCTTTGTCCCCTCCCCACCACAATAGGTCTTTGAAACAAGCCGGGTTATATTTCACTTACTTACCATTTAGAATGTTTTAAACGTATTAGGTTATTTCTAATTTTCACGTTTTGACCTTGAAGTGAAACTGACTGAAATATTAAGTTACATTCTGACTATTACCGGAAATAAAAATAGACAGTGGTTGATCTTAGATTGATTGTGTTTATCTGCTCGTGTCAATCTTAATTCTGCTGCTGCTCCAAAATTATAGAAAGGCGAGACCTATCAAGCCTGTCGAAAATATTAGTCACGAAAATTGTTTTACTGCGTGCCATAGAAAAGTAGTCGGCGGTCTATGTGTTTAAACCCCAAATACTATACTTCCTTAAAAACTGTCAATGCTCCTACCACTGTAAAGAATTAAGGCATCAATACATTAAAGGTTATTTACTTAAGGCATTTTTATTTAGTAGAAAACAAAATTAATTGAGAAGTATCTAAATCCTCAAAATCTAGCAGTGAAGGGAGATTTCTTCAAAATAATAATTACTTTATTTACTGTCATAAGTATAACTCAATTGAAAAGCACTAAGAGTACATCCTCTAAGTGTGCATATTCCATAATTTTTATCAGGGGTATAAATGTGTACGTAAGAGTCATCTTTCGAAATGTATTCACCTTGTCGGTGGGGTTCAGAATATTCTGACTGTGTACCCAACAGAAGAGTGTAACCCTCCTCGTAAGAGACACCCTAGATATATCACTAAACTGAATCTTGTGGTAAGGCTTTTGAAGCATTGGTAAGTAGAGTGTACCCGGTAATAACCACTATTCCAAGCTTTGGAAAGTAGAGAGAACCCGGTAATAACCATTACGCCAAGTTTTGGGAAGTAAAGAGTATCCTGTAATAACCATTACTCCAAGCTTTGGGAAGTAGAGAGTACCCGATAATAACCATTAATCCAAGCTTTGGGAAGTAGAGAGTAGCGGTAATAACCATTACTCCAAGCTTTGGGAAGTAGAGAGTACCCGGTAATAACCATTACTCTAAGCTTTGGAAAGTAGAGAGTACTCGGAAATAACCCTTTTTCCAAGCTTTGGGAAGTAGAGAGTAGCGGTAATAACCATTACTCCAAGCTTTGGGAAGTAGAGAGTATCCGGTTATAACCATTACTCCAAGCTTTGGGAAGTTGTGAGTACCCGGTAATAACCATTACTCCAAGCTTTGGGAAGTACAGAGTACTCGGTAACAACCATTAATCCAAGCTCTACTCTGACTCGGAATTGTAATACCCGTTAGGGCCTAATCTATGTGTTCAATAGATTAGTATTAGATAGGAAAACTTGATATCATATCTGTGTTTCAAAAACTTAAAACTACACAAAAAATGAACGCATAAACGTGTAATGTATGCTTTTCCCTCTCTTATAGGCATGAAATAAACCAAGACAATTTGACAGGACATTAAAATCCATTAATCAATCAACAAAATAGAAGGCACTTAAGTCCTCAGGTGTTTTTAATTTCAAAATGCATAATTGTTGTTTCATTTCTAAAAAGAAAAACAACAAAAAAAAACTACAAATATTAACGTAACATAGAGAAACTTAAGTTTACAATTTTTCTCAATTAACGTTGACTATTTTGAAATATACATAAAAAAACAAAAACAAATATATATTCGTAAACTTACCTGTGAATGTCAGCAGCCAAAAATATACAAGTTTTTGAAAAGGTGGCGGAAACATCTTTGGTATAAAGAGCTGTGATTTTAAAGTTTGCAGTGGGAAAAAAAAGCAGTTTGACGAAAAAATGAGTCTATGTAGGAGTGACACGTGATATTTTCATCTAGTAGGAGGAAAAATGCAATCTCACCGTCATAAACGTACAAACGTGTACATGTGGACATTTACAATCGTCACGCTATTAATACATAGTTCTCTTCTCCCAGTCAGGTGTGGCTGCAGAATACACTGACTGTTTCCCTGCAGAGGAATAAGACACCCGAACGAGTATCCTATATATGACATTAAACAATCTGGTGGTGAGGCTCCTGTAATGCTGGAGCTTTGGGGAATGCAGAGTATCCCTTCCTTGCCATCGCTCCCAGGTCTACTCTGGCCCGGAGTGGTAATACCTGATAGGGTCCTATCTGTGAGTCGAATAGAATGAAATAGTGTACTTATGCTAAAGTGAATTGTTTGAAAGAGAACTATATTTGACGTTTAGACTGTGTACTTATGCTGAACTAAATTGTTTGAAAGAGAGCTGTTTTGACACTTAAACTGCGTACCCGTTCTAGGGGGCAGAGTGTTTACCTATGGCCCAAGAGGTCAGAGGTTCTATCCCAGATCGAGTCATACCAAAGACTCAAAAAATGGCACTTGGTATTATAAGGTACGGATCAATGATAAAGTGGAGCAATCCAGAAAAAGAACTTGCGCCCACCCTACACCTCGGTGTTGTATCTGTTGAAAAGAGTGCCTTCGGGTCGCCCTTGATTACGGTCGCTAATTTTACTTTTACTTATGCTTAACTGAATTGTTTGAAATAGAACTATTTTTGACTTTTGAACTGCGTACTTATGTTAAACTTAATTGTTTGAAATAGAACTATTTATATTTATAAAAATGAATTTGGTATTAAATAACCTAGAATGGTTGATATGCCATTAATCCAAACCGAACCAGACAAACTAGAACAAATGAAATAGAACTGTTTATATGAATAAAAATGATTTGACAATAAATGACCTCTAATAGTTGATACGCCATAAAACCAAACCAAGCCAAATCAAATTAAGTTCCCCGACTCTCTTTCTCTCGCACCACCCCTCTCTATAACATATAGCTCCTAGTTGGTCAAGTAGGTTACGTCCTGAGTTCGCACAGAACTGAAGTATGTAGTTCTTTACTCATCTGCCAGCACTGGTGCGTCCTGTCGAGGAGTCTATAAAAAACGTTACTAATAAGTACGTCATCACTTCGTTGGACCTTGTGTCACATCCTGCCCGTGCAGCGGTGTTGGTAAATGCAGTGCCCAGAATTTCTTGTTCCTCTTATTTGAATGGTTTGTCAGATGGAAGGCAAATGGCCTTGTAGGAAGTTGCATCCAGGCCCGGTTCAAAAAAGTGCTTAGCATTTTTCTACAGTTTCACTCGAGTTTTTTCTCAATGTATTTCGTGAGTTTCCATGTAGTGCATCCATGTATGACACAGAAAGTGTGAGCCTATCCACAGTAGATTTATTAACAGTAAAAGTGAGGATTAAATGAAATGGATTTTAGAAGAATGAATCACATTGCAAAGGTGAGGAATTAACTGAAATAGATTTTAAGAGAACGAATTAATTCATCACACAAAATGAGGGAAGAATAAGTTGAAAATATATTATTCTCCGCTGAGGGGAAACAGGAAAGAGATGAGTGAATTATTGACTAAACCCAAAGAGTTAACGAGGCGAATTTTGTTTAGGGAAAACCGAATTGAGAAGTATGATTTGATTGTCCCCGACTGGCGGAGTCAGAATGGGGATTCACCAAGGGGTCTAGGCCTGACAAGGATGACAAACAGGTGAACTAAGAACGGTTTGTTGATTGAGAAATGATAAATTTTAAGCATGCTTTTTTCTTTCCTGAATTCGAAGCCGCGGGAAAAGCTTTTTGAGACCGTTAAAAGTTTAACGGTTACTGACGTCCTTATCACATGACAGTATTAACCGCCTACCCTGAGGAATGGTGTTAGGTTGAAATATTGAGGAAGTAAGGGTGAAGGTTAAAATATTGAGGAAGTACGGGTGAAGGTGGGAGAAAACTGAACACTGAAGGTGGAGATGAAGCGAAACGGTGGAATTAATAACTGGAATCCAAATTAGGAGAACATTGATATTATTCATAGTACCCCAAATCACAACCCTAACATGAACAGAAAATGTATAAAACCCACGGAATTTGCACGATTATCAGACCGGCACGAAATGCCTAAGAGACTCCACGTCACCAGACTATCAAAAGGCCAGAGAGACAGAGAGAAATCGAAAGTAAAGAGGCAAAGAAAAGCTAATATAACACAATACTTGAGGTCACCTTTGGCCAGACTATAGAAACAAGGAGCAGAAAAAGTTTAAACTTAAACTTGTGTCTGGTGACACAACCAGTTAAGCATAGCCGTCAGGGGATAAAAGAGCTTCTAGCGACTGAGGGAGACAGGTGTGAAATAACATATGCATTTGAGTTGAACTTACAGCTTTGAAAAAAAAGCTGTTTTATTTAATCGGGAAGATCAGATTTCCCTACGATTAATAAGTTTCCTCTGTTAGTTCTCGCTTTCGCTAAGCGTATGTTGACATCACTTACAGGAGATTGTGTGAATTCGTCTTCTAATTTTAGAGGTTTGTTTTTTCTTGGTTAAAGAAGCTTCCTGCAGTTTGTTTCAGCCTATGCAGTAGGGATTCCGCTTACGCAGGTATATTTTGAGAAGCGCTAGGTTATCTGTGTAGTCTGCGTCTCTCTTAGTTTCTGCAGGATATCATCTGCTTCTTGCATGTTTTATAGTGTAAAACCATTTTATTTTATTAGATCTTATCATAGCCAGTAGCAACTTCCATCCAGAATATTAATTTGAAAAAAAACAAACAAACCAAAAGATAAAAACGCTACGTCACCTATGACGTCAGTGAACGGACTTTTCCACCACAACTGAATCATGGTATCGTGACATCAGCATCTCTTATTTCATCAGTAATAAACTTGGAGGCTATTTTTGAGACAATTAATTCGATGAAAATGTGGAATATAGCAAGAAATTTCTCTTAGCTATGTAATGACCTTTTTCATTATCACACCTGCCTGATGTTCGTGTTGCGTAGTTTTCGATGATTTGAATCGCCTGGTTCAAGCGAACCGTCCTCCCAGACAATATACTTGCTTTGAAGAGCTGAGTTCATGGATTCGTTCATGAGGCACACAAACAGATGAATGCCGAAAGGATCAAGCTTTGTTTGTGATATCCGCGCATGGATCTCGATTGTTAAAATGCATTCAGCAGCCGCCTGCAGCTAACAGCTGCAGGCTGAGACGAGCACAAAATAGAATACTCATGGGCACGCTTCGGAAGGGTGATATGAAGCATTTTATCTGAATCGCTTGACCTCAGGGGGCCATAGTTCTGAATAGGATTTAACTGACTTAACACCTTGCCAGAATGCAGCACAAGGCTATTTTAAAATAGGGAGCCATGCACGAAACGAAACTCATGCGCAGATAGACCAAAAATGCTTCTTAGGTCTCAATAGTCTTTAAAGTCCTCTTGCCCTCACTTACTTACTAGATTTTTTAAGGTTGTAATACTTACCAGCACCACTGACCACAACGTGACAGTTTTATCGACTTCTGCGTATCAGCACGCTGATTTTTCCTGATAAGAAGCAACAGCGACTTTTGTAACATCAGCACATTTACTTCGGAGAAATCAGCAATGTTGACCCCAGAAGCTGAACATCTACGCCAGACAACTCCGGTCATATAACTTGGCGTTCAAGCTACGACCCAAGTCCACGATCAGACCAACAAACTTTTCGTTTGTACAATTACCGAACCCCTCTAAAAATGTTGGTATATCAAATTTACCCTCTTGTCTGTTATTCTTGCCTAGTTTGTGTCACATCATTCCTTTCTAAAAGTTTGCGAAATCGACGTATTTATTGTCTTCCGCAACAATCTAAATGACTTTCGAAGGACGTAGTCTACGCAGAATATGAACATAAATTGTGCTAATGTATTTCCTTGCAAGATTCCAGCGACTATGTTGAAGAAGTCGGTGTCACCATAGAGAGATAGAAATATATATATATATATATTCTTCTTCAAAGACGCCTTTGGCATTAAATAACCCTCGAAGTTTGATATGTCATTAACCAAAGAAAACAAGCCAATCTCCGTAATAAAAACGGAATATTAAAAACAACAGTACTGAACTCAATATGAGGAGTTAGTTGCTTATAACATTTTTTATAACGTCTATTAAATAACCTACAAAGGTTGATATCCCATTAAACAAAGAAATCAAACCAAGCAGTGAAAAAAACGGAACAATTAAGAAGACATTGCTCCCTTTTTCACATTTTTTTTTCAGAATATCAATCTTTGTAGGTTATTTAATGCCAAAGCCATCCTTCTAGAAGAACATTAGTGGTATTATTTAATCCATAGATGGAAGGATAAGGGGATTCATACCTTTCCTAACAGTATATGTTCGAAAGTGAACGTAATAGCGCAACTGGAGTTTAAATTCATTACGATTCCACTGTTCATCGCTTTAACTGTTACACCACAAGAACACCCTTTATTTACTGTTTAGTTTATCACAATGTAAACAATGTTCTTAACTGCATATTGATCACAGTTAACTTGTTCCAATGAGTATTTTGAAGCGCCGAATAATTAACCAGTAACGTAGCATATCCATTTGTTAAAAGAGGGTTAAGTTTTTTAGAGCTGACCATTTTATGAACCCTGCATAGCGTGACCCTTTGGCGTAAATTAACCGTAACTGTTTTAATTGATTATTTGACGTAGGTTTTTTTATGATTCACATTATTTAGACGATTGTCTTCATCTTCATCTTCGCAATGTTTCGGTCGATTTGTCCTTTGGCCTTTTTATGGTGTTTCATATCGAGTTCGGGAGTATATACAGAACCTCGAACAGAACCATTATTTATCATATTTACCAACCCCTCCGCTCGGGCAGGATATGACACAAGGTCAATTTTTAAGTTGAGTTTAACAGGTTTAATTCAGAGTTTTCCTTCTCCTAGACTAGTTGCCTCACCAAGGCTGAAGAACCTAGTCTGCCCTACTATTTACCTATAACTGGAGGGAGAATAATTGGATTCATACCTTTCCCAAGGGTATTAGTGCTATGTGAAATGCAATCAGTCAAGTCCAGGATATGTCGCCGTGTCCATATCCAGTGACGATAACCACTACACCACGGACAC